>JANZLQ010000022.1:7883318-7911087 GCA_026212715.1 Elanus axillaris
CTTTGGGGGCCCCCCCCCCCCCCCCGACAGAGGAAGAGGAGGGAGCGAGAGCCCCAAAGGCTCCCAGGGAGTCCCCCGTGCTCCGATCCTTGGCAGGAAAAGATGGGGTAGCAAAACTGGGAGAGCACATTGTCCCCCTGCATCGGGTGATGCCACCACAGGGTAGGAGGAGAAAGGAAGGAGGAGAGATGACAGGGGACTCACTCCAAACTCTACTCCCTTCTCCTCCTGCTCTGCTGCTGGTACATCCCAGGGCAGGGACTTGCTTCTCCTGCCATCCTGGCCAAAGGGCAGAGCTGCTCCACCATCTGCCAGCGATAAACACAGCAGCAGTGCAAGTGGCAGAACTGAGCACGCTCTTCCCTGTGAACATCTCTGGGCTCTTGGAGGGGATTTGCTCTCATGCTGAAATTCTCAGACTTGTCCCTCGTGCTGGAGAGGCCATTTGGGGAAAGTCTTGAGAAACCTAGGTTGTGCAACCAGGAGTTTAAAGTGATTTTCATCCCACAAGGCAACTGACAACACTTTTGTCAGCAACTATTACCAAAACCCTCCGGTTCCACTGTTACAGCAACCCCTTCCCAAGCAGGCGTGCACTGTGTTTGTAGGACACCATTCACTGCTCCACAACATACGTGGTCGGCTCCCAGGTATCAAACCACCAGATCCTTGGCTTTGCAATGCCCTCCTCCATCCCTCCAAGCATCCCAACATCCTTCAGAACAAATCCCCCTGCCAGGGGCATCCTCCATCTCCCTGCCTCTGGACAGACTGGAGAGCAGTTACGGTGCTGCAGCACATGAAGGAACACCATCCAGTCCAAGGGGCAGCTTGGCAAGCTCTGCAGGGCAACAGCAAGTCATTTTCTTGCTAAAGTCAATAGCTCTGAGCCTGAATACACACAGCTGGGCACAAAGTGACTAGAGATCACATCTGCTGAATAACAAGGGGTCATTGTTATGCTTTGTCACCCATTTCAGAGCAGATAGCACTTTAAAGCCATTTGGTTTTGCACTCTGAATAGTTAAAAAGGTCAGGCACTGAGCATGGGCAGTAGGGTGTTTTCCCTGTGCTGGAGCGTGATGTGAATATTCCCAGGTGCGAATATTTGTCTGAACATCCGCTGCCTTCCCAGTCCCACAGCACTGGAGGGGAGAGCTTTATCTCTTCCACAGCTGAGACCTGGTGCATGTTGTGCCTTCCCTGTCCCCGCTAACCCTCCGACTCGGCAACTTGTTGCTGGGCTAAAGACAGAGCCACGGCGAAGCCAAGTAACAGAGCTGCTGATAGACGAGCTCTGGAGGGACCCGAGGGCTCAGAGGCAGGGCTCCGCCACAGCCTGACCCTGAAACCAATGCCTTTAATTTGCTGTTAATCTGAAATCCAGCCAGAACGTGCTAATGAAATGCTGGTTATTGGTTGCCAATGAAAGGGGCGCTGCTTGCTCCTGCTTTTTTGTGTCCTGGGATGCATGCTGGAAGCACTGTGCACTACAGGCACCCGCAGCCAGCCAGGCATGCTCCCCACCACGCTGCTCCCACAGTGCAATTACAAACCCAGACATAAATCATGGTTAACCTTTGCTCTCTCTCATATGTTTGTCCAGAGGCTACAGAAATATTGCACAAGACACGTGATGGCTAGAGAAACAAAAATAACTTTTATTAAACTGTCCCAGAGTGGGAGGGGAGGGGGAATTTTTGGAAAGCCAATAGTTTTACAGTAAGGGAATACATTTGGGAAAATAATGCAGACCAGGTATTCTTTTATCAGCAAAGGTATGTGTTAGGATCTCAAAAGGGTCATATACACACCCTCATGACTCACATACAGTAGGGCTTTGCGCTTTGACTCCGACTTTGATGTCTTGTTTGCTCTTTTCAAAACCAAAACAACTTGCTTTCCCATCAGCTCAGCTCTTTCCAACTACCCTGACTTTAAAACTCCTGCTAATTCCTTTTCTCTCCTCTCCATCACTGCTGCAAAACAAAGATGAACATGTCCTAATGCCTTGTTATTTCTAAATGACACAGGATTAACTAGGAGAGAAACCTGATTTTGCAAAACCAATTGAAGTTTGAATTGCAAGAAAAATAAACACCTTGCTTTGCCCAGTGCAGAAATGATTACAACATGTTTGCATCTACCTGCAGATAGAGATATCACCCAGCTGTAAGCGTATTTGTGATGCTAAAACTGGAGTCACAAAGGCTGATAATATTGGGAAAGAAAATTCCTGTAGGCTGAAACCCGTGAAAGCAGGCACCAGAAAAGGTGGCAGAAAAGCCCAGTAAATATCCAGGCTAAGGTTTTGAAGAGGAATGATCTATACTAGAGCATGCAAATATAGCCTCATGCATCTTTTGTATTCACTTGCCACAAACCTGCGACTGAATGAGTTTTACTAGCACAAATGTTGGAGGAAAGTGAAGTTCAAAGCTGCATGCATGAGTAACCATGGAAACTGAATTTTAAATTTGCACATGCGAGTATTTGTATCCAAAGTACTTTGTACGCTCGGCCAATGCGGGAAGAGGGACACCATCGTGTCACAACTGGCCAATGGCAACTTAGAAACACAGCTTGAATTTCAAATATCACCTACTTACAGCAAACCTCCATCCCAGAGCGGAGAAAAAAGAAATGTGAAAAAACCTGCCTCAAATTGCCATCTGCTCGTGAATATTCCACAATTAGCAGAGACAGATTCATTGGATACATTATTCATTGTGGATTATTCGCCCAGATCTAACAGCGATAGTGCAATGGGTATTTAAATATTGTGCTGAGGAACCATTTCAGACATAGAAGGTGTATGTGACTGTCCCCATGTATGAATATGGATATGCTCCTATCCTGCAGGAATCTCTGGGAACAATAACTGTGTGGTAAATACCTTGTCCTCTGCATCAAGAGAAAACCTAGAACTCCATGATAAAATGCATTTTTTATTAATCCCTTTTCCTGTTCATTTGTCCTCTGCCCCAACCCCTCCTCCCTCAGCTGGGCTACTAATGTACCAAAATCAGCTGCCATTTTGGCAACAAAGGCACTTGCTGTTTCCCTTGCTGTGGCTTAGGTTATGGAAGAGGTTTGGTGAGATAATGTTTTTCCCACTTCCACCCCAGCCTTCCAGTGTGACCCACATTAGGCAGTGAAAAAAAAAACAAAACAGAACAAAAAAATTCCAAGTGCAATGCTGTGTTTGCAATCATGGCTTTCCCAGGACATCTTCCTAAGCTGCCTTGCAGTTTGCAGTGACGATAGCACAGATGTTTTTTAGGCCCCTTTGCAGGTTCAGCTTTTGTGGCATGGAGCCAACTGCTCCATGACCATCAGTGGCAGATTGACCCTTGCAGATGTATGTGCCAAAGTCATGGTAAAACAGAGACACCCAAAAAACTCCCTAACTGAAAGCAATGAGCAACAGGCATGGAAAGAAACAGCCTTGGGAGTTGGGAGAGGGGCAGGTTTGCAGGGATGCACACTTGGGTGTGAGACTGGGTTATGATGGAGCCAGTGCAACCAGGCTGTGCCAGATTGCTTAAGTAGAAACACAGAGAAAAGGAAAGGGGGAAACTGATAAGAAAAGGAAAAAAAAAATACACATCTAATGAAAGAGTCCAAAGCAGCACAGGATGGGGTTATGCAACTTCAATTTGTCCAGCGCTGTTCACAGACAAACACTCCCCTGAAGCAGCATGGACTTGTGCAAATGAAGATTGTGAAATCCTCACGCTGCTGCCAGCTGTTGCCCAACTCTGCCGGGTAGCAATGTACTGCAGAGGACAAGCCAGGATCCTGCAAACACCACAGCAAGGCTCTGGTGTGATGAGCACACAGACCTTCACCATGGAGTCTGGGCTGAAGTCCCTTCTCAGTGCCACGCTGAGCCATGGTGGCCAGCAGCATGGCAATCCTCTGCCAGGCAAGCTGTCCTTTAGCTGAGGTCTCATCAAAGTGATGCAACCATCATGCAGTAAGACATGGCCAAGGATAGACAGGACAGTCTTTCTGCTGTTATTAGTAGCAACTCCCAGGCTACTACTGATGCAGAAGATAGGCGGTCTGGTGTCTGATGGGCCAGGGTGCTCCATGCAGGAGGTCTACAGATGTCATACACAGACACAGAGGTGACTCCCCAGGTGCTTATTTCCTTCCCCATTAGCAAAAAAATTAGCTCCTGCTGAAATGGAAGAATGTGGGAAATTCCCATTAAAAAATTCATGTAATGTCCAGGATTGCGTGTGCTCAAAGCTCACAAGGAAACTGATCTTCCTTGGGGTGTATAGGCATAGTGAGCCTAATTTCTTGGTCCCAAAGGTTTTAGGCAGGGGGTAAACCTTGGGTCAAAGCACAGGCACCCAGCTTTAGGATCCTGGGCAGCCTTGGGCAGGATCTGCTGAACCCACACAGGCCAGGCAAGGATCATGAGATGTTGTCCTGAAGGCAAGCTTGTAAAACCCATCGATGCGGGGCTCCAGGAGCCAACATGCTATCCGGGAGCTCCCATGGGAGGACTGTTGGGACTGGGGTTTATTTAGACCTTCCTACATGGATTTTCATGGTTGTTGACTGGAAGGGTAATTCCCAGCTGGAAGAGCAGCTTTGGTAGTGGGATGATTGTCCCATGTTTGGAGTCTGTAAACCCACAGGAGTGTCTTCCCTCAGCTCTGCTCTGCAGGGTTTGACTCAGTGCAAGCTGCTCAGACGTGCTCCCTCGCCACGCTCTGCAGGGATGGGATTGGGCAATTAAACAGTGATTTGGCAAATAGTTTATTTGCTAAAAAAATGTGATTTTCATCCCTTTAAAGTTCAATAGTGAGCTTTAACTTGCAGCATGAAGTTGGTTGAAAAAGATTTTACTATCTGGACTAGCACTGCCAGAAGGCAAGAGGCAGTCCTCTTTCCTCCACACATCTAGGAAGCCAGAGAGCCAAGTCAGGGGATTTGAGCTCCATTTCACTGGCACTTCCCTTCATTCTTCAACTACAAAACCCACACAGCAGGTCTTATTCATTCCACACAAGCAAAACCAACAGTTACTGCCTTAGTGCACTTCAAACACAGACAAGGACCTACCCCACCTCTTACCCTAGGAGATATTTCCACTCTTGCTCAGAGCTGGATAAAGGGCAGCAGTTGTATCTCATGCACTTCCAGATGTTGCTTCAGATGTCGCAGGCCTACAATGCTCCAGAGACACTTTAGAAGCAGCCAGGACCAGAGAAGGATGTGATTTCAGTGCCAGTGCAGCAGCAGACCCACTCCAATGAGCCCTGGAGCATCTCCAAGCCATGTCTCATGCCACACAAGCTGGTGCTCCTCATTTCCTACTGCACTGTCATTCAGTCCTTCAGCAGCCTGGAAGAAGCAGCAGCCAAAGACAACTTGCCTCTGGGGCTAGAATTGGGGCACAGGCTGAGTCTGGAACCAAGACAAAGAGACCTGGAGAGGGGAGATGAACATGCAATGTGTGGAGAGAAACATCAAGTCCCCAAAGGGAACAAAGCAGCAGCTCCACATCTTGCCTGGTTCTGTTTCCCTTTCTTCTCCAATGTTCAGACTTTTTCCCAGGTACAGGTGAGACCATCCACTCTTTTGCTTCTCTTTACTGGCCAGCCAGACAAAACACTGGAGAATCTAAAAACTGCTGTGACGTGACCGTAGTCTAGGAGAACATCTGTTCCAACCAGCAAGGCCAAAAACAGCTAATGAGACCCATCATCCTTCACCATCATCCTGCTCTGGATAAGAGGTCAGGGCTACAGCTACAGAGTTGTAGCTCAACACATTTGAAGCTGGGAGAGGAATCATTCCATCTCTTTGTGCACCTCAGGTAAAATCTTCAAGCACACCCAGGAAGGGAAAGGGTTTGGGGGAAAAACAGAAAGAATGAGGAGAAAAACAACAAATTCCAGAAGACTTAAAGGAAAACAAGGCAAGTGTGTGAGGGTGGCAGTGATGGGTTCACAAAGTGCTGCTTGAACCTGAAGCCACTTTCAAATCAAATTTAAGCTATGCCAGAAGGTGGTCAGCAATGAGTTCCTGTCTGCAGACCAAGACCTGTTCATCTCAGTAAGTTTCCGTTGGAATACAGTTGGGCCAAAATAGAAAGTCGTTGTTGGAATGTGTCAATTTAGATCATATTTTCTACGGAAAACAGTCAGAATGAATAATTTCATTTTTTCCCTTCTCATTTCAGTGGGGCAGAAAGTTTCATTTGACCATGATTCATTTCAGTTAAACCTTCATAGCTAAATAGCCTTTTGCACGAGAATAATAAACGTGCATCTGCATTAGATATTTACCATGTATGTCTTGCTGAAATGAGCTACCATTACCGAATTACTGCATTCTGCATTCCACTCCATTTTACAACTACATTTTTCCTATGTGACACCTTCCAATTTGTGCACTGATGTGAACTCGCATGCGTTTTCTTATGGTTGAGGCAGCCTTGTCTGATAGCATCTATCCTGCAATCCCACCAAAGTGTACCTGGGGTTGGATTATTCAATGAGCATCCAGGATGAGCAGCATTTGTGAGATTTACCTGGGATTCAGTCATTCCCCAGGGGTAACAAAGGAAAAACCCAACACTCAGAAAGACTTAACCTGATGAAGCCATCCTGTTCCAGCCCAGGCTGAACCAAATAGGTACAAAAATCATGGTTAATATCCTCTGAACTTTTGTGGTATGCAAAAAGAGTCTATTTAAATCCAGAACTGAGATTTGACTAATTGACCTGGGAAGAAAGACTTTTCAAGCCCTGTCTTGTAGGAGGATTCCCTGTATGCTGTTCCAGATCTTTTACAGGTGACCTGGAATGAATTAAGTGTTCTGTGCTGTGGTTTCCCCATTTGTAAAGACTATTTTTCCCAGAGGATGTCTGCAAATTCACTGGTGCTTGTACAGCCCAGCAAACACTTGTGGGGGTACAAGCAAGGGAGGTCGCAGGAGCTCAGCACCACCATGGTCTGTCACGGCGCAGGCTGCAAACTCTGGGTAAGAACCAACTTTGCTCTTTGATCCTAGTTACTCACCCATCCACACTACATAGAGCATCTCTGAGGCAGCTTTTCTCAGGGCTGTTCCCTACAGGTAGTATGGACAAGACCACCCCAGGTTTGGGTCCTGTTGCTCCACTATCATCTCAGACACAACCTGATTTGTCCGTGCTGGACGCTCACCTGCGGCTGGAATTGCTGTGACTGTCCTGTCCCAAGCACATGCCCTTTGGGACTACTGCTGTCTTTTCACATGTGTCTGTACAGCACCTAGCACAATGACCTAGTAATTATAACAGAAGCTAGGTTACTGCTAAAATTAGGTGCTTATTAACATCATAGCCTCTGGGCACCACCACAACACTTAATAATGCTGCAGTCTAAAAGTAACTCAGGACCCATCACAATCTTCATGAAAAACTGTCCTTAGGGAGACACTTTCTGTACAAAGTCTTGGTTTTCTCTTAGGTCCTATTTTACACATGGAAAAAAAAATCTGATCAAATGCCTAAGGATTTCGATTCAGTTAAAGAATTTCAACTGCAAAATGAAGGTGTGCCTATGTTGTCACCCCTGAACTTTACTTTTGATTGTAAGCTTTGAGTCATAATCTTCAAGGACAGTTTTGGGGTGTTAAGGCTCTTGAACTCAGGACACTTCAAGACCACGTAAAGGCCAGGGCAGGTCCCACACTGCCACCCCACACAGACACCACTGCAATAAAATCAGCAGCACAAAGCCAAAGCCAAGCTATGTTTTCTCCTGTCTAGTTCCCACAGTCTCCCTCCTGTGACTAGGATTCCTGGTAGGATCAGCTCCAACGCCAGGGTGAATTTAGGACCATGGCTGCAACAGAGCATGGCCAAAATTCAATTTGCTGCTTGCATCCAACCCAGTTGACTGAGGTATTGCAGATGAAATACCTTCCATAGCAGGTCCCTCAGGAAAGGCTGAGAAGCAAGAGGGCAAAGCCAGCTGGTTCAGGTGCCATGCAGACAGGCAAGGGACAGGGTGAGCTCAGCATGCTGTGGGGTGGTGGAACACAGAGGAAGGGCTGTGCACTTCCCAGATCCCAGAGCTGTCCTCTGCCAGACACAGCACCCTAAAGACACAGACATAGCAGAGGCTGTCTCCCAATCTAGCAGCCGCTTGGAGATGCAGAGACAGGGTCAGAGCAGAGCTTGCGGGGACAGGGACAGACGCCAGCATCTTCTCTGAAGACAACCCCTCACCACCCAGATCAGCTCACTCTGTCCCAGGTGAAGGAGTGACTTGTACAGCCCCAAATGAACAGCCACGAGGCTGTAGGCAAGCACCAGCCAAGCTGGGAAGTCAGATGCCACTATCGCACCACACACCTTCTCTTCTGTTGCTGATTAATGAGGCTGGCAAGGAAGGAGTCCGAGGCTCCTCCCAGCCCTGCCCCTCATGCACACTCCCCACAAGCACTCATATTATCTGTATCAAGCACATTTTTATGCAAATGCTCTAACCATCCCTTTCAGAGGTACAATGCCTCCCAGACTAAGCCCCTGAATGGCTTCGGCACATTTCTTGTGCCTCAGCTGCTCACCCAGACAAACAGAAGTGTGGCTCTCTACAAAGAGCTATGGTAATGCTGAGCTGGAGGAGAGTAGAGGGGAGGGGGCAAGCGGGGGCCAAAGCTATTTCAATGACAGAAGAAAAGCCGGGCTCCCCATATCTTGTATCTTGATGAGTCAAGGAAGGGACAGGCCCCACAGATGGATAAATGGAGTTGCACGAGGCAGACGGCTCAGCCTCACAACAATGCATCATCTCTGGTTGGCATGGTGGGCTCTGAGGTCCACTGCAGGGCCCCAGAACGTTGCTGCAAAGGCAGGGCTGGGCTTGCAACCTGGGATCTCTCCATAGATAATAACACAGGAAACATGAAATGGCCTACAAAGTGGGGAAGGAGCGTGCAGAAAACCAGGAAATATTGAAGATTCTCACATGATGTCCCCAGCCTCCACACGTGCCATGGGGATCAGTCCAAGAGACAAGAGGAAAGGTGATATCCTACACTCCACCCTCATCCCACCACAATTGGGACCTTCTTCCTTCATCTCTTCTATGGTGGGACTCCATGAGGCTTCCCCTTGTAGGCTGGTCCTTGGTGCCTGGTGGAACACCCAGCAGCTCTGCCTGCACCAGGCGTGCAAGGGTCCTCATTCAGGACAGAACAATTTTTTCTGCCAGGAATAGGTCAACAAGTAACATGTTCACTGAGAAGGGTTTTAAACCATCCAAAACCACCTCTTACCCAGTGTTTGAGGCTGGTGTGCCAAAAAGGTGGCTTTTCAACACCACACACCGAGCCAGAGAGACTTTCTAGCTTTTCTCTGCAGCAGTTTTGCATGACAAACCAAGTGTTATAACTTGGTGCATCCCTCATAGGTTGGATCTTCACAGACATAGATTAAGAACAACCTCATAAGAGCCTTGACAGGTTTACCAGAGACTTGGCTTGCCTTGGCCTTCCCTTGTGCTCTGACCTGTGCTCAGTAAAGCCTCTATGGGGACAGCTCAGGATCAGCGGGGGTTCCTGATGTGCATGGGATCCTGTCTCTGTTGAAGGGACGCAGAGGGAAGGAAGGTGAAGCTCAGTTTATGCTCCTGCAGGATTGCTGCAACTGTGAGACATGGCAGAGAAAAGCCCATGGGGAATTGAATGTCTGTCTGTGAGTGAGGTCTATGTGGGGAGGGTGTGCAGGGAACTGAAGATAGAGCAGTGAAGTGATGTATGGACTTGCCACTCACTACCTCACACACTGACTGGGGCAAAGCACTGAAGGTGGGAACATGAGACATATGTCTATGCACAAACAGGATGATTTGGGGCTTCCCAGGTGTCTCACACACCAATGTCATCTGACTTTCACAGGGTCAACTCCACAACACCAGCTGTGCTCTGCTGATGGAGAGCAGCAACACTGGACCCCACCTGGCAAAATCTTCTCCCTCTCCTGTCCTCTGCTGTCACATATCCCAGTCGCTCACATCAACCATCCCATGAGGCTGCTGTGAAAAACTGGGCAGGTTTTGATGGGGACAAGGGGGCCATTACAGCATGGCTTTCCCAGCATCACTACAAGCCAGAGCACTGAGCAAGCTTAACAAGGAAGGTCAGGATCCATGTGGAAAGCCTAGGGCAGTGTTTCCAGCTGCTTCTCACATACAGAAATACAGTCAGCACATGGCCTTACTCCTGCTGCCAGCCAAGCCATGCACTTGGTATATTAGTCTCCCTCTGCAAAATCAGGCCAAGGGCATACAGGCATCCTTTCCATTGATTTTTTTCACTGTGTTTTGATAATTCACCATTAAACTGCAAGTAAGTTTGCAGTGAGAGGCAATAACTACAGGAACAGTTATGGGATGTACACCAGATTTGGCCCCCATGTGACAGGAAGGGCTGGTGCCTGCCCTTCCCCTTGCCATGAGCACAGATACATGGCCAAGGGGAAGGAAGGTGGTGTCCCAGCTCCACTGGGTTGCAGTGCACACAGGGACCACTTGTACCACTCCCCCATCCCATTTTCTCCAGCGCTCCTAGCTGGGTGAGCTGGACCAGCCTCCTCCCCTCTCCAAGTCCTCCAGCACTATTTATTCCAGTAGACTCTGTACCATCCACCTTCGCCACTAGTGGGATGGAATGGGAGGGACAGGACATCCCTGAATGTGGGAAGGAAACCCCAGGGATCAATCTGGAGTGGGGCTGATGGAGAGGATCATGCACATGGCATGAGGCTGCGGCAGCCTGGGTCTCCGGGTCCCAACAGTGCCAGGCCAGCTCAAGGGCTAAAACAGGCTTTCTGAACTGCAAATTAACTTCTCCCTCACTCCCTCCAAATGTGCAGCTTTCTGACATTCCCCAAGCCCAGGGCCTCATCCCACCCACCAGGCTGCAGACTGCACACCAAAGTGAAGTGCAGCTGAGGTTTGGGTCAGCTCAGCAGCTCTGCCCTGGAATGTGGGCTTTGCAACAAACAATTATGATAATTGCCAGTGACAATAACAGGCAGAAAATGTTTGTGTCTTGGCAACACAGGAAACAAACTCCAAGCAGAGCCTGTGTCTGTCAGTCATCCCTGCCAGTGCAGCTCATGCTCATTCTGGTTGATGCGCCCAACTTTTCTAACAGCTGGGCCCTATGTACTTCTGTACTCTGCTACCCACCCACCAGCTCAGAAGCCAAACCAAGATGGGTTACGTGATCCCAGAGCTGTTCTGACCTGGAGACAGCAGTTACGGTTACACATAGGGCAGTTTTCGCTAAGATAGGGATCACTGCAGCGCTCAGCCCCACGAAAGTTTCCCAATTAGAGCTAATCCTCTCTATCCATCCAAAATTGGGATGCACTGGATGACTTTGCAGGGAAGATCTACTTTGCAAAGTCCACTGGGGAGTTATTCACCACCTGATGCACACAGGCATCCCTCCAGCTCTGGGCACATCTCCCAGCTGGAACGCTGGAGGTGGGTTGTGTCCCATCCAGCTCAGGCCTTGCAAAGGTCATGATGTCCACAAGCAAAGTCCATTCCCTGTTATTTTGCAGCCAGGTGGCTGCAATGGGAGGGTGGAAGGCAGCACTGCGGGACACCAGCATGCAAGCATGTCACTCCCTGTGTGTCTGCCGTTTCCAACTTGCTCTGCTCCCCTTTCTCCTCACTTGTGCCCATCCTTTTGCATAGCTCAGTCACAGCTGATAAGACTTCCCACCAATTTCCTATTAAAAAAAATAATAAATCATATCTGGACTGAGGCCAGGGAAATGAAACTTCGGCTCCACAGGACAGTGATTTGGCAGTATATAACCAAGGTTATAATTGAAGCTACACTTATACAGTTAGGGTGCTGGTATCTGCTCATGAACACCAAACCACACAGTGTAAAATTGCAAGCCAGGCAGAGAGCAAACCTGGCCTGTTCCTGCACTAAAGACCTGCACCCCTCCTGTAAGGCCCTCAGCTGCCTGCTGTGCTCCATGCCACAGCTCTGCAGGGCTCACACATCCAGGGGGGAACAAGCTGGCTTCCTCCTCCTTGTCCCTCAGCAGCATATTTGCCATGCTCTGGGTTCAATTAGATCTGTGCGGTCAGCTAAAGATGAGCGAGCTGGATTCTTGTCACCAAGGGCATGCTCTGAAGACAAGGACATTGTGTGAGAGCAAACGGATGGCGTGATGTGACCTGCAGCATCTTTACTGCTACAACGATGCAAGAGAAGCAGACAGCACAGGTGGGCTCTAAGATCCCAGGCTGACAGGTAGAAAAGATGGTATCCCCTATGTTCTTTGAGCTCCAGAGTCACAGACACCAAATATTTTCATTTTACTCCATTTTCCATTTAATTTGCAAAAAGTTGGACAAGTAGCCCTGCAGCCTGCTGCTGTTAACTGACACTAACTCCTGCAGCCCTGGGGAGTTTCCAAAGAGCAGGTAAAGTTAGCGCCAGGCCAAATGTTTAGAAAAGGGAAGAATAATGACTCAGATGCACTTGCAGGCTCATCTGTCTGGCTTTGATGCCAGATGAAGGAGCAATTGATACACCACTCTGTTAGCGAGGAATTAAAATAGAACAATATAATTAAGAACAATTACATGGTTTTATGGAAACGGATTTTGTCAGACTAGCATGGTGTTTCTTGAGGAGATTAAAAGATTGGGTGATAATGGAAAAGTGCTTCTAGGTGAATTTCTGACAGAGGTGTCTGAGTTGGTGCCACAGAGCAGCTTTCAGGGATCAAGTGCACAAGCCACATTTTGCACACAGTAAATGGATGATCTCAAAACCAGGAGTAACCACTTTGCTGTTTTCCTGGCCAGGTCTCAGCTTTTCACATTTGTTACCGGTTTCCTGGAAAAAAACCAAATCTGGAGCGCTTTCCAGGACAGGCATAGGGCTCTGCATGCAGTCTTGATGTCCAGTCTCCCCAGAAGCCAGGACAAAAAGCCCCACGCTGGGTTCCTCAGTGGCACTCACATCTGCAGGGATGCAGGGAGAAAAGCCACTCTCTGGGCTAGCAGGAGGTACAGAGCAGGAAATCTTTTGTCAGGACACAAGACAGATTCTTGTTGTGGTGACAGAGAGAAGATCACTGAGCCATGAATGGGGAGCATGGCTGGATGTCTGTTAGAAATACACCATATACTTGGTCAGGTTGAAAAGCTGCTTGGACCTTGGCCTGTATTAGTCTGGGCTGTACTGTAACCTTTCTGGGTGAGTGGGACCGACCCCACTGAGTGACTTGGGGATGTATGTGATGTGTTCAGAGGCAGCCCAGTGACTCCGGGATGGCCCCTGGGTGCTTCAGGCAGATCTCAGCAAGGTTCAGAGACTGCCAGGGGGGGTGGAGTGGGAAGATCTAGTATTTCTCAGTTTATTAGATGTTAGATCCTGCATATAATGCTTTTTCCCATTGTCCTGGGGTCTCTCCAATAACGAAGACACTGTATAATATTTGCAGATAAGGCAATAAGTAACTGACAGACACAAGTCAGGCAGCAGCACATACCCATTGAATACTTTCAGAAGAAACCAACAGTAAGAGGAACAGAGAGCAGCAGAGATGTGGCAGACAGCCTGGTGTCCCTCTGCATGCATTCAGTGCATCCAGCAGCCACTACCTGCCCAGATGCAGCGAGGTTCAGTTTTGGTCCATGCAGGGGCTGATGGCAGGGGACACCTGCATGGGTGCTGAGAAGACAGGCTCAGCCCAGGGTTTATCCTCCAGGCACAGCCTTCTGTTGCACAGGTCTGCACTTACCTCCCTTGGCCTGTCTGCCCCACAGACAGCAGTAGGCTTGGCTCCATGGTCCTTCCAGTGTGGATGACCCCAAACCTCCATCACTGCCTGGCCCAGTCTCCTCACCACAGCTGTGCCTGAAACCTCCTGGATGAAAGACCTCTGAGGCTACATGGAAGAGATGGGCCCATGTGCCACAGTGACAGTACATGGTACAGTGTGCAGGTCACCAAGGCACAGAAGTGTTAGCTGGGAGGAAGCTTTGGACATCCCCAGTCCAGTCTCCCATTTGAATGAAGGTATTACTTTGTGTCATCCTCTGTGGCACAGAATGTCACCCGTGGCTTTGTTTAGCAAAATATTTGAAAGCCTTTGAAAATCTGCAGCAGCAAGAATCCAGAGATAAAGTGGTAAATGGCAAGAGAGAAAGCATCAACCAACCCTCCTGCAGAGATGTTGGTTAACAGTTTCTGGAGCAGCTCCTCCTTCACTCCTGGGCTGTAGCACCTTGTTGCAGACTGCACTGGAGATGGTCATGGTGCCTCATCATGCTGGAGATGTCTCTGGGCAGAGCTTTGCTCTGTTAGGAGCTGTGCAGTCACTATGGACACTCTGGAGAGCCCATGTTCAGCTCCTTGATGAAGTACACGTGTATCTGGACAGATGAGGAACCCATGGAAACCGCAGGACAGTGCTGATGTAGATTGGTGGTGAGCTCAAACTTAGGCATGCTCAAAGTTTTCACTGGCACAACAAAGCAGAGCATGAAAGGAAGGTTTGGCAGAGGTAACAGGATTGCTGTTCTGGTGTTTACCTCCCAGCATGAAAAACAGCGCAGTAGAAAGCCCAAAGTGTGAGAGGCAACTGAAGGAAACCAGTGCATGAATGACTAGCACTGGGAATGGTAGGCAGGTGCAAGGGAGATAGTCCACGGAAGGACTTGAAGGTGAAGGCAGGTACCTTGTACCTGGCAGAGCAGGGATGGAGGTGTCAGGATGGATGTGAAAGAGGGATTACACAGGAAAGCAGAAAGACAGCATGGTCCTTCAAGCAGTGATCTGGGTGGGCGGTAGCTGGATGCTGGTCAAATGAAGACATACGGCAGCTGTAGTAACCCAGGCACGTGACAGGGAGGACACAGGCAATTGTGCTTTCAGTATGTGTACAGGAGCAGAAAGGTTGCACCACTGAGATATTAGACACGAAGAACCTACAGATAAGGTACTGCTTGCACACAGGGGCTCAGGAGGACAGCTGGGACAATCCTGCCTTCCAGGGTAAAACAGGCAGGACAGAGCTGGCCCTCGTTACTGAGGGTACCCAAAGTGGTGAAGATTAGGAGCTCTGAGCAAGTGATGTTTGGCTTGAGCTGGCACCTGATCATCCGAAGTCCCCAGTCAGGGCCATTGGGACAGATAGTCTCTTCCCAGTGAGAGAAGGAAATCAGCACATTGCGTACTCATTAATTGCTTACAACTAATGAGCCTTACGGGGTGAGATGACAAGGTCCAGCTACTCCGAGGTCCCTCTCCCATCCAAATCTGGAGCATTAAGGGAGCAGGAAGGAAGAGAAAAGGAGTAAGAGGAGGCTGAGGTAGTTGGTTTCCATTAGCCCTTTGCCCAGCCAGCAGGAACTGGTGCAAGAAAAGCACCAAGGGCTGAATCTTGAGTCCCCCTGAACAACCTTAGGGCTGTCCCCTGCCACCTGTCACTGCAGTGTGCACACCAAGGCAGTGAGGACTGTATCCTCCTGCATCCCCACCACCTTCCCCCCTTCCTGGTCCAGACTCTGCTCAGGTGCAGCCACCTGCACAAGCCACTTGTGGAGCAGGCTGCAGGACTGTGCTTGTGCGCTGAGGAAGGTGCCTGGTCCCACTAGTCTGTGCCACCCAGCAGCACTCGGGCACAGCCCACAGGGCCAGGCTGTGGTAGTAGAGGTGCTGCTGAAGTCTGGGCTGTGCAGGGAGAGGGGGTCCATGCACAGACACCTGTAGACCTGGAGAGTGATGCTCCGTTTCTGACAGAAGCAGAAGGGATGTTGCGAGATACAGGCTAATTTCACAGCAGGACCCAGCATGTCCCTGTCCCCAAAAAAGAGAGGAGACACCACCAGGAGAGAAGGCAGCTGGGAGGGGCTGAAGAAACCCTTGCTTCACTCCAAAATTTTTTCCTCACAACGTCAACTGAGCAGGAAACATTGCTAAAACCCCAGAGAATCCCAAACACCTTTGGGGTTTTCCTTGCCAGGAGAAGCAATTCCCAGTGCAGAAAGTGTCGCAAAGGCTGGCAGCCCAGTTGCTGAATGGTGCTTTCACTTCCAGATCTCATTATGTGCCACATCCTTTAGTAATCTAGACCTTGCACAGCAGACAATTCTTCCTGGGGTTTCCAGCAAGCAAAGGTAGTAGGGGACTGACCAGACAAGTAGAATTTCTCCTATTACATCCTGTGCAATGTGGATGGTAATCGGAGTTTCTTCTTGCACTGACAAAGGGAAAGAGATGTTACTCTCAATGGGATTTTCAGCAGGGCTCAGCACCCACATGTTGCTCACAGCATGTGATCTTGCCCCTTGGAGTTATGGCCGTAGCACTAACTCTGCACTGATGCACGTCCCTGCATTCACCTTTCCTTGCTGGGGGAAGGGGCTGCTCCACAACCCCAGCTCCTGCAGCATCTCTCAGAGGCAGCACCCAGCTTTCTGTCCCTGTAGCTCTTGGAGTGGCTTTCACCTACTCCCCAGTTCCCAGAAGAAGGGGGACAGGAGGCGAGTCTACTGGAAGGTGCTACACAGCACTCTTTTTATAGTCCATTTAAGTCATTTCTCATTACAGTATATGTTTATATATGCTTATAATTATATGCTCAGCACATAGACGAGCATAGATCTCTCCACTCCAAAGGCACTGCAGAAATGTCATTTGGCTAATCCACTAGCCAAGGCAATGTATGACCCCAAGTCATCCTTGCTACGATACCTGAGCAACCATGCTCCAGTGAGGACCTTCAGCAGCTCCCAGGGGAGGACAATGCATGGCAGCACCTTTGCCTGTGACCTTCTAGGATTGCACGTGACCATGCTGTTCCCAAAAGTGCTGGGGAGATGAAAACAACACAACAAGGATCTAGGTTTGGTTCTTCGGCTCGTTCTCCCTTGAGCATGAGCTGGTGGTACCATGAGCACCTGACTTCAGCAGCACAACTGAAGGCCGCAAGGCACAGTCCTTGCTGCAAGCAGCTGTGGGAGCTGAGTTGTCAGGCTTTCACTTTGCCCTAAACATGACAGATGAACATGCACCACCCCATAGATCACCTCCATCCTCCACACCTCCAGCAACAGAACACTGCTCAACCCCCGTGCACAGCAACCCAGCAGTGCATGCAAATTGGGGTCACTATGAGCAGACTCTTTCCCACCTTGATGTCTCCAGCACCTTCTGGAAATACTTTTATTTTCTGGGCCTTCCCTGAGAGCTTTGCTGTTGGGGCACAGCTCTAGAATCAGCTCCAATTTCATGGTCTTTCTTAGCAATGAAGTGATTGTTCGGTCCTGTGAGCAGGTCCCTAAACCAGGGCATCTGTGCAGACAGTATTACACACACGCGCACACATGCACACATACACACATGGCCATGCAGAACTGTTTGTACCAAGCCAGCAAAAACTCATGCCATGAATCTGCCAGATGAAACACAGCAAAGCAGAGCTGTGAACCACTTCTCAGCTGCAGGGCTCTCAGAGAGTAACTTTTAGTACCTACAACCACATAATGAGTAAAAGCCTTGAACTGGAAATGCAAATAGACATATAATTTATATTTAATAAGGCAGCTAACGTACTGTGTGTCCAGCAAAGTACCATCCACCTCCTATCACCCATTTATTGAGGTTACTCCACATAATAAATTCCAAATGAGTGATAATGGTTGTATTTGGAATTATATTAATAACTGTACATGCATATCTGAAGCCAGAGAGATGAGGGTATAGCAAGTGCTGCACTTGCTGTGCAGGGATGGCAGCAGGCGGCCCCATGAGTATTTTGGAAATTTTATGTAACTGCCATCAACTCCAAATGAATGAATTAATTGACTCCCCTTGCACCCTGGCAGAGAGGACCTGCTCTCAGGCACTGGGCCAGCCAACATCACGTACAACTGACTGATGTAAAGGAAAGACTTAAAGGGGAACATTTTCTGCAGTGTTTCAAAGTCTCCTAACCAGGTCTGGGTGGGAGACTTGCATCTGAATACATCTGTGCACATATCTGACTTCCTAGGCTGTGTGCAGTTCGGAGAAGAAAACCTGTAATTTCAGATACCATAGAAGCAAAAATGTTTAAAGAAACCTCAGTTAAATTAAGTCCTAAGGGGAACCAGGAAATATCAAATTCAAACTGAAAATAAAGGTTTATTTTGAGCACTACCAAAAAGCTTTGAAATAAAATGGATACTCATTTTTTAAAAAGCATTATACAGTAAATGTAATTTATTGAATTATTTGTTTCAATAATACATTTAATTTTCAGTACTTAAGTATATGCATTTTGGGGAGAAGTGCCAGATGAAAAATCTCAATTCCTTTTAAAATCTTTATGTTTCTCTAGCTCAGTGATTTGCTGTCATAGACATGGTCTGAGTCTATATCACTTCTTTTTGTAATGAAATAGGATTTCATCCCAACTATTTTTGTCTTTGTCTCCTGCACCTTTGTCCACAGCTGGCAGCTCCTGCAGACACTCACCCACCATTCAATTCACATATGCATGGAAAGGCACTTGCACCACTGTGCACACTCATACGCACTCATGCATCTTCATGGCAAGCCAAAGGGTAGGGGAGATCCTCAGCCTGAGCAGACGTGAGTTCAGGAATATTTTAGGAAGGCTGATAGTCATCTTCTACCTTTACTGATGGCTACTTGGGGTCTGCAAAGCCCAAGAGTCACCCAGTTGACCAGCTCAGGGCTTTTAACACAGGGTACATAAAGGACTTCAGAGAATTCTAGACTTGGTAGAAAGGGTGTCTGGAGGTCTTTAGTCCAACCTGCTATCACCAAGACTATGGCTTAGTTTGGTCAAGTCTTTAAAAGTCCAGGAACCCAGGCTGAGAATGTCCTCACCCTGCAGCCCAGCTCACATCTGTTCCCACACACTGTCCCCACACAGGACAGACTGAACAGCCAGGACCTGACATTCACCAGCTGCACTTGGGCTGTGGGGTAAGGACAGGATGGGTTCAACTCTGCGGTTTCTAAAGGGTTAATAAAGCAGGGCCAGCCCTCCCTGCCAGCTCTGCTGGCCACAGGACTGTGTATTTCCCCAAGTCCCTGGCACACTGCTGGTGCTTTGCAGTGGATCCTCACCCCATCCCTCAGAGCTGTGTCCCCCCAGAGAATCGGGAGCCAACAGGGCTACAGCCACCAAGTCTGTATTTGCTTGGGCAAGCCAGAGACCCCCTCCTACCCAGAGCAACCCCCTGTATCCCCCTTCCTCAGCCCCTGCGCAAGCCCTGACTGCCAGCCTGCCCGTAGTCCAGCACGCAGCCCCACTTGTAGCTGAGCCCTGCAAGGGCTGCAGGCAGGCAGATAGAAATGCAAAAGCCCAGTCTCTGCTAGCACCAGATAATAGTTCAAAAGGCAAGCATCCTTTCTCTTTGCTCTCAGTTTCCTTCTCGGTTTCTTTTAAGCACAAAACCGGCACAACACCAAAAAAATAATATATATATATATATATAAATAAATAGATAGATAGATAAATAAATAAATAAATTAAGAAGAAGAAGAAGAAGAAAGGGAATGAGGAGGAAAGAAAAGAAAGGGGTGACTTCCAGCCAGGCAGTGAAATGCCATCTGTCTCCTGATGGCTCATGTGACACTGACAGACGTCCACTGTGAGCTGGAGCCAAAAGCACGCAGCCCATGATCTTGTCAGAGCGGGCAAAGGAACACTCTTTCCCCAGCCTTCTCTCTCTCCTGAACCCATCAAAAGTTTTTGAGCCAGGAGAAAAAACAAATCAGGCTGATCCTTGCTGCCCTTCCCACAGGGAAACATGTCCAGGGTGGTGGTGGAGGTGGCAGTGTCGGACTTTGGAGCGGGGCTGTCTGTGCTGTGTGACTTTTCACCAGGCTGGGATCCCCTTGGACCCACCTGTTTTCCTCTGAAAAGCAGCTCCCGGAAAACAAAGGAGATGAACAGCAGGCAGCCCACCACCCCCACAAAACCCAACTGCTTAATTGCCTCGAGGGAAAGAGCCTCGCTGACCCTGGGACCCTCCTAGGCTGGAAGAGCAGGGACGAAAAGGGAGTTGTACAAGACAGATGTGCTGCCATGGCTGCCACTGACCTGCCGTGGGCTGGCCCTGCAGACACTGTCACAAAAAGGGAAGCTGCAACTCATGTTTCCTGGGAGCACAGATGTCTCTAGATGACATAGCCACTTCCCAGAAAGAGATATGCCCCTATTCAGTCCCAGAGGAGATGGTGGGGAAGTCCCTGTGCAGTGGGTGGAAGAGGAAAAGACCCAAATGATCCTGATTTCCCTGGATTCCCAGTGATGGTTTCAGGAGAGCAGGACTTAACTGGGTGTTGGAAGGTGCAACCTTCTTGCCCTACACCCTGAGCATCTGTGGCCTAGCAGAGCAGCACAGACCCTGGGAGGAAGCTCAGCACCCTGTGGCAAGGCTGCCCTGCGTCTGCTCATGGTACCCGCTGAGTGGTGGTCCTGAGCAGGCTGGGCATAAGGCCACGCACCTGCACAAAGGCATGACCACACTCATGCTAGTCGGGGCTGTGGGGCCGGCACAGCAATGAGGTGTCCACACAGCCCTTCTCTGGAGCACCAAGCCCACCATCAGGAGCCAGCAGTGCAGGCCAGCACACACCCCTCCTTCCCCATGAACCCCTTCTCATTCCCAGCCTCACCATCCAGGCCAGTGCTCGCCACCCAGTATGTGGCAGGACCTCACCAGCTTGGCCAACTTGGAGCTGAGTTGCTCATCTCCTAAACCTGTCTCCTGGGAACAGAGTCACAGAAGGAGTCACCAGCCATATACAGAGCTGGGGGGATGATGTCAAGGGGTGCAGTGGACTGGCTTCCCCTGCCTGCTAAGGGACCAGCAGGATGATGGCACCTTTGGACTCTCCCCCACAACCATACCACCCGTCAGTACTCAAGCATGGTTGGGCACCCTGTCAGGTCCTGGGGGGAGCTGGAAGTCCAGGGCAGCAGGAGGTGGGCAGCTCTCACCAGCCCAGCTGCAAAGTGTCAAGCCCCTTTTGCTGCTGGCAACTTCTGGGCCCCTGTCCCACCTCCACCAGCCAGCCTGAATCAACCTTTCAATGTCTGCCGACACCCTGGTCCTGCCAGATGAAGCTACCAGAGAAACAACACCATGTTTCACACTATGTCACTCCCTGCTGCCTTTAGGGGCAGCTGTAGTCATTGGCATTGCCAAAGAGATGAGAGAAGGGCTGGACAGGTAACTGTCTCTTAAGGGTGGGCAGAGAAACAGCAAGATTGGCCCAGGGCAACCCAGGACAACACCAGGCCATGGGCCACAGTGCCAGGGCAGCACCTTTCTCTCTCGCTGGCTGCAGCAGGTTGGTGCTGCCATCAGGAGAAGCCACCATGCAGAGCTGCTGCAATGAGACTCCTCAGAGCACACCATGAACTTAGGCTGTGAAGCCTGGAGGGCCCTGGCATATTGCACATGATTTGCCAAGCAGACCCCCAGCGTCACCTCCCCCAGCTCCTGGTCATGGGTTTGCTGCCCACCAGCATCTTTCCACCTGTTCCTACACTGTTTAACCCCAGAGGTGGTCTGTCTGGCCGCTGTAGCTATCCCTGACCCCACAGTCATCTCAGATGACACCTTTAGTGACTCCTAGCCATGTCCTGCTCCCCTCAATGCCTGCACTAGATGTGCCTCCAGGGCTTTTTCAGGAGGATGGTGCATGTGTCACACAGTGGGGACCAGGGCTCAGGGCTGTCTGGGGGACCGGGAGAGCATCAGTACATGAAGGGCTTTGAGCCAAGACAAAAATAGTCACAGGGTGCAAAAGGCCCTAGAGAAAAGCTGAAGAGCTTATTATGGTAGCAGAGGAAAAAGCTCAGATTATGTTGTGAAATGATGGTGTGGGATTTCTTGGCCTTAGCCCATGGGCTACAGGAGGGATGGAGACAGGTATTACCGCAGGTTGGGCTGGGAGGCGTGGGGCTGCCTCCACCCCAGCCCCACAGGAGCCACCATCCAGTCCTGGGTATGGAGAAACACTCTGAAACAGCCTTGCCTTGCTGTGTTTAACCTGGCTAATGATTAGCTAGATAGGACGTGGCCATTCAAGGACATGGGGTGAAAACAGCCCTTCTGCCTTTGCTTACACAGCACACACAGCTGGGCCATTCCCACAGCCAGCACCCAGAAAGAGCGACAGCAATGGGGGAAATGCTAGCTCAGGAGCAGCATCCAAGGACTTGGGCTGGGAGAGCAGCCCAGAGGATGCTGCCCAACCCAGGTCTGCTTGAAACTTCCCCCAAGCAAGGGCTGACCCCAATGTATACGGTTGCGTCTCTCTGCAGAGATGTTTTTGCATCCAAAGGCAAATCTGGGGAACTAGGATCTTGCTCTTTATCCTTGTGGCATCCATCAGAAGTTGAGACAGGAGTTAATGTGAAGCTCTGGCATCACAAAAAAGGCCTCCTTGTGTGTCTTACACTTGGAGGCCCCGCAAGGTTTGCTACAACACCCTCTTACCTGCCAGAGAGCAGGTGTTTTCTCCTCCAGGGCCAGCTGCAGCAGTTTTACAGCAAACTCCTTCCTTTCATTTCCCATTTCAGCATCCCACATCCCCAGGATCCTGCCTGAAGTTTGCACATGGCTGCAGTGACGAAGAGCAGGTCTTTGATCAGAGTATGATAACATCTTTGCAGTGAGAGAGTGTCAAAGCTCTGAGAAAATAGAGAGTGTGGCCATGGCTGAAGGGATCCCTGCCTATGTGAGAAACACCCCTCCTAAAATCTCATCCAAAGCCACCCTCTGACCAAAAGCTGAAGGCATCAGGTTCTGTGCTTCCCGCAAACCTGACAGCAAAATGTCGGAACCAAGAGGCTGAAAGAGAGACTTCTTTGTCTGAATGCACGTGCTGCACATGGTGGGATCAAAGGGCCAGACAACACTGGTGTGAACCCTGCACAAGCAAGCACAAGAGACCACCAGCCCTGAGACCCTGCCTGTCTGTGGGACCTATCTTAGGAGACAGTTGGAAGGAGCAGTGCATGGCTTGTCTGTGGTGCTGGAGAAGGAGGGGATGTCTCCCAGTTTTGGAGACTAGACACAGGACGTGTCCTCTGATAGGTACTCATCTCTCTTAACGTGAATGTTTCAACACTTGCACTAGCACCTAGAGATGGGGTGGAATCTTTGTCTTTGGAGAATTTCAAATGGAATTTGAATTTCCATTCACATTAAATGGACTGGCCCCGAGAAACCTGTTGCATTAAATGGACTGGCCCCGAGAAACCTGTTGCAGATTTTTAGCCAGCTCTGCACAGAGTAGGAGGCTGGACCAGAGACCTCCAGAGTTCCCTCCCAAACTAATTCTTTCTGTGATCCTTTCAACCCCCTGAACTTTTGCTCTTTGTTGGCCATAGAAAAGAAATGGGTCCATCTGTAGATTCCTGTCTAAGGCAAGTTTGGGGGAACCCAAGGACTGGATTTGACTGGCTACAAGTACAGTTGGGTTTGTAGTGTGGGTTTTGCTCTGTGTGGCTCTGGGAAAGCCAAGGCTTTACATGTCTCTCATATATTCCTCCCACTCAAGTTAGTATTATTCTTCTTGTGAAGAGGAAACCACTCAAAATGGCTCTTCACAAGTGCTTCTCATCAGCCTGAGTGAACAGAAAAGTGAATATGAACTGATCTTAGTTAAATGAAGACCACTTCAATTATCAATTAGGGGTTCAAAGCCACTTAATACACTTCAGCTTCACCTCCATATATATAGATGCAAAGAGACACCCTCCACCCACTTTCACTGCTCAGCAATTGAACAACCCTACTCAATCCACATGATATTTGAAGACCTTGGTGAACCTCACCTAAGCCCAGATCCAAAATCCACTTCTGATTCAGCAGATCCAGAACAATTTCCAGCATTTCATTAGCCCTTTTCTCCACACCCAGCAGCCAGCATCTGCTGAAATGGCTTAGAAGCAGCAGCAAACCCCAGTTCTAGAGATCTCATAAATTTTCATATGTTCTTGAGTTTCCAAAGCTCTCTGCTTTCTCTTCTTTTAGATCACAGAGAGCTGAACCTGCTGGAGACACATGCCCCAAATCTCCACACAACACTGGCAACCGGGGTTTCTGATTAATTTTTTTGTGTGTTTTGGCAACAACTACCCGTTCCACATTTGCACCCTCAAGGGATGATATTAGTCCCACTTCAAGTAAGAGATCAAGGTCCCTTCCAGCCAACATTTGTAGGCCAACAAGTCCTGTTTCATGGCAGTGCCTGCCTTCCCAGAGGTGGGAAGTGTTTCTCTACCCTTTTTTTCCTGCCAGTTCTTGGTGGTCTTTCCCAGAAATTGCCCAGCTCCATCTCTTTCCTTTGCAAGTAGCAATAGCAGAGCACTAGCAAGATGTGCTTTCTTTGGGTGTGAATATGCATAGGTCTGACTTGGATGTGCAGGAGTCTGGCTGCATCTCAGATCCATACAGGTTCCTGCTTCCCACTGTGCAATGCTCAGTCTGTGTGCAAACAAACGGCTTTGTCTGTCCCTCTGTCTCTTTTTCTCTTTCTTTCCTTCCTATAAATTCTTCCTTCTTCCTTCAATTTCTTTCTTTCATTTACTCTTCTTCCTTTTCTTTTCCTTCCTTTCTTTCTCTTTCTTTCTTCTTTCTTTTTCTTTTTTCTTCTTTCTTTCTTTCTTTTCCTCTGCATTCATTTGAATGACAAAGGTTTCTGATTACAGTCCTCCTGGGGAATCAAACAGAAAAGCTGCTGCTCACTTACGACTGACAGATTAAGATAGATAAAGGGAGAGATTTGTATATTGACTCTGTGTTTATGTAACTCATGTGCAAGGCCTGGCCAGGAGCAAAGGGGGATCTGACCCACATAAATAATAACGAGCAGCATTTTAAAACTAAATCATCTGGAAAATTCACAGACGATTCCGTTGGTTCCTTCTATTGTGTCACCAGAGGGTCATAAATAATTCAGCCTTGCTCAAATATTTATGGAAATCAATTTAGCCCTCAGCCCAACATCACCTCCCTGAGAAAACAGTTTCCTTTCGTATCTCAAGTGCAAACTGACTGCTCTCGTCCCACCAGCCTCTCTGGGGCCAAGGGCACCTGTAACCTCTCAGCAACATGCCCAGGCACCAGCCCAGCCAAGCTGGCCCCCAGACATCTCTGGGGCCGTGGAGACCACCAGGAAGATGAAGCTGCATGTGCTTCTCCAAGAAAGGAACAGGTCCAGCACCTGCCCCCCTTCTGCTGTGACTACCCTAAGCTTCACCATGGGGCATCTGCTCTGGCCCAGGGCAGTTGTCAGCTCCAGAGCTGAGGAATAGTGCTTGACAAAACAGCGGGCACATGGAGAGCAGCTCCTGTGCAGGTGACAACCAATGCTCAGGTCAACGAACACTGCACAGGAGAGACGTTCCCTGATGTGATCAAAGGTCACAAAACAAACTCCCACAGGAGTGAGCAGCCCCAGGGAGCTCCCCACACCCGCTCCCCGGGCAAGGTCCACAGCTCTGCCATACCCACTGAGGAGCAGCTGCTCTACGACCTGAGCCATGACCTGGCACTTGCAGCTCACTTCCTTGTCTCCTCTCTGGCTGACACATAGCAAGGATTCGCAAGACCTCCCTCCCTTCCCAAAAGCAAAACAGCCACATGGGCTGCCCATCACAACCAGCACCCACATGGCAAATCCACCAGGCTTCTGGCCCTGAGTACTTCATTGATCCTTCTGGGAGCTCAGCATGTCCATGGGCTATTCCTGTATCTTGATGAAAAACCCACTTCATGGGAGCTGTGAATCTCTTCCAGCATCTTAGAATCATAGAATCATTTAGGTTGGAAAAGACCTTTAAGACCATCGAGTCCAACCATCATCCATGCCCACTAGACCATGTCTTGGAGCACCTTGTCTATGCGCTTTTTTAATACCTCCAAGGATGGTGACTCAACCTTCCCTGGGCAGCCTATTCCAATGTCTCACAAGCCTCTCAGTAAAGACATTATTCCTAATATCCGATATAAACCTCCCTTGCCACAACTTGAGGTCATTACTTCTCATCCTATCACCAGCCACCAGACAGAAGAGACCAACACCCACCTCACTACAACTCCCTTTCAGGTAGTTGTAGAGCGATAAGGTTCTCCCTTCAGCCTCCTTTTTTCTAGACTAAACAGCCCCAGTTCCCTCAGCCACTCCTCAAAAGACTTGTGCTCCAGGCCCCTCACCAACTTGGTTGCCCTTCTCTGGACATGCTCCAGCAACTCAGTGTCTTTCCTGTAGTGAGGGGCCCAAAACTGAACACAATACTCGAGGTGCGGCCTCACCAGTGCTGAATATAGGGGAACAATCACTTCCCTGTTCCTGCTGGCCACAGAATTTCTGATACAGGCCAGGATGCCGTTGGCCTTCTTGGCTACCTGGGCACATTGCTGGCTCATATTCAGCCAGTTGTCAACCAGCACCCCAAGGTCTTTCTCTGCCAGGCAGCTTTCCAGCCACTCTTCCCCAAGCCTGTAGTGCTACATGGGGTTGCTGTGATCCAAGTGCAGAACCCAGCATTTGGCCTTGTTGAACTTCATACAATTGTCCTGGGCCCATCGATCCAACTTGTCCAGACCTCTCTGCAGAGCCTTCCTACCCTCAAGCAGATTGACCCTGCCTCCCAGCTTTGTGTCATCTGCAAACTTGCTGACGGTACGTTCAATCCCCTCATCTAGATCATCAGTAAAGATATTAAACAAAACCAGCCCAAACACCAAGCCCTGGGGAACACCGCTTGTGACCGGCCACCAACTGCATGTAACTCCATTCGCCACAACCCTCTGGGCTCGTCCATCCAGCCAGTTTTTCACCCAGCATAGAGTACATTTGTCTAAGCCGTGACGCCAGCTTCTCAAGGAGTATGCCATGAGAGACAGTGTTAAAGGCTTAGCTGAAGTCCAGGTAGATAAGATCCACAGCCTTTCCCTCATCCACAAGGCGGGTGACCTGGTCATAGAATGAGATCAGGTTGGTCAAGCAGGACCTGCCCTTCATAAACCCATGCTGACTGGGCCTGATCCCCTGTTTGTCCTGGACTTGCCATGTGAGTGTTCTCAAGACGAACTGTTCCATAATCTTCCCCAGTACCGAGGTCAGACTGACAGGCCTGTAGTTCCCCAGATCCTCCCTCCGACCCTTCTTGTAAATGGGTGTCACACTGGCAAGCCTCCAGTCATCTGGGACCTCCCCCGTGGACCAGGATTGCTGATCGATGATGGAGAGTGGCTTGGCACGCTCCTTTTTTTTCTTGACTCCCTGCAAAAGTTCCTTGTTCAGCCAGGCAGGTCATCTTCCTCGGCAGTTCGATTTGTGGCACATGGGAATAGCCTGGTCCTGAGCCATTAAGATTTCCTTTTTAAAGAATGTCCATCCCTCCTGGACCCCTTTACCCTCCAGGACTGACTGCCAAAGGACTCTCTCAACCATTGCCTCGAAGAGGCCCAAGTTTGCCCTCCGGAAGTCCATTGTGGTGGTTTTGCTGACCACCTTCTTTGCCTCACCAAGCATTGAAAATTCTATCATTTCACGGTCACTAAGCCCAAGACGGCCTCCGACCATCGCACCTCCCACCAGTCCTTCCCTGTTTGTAAGAAGTAGATCTAGCAAGGCTCCTCCCCTGGTTGGCTCACCTACCAGCTGTGTCAGGAATTTATCTTCCAGACACTCTAGGAACCTCCTAGACTGCTTACTCTC
>JANZLQ010000022.1:7911187-7947396 GCA_026212715.1 Elanus axillaris
TGACTGGCTCAGGCACTCCCTGCAGCTGGAGACCTGGACAGCCGCATGTTTACATGGGAGCTCTGTCTGTGTTGCCACGTTTCTCCTGGCATTGGCTTTCACCTGAGTGGCAACCATACCTGGGACTCCTGGGCCGATGCCCATCACTGTGGAGGAGGGGAGGGGAGGGGAGGCAAGGCAAGGCAAGCTGAGCTGCCGGCTCAGGCCGGGTCTCTCTGCTCTGCCCTGGGCCTCCTAGGCCTCAGGAACCTTCCTGTCCACCTCAGCCAAGCACCCAGCCGCCGACTGACTACTGCCGCTGCAGGCCTCGCTGCCAACTGATTTCATGTAAAGAAACAGGACAAGTTCCCATGGTCAAAAAGCTGTCCCCTTCTGCACATCATCCAGGGGTGCAATATACTCAGAGAGTGGCCAGACCACCACACAGATCAAGATCAAACCACCTACCAGCTCAGCCTCCAGCACTGCTTGGTAGAGGACAGAAAAACTCAACTTGCAGTGATGGTCCACAATGGAGGCCCCACAGAACTGGTGGCTGTTTGGCATGCTCCATGAAGCAAAATGGGAGCTCCATACAGTGCCATCTTGTAGGACAGAGTGGATGTGACAGGATGGAGTGACTAGTCTGTGGGAAGACTTGCACCTCTGTGGCCTTCACCCAAGTAAGCATGGAAGAGATGGGAGCCCTTGTAAAGTTGCTGCCACTTAACTGCATTGTCAGATATGATGGGGCCAAGATTCATAGCTAAAATAGCCAAGCTTAAGAAAACAAAGGCTAGAGAAATTACCAAGTTGGAATAAAATGGTACCAGTCCTCTACAATGTCTTCTGTACATAAAAGTAAACCCCAGAACAGAAAATATCAAATAAAACAGTGCCACAGGCTAGGTACACAGAGCTTCACATGTGCTTTCCAAGGGCTTCTCCTAGAGTCATGGCTCTCAGCACAGGACTGCTAAGTCCCTTCTGCTTTTCAGACTCTCCTCTTTCACCCATACAGGACATCAATGCTGAGGCACCCTCAAGGCCCATGCACATCCCATGTCTGCACATTTGTAGATGTCACTAGATGAGAGCATCAATGTTGTTCCCACATACAAGAGGACCAGTGATCCACATGGGACACTTGCAAGGATTTGCATGTGCAAAACCTTTACTCCAGGTGACCCTTCCAAAATCACAACCCACTCTCTTGTCTCTGGGCTAGCTCAGTTAACCTGTGATCCCTGCTAGGTTTTCCAAGGCGTGGGCAGCTTCAATGGGGAAAGGAGAAAGGGACAATGGAGCTAACTAGAGCTATTAGACCTGCCCCAGGAAAGCTGAAGCAATAGCCATGCTCTGCCTGCACACTGAAGAGCAGCGTGATGCAGTTTGCCTGCAGCTCTCACTATAGGGGCATGTCCCCCGCAGCACGCCTGGGCATGGGAGCCAAAGGGATCCAGGATGTGCACAGATGCTACTAACATGGAATAGCTTCACTGCTCTTGTTAGGAGAAAATCCTAGGGAAATTTTTGGCAAAAAGACAGGTAGAATCCTTCTTCTGGTTGTGCTCTCCCTGCCTGGAAAAGTCCCTCTCCTGTCTAGCATTTATGATTTGGGGCCTTGGAAAGTGTATTTTTCTTTGTCAGACTGGTGATTCATTACAGACTGGAAAGAAATGGATGTTCCTGGGCTGCTGGGTCCTGAACTCCCCGACATTTGGGATGCCACCTAATGATTATCCTTAATTCATAGCCCCATTGTAAAAGTGTCTGCCTCTGCAGTCAGTGCAAGGACATCACCTGGCCTCTCTGCAGAGCTGTTTCGTGAAAGCATGTGCATTAGTTGTGTTTTATTCAGAAAGGGGTTAATTTGTGCCCTCTTCTCCCCAAGCACAGCAACACAATCAATCTCAACAGAGCTGCTTGGCTTTCTCCTCCCTTCTCCAGCCGTCACTCCTTGGCTCTTAATAAATTATTCAGCTTTCCTAAATATGCATAGGGGTCTCATTAACAACTAATTTTGCTTATTTAAAACAACCGCATAATCAAACCACTATAGTGTTTCGCCTTTCTTATAGACATGAATTATTCATGTGCTAGGAATCTGCATACAAATTTATTGATTCTTAAAAAGGCACATTTTTCACAGCCCAGAAAAAAAGAAACCCTGGCTATTCTGGTTTTGAATGTTTTTGCCCAAACTCCCATTTAACAAATCATATGGTGTTTTCCTGGGAATAGGCAGCAGGCAAACCCATAGCATCACCAAATGCACCTGGAATTCCTGAGTGCAACGAAAGGGAGTGTTCCAACATTGCAACTAATCATTTGCACAATCTTGACTTGCAGCCCTTTCCCAGAGCACTAATGCTTATTGTTGCAGCATCCATTTCACACTGACTTCTTGGTGCCTTTAGATACTCCCATAAAAGCCACAAAGAAGAACACCTGAGCAAGGAAGGGACATCTTGTGAAGGCATGCAAAGCCAGCAGTATCACTGGATCCAATCTGGGCTTATCCCACAAAGAAAGCACTGAAGATAAAAACATGTACAGGTTCAAGAGACAGCATGCACCAGCCACCACCACTAAGGGCCGCAGGGCACTAAGCACCCACACGCAGGCACATGCGCATCCCTTGATTCCTATACTGCTCTGTTGCATCTTGTCTCATTCTGAAGCTCTTCCGTAGACTTGTGTTTAGAGATCCATCCCCAGATCCTACATCCTTCTTGCATGGATCCCTGAGGAGCTGGTCCCATTCTGCTCTTAGGCTCACAGAATTAGAGTAATTCAGGTCAGAAGGGACCTCTGGAGGTTTCTAGTCCAACCTTCTGCTCAAAGCAGGGTCAGCTATGAGATCAGACCAGGTGTCTCACAGCTTTATCCAGTCTTGTCTTGAAAACTCCCAAGGGTGGAGACTGCAAAACCTCTAAGCAACCTATTCCACCACTTGACTGTCCTCACGGTGAAGAATTTTTTCCTCATATCCATTCTGAAACTCTATTTTTTCAATTTATGTCTGTTGTCTCTTGTCTTCCTGTCATGCATTAATGTGAAGATCCTGGGACTCTCTTCCTGATAAACTCCTCCTTTCTCAAGCGCTCCTGGTTATCATTACTCTCCAGCCTTCGAGGCCTGCATAAATCTCAGACTGAGATCCAGAGGAGCAGTGGCCTTAATGACAGCCACAGAATCACAAAAGCTTCTACAAACATCTCCTCATTCTCAAAAAGGGCATTTTTGGAGGAGGTTTTGACAACCCCATCCCGTGAAAAGGGACTACAGTGAATGTTAGAAATGGAGCCACAGAGCAGCAACCTACAACTCATCATAAACAAAGAAGGATTTAGAAACACCTGTGTGTCTTCTTGCAGGTACCACCGGGTCCTCAGTCCCTGGCAAATCATACCTGCTAGTGGTTGAAGGTCTGAAGGGGACATGAAGAGTGTCTCTGTGCTCCCTAGTTGGAGTCCTTGGTATGAACCCCAGCACAGACAGCTCCTTCCTAAGGTATGCTATAGGCCTCCAGCCTAGAGGCAGGTCCATAAATGCCAGGCAGAATCCCAGGGAATGCCCATTGCTTGTGCTTGCAGGGTATTAGCAATGATCCATCAATTAGCAAGAGCTGCAGGTGTGTCAGTCTTTGCAGTGAAGCTTCGAGCTGCAAGTTCCTCAAGAGCTCTGATCTTCACCTGTCTGGGGACACTCCAAGCTCAGGACAGTGCTCGCATCTGCAAGCCAGTGTCCAGGAGCTCCCTGCTCAGCTCGTACTGGCTGTAGCAATATTCATAGGGAGTTTGGGTTCACTGCCAGGATGGAGATTTCAGTTCATCTACTCCAACACTGTGACCAAAAGCAGGGCAGCAGCACACCAAGCCCAAGGGCATTTGCAGTGCTGCAATTCAAGAAGATCCATCCTGGCAGGGCCAGCTCCAGGCCATGTCCCTGGCAGCCTTTGCATGGCCTCAGTCAGAGATGTCCTGCATGGGGTACAACTGTGTCTCCATAGCCATGTCTCTGAGCCTCTGCTGACAAAGCCGTGGCTTATCTGCCCCATGTGCCATGTGGGTTTCCTCACTGAACGAACATCAGATGGTTCATTTTATTTGCCCCTTGAGAAGTGGTCAGGCTTTCTTTTTTTCTGTTTGCTTAGTAAGGGACCAGGTCACTGTGTTTTAATTCGTCTTCTTACTCTTTCATGATAAAAAAACCCCACCAGCCACAGGAGGAACATTAGTCTGTAAATGTTTTTTATAACACAGCAGAATCCTGAGACAAGATCTCCCTTTGTTCCTTTCCCTGTCTGTCTGCATCACTGGCTGGCTGGCTCTTTATCTATTCATCTGCTTGGCTGCAGCTTCTCAGGGTGTCACTCAGAAGCAACCACCATGTTGATGGTGAGGACTTGATCCAAATCCCAGTCCCTACCTGTCCTGTGATGATCTGGAGTTTTCAGCTAGGACTTGTACAAGGAGGACCGGTTGTGACAGCCACACTAAGGCAGAAGGAGCTGGCATGGAAAGGTACGCTTTGCACAAAGCATACGGTGGGATGCAGGGCGGCTGTTGACTACCCCCATCCCACACGTTTAGCTCAAGGCAGTGGTGTGTTGACCCACCCTTGAATGAGGAGATGGATCTGCTCTTTGTTGGCACTGTGGAGGTGCCAGCACATTGTGTCACAGCAAGGTCACCTCGGAGCTGGCAGGACTACACTGGTTATAACACACTGCTGTGAGTCACTCATGGCTCTGCCAGAGCTCCTCACATAGCACTTGGAGAAGGTTATCACACTCAGGGTGACCTCTGGAGACCAAGGCACCAAGGAAACAGCAGGTACTTGCAGGCTGTTCTGGATGTCTTCACAATGACCCATGTCTCTGTGCACCCAAAAGCCATCGCTTCTCCTCCCAGCTTGTGACACCTCTGTGATCACCTCTGTTGCTCCTCCCCATATGGCTCAGGTCTTTGGTCCCTCCACCAGCTGGGCTTTGCTGCAGAGCTGAATGCTTCTGCAATGTATGCAGACTGGACAGTGAGGGGGGGTTGTCTGGGTGAATGACGCAGGAAGGGTAGGAAAAATGGAAAGCAGAGATGGAAAGGCACTGGGAGGAAAGGGTGGGATAACACTGGTAAGCTGCTGCTCATAACCCAGGAGTTGAAGCAGCTGAACTGGTTGTTTGTAAACCAGGGTCCCGTGAATCTTTGGAAAAGGATTCCGTTGCTTAAGTGAGAGAAAACCTTAAGATAGAGTAGCTAACATCCCTGCTCTGATCAAACAGATGAATGATCCCAGGAGAAACTTCATTTAATCAGAACAGCAGGAACTTGACAAAAATCCCCATTGTACACCAAGGGACTTATTAACCAAAATCCTGCTATAGCAGACTTGCAAATAGGCATAACTTTGCAACCCAGGAGCAGCTGTACTGACACCAGCAGGTCTGCTTAAAGTGCATCTGAACACATATTCTCAAGAGCTAATTTTGTACAGACAGCAGCCCTGAAACAGCAGCTTTTGGGAAACATAGCCAAGAACACAGACAACAGGCAAGGAAAAGAGACCGTTTCAAGCCTGGATGCTGAAGAAGTTCTTGGCAGTGTGGCAAGGAGGTTTTGGTTACTGTTGAAGACGCAAGTTTGTGCTCTTGTTTTGGAAATGGGTAGAAGGAGATCTATGAGTTCAAATGAAAACCATTTGAAAGGCATCCACACAACTTTAGTTGGGAGAGTGCTCAGGTAGGGACTGCAGTCCGACAGGATGAGTCACTTAGCAGAGGGCAATCCATGTGTTCCTTGAGACAGATCCTATCTTGCTCCAGGAGTCACAGTCCTGTGTGCAAAGAGCCTCTATGTCAAAAAAGTCCCATTCACTACCTTGACATTGAAATCTGCACTCTATGGCCCCATTCCATCTTAACAGGAGAGGATATAGGTACAAGCACACTGGGTTCACACAGAGCACACCGCTGGTGGGCACTAACAATGAGGACAAGGAACACGGAGTTTCATGCAGACATTAACATACCTCCAAAAATCAACCTCCATAAATTGTAGGAGGCACCTCTGTCAGACTCAGTGTAACTTCAGGTACCTCCTAGAAAAACTTAGAGGGGTTTTTTCCTCTTTAAGGTGAGCCTTCTGTCTCAGTTTCTGTGTATTCAGTCTGTCTCTGTTCCTCTGTTACAGCCCCCTGCATTTTATGAGAGCTAAGTGCATCCCATGATTGCAGTGCAGAACTCATAACCAGGATGCCTAGGTCCTGCAGAATGTGGAGAAGGTGCCATCCTTGACTTGTTGGATGAGAATGAGCCTGTCACCTTCCTCTTGCAGACCTCATTTTCCCAGATGGAGATGGTTCTAATTACACGCACTCATACAGTTTTACAGCCTGGGTTAATGTTGATTTCCAAGTGACTGTGCTAAAGTGTCATCCACTCCTTAGCACCCATTCAGAACTTCCCTCTTCCCCAGCACTTCACAGGACAACTGCAAAGCAACACAGATACATCAAGAAGCTGATATGGGTGGTATCAAAGCACGGCTCCTTCCTGCAGCTGCTCTTCAGAGTGTGTTTCCCTGTGACCAACCCCTCACACAGCATCTGAGAGGAGGAGAGCATTTCACTGCTCTAGGCACCTTGTACTCATCACAGCTGTACTTCCTGGTGCATATTCCATATCTGCTCTTCAGAGATAGGTGTCTGACCTGCTCTTGACACCTACATCCAGGCAGAACCCAGCACACGCACACCCATTCCTCATCTACCCATGGCTTAGTAAAAACAGATGAAATCCGTGAATGTCATGAGAACAAACATACAAACAGGTCATTTGTTGTTTACGTCTTTGTTGCGTGTGTCTGAGTAGCTGCTCTCTGTTGGACCCCGGCAGGTATGTGCACTGGTACTGCCCATTCACAGCCTGTCTGCCTGCCTGCAGCCGTCGCTGCCCTCTCTGCCCACCCCACGGGAACAGGGAGCGGCAGGGAATGTCTGGATTCCATAAGAAGCTGAGATACTCATATAGGCAGTATTAATTACAACTATTAACATTTAATTACAGGTTCCCTTGGTTTCCACTGTATATTTACAGTTGAAAAACCTTGCTAATTGCCTCTGTGTTTTCATAGCTCAGACGTGAACTCACGCTCTAGCGATGGCAGAACTACTCTTCACGTTCCAGACCAGCTTGTGACGTTAACAATCTACCACCCATTTACAGGCACCTAGAGAGAGCCAAGAGGAGGAGCTGGGTGTTCCCCACAGACCTCACCCCCTGCTTACAACAGCATGTCCCAAAAATGCCCTCAAGAAGTTTAGGAGGACCAGAATCTCCTTGAGATCAGCAGAGGAACAGAGTTGCAGAGTTGAGCCTTTGGGACCAGCAATCCACAGGGAAGCTGCGACCTTCAGGGACACAAGACTGCTCCAGTGGAGCTCCTTCTAAATGGACTGCAAAAAGAATCTGATCTTATGCAAAAATATGCAGATGGAAGCTGATTGCTCTCAGAGTCACACCCTGTGTACTTCATCGAATGCCCACAATTTCACAGGGATGCATACAAGCGCAGTGCAGCAGGGACAGCATGGGGACTTGTAAAACTGAGTCATATTGTGAAATGTCCCAACAATGTCCCTTCACTGCAGTTCCCTGCTCCCTTCCCATTCTCTGTGGTGTGATGCTGCCCATGCTTGGGTAGAGGGTATAAGTTCCCACAATCGGTTTGTGCTCCCCTTGGAGCACCACAGTTCCAGGCCTGGAGGGGAGCAATGGCAGGGCGCAGCAAGAAGGGAGTATCTTTGTTTCTGCAGTAATCCCACCCAGCACTCTTCCAGGAAGCTGGACCTCCAGAGCTGGGCCTGAATTAGGACTTCAAACACCTCTCTGAGCACTGGATGTCTATTATCTCTGCTGTGCAGGAGGCAACTGCTTCCTCCAGCTGAATTAGGGGCTATGTGACCCAGGAGCAAGAGCCCATGGCACGTTTTGTAAGATCACCCATTTTCCCCTGAAGGTCCTCCTCCTTCCTGGAACCAGGATTGATATGTGCAAATGTGCTTTGTCCTGTCCTCCCCAAACACAGACAGGAAAACTGCCTCACACGGAGCCACTCCTTGCCTTCCTTGGAAGCCAAACTGCCATCACAGAGATGTGCCCATGGGATGAGTGTGCAGGAACTCCACTCTACGATGGTGAGGAACAAGGAACTAAACCCAACCTTGGAAGGCAGGAAGCAGCAGTTGCCCTACCTAGCTTCCCAGAACAGCCTTGCCAGGCTCTAGCCTCTGTATACCCTTTCCACCCTGGTGCTGTGCATCACTAAAGTCACCTGGAGTTGCTTCCTCCAGTCTTTTCTCATGAATTATGCCAGCCCTGAATGTAGAGGGCTTGGAAATCTCCTTCTGTCCTATCACATCTAATGCACAACCACCAACTGGCTCGAGGAGAACAGCAGTAGAATAACTGAACTTGCAAACACAAAACAATGAGCCTGAGATTGCCCACACTGCTTGGAGCACACGTGCTCCCAGCTTGGCAATATGCTCCCATCAGCGAGACCATGTCACAGCGACCCCTCCACAGGCTGTCCCACAAGCGGCAGCCCTGCAACTCTGTTCTGCAGGCAGCACCGGAGCTGCTGCATCTCTTAAGACAGCATTGAAAGAGAGAAAGGACTAGTGGTATTTATCTCACAGATCTTAGTCCTCTCTGGTTCTGGGCCCTGCAGCACCTCTGAATCCTGCACATCACAGCACCAGGACTATAGTGATAAATATGTCTTCATTTCTCTAAGGGAAGAAGGAGAATACGCCCAGCATGGTAGAAATGTGACCGCTCCCTACTGCACTCTGCCCTACTTGGAGACAGACAAGTTAAATCCTACAAACTCTCAGCTTGTTCTCCTCCTGCTCTGCTTTTGCTCAGGCTAGCACACCAATATCAACATGCAGAGGCATCTGCATTGCCTGCTCAGCATCAGCTATAGCTGCATAGGGTTGGCCTCAGAAGAGCTAAAAGATCCCTCTGCAGCCAGGAGTCTTTTAACTAAAACCACCTTCCAAACCCCACAAGGGACTCAGGCCCTCTGAGATAGCAAGGGGATGAATCCCCACCACTGGGCTGAGCAGTGTGTATGGGTAGGTGGGAACGCAACTGCCTCTGTCCCATCACACTGTGTGGCAAGGTTGTGGATGTGGGACCAGAAGCTCTGCAAAGCAGCATGGTCCAGGCTGGCACTGGGCTCAGCAACATTGAGACCATGTAACAGGACAAATGCCAGGCTTTCTGCATGCCTCAGTTTCTCTGTCTCTAAAAAATGGGAACAATGTTAGTTCACTGTTTTGGGGAAGTGCTAATCTGGGTGTGAAGTTCTGTGCAACTCTTGTGGGTCTTCTTGAAAGATCTCCTGGGGACTGTCTCCTAAGGCACTTGAAGGTGAGTGTGGCTGCCATCTGAAGCACGGCACACTGACCTAGGAGAGCTCTCATGGAAACCCTGGCCTTTGCTGTGTTGGTCATCTGGCAGCACTGAGGAGGGGAGGTTGTCTGATGTCACCACTGGTTTTATGAGCTCTTCAAAAGAACCATCCTCACTGTCTCACTGAAGAAACAGGCTGATGCACAACCACACGACTTGGGGATCCATCTCTCCTCTGGAGCTTTCTTGCCCAAGCCAGTCCATAGCAGGCTGCAAGTCAGATGGTCACAGCTGGCCATTGCTTAATCTATCCGCTTTTTCCTGAGGACAGATCCTTTGCATTTTGACTTAATGTCACAGCAGAGTCATTCAGCCCTGGGCCACATCTGTCCAAGCACACAGCTGGTGTCCAGTCCTTAGGGCAATACACAGACATGCACTCCAAGATAGAGAATAGATATGCCTGGGGCACAGCACACAGCCTGTCCTTAAACAACAACCAACCAATTGGCCTGGGGGCAGATGGAACTGTCCCTGTTACGTGGCATCCTTTGGTTCCTCTGCAGCTTGGAGAGAAATGCCCCATATGACAATGACTGTGAAAAAGGCATCTCAGCCCTGACAACTGGGTGGAGAAAAAGTAAGGAAGAAAGTATCAGTTCCATCCTGCAAACTGGGGTCTTCTCTCCTACTTGGCCTCCAAGTTATATAGGTGCAGGGGCCTCAGGGTCTGCTTCTCTGCTTTCACTGCCCTAGGTAGATGGCCCTGCACGTGCAAGGGCAGGGATAGAGGGCCCAGGATGTGCCTCACTGGAAACCCTCCCAGCCTCCTCTCTCTGGCTGTGCCCTGATAACAACACAGGCTCCAAGTGTCCCAGTGCTGTTTTGCATCCCATCTCCACTGACCCACCAGCCAAATGACTCCGAGCTAGGATGTAGCCCACAGCTGCCTCACAGAACTGCATTCCCCAGGGCAGTCTCTGTGGCTGCAGAGGGCCAGCGGCACAGGTGGGAGCCCCACACCTTGTGGGACCTGAGCAGTGACTCTTCTGGGTACAGCAGATCTCCCTGCCTCACTGGAGACCTGCACATGGGATCAGGCTTCAGGGGCATCACTGCAGAAAGGCCAGCCTGAAATTTTCTCACCAGAGCTGATAACAAAACACACAGGCACACATGCCTCACTCCATGGAGAACTACTCCAGGGCAGCTCCACATGCTGCATGTTCCAGCAAAACACATCTCACAGTTCAGCAGCTGTGATGGTATTTGCACAGGGCTGGGGAGAAACCAGAGGAACCACACCAGGTGTGCCATGCCAGCTCGGGCCTGACTGCCCCATCTTAGCCACTGATCCCAACTGCTTCTAGGACATCTTGGATCACTGCAGGATGCCAGCCAGAGGCCACTTTGCAGTGTAACCCTCCATAGGATGGAGGTTTCTGCCACACCTGCCCAGACTCCTAAGGGCTGCCTCTTTCTTCTGCCCTGTCATGCTCCCAGTAACTCCAATGCTGTGCCCTTCAGCCTGTGGTCACTGGGAACAGCCAGGTCTCCCCCATCACAGCACCTCCTCCCAGCCATGATCCCTCAAGCACAAACGTTTAACTACTTCCTTGTGACTCAACCTATTCACATTCACCATGGCCACAGACTTCACACAGCTTGTTAACTAGCACTATATGGGGTGTTGCTTTGTATTCAAAATTGCAGGATGCTTGCTAAGCAAGGTGCCATCCAGCTCTCATTAGAGCCAAGACAAGGACCCCTCTGTCCTTGGGAGGATCTGGATGAGTCCTCACCTGGCTCAATGTCTATATACAAGCTCATTCTTTAGCTCAGCCAATCCCAAGGCTTTTCATTCCCATTTAGGTGAATTAGCACACTTGCCTGTGTTTGTTACAAGCATTAGAATGAAAGAATTCCATCTTAATGGGATCCTGCCCCTAAGGGACTAAAACTTTTTCTTCACAGCAGTCTTGGTCTGAGCCATGCATGAGTACTTGGAGATCTTCCCAGTGTTTACCTGGAGCAGCAAATAGCTGCCATTCAGTTGAACTGCATGAAGTTAAAGCCCTCATTAGATATTTCACCAGAGCAGACTGTGGAGGCTGATCCCCTCTGGGTGGGCTGTGCCCCCCACACCCACCCAACCTGCTCAGCCTGCAGCGCAGGAAGGAGCTAGACCTTTGCTCTGTGTGCTGCTCCCCACCTGGCAAGCAAGATACCAGAGTCCCTGCAGAGGAGAAAAGGGGTTGGACCTCTGGCCCTATATATCTTAGACCATTGCATTGCTTTGGGTTGAACCAAATGCCGAACCATCTCATTACAGGATTCAAACTACTGCAAGTGACTTTCCAGGGCAACAAAAGGGAAAACTACAGATGTTGGTATAATCCCAGTTGATCTGAATGTTGGGAAATGAAATAGCACATGAATTTCATCACTGACAGCCACAGGACAGCATAATTGTTGACTGAACTTACAGGATCACTGAAGCATGGGCCCAGCGCATTAGGTGTCTGGAATGGTGGAGACCTCTGATTCATGTGCAGCAACTGCCAAATATGCCATGCCACAGCTTTAGCAGAAGTGAAGCCCTTAGAGAGGTTCAGGGACTCCTGCCTGTTCAGGGATTCCTCTGGAAACCAGGATCTGCCAGAGAGCAGCAGCAGAGGGTTGGAGGGTGCCAGACACCTCCCATCCAGGAAAGGTCAGACTGCTCATGAAAGAGGGATTCAGAATTATGGCTGGTCGAGAAGGGGCCTGTCCCTGCCATGATAAGTGCTGTGCATTTTTGACAGTTTGAGAAGTCACTGGCTAGACTGTGGAAAAAACCCTGTTTTCCTGCACCCCACTGCTTGCCCAAGATGCTCCTGCCTTTTTTTGACTTAACCTGATGATCAGCTGCCCCTTCCTGGTCTGCCTTTCAGCAGTGTTAAGTGAAAGGACTTCAGATGATTTGTAATGAAGGAATTAAGGCCAGGACTTTTAAGTGAGCCAGAGGGAATTAGGAGTCCACAATCCACTGAAGTTCAAACCTGTTGCTTTCTGGAAGAAAACTCCTTTCAGCAGTACCGGCACAGTGTATGACCTTGCTCCCCAGAGATCTGAACAAGCCCTTTGCTCTCCAAATGGTGATCAGTCCCACTGACGGCTACACCTTGGCTGTGCAAATGAGGTTCAACATGTGCCTGGACTTCTGCTAAGTGCATTAAAAACCCACATGATAAAAAGCTTAGATGTCATGCTATGCTGTATTATGTCACATTAAGTCATGTGATGTCACCCTACATTATGTCAGATCACAAAGCAGCTGTGTCCTGGTGATTCAGTCATTGAGGCTGAAATATAGTCCCCCCCTCCCAAGGCATTCAAGTCTGGGTGACATATAAAGAACCCAGAATATCCTGTAATTCTCTAACTATTTTCTAGGTACAAAAATGAAATTTCTGAGAATTTACAAGAAAATTGTTTATTGGTACATGAGTTAACATTAATACAGAGAAGAATCTTTATGAAAGTGGCCATCCCATGTCAGGTAGCATTTCCCCCCATTGGTCACCTCAACGAAACAACACACACTCCCAGCCTCTCATACAGATGAAATTCTCTGAAATCTCATGGAGACACTACCTTTCAAGAATATTTTCTGAGGAACAATGGACCTTGTTGCCTATTGCTGTCTCTGAGAAATTTCCTTCTGCAATGGCTATCAATCCTCCTGTCATTCAGAGCTGTGTCACCCCTTCTTATTCCCAACTAACACAAAGCCATGGCACTGCCATTAGGAAAGCTTATCCCTTGGAAGAGCCACTGCAATTTATACCTATCTTTAGCCCTGACTTTCCCATTTGCTACGGTTGGTTGTGCATAATTAGCCTCTGAAAATGTTTTATCATCAATTTTCTAATCTGGACAACCAATCTAAACAGATGTTTGGCTCTCCAGCCAGAGGTCTTTACACACTGCACATTTGCATCTGGTCTGCACTGTGCTGCTCCTTGCAGGTGGGATTGATCTGTGAGCAGGTGAGGTTTTCTATCATTTCTCACCAGGCTGCACCAGAGCTGTGCTGAGTGCAGCCGAGGAGCTCCAGCATTGTTGATGAGCCGGAAAAAAGTCACGATGCTGATTATAGTCTGTCAGCTTCCCTAACCACTTCCAGCAATTAGATTTAAGGACTTTCTTACTAAATTTACAGAAATTGCTTCCTTCCCTCCTGTTCCTTGGAGCAGAATCAGCAGAGCCTGATCCCAGACCTGCCCACTTGCATGTCAGGACAAACAGTTCCTGATCCACTCAAACTGCACCTCCGGACCTGGTGCAGCCTACCCAGGCAGGCACCAGCACCAAGCTTCCCCGGGACCCTGACCTTTACCAATAATCCAAGCAAGAGATAGCAAAGAGATTTACCTTCAAGCCAGGTGCATGTCATTTGGCAGGTGAAGCAACATCACCTCACAGGCAGTGGAAGGTGGGCTCAGGTCAGGAACCAGCTGGATTGCTGCTAAGATCCTGGGGGATTTGTTGACTAATTGCTTCCCCTTTCCCCTCAACCCCATGCACTCAGTCTTCTGGCAATTTAAACTCCTCTAATTTTGACAAGGCAGGACCCACCCTTTCCCAGCCCCTGTCACACAGCCCCTTCCCTTGCACCAGGGCACTGACTCTGAGCATGCAAACAGCCATTGCACAGGGCTGATTTGGCCAAACACAAAGCACTCTTTCCAAGATTATTTTTTTATTATTTTTTCCTGAGTTAGCTCATCCAGCACTGGCACAGAGGCAAGCAGGAACATGCCACCAAGGGCAGGAGCCCTGGCAGGGTCACAGAAGCCTACACTTAGATCATCTCCTGCCATGTGAAATGGATGCATGAAAGGGAAGATCTCTGTAAGGGACAGTTCACCCCCTCCCTGCCTGCACTCTGTGTTCCTTCTCTTCACTGTGTCCTTGGCATTACACAAGATGTACCTTTCTGTGGAAGAACACTATTTTTTTCCTCTTGCAAAGTGCCAGGCAGCCCCGTGACACTAGCAGGAGGCAGAATCTGTTCCAGAGTCCTTATCTCCGTCCCCAGGAGACAGATCGGCAGCCATCCTGCAGAGCAGTGTGATCGACAGCGTGTCCTTTGCATATCAGACTCAGAGGGTGAAGAAACAGAGCTTCTGGGAACATTTCCAAATCACAGGGATAGCATGAATCCACCCGGAGCCTGAGTGGATGAACATGGACCTGCCTAGGCAAGGGCTTCCTGGACCATTTGGGCTGGAGAGAGTGGCAGGAGGAACCTGAAGGTCTGCCCTCCTGCTCAGGTGTTGGGTTGTTAAAGAAAGTCCTTCTCACTCACCCTGGTGCAAGCACCCAATAATGGAAATTTCTCTGCTGTGTGGTGCTGAAGTTTGAAGCAAAGTCCACAAAGTGAAAAGCTGAGGCTGGACATGGCAAAGTCTGGGTGTTGAAGTCCTGCAGGAATAATCCATGCTGTTCCCTGCCCCTTGAGAGGGCAGGCAGTGAGCCCAGAGGGCTGGCATGACTGAGGTGCAGGAACACCTTTCCTGGGCAAGTGCACATCTCAGCAGAGGGAGACCATGAATTTTCAAGTATAGACATAAAAGGTAGACTACCCCAAATGCTGGTCAGCACAGAGCTGGCTCTGAGCCTGCTCTTTCCCACACACCATTTGCAAGACAAAGAGGGGGCTGTGTGTCGGGCAAGAGGCTGGGATGTGTTTCTGTCCTCCATCACCTCCATCTCTGTGCTTTTAACACTCTCCAAGGTCCCCTTCCTCCACAGTCTCCCCTGGCCCATTGCAAATGCAAGACCTGTGTTCCCAGATTCCACTAAAATCTTGAGCTCAGTTTTTCCTGGGCCTTCTTGCCATATTGCTCTCTTTATTTCCCCCTCTCTTGTAGCTCCCCTTTCTGGGGCAGGGATCTAAAGACCCTTTATAGGAGTAGGAGGAGCAGCCAGCCAAAGCAGGGGAAAAGGCCCTTAGACCACTGATGCCAAGACAAGGGGCAGCAGTCCCTTGCCCCTGGTGACCACAAAGATGATTCATTGGCTGTGGAGAATGTTGCTCAGAGGTGGGGTACATAAAGATCTCAATTAGCTTCAAGGTCAGAGCAGACAGGTTTTGGGGGAGCAATAATGTGACATGAAACAGCAGCTGAACAAGAGCTTGCAGCTACAACTGGAGAGTTATGATATACTGAGCAACCACAGCCAATGCTTTTAAACAGATTGTGGGTCCTAAGCTTGTGAGGCCTTCCATCAGCTCAGCACCATCTGAGCTGTTACTTCTGGAACTAGATGACTTTTCATTTTGCTTTCCAGTGATCTGAAAATATTTGCATTTTTCCGTGAGGCAGAATGAACTCTTTGTCTCTAGGGGGTTTCTCACCCTCGTGGGTATGAGCCAGCCACATGCCCTGGCTGATTCCCACTCAGTGAACTCTATCAGGGTGAAAAATGGACCAGACATAGGCACTGAGCTTTCCTGCAAGAACCACTCCAGTTGTCTGGGTCTCTGAAAGCACACCCTTTCTTTGTTGGCTATGAGATGCGCCACACCTATATGAGCAGGTCAGCTCTTGGGTCACACTGTGGCTCTTGGTCATGATGTTTGTCTCAGTGACCATACAGGGAGACACCAACAGGTCTGGAACCACAAGTGACATGGAGGAGGTGGATGAGGAACTGTTAGTCTCCATTTCCCGGCCCTTGTCCACAGCCCATCTTCCCTCCTTCCTCTCCAGCATGTCCTGGTCTCCACCAGAGCATCAGCCCAACCTGTGCTCCCCACCAGCACCCACCCATCCAGCCCCTGCCACAGCCCTGCCTCCTTGTCCCCATGCACAGGATGGTGTCTGCTCACCCAGGTTTCACACAGCCCTTTTGTTGTCCTCAGGCAGCTCACATGGGCTCTTGCGCAGGCAGCACCAGACTGCTGGATTTTCCTGGGCTTGTTAGCAGGACTCTCATGTGATTAATGTTTTTTTGTTATTTCTTGACTACTGGAAGAATGGTTTTCTTCTTCCAAGCAGCATGAGCCAGAAACTGCAGTTTCTGCAAATATCTTGTAATTTTAGCATTCCCCACATGGCATGCATTCACATTCCTTCTTTAGATTTGTCTTGCACTGGGAAAGCCCCTCTCACCAGACCTGACCTGCAGCACACACCTTGTAACACAGTCCCAGGGCACCGCACTCCTGAGGTCTCTCTGAGCTCTCCTGCCTTTCCTTGACATGAAGCATCCTACAGTAGACACAGCTGGGGAGCTTTCCTATGCCTCAGCAAGAAAATAAGGCCAAAAGAGGCTGAGCTCAGCTGGTCTGACTCTCTCCTGTAGGATATGATGAGCCCAGGAACATGGATCTGGCCAAGAAAAAGCCACCTTTCTTGGCTGGCCCCAGCAGTGGCTCTCAGGGTTTGGTGACTCACACTACTTAAAATCAGAGCCTGCCTTCCCATTGTGAAGGTTTCAGCTACCAACTGCTGGACCATGTTCTGCCTATTCCTACAAAACTGAGGAACCGCTTAGTGCCGGGGACATTCTCCCCAAGAAAACTTCAAGGTTGAACAACAAAGCTATCTCAGCTCATCCTGTTTCTTGCAAGGAGAGTGGGAATCCAGGATCTCCCAGGTACTATTTTTCCATTCGTGTCTCTGCAAAGAAGAGACTACAGTTGAGCAAGAAACTTGGCTGCATGGTGATGTGCAGAGCAGAGCAAGTGCCACTGCCACATTCCAGGGGGGAAGTCTAGCTGCAGTAGTTTTCATTCTTTGCTTTTTACTTGTTTTACTTAGCACACATTTTCAGCTGGTAGGAAAGCTCTTTATGACAGTGACTTCCCTCAATGAAGGGCTCAGAAATCCTTCCACCTTCCTTGACAAAAACCAAGCAGAAACTCCAGTTGCCTTCCTGTCTCATCAGCTTTCCCTGAAGGGGAACCTGGTCTGTGGAAGATTCCTGGAGGATTGCCTTACACCTCCGCTGCTCCTGTCCCCATACTATGCATTGGTCCCAGGAGGATGCTTCATGGGGAAACATGATCAGGTCAGGGCATAGCCATGCCTGAAGCCCCAGCACAGGGAACTTCTTCCCAGGAGGACCACACCATGGAACAGCTTTTTCTCTGTCTGTGCTAGTTACCCAAGTTCACTTGTCTTTGGAAATGCAGTATTTATAATTTAGAAACATTCTGTAAACACACATCAATTTTGGCAGGTTTTCCATTTTAAAAACCTGTCAATTTCCTTCCCCCTGCCCCTCCTGATCCCTAGTCCCACATCAGTCTGGTTTTTAACTGTAAACACAATGCTGCCACTTCCAGCTAAACAAAAATCTGAAGTCCCCCATATCATCAAATTGGCTTAAAGATCATTTAAAGCATAATTATTAGAAATCATGGGAAAACTGGGTTGATGTGCTTTGTTGTCTATGCTTGAGTCTGAAAAGGTCACATTTCTGTCCAAGTGTCTCCACCCAAGACCCTTTTTCCTAAGTGACAGCTGAGATTCAGTTTAGCATCTCCTGTGGATGGAGCTTCCTTGGGGACCAGAACTTGCATGAGTAACAATGTTGTTTTCAGTTTGAGCCCCGGGGCTTTCCAAATGCAAAACCTCAGGCAAGTTCCTCACAAACTGGCATGCAACATTGGCTTGGTGCTTCCTTCTGATTCAGGCTCTGTCTGCCTGATACAGCAGAAACCAGCAGCATGCTCTTGCAAATATGGAAAACCATAAACTGGACTGCAGTAGATTAACTGTGCCTGGCAGGCTGAGGGAAGTTATTATCTGCCCTACTTGAGGTTATGCCTGGAATACAGGGACCAGTGTTGGACCCCAGTTCAGGAGGAAGGTGGGGAAACTGGAGGGGGACAGGTCCAGGGAGCTGGAGAATAGGGCTAGAGGGAGAGGCTGAGTAAGCAGGGCTGAGCTAGCATGGCAAAGAGGAGGCTAAGGGCAACCTAACAGCAGCCCACTTCATCTCATCTTCATCTTGGAATTTTTCAAGACTAGGCTAGACAAAGACACAGCCAGCTTGGTCTAGTGCTGGGGATAGTCCTGCTCCAAGTGTGAGGATGGACTGGAGATCTCCAGACATCTGTCCACCAGCACCTCAGTGATTCTGCAAGCCTCCTTGCCCCTGCTGTGAATCACCCATTACTCAGTGCCACTCAAAGCTTCCAGAGCTGCCAAAAATGTGAGAGAGGAACTCAAATAGCCATGTCCCTCTTAGGTGTTGTCAGGATTAGGTATTGTATCAGTCTCCCAGACTGCAATACTGCCCAACAGGAGCAAAATATTGTGGAGAAGTATTGGGGAGGCATGAAGAACACAAAAACTTTTATTTGTAGTAGCCACAAATGGACCAGGCAGGTCTTCATAGCCTGTGGGAGTTGAAGGGGAGGGGAAGAGCAGGCAGAAAGGTGAGGGAGGGAGAATGGGAACAGCCACAGAGGTGTGGCTGCAGCAGCAGCTGCTTTACTTAACTGCTTGCAAAGTCTGAAACGCCTGTCAATTGCAGCCTAACACTACAAATCCTTTTGATGTGACCCAAGTGCATTTCCTAGTGAATAAACAATCCCCCTCCTCTCTCCCAGCTGGATCACCAGGAAGCTGAGGCTCATCAGCTGGATGGGCATGGTCCAGTCCCCCTGCCTTGGCTCCCCAAAGGACGTTATGTCCCTACATTTCTCACCAGAGAACTGAGGAGACCAAGTGCTGCCCATGATCCCAGTGCATGCTCACCTGAGCAGTCCCTGTGTTGTCCTGGGAGAGCAGCCCAAACCACCCATGGCAGTACCACCATGAGGATGGGGCTCAGGGCCAGTCCTTATACCTACCCTGGCCCCCAAGGTAGAGCTCCTATTTGGACATATCCCCAAGTGTGAGTTTCACAGTGGGGCCCAGGGCTCATGAACGAGCCCTGGAGTGTGCCTACCTTTCCCAGTCTGCCCAGCAGCAGTAGGGCTCCTCTACACAGCCCGATGCTAACAGCACCAGCTCCCCCTGAGGCCCACACATCTGCTGCCCTGCCAGGCTGGATGTCACTGCAGAAACAGCTGTGGAAAGCCAAAGAGATGGCAGCACTGGAAGCAGCCAAAGCAGACCTCAGAGAGGGTCCAGAGCTTGGCTGGAGCCTTCATAGCATTAGTGTAGCCCCAAACAACCTCCAGCAACCTCAGAGACTGGTGAGGAGAGCACTGGGTGACTTGGTACTTCCCATCACCTGCTTGTGGGTCAGGCACAATCACCCCTGACACATCTTCCCTTCCTCTCTGGGAGCTCTACTGCCTCAAGGGCTGTCAGCAGGAGCTGGGCAGTGGAGCCAGAGGACTGATGGTGAAGTGGGAGGTCGCCCTTTCTCCTCACCTCTGTAGTAATTTCAGTGGGTGCAAACCCATTTGGAGCCACTCCAAAACCACCTCTCCAGGAGTACCACCTCCTGCATCATTCAAAGCAGCATCTTCTCACTCAATGGACCTCGCTCAGAAAGGGGCTGGGACTGTCCACAGCAGAACCTTGTTGTTGGTTCCTAGCACAAGTCTCTGAACGCACCTCACCCTCCTCCTGCCTTGGCCCCCAGAAAGCCCACCATGGCTTCCCCACCTGCTGCTTTCTAGAAACACTGAAATACAGCCAATCTGACATGGAGCAACTGGGCTTGGCTCTGCCACCCAGGCTGAATGAAAGCAGCCAGTCCCTACCTCAGGAAGAGGGGGGCTCTTGCACAATGTGACCCCCCACATCCCTGCCCCCCAACACGCACAGCTGCCTGCACCCCCGAGGACACTTGCTGCCTCTTCCCCTGCTGGGGAAGCAGCTTCCTCCTTGCAGAGCCGCACAGGAAGCACTGCGGTATTTATAGCTCTCTCTGAGAGCGTCTTGCACAAACTCGGGGAAAAACCTACACTCAGTCAAAAACCTACACTCGGTCAAAAACAACCTCCATGCACCCAGGGAGCTGGCATCACAGGAGATGTTCTCAGCACACTCCTGGACCCACAGGTCCTGGGGAGGAGGTTGTAGGATCATCTCCACCATACAGAAGGGATGAGGAGCCTTTCCCAGGACTACTTCTGCTCTTCTCTGCTGTTGCCTCCTCGCTTGCCTCCTTCCATCTCTATATCCCACCATCTGACCCCTCTTCTTCCCTCCACCATCTTTCTCCTCCCTTCTCCTCATGCTCTGTGTCATCAAATCAAGTTGCTCCCCATCCAGCCAGATGCAGTGAGCAAGGAAAGCAATCACCAAGATGCAGAGGACACTGCTGCACAGGAGGGAAGGGCAAAACCTGCTGCTCTGCATAGTGCGAAGAAGAGCAGAAGAGTCAGAGCAAGTCATTGACAAGTGGCAGCGTGCATTCATCTCTCTGGGCCATGGGGAAGCTGCGCAAAGATCCCTTCCACCAGGGATTTCAAGATGTCAGAATTTGACTTTGATCTCAAATGGGATAAAAGACATGGAAACAAAATTTTGCATTCATTATTTTAGGTAATTCCAAGTTTCCATTTCTATTCTAAACTTAAGTGATTTTCTGCTATCACATAAAGCAAGAAAATGTTGAAATTTCAAAACATCCACTTCAAAAGGAAACATGGAAATGTTTCAGTCCAAAAGAGCTCTGAAACAGGTTCAATTACAACTCTGAACTTTTCTTTCCTGAATGAATCCTAATTCACTTGGCCCAGTTCCATGATTTCTTCATAGTTTTGTATAGGCTGAGGCAATACCAGTTCCAGGAAATTTTTCCCAGCCACTTCTACCCTAACATGAGTCCACTTCAAAACCCAGCAATGTTCATATCCAGTTCATTTCCATCTGACCTGGAGGTATCCTCACCCTTAGCTGTGTCCTGCAATCAGCCCTCTGAGCATCCTACAAGACACGATGGGTGATGATCTTCCTGGCACCTCACCACAAAAGACCCCACCAGTACTCTTTTCCCCATTTCTCTCAGCCCTACAGCTGGCCAAGCTTGCCCAGCAAAGCTCTCCTGCAGATAGGAGAGGCACATAGCCAGGATTTTCCACCTTTCATCCCAGAGGGATGCAGGGGCCACACAGAGCCCATCCCGGACATGCTCAGAACAGCTAGCCCCTTGGAGGAGCTAAACTGCTGCATCTCTCTTAAGGCTGGCCCTCATCAAGAAGGCCTCAAGCCAGCCCTGAGGTGACCCAGTTGTGGCTTGCTGTGCTGAATCTGTGTCAAGAAGTGCTGCTGCTACCTAAAAAGCATGTCAGGTAGCCAGTGCTGCCTCAGGCAAGGGAAAATAGTGCATTTGCTACGTCACCTAGCAGAGGAGACAAATCACTTATTTCTTGTTCTTCCACCATGAATATGGAATTGGGTCTTCCAGCCAAGCTGGAAATGGTCAGCATGGGCTCGGTCCACTGTAGCCATGGGCCTTCCTGTCCCACAGAGCTGTTCCACCTAAATCAGATCCATTTCTGGGAGGCAGGTAGGCTCTTATGGTTAGCAAACACACTGTGTGTGAAAACTTAGTCCACCAAAAAAGTGATCTTGGCTCATTCCTCCTGTGTCCTGGCTCTGCAGTGGCACAGCTTAAGGAGAGCATGCAGAGAGAGCTCCAGCAGCATTGTCCTGAGGAGGAGAGACAGCAACAGCATCACTGTGCATCTGTGCAGAGACCAAGGCTTGAGTTTACTTTCCGGAAATTATGTCTAAAGCCTGTGATGAAGGTGCAATGGGGGAAATGTTTACTTTAAGGGTACTATCTGTTCTGCAGGGCTTTCAAACAGTGCTTGCTGTGGATCAGAAGGGATAACTGAAGAAAACCCTGTCTCCCTTCCCAAGGCAGGAATAATTCCCAAGAAATCAGCAGGATTGACTGAGACCTGGTATTTAGTAATAGTGTCTGCATGCAGCTGTCATGATTGTGCTGTTTTAAGATCGTTTGCTCATTTGTCCCAACTCTCACAGCTCCACTGACACCCCTTGCTCCCTCCCTCCAGAATACCAAGGTGGCACATAAGGACCTGCAGAGACCAACCAATCTTTGCTTTGAGGGGTTAACATTCATCCTACAAATTTTCCATCAGCATTTCCAGGCACTGGTGGTTGGGTAGTGCAGCTGGCTCCTGGTGCACTGCTTGCCACCCTCCCACAGATATTTTAGAGGGGCCACAGAGCTGATTTTGGATGTCAGACCATTACAGCACTGCTTCTGAGGATGTCAGACCTATAGCAGTGCTACTGATTCAGGAGTGGACCCCAACAACCTCCCATGCTCATGTGAAATCAGACCACACTCAAAGCCCATCAGGACAGGTCCGAGAAGTTTCATTTCTGGAGAGCTACAGTCTTCAACCTTGTTAACATGCAGTTTTCAATTGCATTGGAGCCCAGAGCTGGTTACAGGCCATGTGGCTGGAAAGGAAACACATTCACAGGATCACCAGATATGAGAGAGAAAAAAAAACTCTGTTGTTTTCTTAAGCAGGAAAGGAATCAGGAACAAAAAGCCAATGCAACCTGAGTGCCAGCCAAGTGAAGATGACTATAACGGCTCAACTCTTTCATAACACTCTTCTCGCAGAGGGCAGCGGGGAATTGTGACACAATAACAGCGCTCAGCCCTGCACCACAAGGGCAATGCAGGCAGCACCATGCATGGAAACCTGCACCCTCCTCTGCGCCAGCAGCTGGTGGTTCTTCACATAACCACCAATACTTCTATCGCTGCTGTATTCCTGCAAGGCAAGACAGGGTTTCTATTCCCATATTGCAAAATGCTGGATCTTTGGGAGGATCTAGGTAAATGCTCAGCACTGGGGTATCTCATCCTAAAATATGCAGCTGTGCAACTCCTGACATTGGTGTCTTAGTCCACAGGGCCACTTAATTGTAATGAGGAATCACATGCTCAATCATTACATACCTTCAGCAGCTGGAGATATGGGAGAACTGGACAACCTTCTGCAAGGACCAAGCACGCCTGAATCTGAGCCACCCTCAGTTATCTGCTCTGGCTGAGGACTTCCTCCTCAGTCATTATGAATGGTCATTCACAAAGAGTGGCCATTCATCTCCAGGGCAGCATCCAGGGTTGCACACTTGCCTCTGAAAGCATGACTGCAGGAAGCCATGAGGGTTCCACATCTTGTCCTGCTTCTGAGAAAGGAGATAGCAGATGACTATGTCCATCTGCACTCTCTCAATTCATCCCATCCCATCCCATCCCATCCCATCCCATTCCACCCCATCCCATTCCACCCCATCTGTAGTGTCAGGGGCATCAACAAGGTAACCAAGGACTACACCAAATAGCATTTTACTTTATGGGCACAATATATGAAATATATATGAAATCTGTGCCACAGCTCCATATTTAGGACCTTTTTTTCAATAAGCAAGACCCATTGTCTTGGCTGCAATGAGCTGACAGTTCCAATATCCCAGCAGGGAACACAGGAAAGGTTTTTGTTGTAACAGAATTAAAAACTGGCATGGATTTTGCCATTTTGCTAGTGTCATTCCTCAAAGCTGAGCCCACAGAGGCTGCCAAAAAATACACCATACATCCTCCTTTAGCCTACTGCCCCTCTCTCCTTGAATAGGTGCATATGTGTATGCATAGATGTTGTCTGAAAATTCCTGTCTGGGTTTGGGAGCTGCAGAAGATGAAGCCCTGGAGCCCAGGGAGCAGGTTTCCATGGCCCCAGCTTCTGCTGGCAGTGTGCTGAGATGATCTGCCTTTGCCTGTAAACCATTATCTCTCCATCCTCTCTGGGAAAGACCCAGGCTGAGGCTGCATCTTGAAGATAACTGCTAATATGGGAATATTTACACAGGTCTCTCTTCTGGAGTCAGGCCAAACTGCCTGTGGTTTGTGGCCTACAATAACAAACGTTACAGCAAAAGATAGTATTTGTTTAACTGCTTGTTCTGTCAATACTGTAGCTTGCAAAAGCCCAAAGATTGCATAGCCAGAGCTGGCAACATTTCGGAAATCATCAGTTCTTACACCATGAGTAGGGGCTGGTTTGCTGTGAGGTAGGACTCTGGCAGGCTTCTCTCCTCTCTGGAGACTGGGGGTGGGATGAGGCTGCAACTGCTTTCCAGAATGGAAGGTTCTACTTCCCTATTACACTCTAAGCTTGGAAGTCTCTAGCATAAAATTGTGTCCTGGCCTGCCTGGGTTTGACCATGCTTTCAGCAAAAGCCTCTACACCCAAGGTCTTACCCTGTGGGAACCCAAAGCTCTGGTTGTGGAAAGGTCCATGAGACAGACAACTCCTATCAAGGTGCAGCAGTGTGAAGGTCTGACAGCAAGAACCACCAAGATATATGGCCTTCTCAAAATGCAAATAATGACAAGTCTCGGACCACACAGCTATCTGCACAGTCATCTTTTCTGCCCTGGAGGAAGCTCCTTCAGGATGTTTAGCACTCCGTACAGCAGCAGGCAGCTTGGTGTTTGGTCCTCTCTTGGCCTGAACTGTAAAACTTCCACACAATGAGTAGCAAAGGGCAGATGCTCCATGCTGGAAATTCAGCAGACCCTGACCCAAGAGACTTTACAGTCTTCTTGGACCACAGAATTTCATAGACTGGACTTGGCATCACCTTGGGACTAGAAGGGACCTTGAGTGAAGACAGGTCTGCCCTCCAACCCCAGGTAGCTCACGTATCCTTGCATTGTCCTATTTTAAAGTTCTTGCAAGATGAAGAGCTGCCTCCAGGAAGGAAGATCTTCTTTGGGTTTAATGTGAATCCTCCTTCCCGCAGCCGAAGCCCCTTGGTCAGCTGCTGGGCACCTCAACATGGCAGAAAGAACTGTCCTTCACCTTCACAACAGTCCTCTGTGTATTTGAGAACTGTTCTCCTGCCTGCCTCTGTTGTCCTTTCTCTAGGATAAACTGTCCAGCACCTCCAGCTACCAGGGCTCTGCTGGTGATTGCTCATCTCAAAACACTCTCCAGTTGCTCCACATCTTTCCTAAAGTGCTGGGGCTTCAGGAAAACCCTCCCGTAGGACTTCCCCATTCACAGCTGCCCTGTTAGATGTGCTCCACTGTGCAGGACCACGTTAACCAAACCACCGTGCAGATTTGTGGGGTTCCAGCACTGCAGCACTGGCTCAGCTACCCCTGTTAGACACAGGTTCATACCCCATCTCAGGGAAGGTGCAGCAGTGCCCAGAAGTCCCAGTACAGGGTTGACCCTGTGGCCAGGGGCATGGTGAACTCTAAGAAAACATTTAGTAGACATCCTTGCAGTCATTTCAGCTCCTGCTGTCTTGCTAATGGTTTCCTCAGCATCTGGCCACAACATGGTGCCAGGTGGAGTATTATGCATTGATATTAGTATATAGCCTAGAGCCCTGAAATGTCACAGGTTGCAAAAGCAGAGCAAATAAGAGGCAGTGTGATTTCTGGAGCAGCAGGTCTAGCAGGTAGCTGTGTCTGTGGGCTTCTGCCATGATGCAAGTAGATTCTCTGGTGAAGCTTGGGAGGAAGAGGTAAGCACAGCACCAAGCCAGCAGAAGTGGGGAAGCAGACAGCCCCTGGTAGCCAGGACCCTGTCTCTCTGCAGAGCACTTCCACTGCCTCCTTTGCAGCCCAGTCACACTTTCCTTTCCTCTTTGTGAAAGGTTTCAGGTTTCTTTCTGGAGTGGCTTGAGTTTGTTGTGAACCAGAACTAAAGTGTTGAGCTGGGAAAGCTGCCGGTTTCATTGCTTCTCAGAATAGCAGCTCTTTTTTCTAAGCCTTATTTATAAACTGCTGCTACTTGGGCTTTTTATGACAAAGATAGTGAGTTCAGGAAATCAGCAGTGGTTTCTGTTATCTGGAGCACAACCACGCGAGAGAGGGAAGAGGGTGTCACACTCCAGGAGCCTGTTCTTGGAAACTAGTATCTCATTGCTTTGCCCCTTGAGAGTCAGATATTTATAAACCCTCGCATCTCTTCTTCCTGCTCCTTGCTGTCACCAGCTCCAAAACTTGCTCATACTTCTAACCCCACAAAAGTAGTCAGTGGGGTGGGCCACCTCTCTTCCCTTCCCCCATCTCCATGTGTAATTCATTGCTCAGACATTGCACAGACCAAACACCACGGTTGCAGCAGTTGAGGTCATCTCCAGTGGATATTCCCACCTACTGGCATGCTTTGTCCTGGCCTTGGGGGTAGCCCATCGCCCCAGGTACACCTCACATTCCCCTTCCCAGGCACAGCCCTGGTCCACACCAAACACTGACATGCCCCACACCTCCTGGGCAGCACAGGCCCCAGCCAGAGTAGCTGAATGCAGCCAGGAGGGGCAGACAGATGAGCAGCACACGGGGCACCTGTCTGCCCGAGTGCAGGCAGACCCTGGGTATCGCAGTGGTTAGGCATGGGCACCTGTGGTGAATCCAGCTGCATAATGCAGATTACAAATATAACAGTGAGACATCAGCAGCAGAACACACCAAGGCATCCCCCACAAGATGAGAAAGTGCTCAGAAGCTCAAGATCTCAGAGAAGCAGGGCCCAGAATTTGCTGTGCAAAATGCAATACAAGAAAGATAGGGACTTACTGGAGCAAGTGCAGTGCAGGGCCACAAAAATGAAGGGGTTGGAGCATCTTTTATATGAGGAGAGGCTGAGAAAGCTGGGACTCTGCAGGTCCCAGAGACATTCATGCCCTATAGCACAGAGCCAATGAAGACAGAGGACCTTCTGGCCCAGGGAGAGGAGCCCACAGAGGGGAAGCACAAGGCAGTGAAACCACAGCAAGGTTTGTTGAGCTGAGTGACTTAAGGGCTTGCAATAGGCTGCCACTGCAGAGGCCACCTGTGAGATCTATGTTTCCAGTCCTGCTGTGACAGTGAGCATGGGCAGCCCCTTTGAGCAGTGTAGACCTTTGCAGTCGATCAAGCCTTGATCTGAAGGGTTTGGAGCAACTTTATTCTAACATAATGCTCTGGCCAGAGCCCTCCAGGGTGCAGCCACAGACTTTACTATGTCTCAGGTACAGTGTCTTGAGGCAACTGCCCTGGGGAGAGCAGCTGAGTGTATGCTTGTCGCCAGCCCAGGCGTGAGAGAGCAGCCAGTGCATTCAGCTACCAGAAGGGCCACCTGTGCATGGACCCCCTCACCTGCATTGCCTTCCCCCAGCATCACCTGGCCTAGCTGTCCTGCCATGGCCCCCTACACACCCAAATCTCAGGGACCCATGTGCTGCACAGACCAGTCCAAAACACAGGCAATACTTGCCACATTCCTGAGCAGTGACACTGGATCACCCAGTCAAAAGCTTAAAAGCATTCCCCATTGGCCATAAAATGGAGACTATGAAATGCACACTGAGATTTAGATGAAACCACGAAATACATGCATCTATCATGCTGCCTACAGTAAATGGTGATCATTCCAGAAGTGCGTGCAAAGTTTGTGTGCTAAGAGTGTCACCTGCTCCATACACTTTGAGAAGGAAACTGCATTGCTCCTACAACTTTGGGAAATGAGATCTTAACTGAGAACGCTGGGGAAATCTGTGCAACTTGGATCAGCTCTTCACGTGGGGAGATCAACAGCAGCTCTATGCCCCCATGGACTATTGTGGAGGCCCCACTCCATGGTCGACCTTGCCAGACCTCTTGAGTCCAAACCCAGCATCCTTTTACCTGACAAACTCCAGCTGAAAATGCCCAGAGGAGGTCCCAGAGACCACTGGGGCTACACTGCCCTGGATGCAATATGTCTCCTGCTTCTTTCTTCTCATCCTGGTCCCACCAGCCTGGTGCTCCTCTTTGCTCAGTGCTGGGGGAACTCAAGTCCTGAAGTCCCAGGGCAGGGCCCTTTGGACCTTTACATTGTGACTTTTGTGGCTGAAGCATAGCTGGCAGTTGACCACAGTGCAGCCAGGGTTTGAGAGCTCGTCCAAAATGCTCTCCAAGGCTGAGGTGTATTTCATGAGATAGAGTGGGACAAATTAATGCCACATATCCATAACAAGAAGGAGACCTTGCTTCCCATCCCAACACCCTTCCTCCCTGCTTATCTAGTGACACCTCTACCACTTGATGGACCCCTGTGTGTGCTGCTGAAAGTCCCTGAAACAGTAGATAACTATCCCAGTGAGAAGGCAATTGAACTGCCTGCAAAAATGCAGTCATGGAGCACAACCCTATGAGTTGTTTCCTCAGGACAACACTAAAACAGCTACCACACCCCAAGAGATGGGAATGCCTTCACAGTGCTGCTGGAAAGCACAGCACGATCAAGCCGCAGTCATCTACACAGGGACACAGGTAAAGTTGTGGTCACCCAAGTCTCACCCAAGACTTCCATCTCTGTCCAAGGTGAGAGGTCTGTAACTCCATGCAGAGATGTCACCCAGCCTTGCACTGGGTGTCTCTACAGGGCTGTCATTTTCTAAGATGGATTTTCTCATTTCAGACCCTCAACTTTTCCCTAAACCCACTTCAGGCTCTCAACTGCAGAGCCCAGCTCAGACCTTGCCGAGGGCAGGACTGGTGGCACTTGGGCCTTGGTCTCAGGAAATGAGATATTTGAGGGGTGCCAGCATGTGACTGATGCCATCTTGTGTGTCCACAGGGCAGTATTAGAGAGACCTCGGTGACAGGAGGACCTCAGAGTCTGGACTCTTCTCCACTGAGATACATAGGAGCATCCCTTGAGACAGCCCCGCAGAGGCCATGCACAACCCTGCCCATAGACTCTGCAGCAAAGAGAGACGAGGCAGGGCAAGCAGAGAAGGGAGGGGAAGGAGGGATGCCTTTGGTTCTCCAGGCCCCACTGCAGGCTCACCCCCCCACCAAACACTTCCTTGCTCATTGCTTCAGTTCCTGAGTGAAAAGGCACCCACGGCTCCCCAGAGGGATGCTGGCCTGTGGCCAAACTGGTCTCCCAGATAGATTTGCCACAAAGTCTGGCTATTCATTTTCCTCTCCTTAACTCCATCCCATGATTCCAAGTTCTGCATCCCACATCAAGCCAGGGACCTCCTTGCCCAGCTTTTGGCTGACCACCAGCTGCTACCACCTCTCCTGTACCCCACCCCATACCTACTAGCACCAACACCACCTTCCTGGACAGGAGGAACACAATGCAGAGCAAGGAACTAAAAAAGCCTTTCAAAAGCACACAGCGTGGCCTGTGGCAAACAGGAGGACGGTTTCTCTCCCCGCCTGGCACTCCGCTCCACTGTTTTCACCATCTTGTCCCTTACACAACAGATGCCTTCAGCAATCAGTGTTCCCAAAAAGGGCAATTGCGTTTCAATCCTGACAATGGCAGCAGCAACACGAGCTGTTTTCCTAACATCACATATGCCAATAGCTCCCATGGATTTCAGTGGATACTGGCCAGGAACATGCATTTTTGGTTAGCATGTTTTCAGGTTACTCCCAAAAAATTGATAACTCACTTAAGCATCCAAACCATTTTCTTCATGTAAAAAGAAAACATGTCCACATGAGAACTGGGCTTCCTCTGGCCACAAGCCCTGGTGCTTTGGCCAACCTCCAGGCATCTGGCACATGCCCACTGCACCAGGCCAGCAGTGGTGACATGACAAGACAACTAAAATCCAGGCAGGTAACAGCAGGATGGCTGCTTGGTGAGATATGCACAGCTATGGTTTTTTCACCACAAATACCAACAGATGTTTTCTTCTTTATTTCTGAGATCAGAAGGAGGTACTGCTCCCTGTAAGCTTTTACCACGATAAAAAGGAGAATGGATGATGCAAGAAAAACTGTTTCTTTATTTCCTCAAAATAAAACAAACATTTTCACTTAGAAGTTTTTCCATTAAGCAAAAAATACATCTTGGTGAAATCCCTGGTTTAGCTAGCAGGTTTTTTCTGCTGAAGCTTGGCCTGAGTAGAAATGTCCTGTCCAGCTCAGAAAAAAGTTGTTGCAGAGCAAGGAAACAGCAATGTCCACCCCAAGTATCTTCTCCCCAGAAGTGTCTACAGCCTCACAAGGTGATTCAGACTGTGTCAAGGACCCTTGCAGTGGCCTGTTGTCAGCTCTTTCCCTTCTTTATATAACCAGCAGTTTCTCATCCCTCACACAGCAGTGACTCACCCACACAGCTCTATCCCATCCTACCCCAACCCAGTGACAACTCAGAGACTGTCATAAGCCCACAGCTCAAGCCAGGGTCCAGCAGAGCTCACCCCTGATGCAGGAGGGGGCCAGCTGGAGGACAAAGCCCAGGGGCTTTTCTCCAAAGCCCCCCGCCTGCTGCAAGCTCAGCCCACACCTGCCATGCACAGCACTCCATGCACAAAGCTGCAGCCACACATTACAGAGCCTGAAAGTCTCCCCCGACAGCCAAGGATGTGGTGCTCTGCCTTGCTTTTGGAGGAGGCTGGTGGGAAGGCAGGTCCCCAGGTGGTACCGGGGGCTGTTCCCAGCAGCTGGCCCAAGAGGAGCAGCTCCTGCTGGAGACAGCCACAGGACCAACACAACTGCCCATGGTCACAGCAGAGCCAACATCCATACACACACACAGGCACTCTACTACGCAGGACACCCTCCACACTCTGACACCATGTGATGCCAATCAGGTGACAACAACACGATTTGTTTTCAGGAATACTGAGCTGATGAATAACAAAAATAGGAACCTGACAAACAGGTTCCGGTGACCTGGATCCCAGGCAGCTCTCCCAGGACAAAACTTTCAGTTGCCCTGAGTCACCCACCCCATTGCTCCCCTGGCCACGAGAACCGGAGCTGCTGGGCACCCAGCCCACCTGCAAGCTCACATCTTCCCACTGCTTCACCATATTCCCTGCTCAACACTTGAATTGGTTAGAAAGTGGAAAAGCACTTGGGTATCCTAACGCATTCAGGGGAGTGAGCGGGGCAACAGTGAAGTTGCAGAAGCACCATCATAGCTATGAGGGTCTGGAAATACCAGGAAGAGTATCATTGCTACATCCACCCAGAGAAAATAACCACTGCCATTTGAAAAGGAGGTTGCATAACATGAAGGAAAGAGAAGGCAGATAAACAGCAACAGCTATTTCAGATGATAATGCAAGAAACACCACACTACAGCACCCTCCAAACACTCACCACTACAGCCCTGACTACCCCACACCTCCAAACACGAGACAGTTGCATGAGGCAACTTCAGCAGACCAGAGAAACCGCCACCAGCTAATCTGCCTCAAGACAGCAGCAACACAGGCGCCAAGAGATAAGAAGAAATAATCTAAAACCTCTCTAACTCCATGCCCCAGAGGACACTGTGCCTTGCAGAAGCAGTCATTCAGATGGGAAAGCCCCACTGCTGTCCATCTCCACTAGTCCCACCACCATGTGCCAGATCCTGGGAGGAACAGGGACAGGGCGTCACACAGGGACCCAAGCCTTGACCCATGATGCCTGACTCAGTAGGCTCCTTGCCAGAGAAACCACAGCACTGCTCTGTCCATCTGTACTTCAAATCTAGCCTGAGGGAACTTACAGTGACCAAGACATCCAGAGAGGCCACATGAGGAGAAACATATGCCCAGGCAGCAATGCGAGCCAGGCCTTTGGCAAAGCACCTTCTTAACCTGAAGCAGACCTATGAGCTGCTCGCATGAGAGGGGATTACGCCTTGGCTTGTCTTTAGCAGGGAAAAGGATGTGCTGGGGTACCTGGGCAGGACAGTCATGGGACTGAAGGGACCGTGCAAGAACAGACCCCTGTGATATTGCATGTGAACCATCCCTTTGACACTAGAGCTGGCTCAGTGTCCTGTCTCACAGTCCATGGACCACAGACACCATATGGAAACCTGGAAAACTCCAAGGTGGAAAAAAAGGATAGAAATGGGAAACACCAGTGGAGTACTAGAGATGCCTGTACAGGCTGGTGGCCCAGCCTGTGGCCAGCAGAATAACAGGGTCACTGCCTCAGTTTCCTTGGTTGTGCTGGGGAGGGGTGACAGCATAGGTAGGAGGTGAGTGGCAACACGTGCAGCTGAGGCAAGAGCTGGTGATGTGCATGGCCTGGTACCATGTCAGAGGCTGTGCCGGCAAACCAGTCTGGCAGGCTGCCTGCTCCTGCCATGCCTGGAGCAGCACCCAGAGCCATTTCGGCCAGATTCAGGCTGCACATCCATGGCTGGGTAGTGCTCAGGCTGCCAGCCCTGTCTTTGGAGGACTGATTTTCTGTTGCCAGACCCCACACGGGAGGTCCCTGAGGTGTCGGGATGTGATAAGTGGGATCTCTGGGCAGACTGAGGACAGGCAGCTGGGTGGGCTGGGGGTCAGGTACCACACCAGCTATACTGGGGTTGGCTCTGCCTCAGGACTAGAAGCCTTTTGGCCCTTTGAGGCTAAAGTGTAGCCAACGCCTGCCATGGTAAACCCAAAACAGCTGCATTGGCCCAAGTGCAGTGGAGCCAGGCAAAGTTGCAGGGCAAAGAGCCAGGATGCTGAACAGGACCTTGGCAAGTCCCACACCGGCTCTGCAGGCATCAGCGAGAAGAGGCCAGACCCCACTGCCCTCTCCTACTCCCTGCCAGTAGCCTGGCCCCAACCCTGCAAGGACATCCAGGGAGGCATGTGACTGTGCCGGGCTCGCCTCCCAGCCACCTTCCCCAGGACTGAGAACAAGGCACTGGCACGGAGCAGGGAGTGGAGCAGGAAGCAGCCAGCACAAGGGGTGCGTGGCAGGCCCAAAGGAAACCAAACAAGAGAAAGCAATTGAGGAAGCTCGTGTCTCATTTGTATGTGTCTCAGCCAAAGTCCAAAGCAGGAGGCGCTTGCAAAGGACACTGGAAAAATTCCAGTGATGTTATCTGCCCCCACAGAGCAAAATTAGCCCAAAGGAAAAGAATAAGAAGTTGTTTACACACTGGGCAAGCCAGCTCAGTGGTTGGAGCATGCCAGCACTGGGGTCAGCTGCTAGCTTGGCTCTGTCTGCCACTTTGGAAGAAACACCAAACTCCTCCATGCCCTGCTCTGGTCTCAATCACCTTTGCACCATTTAGTGGCCCTGGGAGGTGAGACGCTGCTGAAGGGCACTTGGTCCCACATTGCTATCAGTGCATGCAGGAAACCACGGGTACCAGAGTACATGTGCAGGGAGCTTGCACGCGAGCCACCTGCATGCTTGGCAGGCTCCCGCAGAGCTGAGCGGAGGCACAGCCTTCCCTTCTTTGGCATCTTTGCTCCCAAATCCCAGCAGGGTTAATAGAGAACCCAGTTTCCCTGGAGCTGGCCACCAGCTGCAAACCAGTCATGCTTACCCTTAGTATTAACAGTCCCTGCATCCAACGGGGCTAACAGGGAGCAACCTGCCCTTCGCCCTCCTCCCCTGGGCTATTTGCACTGCTAGTCTCTGCCTAACACCTGCCTTTTATGAAGTGTTTCCATCTAAATGCAGATGAGGAAACACAGGATAATGTAGCATCTGGATTCAGCTCTCCTGGAGGACGCTTTTACCATGCAGAAATCGGAGAAAGGGAATTACAAGTTGCTCTTTGGTGCATCCTTATGTTGCTGCTGTGTAGCTGCCCAGCCACCAGACAGGGAGGCACCATTAGCACCCCATGCCCTGGAGAGTCACACCGTGCCCCTCTTGGGTTCATTGCTTTTCCTCCATGTTCTTTGTCTTTTTTTTTTAATCTTAATGAAAAATCTTTTATGCTGGACACCCATGGTTGCTCTCAGTGAAACCCATGCTCACCTCATCTCTTTCCTGTGCATCTATCTAGGAGGCTTTTCCTCAAGGGAACTCCATGCTGGCACAAGACTGTTCCTGCCCCACATATACTAATGCATCTACACTACAGAGAGAAGGCACGACACCATGATTGAGCCAGACAAAGTCCTCCCCTGTAGACCACGTGTGGGGTTACAACTCCACAGACCCATCACCAAGCAGGTAATGCCTGGGACACCTTCCCATGAGAAGCTGATGTGTCCTGCTGCAAAACCTGGGGGAACTCAGATCCACCATGCCTCCTTGATGGGCTATGCTAGGACCCACGGCCCTGATGGCACCACAGATTCTCCATGTCCTGCGTAGGGAATGGTGCTTGTCCGCTCACTTGTCCACATCAGACCCATCTGGAGACAAGAAATAGGTTTGGTAACAGGTGCCTGAATTAGTTTGCTGTTGGCCAGTATCCCTCTAGTCCTCTTTGTCAGAGACTCCTGTAAGACACAGTTACACTCTGTGTCAAGAAGCTTAATATTTAATTTAACTTCTAAATCTTGCCCTGTTGACGTACTTATTTAAAGCCAAACTGGAGAAACTCTGTCAGAATTTGCTCCTGGTTCAGTGTTTATAGCTCCATGGCCCCTGCTGGACTTCTCAGCTTCAGAGCAGAGGTTTGCAAACCACTGTGATCATCCTTAAACAAAGAAAAAAGACAGTGCATTGCATGCCTTTCTCATCTCCTGATTGCCATTAAATGATAGGAAAGCACTACGTGTGCAGCAGAGATTCACTAGTATCCTTTTAAGATATGGTAAAGATAACTCCAGCAGCTGATAGTGAATATTTGATTAAATTGGATGTCCCAACATAGTCAAACATTAGGTAGAAAAGCTTTCAGCTCCTTGGCAGTGCAGGGAGAGGCAATGGACATGCATCCACAAACAGGCCTCAGAGGAATCAGACAGTGGCAACCCTTCTGCCAGAAAGGGAAAAGAAGATGGCAAAGCCTGGCGGTGCAGGGTGGGCAATGTGGGCTCTGGGCCACTTTGAGTCCAGCAGATTTGTTTAGCCACCCTGTGCCTGGTTCATGGCTGCTGTTTCTCTCCAGGACCCTGTACCACCAGTGAGGAGCTGGCTATGGTGAGCTGCTGTAGCAGCTGCAACCCATCCTCAGTGCCATCTTCCTCAGGGACCCCTCCTGCCCTTCCTTTTCCAAGTGCCCAAAGCATAGGTGCCATCTTTGCATGATGAAGGGTGGATTAATTGAGGACAGAAGGTTTGTGGAGAAAAAGGAAGGTGGGAGCTAGTTGCTACCACATTATGAGTGCCTTGATATTTAATAGCTGATCCTCCTGTACGTTGTGTGCCCTTGTCATTTTCCACCCTTCACGGAACAAAATGTGTGCTTTAGTGACTCAGATCTGGACTCATCCAACCCAAGATCTTCCCAAATACCACAGTCAACCAGCTGCTGTGCCCAAGGGAGCTACTGCAAGCCAACAGCATGCAAGAGGAGCAGCTTGTCTGATGCTTGGCATCTTCAGGAAAAACAATACTTCAGGAATCTCTGTGATACAGCTGAGAGGTCCGAGGAGTTTACATTGATGTGAAGGTGATTTGTGTATACTGCTGCCCTGCATCTGCCCACAGCCAGACCCAGGTATAGTAGTCGTACCTGATGGATCACAGTTTAGGTCACACCTCTCCAGATTTCCAGCCTCCCACTGCACATTTCTACTCAGTGAGTGGGGGACTGCAAAGGGGCTTCTTCTGGACATCTGTTCCTCAAAGGCAAGCTTCTCCCTTAACAGATGATATTTCAAATTGCTTTAGCGTCTATCTACACACCTCGATTGCTTTGAAACTTACAGGAGCTCTATACGGCCAAGCATTGACTTAGCTGGGTATCCAGGAGTCTTTGAATCATGGGGTTCCTCAGATCCTTCCACCTACATCCAAATACATAGCTCATATTGCTACTCACATTGTTCTGCAATCTCCATGCAAAGGTTAAGTCACACCCCACAGCAGTGGGTGGGTTGTAAACTGACATGCATAGTGAGAATCACTTGGTCAGAGGAAATTCCTCAAAAAATCTTCTACCCGCCTTCCATTCATCAGTACATCTTACATCCTACAAAGCTCTTTATCA
>JANZLQ010000022.1:7947496-7958595 GCA_026212715.1 Elanus axillaris
TTTAAAAAATGTTGTTTCCCCCCCCCCCCCCGCAATGGAGGCTCTCAGACTTGCAAAAGGGAGATCTTAGACCATAGATCAGCAACTGGAATTAGCAAGAACCCGTTTTGACACATGCAAAACATTGCAAGATGGAAGCATTCACATCTCTGCTTACAAAAAGCACTTGCCCGTGCCACCTCTCATCCCTGGGGGGCTTTGGAGACATGATTTTACCACAGTAATACCACTGGAGCTGTGCAGTAGATGCATGATGATCAGGGATCAAATATGAGGAGGGAACATCTTACATAAACAAAATCACAGGTAACACAGACTAGCTGTACATCGGGCTGCAAGCACCCTCCTAAGAGGGAGAAGAAAAGGTCTGCAATGTGCTGGCAGTCAGATCCCTAAACTGATGCCCACCCACATGGATGCCTTGACCTGGGACACAGACACACAAGTGGTTCTTCCAGATGCCCAGTCATGAAGAACCAAACTGGTGCCACTGGAGTAACAATTTGAATAAATTCCCAGCCTGGGCAATCCACCCTTGATAACACAGGGCTGATGACACCAGTACAGCCAGAATGGGCAAGTCCCATGTCAGGAAGCTGTGAATGACACGCTCCTGGAGGTGGTTTATGTGGTGACGTAGGTGAGGGCTGACCAACACTGACAGCCTCAGGGCTGGATCCGATACACTGGCAGTTTATCTGCTTTCCCAGAAAGGCCAGTCTGTCCATGGGCTGATGACAGATGGCAGTGCATGGAGAGATGGAGGAGAGACTGCAAACCTGGGGTTAGATTGAGCCATATGCAGTGCCTTGTCAATACAGCTGCAGTGGTTTGGGACTTCAGCACAACAAGGAACCTCTGCTTATTCTGGGCCAAAAATACCAGTGAGAGAGAGAATACCAGGACTAGTCAGCCCTCTCCCAGCTCTGCTCCCCAGCCATTGGCTGGACAGTGTGAAATGCAGCAAAGAAGTGTACACTGGCCCCCGTGAAATAAAATATTACTTGTTCAAGAACAGGAAGTCCTCAAGAGACAGAGCACAGAAAGATGGCACAGAACATGGCAAACATGGCTGTGGATCTGTGGACACCTCTCGCCACCACAATGTGTCTCATACCCCCATTCCCTTCCTTTTCTGCAGGCGCTGGTTCCTCCCAAAACACTCCAGGTTATGCTGGTGAAACATCTAGGGGACAACATAACAACCTAGATCAGAGAGCTGATCCCAGCCAACATAGCTCCATTTCTGGTCAAATTATTTTCAAACTGTATAAGTTGCTGATCTGGCTTACCCTTCCCAAAGGAGAAGGGACATAGGTCAATGTAAAGATGGAGGGGACTTTCACACTTATGTTCAGCATGTGCTCTCTCATCTGCCAATTTGTTTCCAAAATTATGGGCCGTTCACTACCCTTGGGGTCTTCTGTAATGCAAATGGCTGTGGAGACCCCCTTCCCACCTATTACTCCTGTCCAAGAACTCCTGCCCCTGACCAGCACTTGCGCTACACACCACACCTCTCCTCCCAGTGAGAGACGTTTTTATGGCTGGATGCAGCTGCAAAGACAAGGGCAGACACTCCCCTTGTATTTGTTCCTCACCTGGGTGTGCATCTGCATGTGAACTCTCAGGCAGGCAGGTATATGTATGTGAGCATGTGTTTATTAGCACTAAAAAATGCATTTGTCAAAATCTCTAGAGTTAAAAAACAATCATTACGTAATTACATGAAACAATTAACCAACTGATTCATCAGTTAGAGGCTCACCAACAACACCTGAAACCCATCCCAGCCACTTAACAAGGCAGAAGGTGGCACAAACAAGAGCAACTCCCAGAATGTCCTGGAGGTTAATGGCCCTGTGCTCTGTCCAGGTAAGAGAAGACACTTTCCATTCCAGGCTGCTCACATCTGGAAGCTGATGGCTTCTGGGCATTATCTACTCTGAGCTGCTGGTTTAAGGTGTTTTGATATAGAGATATTCCATATAACTAACCCTTCAGGTCAGTACTGTGTGGTTAGGCACTCACCCAAGATGTCCATGCTGCCTAACTTCAGTCCTTTACTGATAGTATGTACTTAGACCTCATTTCTTAAGTAATACAGTTAGTTACAAACAACTTCTTCGGCAACATTTGAAACACTTTGTTAGCACTTCCTTCTGCTCAACAGGGTCAGCGAGCACAATGAATAACCAGAACACATAAAATTCCATGAAAAAAACTGCTCCAAGTCTCCAGAAAAGATCTGTTATTACCAGAGCCATGATCTGTAACGCTACAGTTAAAGGCTGCACAGAAGAGCACACAAAGAGAATGAAGCTGGGGAAGCAAGTTTAACTTTACCATCACTTGCCTTCCAAGTAGGTAGCTATGCAACACTAATATCTTTAAAAGAAGTCTCTGGGTTCCTTCAAAACAAAAATGAAGGGGAAAAATCACCACTGAGCATTCATATGCTACTGGAAAGCACCACATCCTATAGAGAGCACCAGTGCCGCTGTAATCTAGGCCCATGGTAAAATAATTTGGCTAGCATGGCTCAGTGGGTGAGCATGTGGGTTGCACTGGGACCCTGTGAGCCAAAACTCAACTCAGAGGTGAAAGACACTGCTGCAGACAGAGTTGTAGCAGCAAATCTCTGCTTGTAACATTCACCTTGCTACCAGCTCTGTTGAGAATGTCAGTGCATCTTTGCTGGGAGGGTGCTGCTGGCAGAGTAACCAACCAGCTAGTTGATGCTACTAAGTAACTAACCTGAGTCACCTTGGCTGGTAAGGTCTCGCTTCGTGGTAGCATCCCATTGCTGACCCTGCAACCAGAACTGCCATCAAGCAAGGACCCTTCTCGTAACAGTCAGCACCCTGCTGCACCACAGCACACGCTGGCGGGGGCCAGTGTGCAGTAGCCCTGGAAGCACTTGAAAAAGGTCTGCGTGCGCATCCTTCAGTATGAACAGGAATTTCAGCACTACCCCCTTAGCTGGTGTGTGCGCCCCAGCCAGCCGTGTGATCAGGTAGAAAGGCTTGATCAGAGTGACACTGGGGGGGAGGAAGGCACTGGAGGGGTGACTGTCTCCAGACAGCTGATCTTATGCTGTTTGCAGTATCAGAGGCAGACAGGGTCCCTGCTCAGGAAGCAGAGTGGATACAAGGCAAGCAAATACAGTTCAAAATTGATGCTTCACGTGAACATATCACCATTCCCAGCATGCCTGAACTGGGAGCAAAAATAATCTGCCTGAGGTTCCCCAGTCACCCCAGGTCCAATCCTTACCCCAAGGCACCTAAGCGGGGTATTGAACAGGAATGACCCAAGTTTTCTGCAGCTGAGTATCCCTGGAGGAATCGTGGTGCCCATATCACACTGAGGGATCCCAGCCCAGCACGCTGGGGACACTAACCCTTATTCCCAGTGCCTTCCATGCCCCTTGCTGTTGTTGATGCTGACATGGAAAAACAGTATGGTGCATGCACCATCTGTGGAGATGATATCACCAGGCAGCATGGCTGGACCTTGGCATCCTGTTCAGGAACACAGTGTGCATCGGGGGGCTCCTCGCTCCCAGCGCGGCTATCGGCAGGAAACTGGGGGTGCTGGGCTGGGGGCCCTGGATGCCATCCATTCCTGTCCTCCCCAGCCTGCCCAAGGTGTCTTGCACCTCGGATCCAAGAGGAGAGCGCTCGATCCCAAAGCCCTGACAGCGGGGATTTGCCAAAATCTGTGCCCTACGTGCCGGAGGCAGCCAGTCCCCCTCAAGCTGGGCTGTGTCGTGACAACGAGGCCTGTCGCGACCAGGGGGCGTGTTGCGGGCACGGCTCGAAGAGGCCCACTAGCAACCGTTCCGCTCCGTTCCGTTCCGTGCCGGTAGCGAGCCAGCCTGCCGAGGAAGCAGCCGAGCCATTGTGCTGCCCGCCCGCCCCGTCGGGGGCCGGGCAGCACGGCAGGGCCGGGCAGTAGCAGGCCGCGCTCCAATGGGCGGCGGGGGGCTGGGCCGAGCGGCCCGCCCCTGCCCGCGTCCCTATAACTGCCGGGAGCGAGGCGCCCCGCTATAGAGCGAGCCGAGCCGAGCCGAGCTAGCGCCGTGCTGCTGGTGCGCAGACCTGCTGCCCGCCGGAGCCCCGGATCGGTGCGTACCCGCGCGGGCAGAGCCTGGCTCCCCGGGGCGGCCGCGGGGCGGTGCGCAGGGGCGCCGCGGGGCGGCGGACACCAGCTCGACTCCCAGGGAGGGTGCAGCTCGGTGCCTTCCTCCTGGGGCGAAGGTGGGGGGTTCTCCTGGATCCTCGGTCGGAGCCGGCTCGGACGGGAGTGGGAAGCGGCGCTGTCCCCGGGAGCCTTGCACTGAGCCGTGTGTCGCCTTGCAGGGGCCTGGAGCCATGGCTGAGCACATGATGATGTCCATGAGCCACGGTGGCACCGGGCTGCAGAGCTACCGCATGGGGGTGAGTGGGCTGCAGGGACCCCCGCAGCACGGGCAGCATGTGCTGAGGACACTGCCTGCCGCCAGTCAGATGATGCCCTACGGAGGGGCTGGCATGGATGGTGCAATGAGGCCAAGACCCAACCTCAGCGGACAGATGGGCCACCACCAGATGCAGAATGCGATGATGTTCAATGGCCCCAGTCAGCAGCAGCAGTACATGGGGCCGGTGGGCACCCAGCAGCTAATGGCTAGCATGCACCTACAAAAACTCAACACCCAGTACCAGGGTCACCCGCTGGGTATGAGCAACGGGCCCATGGGAGCTGGTGCCCAGCAGTACAGAGTGGGGCCAGGCCAGCACCCAGGCATGCAGCACATGCCCTCACCAGCGCTGACCTTGAACGTTATGGACACTGATCTCATAGATGAGGAGGTCTTGACATCCCTTGTCCTGGAACTGGGGTTGGACCGGATTCAGGAGCTGCCAGAGCTATTCTTGGGACAGAACGAGTTTGACTTCATTTCAGACTTTGTTAGCAAACAGCAACCCAGTGCCATCAGCTGTTGAGGGGCTTTGAGCTCCTCCTTGTGTCTTGGTGTTTTGCGTTTGTTTCTAAATTCCTTCTCCACCTGCCATTCTCCTCCCTTCCCCTGCCTTGCCCTGTCCTGGATTCCTGACCTCCCCAAAGAGACAATCATCGGACACTGGCTTGCAATGGATTGCTTTTCTCTTCTGTGTGGTTTTCCTGTGTGGGAGTTCCTGGGGAGGGGGTGTGTACCCCAAACAGAGAGCAGATCAAGAGCTCTTGCTGTAGAGCTGCCTCTAAATGGCATTAACAGGATTTCTGGCTTAAGTAGAAATAATGGACTTATGACTTTCCACAACTAGGCTTTGAGCGCAGGAAGCAATGGGCAGCTGGCAGCACTGCCGGTAGCTGGATTTGCTCAAGTATTCTGTGGTGCCAGCAAAGTTAAAGGATCCCCTGAGAGAGGATTGTCTCCCTGGTGCATGGTTTGAACCAGTTTCCCCTTGCAAACATGGGTGGGGTTAGATATTTGTTGGGACTTTTTACTGTGACAGTAAATAGGTCTTCAGTCTTGTCTGTTCAGCTCGGAAAGGGGGCACTTCCCCTCCAGCAGGCTTTTTTCTAACTGGCTGAGCAAAATAAAGTATGCCTTGGGGAAGGGTGTGCGTATGTGCCTAAATGTTCATCTCTGTGAAACTTCGGATCTCTGACCTGTACAGCTAATCAACTGTAAAATTTACAAAGCATTTGAAGTTGATTCAGGCATAAGGCTTAAAGCTGCAGTCTAGCTCCACTTTTTTCCACCTCTGAAACCAAATAAAGACCATGTAACTGTATATTCCAGATCTAATCTTATTTATTTTCCTATTATTATTTATTTGCAAGGAGTTCTTTTGTTATTTGGCTTTGGGACTGCTGGGAAGGATGCATGGAGAGTACTGCAGCTTTAAGATGCTGGCTTCAAAAAAAAGAAAGCCTGGGATAGTTTTCAAGCTGCTCTGCAGATAGTCACTTCAACCCGAGATCTTTGTGCTGAACGCATAGGACTGTAAATCCAACACCTTTCTGAATGTGATAAAGATGACTCGATTTCTAATTCCCTTACTCAGAAAAGGTTAAATGTAAAAGCTAGTGGGGTTTTGTTTCCTCTGCTGTCTCTTGTTTCCAGGCACTGTGCAAAGCTCCTGTTAACTCCTAGTTGCTGCTGCCCCCTGCTGCTGATAGCTCCTGGCAGCTGTCACTCGACAACCAAGTGAGAATGTACAGATGAATTTGCAAATAAAAGCTGAAATATCTCCAGTGTGCATTTGTTCAGTGCTTGTCTCTGGCCCAGGTGCAGTGCGGTGTCGAGCACTGGGGAGAACTGTATCCTTTGCTCCTGTCAGTGGGCTATGGATCCAGTCACTAGCGTCCCCCACCTGACACTGAAGTTGTAAGGACTGTATTTCTAGTTTAATGATTGGACTAAGTCAATCTCAATCCAGTGACTGGGAGGATGAGATGCTCCTTTTCTGTAGTGAGGGAAATTCCTAACGTGGATGGTGCTGCCTTGTTGCAGAGTGGCTGCTGTTGCTTGCAGCCCTGCTGCTGGCTGACCCAAGGCACTCTGGACAAGTGGGTGGTGACTCCTTACACTTACTTCATATCAAGTGCAGCTCCAACAGCTGGGTTGCAGCTCTGCTAGGAGCTCTCCGATACAGTTTTCTACACCACAAAGGCTCTGAAAATCAAGACAGGCTTTGATCTCCTACTCTTCCAGAGCTTAGGTTTTTATTTTTAAAGGGTTCCCAGCCAGTCCTTTTGCAGAGTTCAGGAATATTCCCATGTATCCCTTTCCTGCCCTGCCCTGTAGCAGTGGGGCTGTGGATGCTGGTATTGGAGTGGTTGGATCACTTTGACTGCACTTCGGATTGCCTGTCAGTGTTCCTTGACCTTGTTCCTTGCACAAATCAAGAGCAATTGTTAAAAGTCCTGTCCTTTTGGTACTCATGCCTGTGGAATCTGGAGAGCTCGTCAAAAAGTAAATGGCAGGATTGTGTTGCAGGTGGGAGAGGGGCTGTCAGCTCTACGGTGATGGGCTGTCTGAGACCTGGAAGAGCTTTGCCTTCTCTGTGCATCTGCAGAATAGCAGATGGCTTGTTCAGCAGGTTGTAGGTAAGCAATGAAGAGTTAGCAACTGGATTTATTCCTCAGAGTAAAAGTAGCTGAACCCCAAAATAAACAGGCATGTTCTGGGCTGTCAGTTGAGGTTGTGGGGGATGCAGGCTGTGTGACACACCATTGTGGCCTACAGTGTCCCACCTACAAGTGGGGAGCTATGTCCAGCCCACAGATGCAGGACTGTCAACTTCAGCAATTTCTGCAGAGGTTTCCCAGGAAAAGGAACACATTTCCCTGTAAGAAGCACTTGGCATTTGATGCAAACTGGACAGAGGAACATGTCTGTACATCCTCTTGGAGGGCTGTTCAGTGCACCAGAAAAGGGGCTGTTGATTTAAGTTGGAGCAGGGGAGCTGATATTACCAGAGATGTGGAGTGACTGGGGGGGTCCCAGTCAGGATTTTTTGGGGAATCTGTCCTAGCAGGCTCAGTTGAGATTATTTCAATGTCAGCTTTCATACAAATGCAAACTTCAGAGCAGGAATTAACTCGGGTGTGTTACCTCTTTATTTCCCCAGAAGATACTGCTAATTGTGTTCAACCTCTATGATTTCCTATATAACTCAGGCCAAAAACACTTATGATTTCTGCTACAGGCCTATTGTTTCTGGCAGGGTTAGACTGGATGAGTCCAGTGATCGTCTCCTTCATAATGCCTCCTTGGTTTAGGTGCAGTTTGGACCGCCACTCTTTGTGCTCCCTGCTTAGTATGCCTTGCATCAGGCACACGGGACCTGCTACAGCAGTACGAGCTGCAGCTTGGACATCTCTAGTTGTCCCTCTCCGCTCACCTTTATGGTGCAGCCTGCCTGTCCAGGTCCCCTGGCAGGGTGGCTCGCACCATGCAGTGAGCAGAGGTGCCAGGTGGCACAATGGGGTGACCCACCTACCTGGGTCTGCAGACAAGTTTCACAAAGTCATCAAGATCACCAAAAATGTAACAAGGTTGAGCTCTGCTTTTCCCATCTAGCTGGCCCTGACCTCTTAATCCAGCAACAGTCAGGAGGGCAGCAGGGTGATGCTCCAAAGCGCTGGTATCTGTAGGGGCTGACAGGCACTGCAGAGCACTGCAAATGGTTGCTGAATGACAGTGCCCATCGGTGTGGGAGCTTTGTGGACATAAGCGAACTGCTCACGTGGAGAGTTTGTGTTTACAGACAACTGCTGGGAAGTACTTCTCCTCTGAGATACTAGGAGTCTGGTTTGTGTGTTGGGGAAGAAGAAGGGTTCTCCAACCCCACTGCCTAGTCCAGATGGGATGACTGGGACACAACTACTCTGTACCCTCACCTAGGCTGGATCCTCACTTATACTCCAAATAGATTTTGTAGCTATTCTTGTGAAGACCAGGTCTTGAGGCAGCCTCTGGGAGCACGTGAGTGTGAAAGTACAGAAAGACAAGGCATTTCTCTACATCCCTGTCTTTCACCACGTGTGCTCTCAAGGAGATGAAGTTTGCTGATAGTGCTCAGTGATTCAGAGTAGCAAAGATGAAAGTCCTGGGCAGAGAGCTGGTGAAGGATCTGCCAATAGTGAGTGACTAAGCAATAAGATTCAATGACTGTTAAATATGAAATTATATATGTAGTGTTGATCGTTCTTGACTTCACACACAGTGCTGGGCTTTAAACTAGCTACAGCCACTCAGAAAATATCTTAGCATTACAATTAATGTTCCTATGAAAAATCTCAGCTTGCTGTTCAGGAGGAGCCAGACAAGCAGAGGGAAGGTTAGAAATCATTAGGAGAGGAATAGAAAGTGGAATCAAACAGTGAATGCCCTACAGTATCAATACAAAATTCAGCTATATCCTGTGCACTGCCCACACTAGTGAATTGTCCAAAATTCTGGTCTGTTCATTAGAAAAATAATAGTGTAAAACTAGAGAAACTGTAGAGAAAGAGGAAACAACTGAGGCAGAGTAATGTTTCTCAAAGGAAGCCACAAAATAGACTGGGACTTCTCAGTCAGAAAGAAGGCTGGGTAACAGAGGTTTATAAAATAAAGTGAAAGGTGACTAGGGAATTATTTTCCCCAGGTGTAATGGGAGAAATCTGCTGATCTCTGCAAATTTAGGTGGCAGGGGCGAGGTTCAAACACAGGTGAACAGAGGTATCTCTGCATGCAATGTAGCTTACATGGTGAAGCTCTTTCTGACAGCATGGGTGGTACATGAACTTTTGTTCATGTGAGGGTACATGAACTCTTCTGTGTGACCAAAAAGCCAGTTGACTGTTATGAACTGCTAAGAGCGTACCAGAGAACACACCAGAGGCCATTGCTGTATGCCACTATATGTCTGCATGGTTCACTTCCACCTTGCACACTGAATGCTGTCCTTGTCCCACCATCTTCCTGGCTCAGAGAGGATGGGGTGGAAATTGAAAAGGTTCAGAGAAGGGCAATCTCTGTCTGAGGCCCCACTAATCATAACTCTTCAGAAAGTATTTGAGAAGGGATGCAATTGTTCAGTCTTCTTCCCATGCAAGCAATAAGGCATCAAAGGCAAGTTGCAGGTTCAAAGCAAATTATAAGGAGGTGGGTTTTTCTACAATGAATGGTTGAGCTGTGGTACTTTCCTCCACAAGATGTTGTGGATATGTGAGGTTGCTGAGGGTTTGAGGGATGTCCAGACAAGTTCCTGGAAGAGAAATCCATCAAGGGTCTGTAAGAACATAAAAATTATGTCTGTCTTAGGAGGCTGCAAGAGCAACACAGAGTTAAGGGCTGGAAAACTGGCCAAGCATGCAGTATCATGTGTGCTTGCCTTGTGCTTGTGTTCTGCTGAAGGCATCTACTGAGTACCATGTTTGGAGGCAGGATATGAAACTATGTCAGGTCTTTTGGCCTGACCCAGGACACCTCTTATGCTGCAGATGTGACAGGTGCTGAGGCACATGGCTTTGAAGAGCAGATAGGCAAAAGACCTGGGGAAAAATATCCACCCTAACAAAAAGATCCTGTTTCTGAGTCAGGCAGTCTTTGATTCAGGAAGTCTTTGAGCCACAGATCGGTGCTGGAGAGCAAACCTGGGAAGGACCACAGCAAGTGTGCCAGCATCCCCTCTGCCCAACAGGTGGAGGCAGTGCTGTGCACCCCAGGAACCTGTGGTCTGACCAAGCCTGGGGGTTACCCATCTGCATGTGTACTTGCTCTCACTGGCCATAACTGGAAATATGGGCATTAGCCAGAATAACACTGCCAAAAAGAGACAAAGTCCCATTTGCAGCCAAAGGGATTGAGAACATCAAGTGAGAACTGCCAGGGAAAGTCAAGCCAAAAGCCCATCTAGCCCTACCTGCTCTCTGGGATTGGGTAGTCTGGGAGGAAATTTGAGAAATCAAGTGACTGTACATGGTTCTTCTCAAGATGCTCCTTCACAGCTTAGAGAAAGTAGTAGTCCAAGGAGTCCTCGTTATGTTTTTACCAGGTTAAATATCCTGCTATGGACCTACCCACCCTATACCTGCAATCATTTTTTAATTCATATGTACATTTTATTTCAGCAATATCTTGTGCCAGTGAAATCCACAAGGGAGTTATGAAGATGTAATCAAGCTCTTCATAAGAAGCTTAAGCTCTGTAAGCTCCTCTTCATTTTAAACCTGCCACCCACTCACTTTGTTGAGTGTCCCCTAATTCACAATCATTTCTTGGCCATCTTCTCCACACCAGTAATGATTTTATAGCTCCTGTGGTGTTCCCTCCTGAGTCTCTCCCCATTCAAGAATCACTTTGTGTTGTAGATCATTGTGATCACCTTCTTCTGTCCTGTCTCTAGTTTTATGGGATGGGGAAGGGAACAGCACTGGTTTAAGCCATAGATGTGTGTGGTGGGTTGACCATGGCTGGACTCCAGGTGCCCACCAAAGCCATTCTATCACTCCCCCCCTGCTTCGCTGGACAGGGGAGAGAAAAAAAAATATAAAAAAGGGCTTGTGGGTCAAGATAAGGACAGGAGAGATCATTCACTAATCACCGTCATGGG
>JANZLQ010000022.1:7961072-7974356 GCA_026212715.1 Elanus axillaris
TCTTCTTTTCTGTTCTATTAAACCATTCTTATCTCAACCCACGAGTTTTACTTCTTTTCCTGATTTTCTCCCCCATCTCACTGGGTGGGTGGGGAGTGAGTGAGCGGCTGCGTGGTATTTAGTTGCTGGCTGGGGTTAAACCATGACAGGATAAAAGAAGCCACCAGCAAACAGATGACAAAGAGCATCACAGCTGCCACTATGGGACAGAATCACTTTGGCTTGGAGTGGGATTGCAGCCTCTCCCCGAGGAGACCAAGAAGGGCATGCCGTGTACCAGGTGCTTTTATTGCTCACAGCAGAAACTAGAGTTAAGCCTGGTTCTGTGAATGCCAGAAACATCTGTAGTGTTCCTTCTTCTGAATCTTCAGGTCACAAGCACCTGCTGATGCGGATATATCTGAGATGCATGGTGCTACCTGCCTGAGAGAAGAAGAGTCAATGACCTTTTCCAAGGCATAGATGAAAACCAGCTCCTGAGACCCTTAGCATCTCCAGAAGTCCTCTTTTGCCATGTCCTACTTTAGCCATGTAGTCCATGCACCACTGAATATCAGGTTATTATTACCTCCTGCTTGGTGCTGGGGTTAGAATGGAGGATAGGAAGTTCCTGGTCCCACATCCCCACATGCTCCGTCCCCGATGCAGATGCTCCCAGTGAGGAGCCAAGAGATGCTCTCTGTCCTACTCCTGATGCTGCTAAGTCAGTATTAGAAGTGAAGCTACACAAACTTTGGGCCACTTGTCAGAGAGCCATGGCAGTTGAAACACATCAAATCCAGTCTGACTTTCCTTTTGGAAATTATTCAGGATCAGCTTACAAGTCCCATATCTTTATCTGTAATCAAACTTGCTGAGCAGCAGTTTTGTGTCACAGTGAGGTTCCAGCCCAGTTCACAGCGAGCTTTGCAAACCAGCAACAGGCACCAAGGGAGCTAAAACTGGCCCAACGCAATAGCCTGCATCACATTCCCATCTCCAGCCATAGATGGTGCTACTAAGAAGTTATTTGCTGCAGTAACTCCTTTTCCATCTTACTTTGTAATGTCACTCTCTTCCCAGAATACACTGGACCAGGTAGGATATTTCCCTCTGTGCCAGTGCTTGCTTTCTGACCCATCATGCATATTCTCCAATGTGCGCTTAAAACTGAACTCTACCATGGCAGCTCCCTGCAAGTGAGGAGAGGGAGCACGGTTAGAGTCTAGGGAATGGGTAGCATTGTTGCTGGGGTGTTCCCAGTCCCACTGCTGGTGCTCACCATCTCCTCTGCTTCCAGAGCCCCAGACTGTGTGCCTAGGGTTCAGACCAACAGTCAAAAATCAGTCTTGCAGGGAAAAAAGTCTATTGGTTTGAAGGTAAATTATACTAAAAAATCAAAACAAGGCATGAGATAAAAATAACTGCAATGCACACAGCTCCTCTCCACAAAGCTAATGCTGCATGATTGCAGATTCATCCATATGTAGATGACAACAGATAGCCTTTAAGAAATAACAGCATTCCCAGAGCTACAGGATGCAGCTGTTCTGCATCTCAGGGGACAAGCTAGGTCCTTCTGTGGACTTCAGCAAAATGATACAACAAATGATCCAACTTTGAGAGAAAGTCTGATCCCAGGTCTGAGTCTGAAACTGCTGGAAGGCAACTTCAGAAGATGCCTAAAGAAGCAAGAGTCCTTCACTCAGGTACAGGCTGCTGTGATCCCAGGAGAAAATGCAGCTTTGTGAACAGGCACCAGCACAAATGTGCATGAAAAACATCATATACCTGCTGGGCCTGGAATGACAGCTTGGGTGAAATGACTCTTCTTTTCCAACCTAGGGAGATTTCCGAGAGAACTGCTTTCATGTCCTTCTTGTTGATAGCTGTGGGAAGAAGACTTGCAGTTCCAGCCCTATCCTACATATGCTAAGCATTGGTACACCAGTGGGATAAGAGATCTGTGGCTGTAGCAAAGGATACTAGAGGCTTTCTTGGCTTCCTCCATAAGAGTCAAATCTTCAGAAGGGAGGGCTTGGGGCTTTCCAGGAAATGGTGGAATCTGGCCAGGGTGTTTCTGGACCCCCTTCTTTCTTATTTAGAACAAAAATCCATAGCTGCCTGGTGCACCGGACTGTGAGGGCTGCTGTGACCTACACATCACTGCCATGGCACTGGCTAGGGGCAAGAAAGCTAGAGGTGGACAAAGGTCTCCGATCTTGCATCAAGCACACACAGGAGCATCCTCCTTCAGCCAAAGTTACATACACCCAGTGGCAGCCTGAGGATGTCCTTTTCTCCTCCTTTTCCTGACCTCTGCAATCAGTGGAGGTGCCATGTGTGAGGAATTCCCTGTACTCAGACATACCTCAGTGCTTAGATACACCACATTCAAAAAGCAACCTGCTCCTTTCCTTTCCTCCTCCTGGCTGCCTCTGCAAGCCACCATGGCTGGGTTTAACCTGCAACACCAGCAGCAGGGCAAAGAACCAGGCAACAGGTCTGTCGTAGGAAAACAGTGTGAGAAACAGGATTAGGTAGCAATTCACATTGTTGTTATTAATGACACACCAAATGAAATTTGGAGTCACAAAAGGGCAAATTTGGCCCTTTGCAAAACATAGGCTCCCCAGGTAGGAACCAGTACTCAGTAAACAGCCGTGTCCATGCGTGACATGGGGAACAGCTGACACACATCTCTGATGCAACACAGAAAGTAGTCCCATGCCACCCAGGACTGGAGGCAAAGTGGAGTGCCCTTCTCCTGCACCATCTCCACCAGTCTTTGCACAGAGCAGAGATGTCATGGGGGCAGGGGGAAGCTCAGCTATTGCTTGCCACAGCTCATCTGCATGTCCCTGTGGATCCAGAGGAGCCAGCCCAGGGCTCAGGATACAGATACACGGATGAGGTTCTGAAAGCACCAGCTGCTGGCTTGCTGACTCAATGTTTCATCTTTCTTTTGGGTCAGCAGCTCTGTGTATTCTCAGGTCTCTGGATCACGGGGAAGGACACCACAGTCAAACGAGCAATGCAAAGGGGCTGTGGATCACTCCCCAGAGCCAGGCAGGCAGGCTGGGTCTCTGGAGGATGCCACTGTGGAGTACTCACGGTATCCCACTTTGCTGAACCCGAGCCCCTAGAGCTGCAAGGTTTCCCAGGAGCTTTCACGTGTGCCTGCATGAATGGGGATTAGGGAAAGCAGCTCTTTGCCAAGTCCGAGTGATATTCCAGAGACAAAGGGCTAAGCCCATAGTAAAAGCTTTGCAAGTGACTGCTTTTGCAAGCTCTGATCCCAGCCTGATTCCCTCCCAGGCCTTTGCCCTGAAGGAGGGGGAGGGGGGGGATCTGCACCTCAAGTCTGATAAAATGCTGTTGAGAAAGCACAGTAGGTTACTCTATGGCCCATCTCTCAGCAGTATTTGACTGCTGAGGGTCTCTTCTGAGGCATGTCATTGTTTATGGCAACAGTCATGATTTTCAGATGCTGGTTATAGTTTGCCATTAGGTTGCTTCATAATTGCTACGTCACGTTATGGACCAAGTCCTGCTTTTCCTGTTTCAACTGCAAATACAAAAGACAGTTGATTGCAGGGCATTGTAGTGAGCTGAGAAAAGTTTGGACAAGTCATCCAAGTCCTGTATGAGACAGTCCTAGAAGCGTTAGGACCTTTCAGTGTGCAGGGGGCTGTGCTGCATCCTGCAGCCTCCGGATGGAAGATTATTTCCTTTCCAGATTTGCCAGAAATATCCCTGAGTTCACATTTCCAGGGAATTCTGCAAGTTCAGCCTGCTACAAAAGTCCATGACCTGTCATGACCACTGAAATATCAAGGGGGTGAAAAGACCGCAATTCAATGTTTTTCTGATCTTCTCCCACTTTGTTGGCTCTGATCCATGCTCAGTCCATCCTCACTACTTCAGCTGTGTTTGGTGTGCAGATCCACACTGAAATCTGGCTCTCCCTGCATGTCTGGAGAGCTGCTTAGTCTGCCCCATCCTCTCCCAATCCCTCTGCACACCTCTTCCTTTCTCCAAAAGCACCAAGACAAAGATCAGAAGGGGACAGAGCGTTTTCTTTCTTTCATTCTCAGCCGAACCCCTGTGTATTGTTTTGCTAGGTACACTGGTCTTCCATGCCAGGCTACTAAGAGCCACAGCCAAAAGCCACCACATCACTACAGGTGGGAAAATCTGGCTAATACTGCAGTGCTGTACTGTGAGCAGTGCCAAGAGCAAACCTTGTTTGCAAAAGGGGCACAGCTAGGTCAGGGAAGGAGCAGTAGGTTTTGTAATTAAACCTAGTCCTAGCTTCCTCTGAGTTTCTGGTGGGGTTCAAAATTGGATCTTAGTGTCCCTGGAGGAAGAGGAGCTCAGCACTGCCCACAGAGCCGCTGGCCTGCTGGAGCAAGACAGGGGGAGGTAGGCAGAGTGTTGTCCAGCATCCCTACACAATTAAATTAGGTAAAATCCAAGGAAAGGCATCTCATGGAGATGAGATTCAAAGATGCCTATTTCTCTCCTTTGCCAGGGAAGGAAAGCTAGTTAAGGCTTGGAGGCTATGTTTTAGACATCTCAGAGCAGACAAATCCCACCTCAAGTGTGTGCATGCAGTGAACACTGCACTGTTCGGCAGCTTGAAAAGATACAGCTAAAACTGCTGCCAGTTTCTGCCCATACACCGCAAGGATCATCCCCTTTGGACAAGCACAGCTGTTTCATGCATTAAAGGCATGACTGCCACAAATGACTAATTTCTTCTGCAAAGCCTTTGCAAGAATTCAGGGCTGTGAACAGTACCGGCTGCACGGCCAAAGTGTTTAGGGCTGAATTAGATACTCACTGGAGTTTGGCAACTCCAAAGAGTTATTAAAAGCTGTCGGTGCTGTGGTGTGCCCCCAGCAGATGGTCAGCAAGATCTGCTCTATTCGCTCCTTTCTGAAGGATCTCTGGGTGAATTCAAGGCAGTGAAAGAAAAGCTGCAAGAGTCCCTGCCCCCCTACAAGAGAAGGCTCGGCACAGCAGGCTGTTTATAAATAGCCAGTTTCAGGAAAAGGCACTTTCCGTTCTCGTGTCAGTACACTGTAAAGAATAAACAGCTTTCAGAGCTGAAAAAAAGCCCTCCTTATCTTCTCAGTATGCAAACCCTGCATCTGCTGCCGTGTGCTCAGCAAGCTCAGGCATTCAGGGCACAGCAGCTGGCAGGAGTCCCCTTGGCCTGGCAGGGAGGCAGGCAGGGGACGCTGGTTCATGTCCTGCACAGAAATGTTTGCTGCAGTTTTTCACAGCCACAAGGCAGAAGGTAGACTTGTTAACGCAGGACGTTCAATCGCTTCCCTCATTTCTGCACTGCTGACCTGGGTTACATGGGATCTCAGAAGAACGAGGGGCTACAGCATGCTGGAATAGTGCCCACAGTGTGAGGGCACAGCCTCTCCTTAAAGGACTTCACCACACTTTCACAAACCACCTGAGCTGGACCGCAGGCTAAAATACATGGTACACTAGGTGAAAAAGCAGGTAAGCGAATTTTCTGTCTGTGTGGGACTGGCAACAACAGAGGTAGGAGCAAAGGGAGAGAGCCTACAGCTTCTGCTCTGAGCACAGGGCAGCTCAGCCCAGCAGCACCGCATGGGAACTTCTTTAAGAACTCAGTTTAAGTCAAAGTAGCTCTCAGACCCGTCTAGTAGAGCTAGTTTCTGGAATCCTGCCACTTTCTGAAAAGCACACCCCGACTTTCCCTTTAGTCTTCATCCCTGGGAGCCCAGGACTATCTTGATGCCCGACGGAAAGGGGTTGGAAGTGGGACAGGAAGGCTTTTCCACCCCTGGAGGGAGGTGAGGCAAAGCCCTACAGATAGCGGGGCCCACCTCCTCGCCAGGGCCTTGAACTCAGCTCTTGGTAGCAGCCAGCACAAAGCAGAGGAGAGCAGGCACATGGTACAAGAAGCCTTTCCTCCCCACCCCAGCGTGGCTGTCCCCCAATGAGGAGGGACACTCAGGTGCTGGGGCCGATTGCTCGGGGGCCACCGGCGGCGGCAGCGTCGCCCCGGCGCGGCCCCGCGAAGCAGCCGCCGTACCCGGACGCCCAGGGCCGGCCAGGAGCTGCCGCGGGGCGCTGCTGCCCCCCGGTGGCGCTGGGCGAGAACCACAGCCCAGCCCCACACGCGGCGCGGCGGGGGGGGGGATCCCGAGTTTCAGGGCACTGGGGTCATTTTTCAGAAGCTGATGCTGGCCCCTTCCCTCCCACAGCTACGCCGTTTGTTCCGAAGGCAGAGGGGTGCCTGGGCTGTGTGTAACGACGGCAACATCTTCACATTGTGCAGCCTCGAAAATCAGAGCGAGGAGCCAGGGCCCTGGAAGCCCTCCTCGCTCAAGCAGAGCATACTGTAAGCATGTCCACGTTAGGGGGATCTCCCCCGAAGCTATTTCTGTTGCTTTAACTCCTTCTGCAAAATTCCTTTTCCACCCCATGAGCTCCCCACATCCCATTTCCCCGCCTTCCCTGGAGGAGAGCTAATCCTGGTCTGCCCGTTGACTCTGCTCCTGCACCAGCAATTCATGCGGGCCAGGAAGTTACAAGTGCCTTCAGGTTCTTTCCGTGCCCTGGATCCAGGGAATCTGGACATGCCAGGGAGTGGCAGCAGGTCCCTGCCACTACAGCAGCACAGGTCTGGATTCACACACCTATCCTCAAAGAATTATGGTCTCTTATTAAGTTTAAATCAGAACTTAGGTGGCATAGTTCTGCCATGGACTTCCTGTGCAGTCTCAGAGAAATCATTTAATCTCCCCTCCATTCCAGTCTCCTGTCTGCTCAACAATGCTGAGTCCATATTTCATAAAAGCTTTGTAATTATTGTCCTTGTGTTCACGTAACACAGGTGTGAAGTGCACAATAACCCATGCTGCTGTACCCAGGAGCACCCTTCTCCAAAAATCTCTTTTGTGGCCATGCGCTAGAAGTGGGCTGTAGCACTGAGCTCTACAGACTCTCAAAATCCTGCATCACCTGGCAATACTGATACCTACTGACCTCGTCCTCAGGGCAGATACACAGAAAATGTCCAACGCACCCAGCTGCTCCGGCCAGAAGCAGAAGCAATTTGCCATGAGAGACATCTTTAGAGAGCCTGCACTTTGATGCGCAGCACAGTGGCCCTTTGAAAATTGCTGAAAGCTGCTCTGGATTATCTTTTCCTCTCATTGTCATCCCATCCTTTTTCTAAGCATCTCCCAGTGACTTCCTACAGCAGTGAGTTCCATAGGGCAATTACATGAATTATTTTGACTTTCCATCAATTATTACCTTGTTCTTGGTATGAAACTTGTGGCTGAACAAATTTTTCAGCCCACTGTCCCACTGGCTTCCCAGCTCCAGGACTGGTGGTACGCAGATGCAGCTGTTCTGCTCCAGGACCACATGTTCCCCTGGGCCTTCAGGCATCCCGCCACCTCCCTGTCTGAAGTGAGTGCTCTTGTCCAGTTTGTGCAAGGTATTCCAGTATCAGGAACTTTACTGACTTTAATAGTGAGTTGTGATTTGTAAGAAAAGGTTTTGCCTTGTGCTGGCTCAGCTGTATCACATCACTGTTGTACAGATGCTCTTGGTTTGCCGGCTATGGAAATCCAGGTCTTGTCCCTGGTTTACCGCTGCCAGATGTCATCTATAGCCTTATTTTAAAACCATGTAGGGCATTTAGCAGCCTCCAGCCCCTCAGCATACAGGCTGTTTCTGATTATATTGCCTGGCCACTGAAAAATAAAATAACAAATAAATGCCCAGTGAGCAAGCAGTTTCTCTGGAGGAGTGAGAGCATGCCAAAAGGTTCTTGCCCTCTCGGATGCTCGGGTTCTTAGAGCCTTTGCCTTCCTGATGAACACTGCCGTAGCCTCTCCTGAAATAAATCAGAGCCAACAATCTTCATTTCTGCCTGGTGTGGAGACTGGTTATTGCTGTAAGCACAGCAGGAACAGGGAGGTCTCACCAAGCCACATGATGAGTTTGGTGGAGGGGAAAAGAGGCTTGGCTGAGTGCACGGGATGCTGTCTGCTACACAGGCAGCAAGATAGCTCTGCTGACAAACCCAACCCCCTGTTCCGTCCACACAGCCTACAGGTCAGTTCCTTCCCAGGCTCTATTTCTAGAGATTTTCCAAGGATTTTGAGGCACTATAGAAAATGAAGGCAGTCTGCCAGGTCTCTGCCATGGCTTGACATAGACAGTCCTCTATGCCAATGTGGACTAGATGGTCAGACATGCTACCACCAGTGTCATGTCCTCTGCCTCCCAGTCATCAAAGCATGGGATCCTAGAGAGGAACTCTCCTGCAGAGCTCCAGCTCTGTTCTTTTCCTCCAGCATGGTCAGGAAGATCCTCCAACTCAGAGCAGTATAGATGTGGCATGTCATTTGAAAACATAGTAGAAACACACATCATGCTTAGGTAACATACCCAAGCAGGAGTGAGTGCATGATGCCTAAAGAGGTTTCCGGATCTTCCCAACCACACTTTTCCTTACTGCTCAGGTTCCAGGCTCTCCAAACATCAGGTCTCCATGATCTGCTCATTGCCAGCCAGAGAACACTTCCACCTGGCAATGAGCTGCTTCTCACTGCTGACCAGGAGCGCAAAGTAGCAATTATGTGAAAAGTACCTTCAGAGCAGAACTGATCCTGACAAGCAACTCTGTCATCACCTCCTTGCCTGCCAAACATTGCTGTGTTCACTAGGAATACCACTTTGCACCTACACACATCTGTGGTCTCAAAACCAAAAACAGCAGGCAGAACTGCAGCTTGCTTGGCTTCCAGGCATCACCTTGATTGTGGTGACCCACAGTGCTGCTCCCTGTGTAGTTTTCCTTCTCTGTATTGTCTCTGTGTTTCCAAATCTTCCTTTTGACTGACAGGCCTGTAGTGCATCCAACCAAGCAGACACAATGTTTTCCACATCCTATTTCCCTCTCCAGGGATCATTCCAAATTAGATTTACCTTTGTGAAGTTCTCTGAAAGATCTTTGAAGACTGTCATGAACAGGCATTATAGGCACTCTGGACATGCTAGTTGTTTTCTTCCATGATTGGATTTAGCCTATGAAGAAGAAAGATCCTAGATTCATGCTAGCAGCATACAAGCTGGTGACTTTTGTTATGGTAATGCAGTGTAGATAGCTGTGTGTGAATCCAGCCTATCCCTCCTTGCACATGTATGCTCCCCTCTGCCACCCACTATTGCTCCCCACAGCAGTTTCTTGGGGGAGGATTGTTCCTTCGGTGGAGGACAAAAGTACCACTGAGAAAGGATTAATCTTCCTTGGAGGGCTGGAGATTTTTTAGATAAATCTAGAAGATGAACTCCCCCTGCTGAGTCTGTAGGCAGATATGCAGTGCAGATGCAATCCCCAAAGGGCAGCAGCAAGCACTGGTGGAGGACACGTGCATCACCCTGCGTTGTGTATGCCACAAGCTTCCTTAGACCCGAGAGATTACCTCAGTGGTCTGTGAGTCATTATTCCTCTTCTTTCTACTGCTCATTTGGTCCACAGGCTTCATTTCTCTATAGATGGTCCTATTTCACTGAAGAAGTGTGCAGAAGAAGATATTGGCAATTCTGCATTTGAAGAATAGGTTCTTCAAACACTGAATAAGTTCCCCAGCTTAAACCCGCTGTAAACTTTCTTCTTATAACCAAGCTTTACTTTTTCCACAGGGATGGACAGAATTGGAGCTTGGAGTTCCAGATACACAGCATGGATTGATTTTCAATTAAATAGTTATGCCTGATGCTGATGAATGTATATAGAGTGGGAAATAGCTGACATCATGAAGCTTGAGCTGCACTCCCTTCCTCCCCCATGGGTCAGTCAATGTGTGCAATGAAATCTCATGACCCAGAGATTCCTTTCTTTTTGAATTAACATTTTTATTGGTTTTCCAGAAAAGACCCAACTCCCAGGGCACAAAAGCACCTAGGGGAGATGCCGGTGCTTTTCAGCCAGACAATATCATGTGTAAATTATCGGGCCAGAAATTTACACAATAAAGCTTGTCCATCTTCAAGAGACTGGCTGTTTTTCTGTCACCTCTTCAGAGCTGACACTGACAAAACAGAACAAAAGAGAGAGACCTCTTATTCTCACAGATGAGAGTGTCATTATTCTTCAAAGGAAGGGAGGGAGTGTGGGATTTTATCACAGCAAATGCACCACACTAAAATGGACACTCCTTCAGAAGAACAGCTCACCCAGGAGAACATACAGTACATATCAGCTGCAGCCAAACAACTGCAGCATCATTACAGATCTTCAGGAACCAAGACAGGGATCTGGATTTTCACAGTAACCTTCTGTCAAGAGACAAAGAAAACCCTTTTGAAGTGCTGTTTCTTTTCTTTAAAGTGTATTTTCCTCTTCTGACAATGGCTTGCTTATTTGGCATATGTAAAAGAGACCACTTGCAGTACAAATTACTTGCTACCACAGTCCAGCACCACCATATGTTGACTTTACTTCCGTTTATTTTATTAAGCCTTTCTTAAGAAAATATAATTTCAGAGGGATGAGGGTTATTTCTCCTGGAATACTTCCGAAGTTGAAAAGCAAGTTCCAGCTTGTTAATATTCTTAAACAGAGTAAAAAGTGGTGCTTCACTAAAATTTGTACTACTGTTTATTGGAATTTACTATGTTCTATTTCAAATTAGTTTCTGTCATGAATGGGGTCAACCTGGGAATTGTCTATGCTACCCTTGGTGCCTTCTCCAACGCCTGCCTTCTTTGTCATAAGCGAGCCCTATTTGTGCTCACCACAGATTTGTTGAATATGAACAAGTGTTTTAACAGTTCAGAACTTGCAAGTATTTGCCTACATACTGTTTCAAGCAAATCAGCAGTCAAACTGACTTCAACAAACTGCTCATGTGCTTAAAGCTGACAAAATATCTACTGCACATACAGGTTTCATCCATAGCCCTGCTTTATATTTACCATAACTTTGACCTATGGTGGACACTTCTGCAATTAGAAATTTGTTACTGTATCAGGCATTTCTCAAAGAAGTATTTACACTCTTACTTTTAATCATACATAGACTGACTTCTTTACTTCTTAGGGGGCATGACCTCAGATTTTTATTTCAAGATGGGATGTACTTTCTTTAAAATACTATAGCTTCTGCAGTAGGTAACAGAAATGGATGTTAAATTGAATTTCTTTACTCTTCATTTGAAAGATAGCATTGCTAGCTGAACAAAAAGAGGCAAGTGGAGAAACTGTGTAAAAATATTATTAATTTTTTAATCATTAAAAATGTAAATTTTTTTCAACATTTAAAAAGGTTCTCTATTTTTTGTAATTCTAATTATTTTCCTCCTAGTTTATATTCTGATATTGCTAAAGTATTTTGTAATCTGTGTGAATACACATTGAAATATTTGTACTTTTTATATCAAAATACCTCATTTTTATTGTGCTTATCATACAGAAATGGACACAGCAACAGCTTCACTAACAAATAACAGTATCTTCAGGACTGGTGCAAATATTTTTGTTTGTTGATGTTGTGGTTTAACCCCAGCCAGCAACTAAGCACCATGCAGCCACTCACTCACTTCCACCCCCCCCCCTGGGGGAAAAAAAGTAAAACTCGTGGGTTGAGATAAGAACGGTTTAACATAACAGAAAAGAAACTAATAATGGTAACACTATTAAAATGACAATAGTAACAATAAAAGGATTGGAATATGCAAGTGATGCACAATGCAATTGCTCATCACCCGTCGATCGATGCCCAGTTAGTCCTGAGCAGCGATCCCCCACCCCCACTCCCCCCAGTTTATATACGGGGCGTGACATCACCTGGTATGAAATATTTTGGCCAGTTTGGGTCAGCTGCCCTGGCTGTGTCCACTCCCAACTTCTTGTGTCCCACCAGCCTTCTCACTGGCTGAGCATTAGAAGCTGAAAAATCCTTCACTTTAGACTAAACATTACTTAGCAACAACTGAAAACATCAGTGTGTTATCAGCATTCTTCTCATACCCAACTCAAAAACACAGCACTGTACCAGCTACTAGGAAGACAATTAACTCTATCCCAACTGAAACCAGGACAGTTGACTACAGTAATTTTTAAAATCAGTTATTATTCCCTCCAGTGGTGGCATTACAAAAACACCTAGAATTTAGTTCATTATATACTTTAAGCTGAAATTAAATCAGGGGAAAAAAAAAAGAAACTAATTTTACAGCCTTGGTTTGATTAAAATTAGTTATCTGACCAAACAAATTATGCAACCAATTATTTAAATTAAATTGCTCTGCTGTCTTGAAAAAGGCATTTCCCCAGGAGCCAGTATATGTGTGTCATGTTTTGCAATGCAATTTGAAGTAGTATTTTGTGGAAAAAAAATGTCATAATCGTCTTTGACAGCTCTATAATAATGGAAAGATAAGGGACAGAGTTGAATCGCAAATTGTTCCGTATGCTTTACTTCTAAACGCTTATCCATTATTCTCCCACTGCTTTATTGACTAATTATGAATTCTAGGCCTTTTAGAAAGCCGAGAGCATTCACTGCCTTTCAGAGGTGCCACAGCAGGATTTATCGAAGGAGGCTGAAACGTCGGCTACCACTCACGCAGGCACAGGTTATGACCCAAACAGCCTCGCCTTTCCCGGGCCTGCGGCGACACCTTCCCCCGCTTCCCCGGGGTGGCTCCTGGCATTCGGCCGCGGGATGAGGCGGATCATCATGTTCTAACAAAAACCATCAGCTCCTCGACTCGGCTCCCTCGAAGCGGCAGTGCGGGCCCCGACAGGGACAGAGGGGCGGGCGCGACCCTCCCTCACAGCGAGCAGACGGTGCTGGAGCTCGGCGCCAAACCCCGCAGCCGCGGCTCCCCCTCAGCGGCGGGCCGGGCCGCGGGAGGGGCGCCCCGTTACCATGGCACCGGGCGGGCTCACCGCCCCTCGAGCGCGCAGGCGCCGGCGGCCGCACCTCGCGCATATGCGGGCGCTCCGTCAGCAGCACGGGGCGACGGCGCATGCGCGGAGGCCGGCGGGGTTCTGTCAGCTGGGCCCGGCGGAGCCGCGCTCCCTCCCGTCTTGGCCATGTCGTACGGCCCGCTGGACCTCTACCACTCCGGGGCGACGCCCCCGCCGCGGGACTTCGGCGGCATCATCCAGACATGCAGCACCAACGTGCAGCGCATCGCGCAGTACAGTGAGTGCGCCCGGGCCTGGGGGGAAGGGGCGGCCCGGCCCGGCCCGGCCCGGCCCGGCCGGGCGGCGCCCCATGGGGAG
>JANZLQ010000022.1:7975628-8017795 GCA_026212715.1 Elanus axillaris
CCTTTAAAGACCTCCCTCCCCTCCACAGGACTTCTGTGAGCCCCCCATTCTAAGTAGTTCAGCTTATCTTTCTCATAGGACAAGCTTCCACTGCCTCGTGACCAGCAGCCATCCTATCTCAGTGCATGGCCTATTTCAAATGAAACAAATAGCCTTACAGTTTTTATCAAGGTGGGTGGGAACATGCAGAACATCTGACTTAACATTAGAGTAATTAAGTTTATTACAAGTTTTATAAAAGCTTTCTGTTCAAGCCGAGGAGAAGCCTTAAGCCTGTCCTCATTTCTCCTTTCATTCTTTATAGGGAAAACAGCAAGCAAATAGTGGACACAGCTGACTATTATTCAGCCCTTTTGAGAAACTCTGTAACATTTAGCACTTCACACAAAATGTACAGAAAACTGCTGAGCTGAGCTGGCAAAACTGTTGCTTGCAAGACTGTTACATTACCTAAGCATCTAGAGCAGAGACTGAAATGTTTTAAATAATCTTAAGTGTAAAATAGTCAGTATGTGGAAGGCTTTATGGCCTAAAATTGAAAGGGTTTGGAGACTGAAAGCTGTTGGCTGAGGAGGCTCTCTGTGTTGATATGTGTACTCACTATCCAAAGAATAAAGGTGAAGAGCTTCAGCTCCTTCCTTTGGCTTCCATGACACTTTGCTCTCATTTTGTGTAGACTCTGTGTTGCTGTTGGCTGAGATAAACTAAGCATAGTGAATTGCTGAACCTGGCTCAGACCATGGCAAAACATTGCCTGACATGGAAATGGGACTCACACAAGAATGTGCCCCAATGGAGAAGGAAAAATACATCACAGAGTATCTAGACATTATAGCACAAATGCCATATGCAAAATCCTTGATATCTGCACACAGAGTATAGTCCATGTGCCATTTGTCAGTTTAACTTGACTATAAACTTTTCTGACCTTCCTGTGGCTGACAGAGCTGTGAAATATGTGCAGTCTTGCTTGCTAGAAGCCATGTTCAGCTCAGTGTGCAAGGAGTTGCTAGACATCTCCTCGCTCTGTGAGCTAACAGAAGTCTAGAATTCTCAGTGAGAATACTCTTGCTGGATGCCAAAGCTAGAATATTTGCCTAATGACTGATTAAATCATGTTGCTGCCATTGTTATAAGCAGTTGGACATCACTTTAAAAGAAGTGGCCATTGTAGGAATCTGGTGTTTCTTCAGCAACAGATTTAATCAACTGAGGTGGCTTCCTCCAGGCTGAAAGCAGAAGTTAGACCAGTAAGATGTCACTGAATTTGAAGTACCTCTTGTTAAACTCATTGGGTATTTCAACTCAATTCAGCTACCTGCAATTCAGCTAAGTTGATCCTTGGTCTTGCCTGTCTTGATGTTTGATGGGATAGCATATGATTTCATGATCAATTTAAGCCAATCAAACTTTGTACTGTTGTCATAAGTGGTGTGCCCAGCATCTTTAGTAATGGTAAAAATTGTGCAGCTGCAGAATAAAGTGGTTCAGCTTGTTGAGCTGTCAAAAAAAAAAAAAAAATCTTTGAAGGTAGAGGGAGTAGGGAGAGAAGATGGTACTTGCTTTCCAGGTAGGTTAACAGTTTGATGTGAAAGTTTGGGCTATCATGAGTAGAAAAATTCAGATTTTTTTTTTTAAAGTCATAGCAACCCTTGGCTTTTTCTTATTTTGTTTTTTTAAAAGAGCACTAATAATTTAAGTAACTTTAGAATATATAAAAGTGGCAGCACAGCATAGTAAAGTTGTTCTGCAGCAGTGATAGCCTCAAATACAGAACTAGCAAGGCTGATAGGCAAACAGCTGTGTTGGTCTAAAAAGGCTGAGGAAGAAAAGTGCATGAGCTTTTAGCTCCACAGACTTGTCTTCAGAGTAGGTATGCCTCACTATCGCTTTCTTACCCGAAAGTTAGTCTGTTAAGCTAGATTGTGTCTAAATGGGGATGTTTAAAATACAATTTGCATTTAAAGCAAAGAATGTAAGTCTTGTCTTACTAGCTTAAGTCAAATGTTGAGAAATCCTTTGGGGGAAAGCTAGAAGAATATATTCAAGAAGGAATATAATACCCTGGAACTTTTCTTATTAATACATCTTGTGATCTCTTTATATCTTCAGCTGCTCAAATAAAGAATTTGATGAGCCAGCTGGGAACCAAGCAGGATTCCAGCAAGCTTCAGGAGAACTTGTAAGTATTAAATGAGCTAATAGTTATATAGGTTCTCTTTCATTTCTGTCTGTACTCTTAGAGGAACTGGGTTACTTGCTTTGGGGAGATGCTTTATTAGATAAATGTAATACAGTCCTACAAACCAAAAATTACTAGCTGTCTGAAGCAGTTTACTGGACGAATTAAGGTGTTTCTGCAGGACTCTGGAGAGGCCATTCAAAACTGCTGGATAGGAATGGTTAGAAATGGTATAGTTTATTTTAAAAGAGTAGTAATGCATGAGCTATGCATTAGCTGTACTCTGAGGACTAGCCATAGTAGCCTCACTTGTGGTTTAGAAGAAATGAATGCTGTGCCAGGTACTTGGTCCTCACATAAGAGCAATAAGGAAAAACAGCAAGGAAGACCCATAATTGATGAAAAAGTAGCTTGTAGTACAAATGGATTTAGGCACTAAAAAGATTAGCAATCTTATATTGTGGCCAAAATGCCACATGTAGTTTCAGAAGAATAATATGCCCGTGGGGAACAATATAGAAGACATTTAAACAGGCATAGTCCAAACCAACTCCTAGAGAGGCTGAACAGGGAGTCTGTAGGTCTGTGCATCTTCTACAGACTTGTAAAGCATAAATAGCAAGTTACAAGAACAATTTCTGGAGTCGTAAAAGAAAACTTGAAAGTAAGTTCTTCCATTATCTCTTCATGTGACTGTACCTTGAATCTCTGAATATACAACTTCTCCATTTTTTTTATAATAGCTGATTTTTGCCTAAGTTCGTAACTTGTGCCGATAGATGCATATACTACATTTGAAGGATGAGATGAGAGTCCAGTTGGGAGATAAAGGAATTTGTTTGCTTGAGCTGCTCAGTTGACTTGATCAGTATTTAATCAGTAGATTAAAGAACTAATCACTTGTGACCAAACAAATGTGTTTCCATTTAATTTCATTGTAGAAATGGCCCTCTTTTTCAAGGTGAGAGCGGTTGCACTCCACACATTGTCAACTGCCATTCAAATTTAATACAAAAATGCATGGGTGGTTTATTCAGCTCACATACTGCAGTTCAACTTATATAATAATGCAGCCTGAATACTTTCATTTGTATATCTATTGGGCAGAATAGGTGACTTCCATTTAAGCATCTTGTATCCATTGAAAGCCAAAAAAGTAATGTTTTAGTATTTTGTGTCTTCCTGGTTTACAGTATCAGTTTTTATGCTTATGGCTGCAAAACAAAACTTGCAGTTCTGTTCTCTGTGAAACATAAGCATTCTTTCTAATAAACTGCATCTTTGATGTACAAGGCGATGTCTTTACATTAAGCTCAGTGTAACTAATGTCTTTCTGTATTGTGGTACTAATGAAGGTGCTGCTGCACTTGATCCTTTGCAACAATAGCTTTGATTTGCAACGTTGTTGGAAAACATAAAGGCTCAAGGGAAAGCTGTGCATTTCCCAAAGTAGAAGCTGGATCATTCCTCTCTCTGACCACAAATTTTCACAAAAATGTAAGAATTTAATCTCTCTGAGTCTCTGTACTTTTATCAAATGTACATTTAACCAATGGAGTTGGCAGTTGTCAAGTGAACAATTGGTTACCCAATCAGTACCCCAAGGAATTTGCCTTAAAAGAGTGATTATGTTCACTGAATAAAGTTGTCTCTCCCTTGAATTTCTCTCTCTTATGCCATTGGAGAAAAATATCTTTTTAAAACTACTGAATTATACTAGTTAGCAGGGAACACAGAACTTCTTTGAATCTTTTTTTTTTTTTAATATAGTCCTGAGTCAAGTTGATGGTTAAAGCTAAAAGTACATTTCTGTTCCATTAGGGTAAAAAAAAAAAAGCCACCGTACAGATGTGTGATCTCAGAACCCCTACTTGGTCATTATTTTGGAAACTGAAATGCACAGAGACTGCTTTTTAGGTAGAAGCTTGTGTAACTACTTTTGAACTTTCATTTCAGACAACAGCTACAGCATTCTGCAAACCGCCTTGCCAAAGAGACCAATGAATATCTAAAGGAGTTGGGGTCTCTACCACTTCCTCTGTCTGCTTCTGAACAGGTAGGCACACAGAATTTTTCTGGATGTATTTTTAAACCACTCATTTCATGAAACTAGCTTAGACCACAGCCTCACAAAGCTTGAATTGGCACAGCGGAAGAGACAGCAGCCTTTTGCAATGAAGAATGTTGCTGAAGTAGGGAACACGTTAAACTGGCTACATCCCAGCTGCTTATGTGACACTGGGAAGACAATGTTTCCCAGGGGCAAATAGGTATAAAACTTAACTCGTGTGAGAATAAGAAGCCCTAAATGTTTGAGGATAGCTGAGGATGCAGTTCTGTTTTTCCGAGTAAACTTCTGAAAAGTAATATTGTTTACAAAGTGCTTGGTGATGTGAGGCAGCGTTTTAGGATAAGAACTCATAGCAAACTTCATGTCAGTATGAAATGTGGTCATGCCAAAAAGCTTTCCCTTACATGCGATTTATTAACCGGGGGGAAGCTGCCTCACCTTGCTCTTATTTTAATAAAGGAAAACATAATGAGGCAGTGACTTTACCTCTTGCCTAATAGTCCTTTGAGTTCCCCCTCCCTATGGGAAAGGGAAGCGACAGTCCTCTGCTGTTTCTTGCTCTATTTTAAATCACTACCACAATATTGATACATCTGCTTTTGTGATACTGTTGTGGGATGATTGTGGATATGGGTCAGCAGATGTTGTCTTAGTCTAATTCTGTATTTAAAGGTTTATGTGCCAGTTGTAAGCATGGCCACATTTTGCCTGTTTGTTCAGCAAATATTTTTCAGTTAATCTCCCTCTGGTGAACAAAATCCTGTCATGTGCATCTCGCTGAATGCAGCAGTGACTTTTGAAGCCTAGTGAAGTCTATTGGAGCAGTCCAGTCAAAATCTGCAGGAGCTGGCATCAACATACTGAGGATCTCCTCTGGCAGAGGGGTTGTTGCTTCCAGATTCCTCAAATGGAAGCTGAGTGTATTACGAGGCTGTTGTAGTGGCTTATTATAGAAAAAATTAATTGAAAATATTTATTTCCTTGAAATGGCTGTTGAATTGATACAAACTCGTTGAAGGATTGCAATACTGGAAAGCCTACAACAACAGCTGTTGGGAATCTCTCTAATGGAAAACATAAGAACTGACCAGAGTATTGAGCGTCTTTGGGACAAGCTTTTTCACAACTTCTTGTTTCCCATAACAAGATCAAAAAACAGCAAGCTTGTAGTGTGGCACGGCTGGGAGAGACAGCCTGTGAAACTGGGGTAAGGGGTGTTGTCATTAGTTCTGGAAGTGTGGGGCTTCCTATATTTGTAAGAAAGTTAAGGGGGTTTTCTTATCAGGACAAGAGAAAGTTAAGTACTACCCAGCTAAGTAGAGGAATGGAGGATAAAGGCATTGTAGGTATCCAAAAGGCACGTCATTAAATGTGGTAGGTTACTGGAATGTGATTTGAATAAAAGTAATGGTGTAGAAGTCCTCTCTACTTCAGACTTAAAAATAGATTGAAATTAGAGAACCTTATTGCACAAAACTGTTCTGCAATAGGCAAGGTGTACAGCATTTGTTATAACAAATTAAAATATGGTGGGCTTTTTGTTCTCTCCAGTGTCCCAGAATACTGGAACCAAAAGGTCACTTGAATGCCAGCATTCATTGTTGTTGTTATTGTGATGGTTTTTTTTAAGAGCCTGACAGTTACATTATCATGAATGGGAATATCTGAACACTTGTTTTTGTTTCAATTCTTCAGCGCCAACAGAGGCTTCAGAAAGAACGTTTAATGAATGACTTCTCCATGGCCTTAAATAACTTCCAGGCAATACAGAGGCGAGTGTCAGAGAAGGAAAAAGAGACTGTAGCAAGGGCGAGAGCTGGCTCCCGTATCTCTGTAAGTATTTATAGGAATTTTGTATTGATATAGTGAACTACAAGTCTTTTGAGAGATCTTGTACTTGCCTGCCAACTTCATAGCTGTCTGCTTACACGTTACTGAGTGCGGATGAGCTCTCGATGCATTAGTTTTGTCATTCCAGATGTTGTAAGTAGGCACTCATTTTAGTGTGTTCCTTGTCAATGTTAGCAGAGGAGGGGAGGAATCCTGGTAATTGCAAATGTTCTGGAAGATGAGATGGGGAGTCAAAGTTTAGTTAATAGCAAAGTATTGCAGGCTGCTTTTGCTTGACATCAGCCCTAGACTAGAAAATTTAAGAGGTCAGTTGGAAGCTTATCACACCTTATATCACATCTTAAATCTCATGCTATGTTTCTCTTTTCTTGTAGCTTCTGTCCTGCTAATACCTCCAATGTACATTCAAACCTTCTCACTATTATGTTTTGACAAGCCCCTGTGGCTACTAAGAATTCATAATAAAAAAGCCAGTGAAAGCATTTTTTTCTCCCTTGCCTTGGGGTTTTGTGTTAAGTGTGCATTCTTAATTTCTACAAGGGAGCACATTTATCCATTGGATTATGATCTAAATTTTTTGCTACATGTTGAGAAAGGAAGTGACAAATGACAGCTGATCTGAGTAAACAGCCTAGCTGCTTTTGATTGCTCAGTGGCTTCTGATCTGCAAAGACAATCTGAATCTAAATCTAATCTTAATGAACCTAAGTCAAATCTGAATGTTGAAGTGTGACAGTGGCATTCTCAAAGAACTCTTTAGACAGTATATGCCTTTGTCTTCAAGATACTCCTGTTGATTTTGCGAGTGGTCCTGGCAGTCTGCAAGACTAATAACTCATTTATCTCTTCCAGGCTGATGAGCGGTTCAGAGAAGAACAACTTGTTTCATTTGATAGGTAAGAGCTTCTGGTACTCTTGATGTTATACTTTTAACTACATATAACTGAAGTTTTTGTGGTGAGATATGTTGTTGCAACTTGGGCCAGGCTCTACTAGCTGAATGCAAAGCAGAAAGATCTGAAATGCAATTATTACAGTACTTGTAATATACAATGTAAAAAATTAACTGCATATGACAGTATTTTATTCTCCTTAAACATAGATTATGTGGTTACTGTCCTGAGGGGAATAGTAGAGTTGCTAGTATGTGGCACTTGGAAGCTCCTGGTTTTCTGGACTGTGAGCACAAGATTACCAGACAGGATTTCCCTCACTGTGACTCTTTCCACAAAGAGCTGTATATTTATTTCATGGGTTTGGGTGTTCTGTAGCAGTCTAGTTGGAGCTGTTACAGAGTAGTGGATGAGGCTGCCTTAAATTCAGAAGTCCTAGATGTTATGCACTGGCAAATTAATCCTAGAACGTGCACAACAAGACAGCATTACTGTCACCTGTCAGATAGTTGCACAGTCGATTGGTTTGTAAAATGTTATATCAACTCTACGGTGTGGTAAAGAGAACTCGAGACACACTGTATCTGTGATTACTCTGTCAGTTTCTGCTGTATGTAATTTTGAGAAAACTGGGATGAAATATGTTGGCCCCATCTGTATAAATCCTTTAACTTTCTAAATCAAGAGACCTAGCTTACATGTCTTGTCTATGCATCCTCCCCCTGCAAGCAGTACTTCATCTGATCAGCTGTTTGGTGTGCACCCCCTTCATCAGCCCTGTGCTTTCACATACTGAGTCAGAAGTGAAAATCCCAGGTTATTCAGTTATACAGATGCTGTGATGAGTTTGAAGGCCTGGCACACCAAAGCAGGGGGAACAAGACAGGTACTTGTTCATGCACAAGTTCTTAGCTCTGTGAGAGACAGTGGCATACAGCAGCTATTCCACATTCAAAGTCATTCTCATGTGCTATGTGTCAGAAACTTCTGCCTTAAATATCTGAAAACCCTGCTGTCATCTCAGAGCTGAATTGCTGGAATGGTCAGCTGTCTCTGACATAGTCATGTAGTTTGTCTTCACTTCTTTTGGCATTTTGAGACTTTAAACTTACTATTTAGTGTTGTATACCTAACACTGGAATGTTACAGTGCTTTCCAGCGCAGTTCTCTGTGTTGAGAAGAGGGAGATGTTGCCATTGAAGAACTTTCTATGCTGAACGTGTAAATAGCCATTATTATAGGTGCAGCCTTTACTATAAATGGTGTAACTTGTGCAGCAGTTACGAAGTACCAGCTCATGAGGAGAGAGGTAGACTGAGATGCAGAGTTATTTGGTTTTAACATCTCTTTTTTGCGTGTGCTTTAATTTGAAGTTCTTACTAGACTAATAAATTAAAATACTAAAACTATTATCTCCAAATGCCAGATGGCAAGTGAGAATCTTTGAATCCAGATGCTTGACAGGTGTTCTTTTGTTCTGATAATGTTGTGCTTGCAGGCTACTCTCTATCAAAACTTTCACCCTGATTTCTCCCTTTTGGGGGGATAGTGGGAGGGAAGAAAGGTACAGGTATAAAAAAAAAAAGCAGAACTGAAATAAGGAGGCTTCTTCTATAAAGCTATTGATAACTGCATATCCTAGAAGAGAGTATTCTGTGTGTGTAGCTCCTTTCCAGTTTCTTCACTTTTCCTGATCTCTTCCTTTTTTTAATTGTTCCAATTTGTAACCGTCGTCACAAATCAGTCCTGTCTCTGTATGCAGTTGCAGGGCCAGGAACCTAGGGGTTGTGCTGTAGAAAACTCTTCAACTTTAACTCACTGGCGCTTTGCTATAAATGGAGCATGGAAGTACCTATACTCAGAGAAAGAGTCATACTTTCTTTCCATCTCTTTCCAGTGGTGAAGATTGGAATCAAATGCAGTCTCAGGAAGAAGATGTGGCAATAACGGAACAGGACCTTGAACTCATTAAAGAAAGAGAAACGGCAATCAGGCAATTAGAGGTGACCAGTAGATCCTGCACAGTTAACAGTACTGGGAGATAAACCAAAGAAGTCATGCAGTGCTAACTAATGGGATGGGCTGAGGAGATCTGAAGGTGGAGGAACAGAGTTCATTGTAGAGAGGATTGATGTCAAGATAATCTCCCTGCTCCTGTTGAAGGAGACTAGGTATTATTTTCCTTTAGTGTTGACTGGTGGTCCTTCAGAGATGGTAGGAGCAACTCATGATACAGTGTTCATCTCAATTCCATACTGTGCTAATTGCTAGTGTGATGAAACAAATATTCAGTAGTAGGAATATTGTAGGCTCCTGTGTTAATCCCAAGTTTCATAGACAGTAGCATCAAGTCACCAGACAGTGAATGTCTGTATCTATTCTGACACTTTGAGCAATGGTCAGAAGAGGTACTAAGAATGAGGATTAGAAAAATTGTAACCAATGTTTGTTATAACTTGTTAAACTGTTGTCTTCAGGCAGACATTTTGGATGTCAATCAGATATTTAAGGATTTAGCCATGATGATTCATGACCAGGGAGATATGATTGGTAAGTGTTTATGTAACAGGAAGTTTCTTCTTAGTTCAATTACATGTTTTGCCTGCATAGAATAAATTTTCCAGTATTTTGTATAAAAAGTACTGTATTTCTGATTTTTTTTTTTTAACCACTGAAGCTCTGAAATGTTTTACAATGAGTTCTCTTATTTTTTCCATAGATAGCATAGAGGCAAATGTGGAAAGTGCAGAAGTCCATGTGGAAAGAGCCAGTGAGCAGTTACAGAGAGCTGCCTATTATCAGGTAAATTCTGTGTGCTTGCATTATTGTCAACGTACAGTTGAGCAATAATGGAACAGGCATAACAAGACACATACAGAGGACCGTAGCACACCAAACAAGTTATTAAAAACAGCTTGTGCAAGCTGGCACTTACTTAAAATTGTGCTGCAAAGAGTAGATAAAGCACTTGAGTCAAAAACACAGTATTGAAATTAGCCTTCTACTTCAGAGGATACAGAGTCAGTTTTTTCACATAGGTGTGCTCAGCAAGTTTAAGTGTTTAGCTGTCTCTGCTGTTCTCAGGAGTTAGCAGAACAGTTAAACAAGAAGAAATTCTCATGTTTTATCCACCTTGTAAACATATCGGCCAAGATACTGATGTGCAAAAATCCTTGCCCAGACTTGGGAAACTGCTGCAAATCCTGGTCACCAGAACCCTTCTAACTGCTGAGTTTCTATCTTGTAGTCTGTCCTCTCTCTCCCATCAAATCTCTTGCAGTGGTTCTCACTGTTGCTTAAATCTCCTTTGTGTGTCGTATTCAGTGTTTTCTGTAGGTTCCTTTCATTATTGTCCCTGTAGGTCCAGGTTCTGTGAAGGAATAAGGGTTCTGCTTCAGTCAGTCCCATACAGAGTTTCACTGCTGGGACTTCAGGCTTCCACAGAAGTCAACAGCTTGAAAGAGTCCAATTTTTTAAGTGGGGAGGTACAAGAAGGCAATAAAACTCCAGTGCTGTTTAATGCAAGGGAGGGAAAGTAGCTTTTACTATCTGGCAGTATTTAGTAGTATTCTCTCTCTCTCTCTCTCTCTCTCTCCACGGTTTCCTTTACAAAGTTTTGACATCTAAGTAGATCTAAGTTTGGGAGCTATTGGATGTGTTTTTCTGGATGGAGAAAGAACTGTTTATATATAAACTCCTCAAATCCTTAGATACCAAGTTAAAAATATTTGGTGTATATTGACAGCCTTTAGTTTCCTATGATGAATAAATCAATTATAATAAATCCAAGCACAGTAACTGTATATTAAATCATTTAAACTGTAGAAATGCAATGCTATTTCCAAACCAACCCCAAATGGCCAAGGGGAGATTGTATCAGAGAACTGCTTAGTTTTATTAGTCTTCCCTGGAAAATCTAAATAGCTAGAGATGTTTGGCTTTCCTTTGAAGCCATGGTGTTGACAGTTAGGATGAAAAGCATGTGGTAGGTGTTGTCAAGTTCTCCTTTTGCAGCCAACTTGAAATAAAGCTTGCATTTTCCTTAAGAGAAGCAAAACTTGTCATATTTTGACTGGACTGCATCTCTTAGACCACTGTGCTCCTAAAACTAAAAACATTTATTTGTAGGATCATGCAGTTTAAGGAACATGTAAAAGTGTTCAGACTACACTGGTTACTTCTCTTGAATAAGTACAGCTATCAAGTGCTCTAGTTTGCCAAAGTTAATGTTGCTAACTGGTAGAGTTGCTTTTTCTTCTTGTAATCTGTGCCTGCTGTCAGTGGCTTTTTTTTTTTCTTATTTTATTAGAAGAAATCCCGTAAGAAGATCTGTATCCTGATTCTTGGTCTTGCTGTGGCTTCTATAATCATAGGATTCATTATCTGGCATACAGCAAAATGAAATCTTCACGTGGAACCTAGTCTCATTGCTGAGATTTTTTTTCCCTCAGAGCAAACAGGCTAACTAGTCTTGGAAATGAATTGACCACCCTGAGAGAGCACAAGCTGGAACTACTTCTAGTAATAGGTATTAGCAACTAATGTGCAGATAACTAGTATTTGGAATTAGTGAAAAATGGAGACAGTATTTATCAGTTTATATTTTTATGTAACTAAAATCTTGTGATTTTGCTTTCTGTAATGTATTTATTCCCTGTCCCAACTGTATGCTGAAGTGTGATCAATAATTGGAGATGTCTTGTTTTTGACAAGTGGCACAACTTTAACATTTTATATGTGTAAGTAACTTTGGAGTGGAATAAGAATGACATTCAAAGAGGGCACAACACCAATTCACATTACCTTAATGCAGCAGTTTCTAAAGTCTCCAGTATCTGCCCCATGGTTTTATTAGTCTCCAAGTGGCTGTGGTTCTAGATTCTCTTGAAGAGAAAGATGTTGTTAGAGATTTGAAAGGCAAAGAGAAGTATGTATGGATGATAGTTGGAACCACTGTGTGCTGGTCAGTTTAGCCTTGAGACTCGTAACTGTGTTGTTTAATTTTTTTCAGCATGGTTGGGGTTGATCTTTTCCAAAATGCATCATTTGAGGACAGGATGTTCTTTGACTTACAATCTAACAATGCAACTTCCTTAGAGAAACTAGCTGGTGGTTTATTATTGGACAAATAAGTATATTCCAATGCTGACTCTCAAGCACTAGAAATACAAAGTTTAGCTGCTTGCTCCTAACTGCTTTTAGAAGCTTCCAGGGAGAAAATCACACAAAGATGAGGAATTGGGCATATAAGTTTACAAGCTAGCAAGATAGATGAGTATTAGCAGAAATCTTGCTTCTAAAGTAGTACTCTTGAAGCTCACTTGTAGTGTACCAGTAAATATTACATGTGGCTTGTGAACATCTGGTATTTTCTATACTTTATGAAACAAAGTGTAGAAACCAAGTGAGTCAAGTGCTAGGTTTTTCAGACTGAGGATGTGCGTGCAAATGAAAAAGATTGCTGGTTCCCAGCTGTCTTGCTAGTAGAGCTGGACAGAACATAGCAGCCACTCCCTGCTTCAATGTAGCTCTGAACTGAAATGCACTGAGGGAACAGTGATCTGTCCAAAGCCCAAGTGTGGTAAATGCAGCATACTGACCCATTTTGTATTTAATCCTTATTCCATGTCTCCTGTATAATAAAGTAAATGTGAAAGCTGGGAAGGGAGGGTGTTCTCCCAATTGCACAGTGGTTTGCACTATTGCGCCATCATTCCATCTAATAACCATCAATAAACACTTTTAAAAGCCTATGTCAGAGCTTCTTTCTCTTGCAGTTTTGACATTGGCATAGGTATATATGCAGTTCCCTCTATAAGCAGGGTAGAAGACTTTGTATTAGCAACAGCAGTGTTTCCTCCAGGTTTAGTTCTGTGGTCCCTGATTAAGAATGAAACTAGCTGGAAATACTGAATTACTTTCACAGGGACATACACAAAACTCCTGGGGAGAGCCCTGGACAATAGCTGATCACCGAAAAATTAATCTGATGCCCCAGAACAGTGCTGGGTCAGCTTTGACTATTTGCCTGTTTCTGGAACTTGAAGTCTTTGCTGAGCCTTAAAATCTGCTGAGTACAGTAAAATCTGACTTGAAAGCAAGGGAACTGTGTGTTGTTCTGCCCCTTTTTAAAATATTCCTCCTGAATGGTAGAGCCTGCTGCTTTGTGCACTCTCTGCTGGGGGGGGGGGGGGGTCCTTTGCATGTTACGCCTCCATATGAAAATGAAAGCACTTACCTCCTTGCCATGCTTAAAAGGGAGCCTGGGTGCATTATTTGTAGGATAATAGCCTATTTTAGTGCTCTGGAAACCAGAATTGAGGACACTGGTCCAGCTTTCTGGAATTGGGACTACTGTAATTTCTTGACTCCTTTCTCCTCTTTCTGTACATCATTGAACTTAGCAGTGGAACTGCTGCAGAACCTTTTTTTAACAGCAGTCTTGACTAATGTTCCTTAGCATGAAAAATCACCATCAGAAATTCTCATCGCTGTTGCTGCAGCATTCTGGCACAAAGTGCTCTCAGATGTGTTTTCTACTGCTCTGAGAGTTGCTGGAAACTTACTCTGGGAAGTCTGGCACTCATCATGAGAGCCAGAGAAGGGATAAACTTGCTCGTGCTGCTTGTCGTGGTAGCTACCCCTGCCCTGCTCAGGGGTGCAAGGGCCTCTGAGCAACAGCTCTAAGGGAAGCTGTGGCTCACTGGGATGACTGGCAAAATGTGGCTTTTCCCTCACAGGAACTCAAGTACCTGCACTTGTAACAAAGTGCACGACCCCTGCGACCTGCCATCTAACTGCTTTTCTGTCTGCAGTTCAGCGGAAAGTTGAGGCGCTGAAACACAAGCTAAAAGCGGGTTTTGAAAACAGGCTACAGGAGGGCTTGATGTGGGCTGCTCCCCTGGTGTTCGACTTCTTCCCGGCTCCCCGCCCCGTTACCACCTTCTTCCTCCCGCAGCAGCGAGCGGTGCGGCCGCCAACTGAGACCGAGAAGGCGCGTCGGTGGACGGGGCCGGCGGGCGCCGGGAGGCAGCGACGGGGTCGGCGTTGCTCTCCGCGGGCCGGCACCTGTCTCCAAGCCGGCACCGGACCGCTGGGCCTAGCCCTGGGCGGCGGAGCCCCGCCCCGCCGGCGCCGCGCGGGGCACGCTGGGATCGCCTCCCGCGCCGGTCCTCCAGTTTCCCATCCTGCCCTCGGCCCGCCTGAATGGGGCAGATGCAAGATGGCGGCGAACGCGAATGCCGCCGGTGGCGGCGGCCTCTCGCTCTTCGAGTGCCCCAGCTGGTGAGCGGGCGGGCCGGGTGCCGCGGCCGCTCCGCCGGGCCGCTCGCCTCTGGGGGTGCCGCCGGCCTCCCGCGGGCTGCGGCGGAGTGCGGGTGCCCGCCGGGCCGGGTTGGGCCGGGGGAGTGGCGCCGGGCCGCGGGGCCGGGCCGGGGGAGCGTGGGGCGGGAAGAGCCGTGGGGCTGAGGGCCGCCTGGCCGGGCCTGCGCTCCCTGACCCCGCGGAGGGGGTGGCTGGCTGCTGCGGCGGCGTTGGGCCCGCCGGGGGTCTAGGCTCGGGAGTGCAGCGCTGCGGGCGCATCCATCGGGAGCGACGGCCTGCGGGCTGCCTCGGCTTCACGGTGAAAATGCAGCGCTCGATGGAGCTTAGAATGCTTCCCGGAGATGCTGTGTCTCTTCCCAAGAGCTTAAACAGAATACGTGGTGTAGTACAAATTAAGTCTTCTGTTCAAGTTATGTATTTGGTACGAGAAATCTTACCAGCTTGAAACTAGCCTGCGTTTTTTTCTTATCTTGAGTTAAGAAGTCAGGGCAAAGTGATGTGTTGGAGAAGCAGTATCAGGACCATGACTATGGCTGGGTTTAGAGTCGTAGAAAAGTCTGTGTTGGAAGGAGTCTCTGGAAATCATCTGGTCCAACCTTCTGTTGAAAGCAGGGCCTTAGATTAGATTACAAGGGGCCCTGTTTCATTTGCTTTGATTTTTTTGATGCATTGCTACATAGATCTTTGCTGTACCTTCATCTCTGGGTGCCAGAACATTGATTATTGAGGGGATGTGTGTAGTTGTATTTTAAATCACTTAGAAAATGACAGTGTTACAGCTGAAAAGTCAAGCACTTGAGCTAGAAATGCATGTGCATGCATGATTGCAGTCTTTAATTGCATAGTCATCTGGTTTTTACTACAGGTCCCCTACCTTTCAGTGCTTTGATGATAGTGCTCAGTGAGTGGATGCTTAGTGAATATGCTTTTTAATTTTGACCTGGTTTATAAGTGTCTGCTTTACTTAGTAAAAACATTCAACCCTCTCATGGAAAAGAATTGCTCATGTATTTTAGTATTTTATTTTTACTGAACCTATGCAATAACAAACATCTGTATGAGGCAAGGTGGTGCTCCATAAAACAATGACATGATAGACTAGATAAAGCCAAAAATTACTGAGTACTTTCTGGATGTTCAATGTGAAATTTGAAATATCATATCTTTAATTTTTTTCATTGTTTAATTTATTCAACAGTGTTCACAACTAGTGTTATATTCAGTGGTAAATTTGAATGACTTCTGCCTTTGAAAACTATAGATTGAACAGCTGGAGAAGTATAATTTGTGAAATGCTTAGTTTCAGTAACTTACATGCTATTGCAAAAGAATTCCTAAATAAATACCATCTGGAGGGGAGGACTGTAACAACTATAATGGTGAGGGCCTCTTCGGCTACATGCTTTCTGGGTTCTGCTACAAACAGGTCAGGGTCTTACAGACAGACATCTTTCTTCTCTGTGCTGACCTGATTCGGTTTTGAAGCGCAATCTGTTGTACTGAATGATAGACAAATGAGGTGGAAGGGGCATCAGGGAGATGATCCAAGTCAGGGTTTCACACCCAGGAGGAAGGGGCTCATGTTCAGGTGCCAGGGCCTGTTTCATTCTGACATTTCTAAGATTTTTGATAATTTTCTTTTTGCAACCTGAATGTCCTTTTACTCTAATGTTCTGAAATCCTTCTTGGGTAAAACAAGGCTTGTATATGGACTCTATCCTCATGCATTCTAAGGAAGCTCTTTATTTTCCTTTGTACCTCTATTGTACATATGCACATTGTAATATTTTAGAGACTGAATTTGGGCAAGCTGTTTGTTTATACTGGTGCAGTGAAAGGCGTGCCTGGTACAGCTTGATCTTAGTCAAATTGTCATGTGTAGATGTGGCAATTGATATCACTGAAACATTCGGTTTTGTGTGGAAAAACTTAACATTTTTCTGTAACACTCCTTTTGAAACAGGTAAGCTGTTGTGTCATAAGTGTAAAACAAAACAAAAACAACAACAACAAAAACTCAACCAAAAAACAACTGTAGCAGGAAGCCAATATAGATAGCCTATTCTGCTGAATAAGCAACTGAAAATAGGAAGTATTAGGTAGTTATGGCTGGTGGTATTCCACTGCCTCATACAGTAGGAGGGAGGAGCTCTTCTACCAGGGGGACTTCTGGTTTATTTTTCTAGTCTGCAATAAAAGTAGAATATATTTCATGTTAAAACTTTACATGACTTCCACTGGCATCTGCTGAATTACAGATTCTAGCTCACAGTGTTAAAGTATTTACTTCTTTCAGAGCAAACCAAAGAGCACACAGTTATGATATTGAATAAGTGATGGGTCTTTCACAGGTAGGATTCTCCAGAGTGAAAATGGTTTGCAGTAACAGGCTTGGACCAATAGTATTGTTATCTGAAGCTCTGACTACCAGAAAGTCTCAGTGTAAATGTATCCTGCAGGATCCTTGATGTCTTACACAAGCACCGAAAAGTCTTCTGTAGAGGTAGCAATGTAGATCTTTGTAGGGAGAGCTTTGGGTGGCCAGAAAACATGGAGTTGCAGAGAGCCTTCATGGTCAGCAGCAGCTTCTTCTGTAGTGAATTATCTTCAATCTCATCAACCTATATTAAAATCAAAATCACAGTCTTATTTATTTTTCTGTCTCTAAGTCTACCTGGACTTCAGAAAGGCCTTTGACACTGTCTCTCATGGCATGTTCCTTGAGAAGCTGGTAGCTTATGGCTTAGAGAAGTGTACTCTTCGCTGGGTAAAAAAACTGGCTGGGCAAGACGAGCCCAGAGGTTTGTGGATTTAAATCCAGATGGCAGCCAGTCACAAGTGGTGTTCCCCAGGGCTCAGCATTGGGGCCAGTCCCATTTAATATCTTTATCAATGAGCTGGATGAGGGTATTGAGTGCACCCTCAGTAAATTTGCAGATGACACCAAGTAGGGCAGGAGTGTTGATCTGCTCGAGGGTAGGAAGGCTCTGCAGAGAGATCTGGACAGGCTGGATCGTTGGGCCGAGGCCAATTGTATGAGGTTCAGCAAGGCTCAGTGCTGGGTCATGCACTTCAGTCGCAACAAACCCATGCAGCGCTACAGGCTTGGGCAAGAGTGGCTTGAAGGCTGCCCAGCAGAAAAGGACCTGGGGTTGTTGGTCACAGCCAACTGAATATGAGCCAGCAATGTGCCCAGGTGGCCAAGAAGGCCTGTATCAGAAATAGCGTGGCCAGAAGGAGCAGGGAAGTGATTGTTCCCTTGGTTTTGGCACTGGTGAGGCCATACCTTGAGTACTGTGTTCAGTTTTGGGCCCCTGACTACGGGAAAGACATTGAGGTGCATGTCCAAAGATGAACAACGAAGCTCGTGAAGGATCTAAAGCACAAGTCTTACAAGGAGTGTCTGAGGGAACTGGGGTTGTTTAGCTTGGAGAAAAGGAGGCTGAGACCTTATCACTCTGTACAACTACCAGAAAGGGGGTTGTAGTGAGGTGGCAGCTGGTCTCTTCTGTCTGGTGGCCAGAGATGGGACGAGAGGAAATGGCTTCAAGTTGCAGCAGGGGAGGTTTAGATTGGGTATTAGGAAAAATTTCTTTACTGAAAGGGCTGTCAGACATTGGAACAAGCTGCCCAGGGAAGTGGTTGAGTCACATCCCTGGAGGTATTCAAAAAGCACATAGACAAGGCACTTCAGGACATGGCTTAGTGGGCATGGTTGATGGTTGGACTCAATGATCTTAAAGGTGTTTTCCAACCTAAATAATTCTATGATTCTAAGTAGAACTGCCTTGGGGACTGTAAAAACACAGATCATGTGAGAAATAGATCTTAAATATAATCAACAGAAATAGATTTTTCCCCCTTGTCTTTAAATTGTTGCCCATGCTTTTAAGGTTTGCCTCCATCATTGTATCTGTTCTTTCCTAACATGAATAGTGTTTTAGTATCCAGTTTCCAGAAAAGACCCTCTACTGAAATTCAAAGTTTTAATCAGTTTTAAGTTCTGGCCTTGATTTAGTTTTTATGCTCTTACAGGTTATTTCTTCATAGTCCATAAAATATTTATTCTTTCTTTTTTTGTGTTTCCAGGAGTTAAACTAGCTCAAGACAGATGAAAAATAATGAATGCTGTCTTAGTAGTGCTTGCTTATGCTTGTACTGTAATTCCTCCGTACATGTTAGCAAAGACATGGGCTATGCATTTAAAGTTGGAATAAAGATGTTGCCACTACTTCTATGGATTAAAATTTAGCCATACCATGAAATTAGAAAATGCCTTTAGATAACAATTACATATCCTAGCTTTATTAAGACTTTCCATACCTTCAGAGGTGGTTTTAGTAAGTGAAAGTAATTTATGTGTGGTGCAAATTATCTGGGGTGTAGTTTTGAGGTGACAATCAGACTTTAGTGGATACTGCCTGTCACTCATTTTGTCCTGCTTTAACTTGCATTTTGGATTGTGAATCTTTCTTTACTCTCTATCTTGACACGTCATTAGTTGGGATGTCAAGCTTGTTCTGGAATGTACATAAATTTGAAATAGTATGTTTTAAAGGCAACAATCGTTTCTCTTCAGTTTCTTTGAGCCAGGAACAAGCTGTTCCTGGCAATGACTGTACACAAATTTCTCAAGAAGATGAGCTCTTGAGTTCTGGAAGTTCCACCTTGTCCTTGAAGTTGGGTATGAAGGTGTGTACAGTAGTCGCATAGGCCAAGATTTGTATAGGAAGTGGCTAAATTTAGGCTTCTGAGTCCACATTTAGAAACCTAAATAATTGACCTGATTTTAAACTAACACAGTAGAATTAAAGTTGTCCTGTCTATGTCCTTAATAGCTACAACTCAGAATGTCTCTTTAGACTGGGTAGGATGTACTTCAGTTAGGCTGCTGAGTTTCAACTGGATATAGCCGTTTTGTCCCAGTTGGCATGTCAACATTGAATCTTAGCCTTGTCGAGGAAATACTGTCAGCTAATTGGTCAAACTTCAGCTCTGTTATTCAGTACTAATGGCTAGCATCACATCCTAAAGCATTAATGGCTTTGTCCTCTTTTTCTGAAATGTTTTACTTTTGTTATTCAGTATGCTCCTTCCAGGAGCTTGGGGTTTTCTTCCTCTTCTTGACTGTCCCTGATTTTTCCCATTACTCTATACTTCTGCAATAGAGGGTTTGCCATCAGTGGCAGAAATTATATATATAAATTCCTCACAGAATCATCCTGGCACAACGCACAGAGCAGTGGAGTGGTCTGTAGAACACAAGGTGGAGAAACTGAAGAAACACATTTTTCTAATACAGAAGAAAGAATTTTTGCTTGTAGGTGGATTAATGTTTTTAAAATTTACACTGGAACTTCTTTTTGTTCAGTGGCATCCCTCTTAAGTATTTCATTGTTCATCATTTTAAGCAGTTGGTGTCTTCTGTAAGGCCAACAAATCCATACATGTGGCCACTGTCGGAAAACCTGAACTTCACTGTGTCCACCTGATAGACTATATTTTGAAGGAAATAATTCCACTTAATTATTCAAGGCAGAGAAGCAGATGTGCTATGTCTGCCAAAGACTGACTTTGTCAGATGAACCAGCTTTCTTCAAGACTTTCAGAACACAGAGGGTATGATCATTTTAGGAAGCATCAGAAGAACTGTGAGCGTATAAGGAATTGACTTTGAGGAGGCAATAGCAGTTGAATAGAGTCTGTGGGCTGACCCTTTTAGTGTTGCTTTGTTGTTTTGGTGGTTGTTTTTTTTAATTACCTTGACAAAACTGACCACAATACTTGTTAGTAACACCAGCATGGTTGACATAGAGGCCAGAGTATTATCCAGTCCTTTTGCTATAATTTGAAGACCAGAACAGATGCAAGATAAAATGCAGGAGTGTAAGATGGAATATAGGGACTAAGAACAAGAACTATTTCTTAAAGCCAGAAACTTACTATTCAGAAGTAAAAGGACACAAGTTCATATTCAGAAACAAAAGGACATATACACAAGTTCATAAACTAATCACAGAATGATCATCAATCACTACTAACATATAACTCTCCAAAAATAAATAAAAAGACTAATACTGATGTGTAGTAATACATATCTTTTTATAAGGTAGGGAAGTGTCAGTGCTGTTGTAGAAGGCACTGACATAAATGCGTAGTTTGTTACCTGTACTTAATAACAAAGCTCTAATCAAACTGAAACAGATGCAGTGGGAAAATCCATTGATGGGGAAGCAGTGATCTTACTTTGAGACAGAATAGAGCTTTAGTTGTCTATTAAAATAAAAACAACACTGGTTTTAACTGGCTAAAGTATTTTTAAAGAGGGATGGTATTGGGGATTTTTTTTAATAGCTGAAGGGAAAGAACAAAAAATTTAGGATGGAAATCAAACTTGTCAGAATAACAAGGCTTTGGAACAGCTTCCTGGTGGGCATAAAGGTTATGGTCCTGTCTTTTCTTCCTCTGATTTCTACAGGTAAATTACACTTCCAACATACCTGTTCTCACTCTGAAAATGTAGGAATAATCTTATCAAATAGTCATTGCATTGTTGCTTATTACTTAATACTCATTTTTCTACTTAAGTCAGTGCCATTTGAATTCAAATTTTTGATGCCATAAAACCTGTAGTTCTATTAGAATATTTATGGCCTAGCTCCCAGGATTTAAATTTTGTATACAATTTCCAAATTTTACTGTATTCCATGGAGACTTTGTTCCTGAGTAAGTAACCAAGGGAACCAGAGTGAACCAGTAAAATGTAGTGCTGTGGGGAACTGCATTGTAACAAGAAAACGTACGTAGTGCCAAGGTGAAGTTGGGCAAATGTTTTAATACAAATGGAATGCTTTGTTCAGTTGAAGCAGCCACACTTCTCATCAGAAATCTTCCATAAAATACTCCTAAAACACAGTGCAATTTTTTTGTGTTCAGGAAAGGTCCATGATCATCAAGATTGAACCACAAGCTTTTTAAACTGTATTTCTTACAACTAGAAGTTTGGCGAGAATTATTTTAATGCTTCTAAGAGTAGAGGAAATCATAAATGCCTCTTATCAACCTGCCTTTTTTTTTTTTTTAAAGTTTAAATGCCCATATCATCTCATTTGCTCCAGACATAACAAGGTTGGATCAGAATTTTTGGTCAGCTCTTTATCCAGCCCTCTTCCAAATGGGAAGAAACCATTCTGCATGACCTAAATTATTTACCCAAAAGATTTTGGCCTTAACTTAGTCATAATACCTTCTTGTATTGTCAAAATAAGTCACCTAAGCAAATCCCACTACTAGCTTGGTCTCAATTTCTGTGGTGTGTATGCTGTGCCTTGAGAAAGGCATATGACTCATTTCTATCACTGATGCACAAAATCAGCAACAACTTTGTGTTCAACCAACATCTTGGTAAGAGGAGGATTTTTCTTTATTCTGATTTCTATAAAAAAGAGAAAAAAAACAGCCATACTAATTGAAAACAACAGCTCAGATGGTTTGCTATCATACTGTGGTAGTGACCAGTAACTTACATGTAAGCCTTAAGTATTCTGTCTTCTTGTACGTGCTCTAGACTTTTGGCCGTCAGAAGCAAAGAGATTTAGTGAGCTGAAGACTCTGTCTGGGTCGTCACATTTAACAACTATCACCAGACCTAAACTCCACAAATTTTTTAATTTTTCTTTGTTAACTTAGTTTAATTCCACAACACTGAGTGACAGTTCTCTCCACAAATTATGCAAGTGTTGGAAAAGGTACTCTCTTTATTTTCAGATCCAGTGCTCCTTGCTTCTTGTGTTTCAAGAAATAATGAATACGCTAGATTTGTAGCATTCATTAAGATGACAAAGGAAATGGATACTTGCCTGGTTTTTTCCAGGCTTCTGAAGTGATGTACTCCTCCCCCCCACCTTGCATGAAGCCATCCATATTGGTTATCATCCTTGTGCTCTTCTCAACAAGAGAACCAGAACTAACACATCATTCAAGATGTGAAAATGTATTTTTATAGTTTCTTCATTATGATGTCTTTGCTTTGTCAACTGTTGATGGGTGTTCCTCTGCTTCTTTCTGAACATAGTCATGATGGCTCTAGATCTTTCCTGAGTGGCAATAAGGAGCCTGGAGCCCCTGGTTGTGTTTGGGTGGTTGAGGTCGTCTTTCTCTAGCATATACTAGCACTCAGGAGTGCCAATTCCCACCCCCCATATGTTTTCTCAAGCAGTAGTTCATTATCATGAGATTCATTTGCAGCATTTGAATCTGATTTGAGTTTTCTGCATAACTGTTGTCATAATTGATTTTTCTCATTTGTTCATTGGCTCCTTTTTTCTAGACTGCATATAAACATCACAGAGTCCATGCATAACCCTGTGCTTTCCTGACTCGTAATCATTTACATTGCCTTATGGATTAGTGGTTCTTTTCTTCGTCACACCTTAATTTCCATAAGACCATTTGATAATTTTGTCAAAAGCTTTTTTTTAAAATGCCAGTCTACTGTACTGGTAGCTTTGTTTACATCTTCTTGCTTGTATCCAGTAATTCTGGTGGATTGTGTGATACTACTTGCCTCCTCAAAACCCATGTGAATACTTTCTTTCAAGTATTAATTTTAAGTATTATCTCAGTCAAAGATACAGGAAGCTGTACTACAGATAGTTAGCCTAGACTCCTTTTCAGTCTGGAAAAGGAACAACTGAGAGGTATGTTGGCTGTCTTGAATAGTGAACAGAAAGTCTGTAGGAGGCAAGTGTTTGCTGTCCTTTTGAGAAGACCTAGAATTTGCAAAATTATATTAATAGCAAGCAGATTTGTGGCCAGAAACTGGAGAGGGTGCTTCAGCTATATGTAGGTGATCTATGAAATTGTTTGTGTAAGATTCTGTTGAATGCATTAAGTTTGCATGGGTTTGTAGAGCCGTTTATAGAGAGAGCTGTTTAAACAGATAGCAACCATGGCTCAGGAAGTCCTTGAGTTGGTAACTTGGAAATGGAGAGAGTATTCCTGTGTAAGGCACCTGATACTGGTTACTGGAGATAGTTTTTATTTTGCAAAAGGTTCCTTGCTCTGGGTTTGTCAGTTTGATCTGCCTGATACAATTCCACAGGAATGTGAAAGATAAGTAGAGTTCTTGAAGTCATACAGAAGCAGCACTGCTGTCTTCATTAAATAGTGCTCTTATTTTACAAGATAAATGGTCTAAGGGAACATAAATACAGTATTTTTGGACCACTGTGCAGGTAGTACACATCTTGTATGCAAGTTTTGAAGAGTATTGTTTTAAGGAAAGTTCACCTTGCAGTAAAAAAAAACCACCCAAAACCAAAACACACACACAAAAAACAGAACCCAAAACCCCAACATCCCATTAGAAATATTGAGTATGAAAACAGCCCATTTTGTAACTCGTCATCCATTGTACAGGTAGCGAACAACAGTTCTGGGGTAGAGTGCCAGTCTCAATTCCCTACTAATTTCTCATCATCCATGAATATGCCCACTTTCTCTTGCAAGAAGTCAACTGATTTGTCTAATAAACATCAGTTTTATCCAGATACCACATTCACTCCTTTCCCAGGACATTCAGCTCGTCTTAAGTAGAATATAAACTATTTCAGTGCTTGATTGTATTCTGTCAAACAAGATGTTCTTTCAGCATGGTCATTGTCTTGGGAGCCTTACAAAGGCTGAAAGGATCGGATTTGTAATTCAGAGCAAGGTTTATCCTTCTTTAACCCAAGAAAAATGTTTCCCTGGCATTGGAAGAACTGTCATCCCCACATATCATCACATTTCCAAAGGGTAAATACTGTTGAGTATTGAAGTGCAGATTAGATGACTGTGTTCTAGTCTGGCAGTTATTCAATTTCTATCTGTCTGCTAGTTCTGCTTAGTAATAGGGTTTCTACAGCTCTGCTGTCTACAGCTTCCTGAGGAGGTAACGTGGAGAGGGAGGTGCTGATCTCTTCTCCCTGGGATCCAGTGACAGGATGCTTGGGAATGGTTCAAAGCTGCACCATTGGAGGTTTAGAGTGGACATTAGGAAACATTTCTTTACCAAGAGGGTGGTCAAACACTTGAACAGACTTCCTAGAGAGATGGTCAATGCCCCAAGCCTGTCAGTGTTTAAGAGGCATTTGGACAATGCCCTTAATAACATGCTTCAGCTTTTGGTCAGCCCTGAACTGGTCAGGCAATTGGACTAAATGATCGTTGTAGGTCCCTTCCAACTGAAATATTCTATTCTACCAGTTTCCCAGTCAGAACTTGCCTTTACTGTATGTAATTTCCACATCATTCCTGAAATATGCTTTAAAATTAGCATCATCAGTTCATACCTTTGTTTCTCTGACAGTGAGGGTAGTTTAAGCAACAGATTGATAAACGGTTAAGCATAGAAAACTGGTATTTGATATCTCTTAGAATGCTTGGCTAAATACTAATACTCCTTGCCAATCAGCCTCATTAATTCTCTGGAAGGCTTCTTTACTCACAGGTAAGCCTTTGACGGTTCATCAGGCAGTCTAAGCATACCTTTTTTCCGTTAAACTTACTGAACTAGTGATCATTAACAACTAGTCCACTTGCAGGTCTTATTTTAAGGTCACTTGCAGAATGCTGACCTGTAGAGAGCAGAAGACGTTCAGGTAGTGGGGACTGTGATACACAATCTGGAAGGTACAGAACAGCTTCTTGTTTCTCTTTCAAACGCAAGCACTTGCGCTGGAGCCAAGTTCTGATGTGAGCTCATTTGTCTTGAAGCAGTGCTAAGCCTGGCCTGGCTGTCTGTATGTGCTCTACGGAGAGGAGGCTATGTTGACCTCAAGTAATTCTCCATCCTTCAGAACAGTGTAGGAAAATTAGTTTAATGGATATTTTAGCACATTAGTTGGTGGGAGAGGACTTTTTTTTTTTAATATTGGAAATAAGAGAGGAAAAACTGCTCTCTAACAGAACGGTACTAGCTTTCTAACAAACTTTCTTCTAGTAGATTTTTGCAGGAGATTTCCTTTCAATGTTTTACTTCTTGATGCATGATGTGAGGGGTCTGATAGGGCAGAGCATGTGAGGGGTTGTTGATACTTCCAAATACAGCCATTACTTCAGATCTTTGTTGACTCTGGAACTAATTAGTTTTGGATATAAAACTGGAAAATCTTTCTACTTTTTTCATTAAAAGGCTTTTCAAGAATCTAACTTCAGCAGCATAAGCTGTGACATTGATTTAATCTGTTCCAAAGAGTTTTCCTACCAGAAATTATTTCTGAGAGTTTGTTTTGATGGTATCATAATCAGCATTTACAGCCTTAACTGTGTTCAGTGTTTTGCAGGCATAGGTAGATAGGGGACAGACTGTCCACAAAGGATTCTCAGTCCAAAAGAAGCCAGAGAATAGATAAATTTTCCAAACACCTTAATTTATAGCTGAAGGGACTATCTTGTGCTGCTGCTGGGCTTTTTTTCTGTGTTCAAAATAAAGTTGAAGGTAAAAGTAGAGTAAAAATAACAGCAAGGGTGAAACTAAAAGTGGGGGGGGATATGAAAAATCAGAGATTGTGTACGTTAAAAGATGACCATCAGACAGTCGGGATTCAGTTTACAGAAGAGGAAAGTGGTTGTTCTAGAGCACTTGGGACCTTTCCTGTGACCTAACAGGTACATTGAGGATGTTGCTAAAATGATTTTAGGACAGACTGACTGTTGAGTATCCAGGAAGAGATCACTGAAAAGAAAAGCAGAGGCCAGACTGAGTAAGTGAATAGACTTGCTTGTAGAGTTAATTTGTTGAAAGGTTTACCTATTTAGAAGAAAAAAAAAAAAGAGGTGGGGGAAGCAGTTTTTGTTTGATCAAAGTAAGGCAGGCTTTGTTGAAATTATCAAAACTTGTGTAGCAGAGTAACTAGAACTTGACAATTTCAGTGCAGTGGAGTTTGTCAGTGCTCAGGGGCAGAAAGAGGAAACACTGAGAAGTGGACATGAATCCATGAATGAAACCTGTCTTTTAATGAAAAATGAGCACTGAGATCTGAGGGAAGCATGTGAAGAGACAGCAATACTTAGATGTAGGCTGACTGTGTGATCCTAGAGCAATACGTAAGAGGAGGTGGTCCTCTAGCTGTACTGGAGTGACTGGAAGAGGTGGTCCTTGTAGAACTCACCAGGTGGACTGTGTATCTTCATTGGGAGCATTTTTACTTGCTGGTCTTTCCCTCACACCAGTGTAATCCCATTTCTAGGAAGCAGTCACCATTTTAGCAGATTGCCCTAGAGCTTTGCATCCTCTGCTTTCACTGCTGCTGTTTGTTCATCCAAAAGAATAAGAATCATTATCAGCCATATCCATCTTATCCACAGTCTTAGAGAAGGGCTTGGTAAGAAAACTTTTGAAGGTCCCTGCTGATGTATTCAAGAAGGGCCAGAGAGAGATCTGAGCAGGCTAGTATAATGGATTTGGAGCATGAATGGAAAATACTTGTGCAATACTTCAGAAAGAAATGAAGGAGAAATAATAGAGGACTGTGTTCTTGTATGAGGTTATCTAGGAGAGCACATGTATAGTAACCAGCTGACCTGGGGACACAGCAGAAACCTTCAAATTGTAAGGCACATCCCAGAAATGTGAACATCTCTATTTAACCCCCCTCAAATAACTTCAATTACAAGTGACCTTTCTTCTCCAGCCATGCTGAGAATGTCGCTACCCATTGTCACTGTTCCTTTGGCTTGCTCTGTGCAGTGAGCAAAGCAATAAATAGGAATGTGATCTCCTTTGTGGTTGCTCTTCAGAAAGGCAGCAGTGTGGCTGAGAACTGGGTCACAGCTATTGCCTAGAAAGTTGGTCCAGCCACAGAGACAAGCAGCAGTGCTATTATCAATGAAGAAGTACTAGTAATGCAAATTTTTAGATATCTGAGCAGAAAAGATCATTTGCTGTCAACAGCCAAAGATCCTATGTAGTGAAGGGCAGTGTATTGATACCACAGTGGTGTCCTGGTTGTGAGCACTGTAAATACCAAATATGTTTTTGATGCTGCTAATCCTCATGGGATCTCCCATGTATTAGGATTGTTTTGCTGTGCATTGCTGAGTCCCATGTGCCTCTGCTCCCTTTGCCCAAGTGGGAATAATGTTGTCTGACTGGTGAATCTGCTTCACAGGAGGTGAGCAGGGATAGAGCTATAGGGCTGGGGGAGCTGAGCTGCTGTTTGTTTGAGAATTTGGTGAAGAAGGCTCATCCTGTCATAGGGTAGGGGTCCCTCCGCCATCTAATACTGTAGTGTCTTCCATGTTACCTGTGTTGATAGGAAAGTTTGATTATAGGGTGAGTGTGGAGGAACACTGGCTATTGGTCAACTTTTCTGTAATACTGCAGGTGTGTGTGGAGCCCCTTTCAGGATTTTTGCAATTGCCAGTCCTAGAGGGGAAGGATGGTAGAAGTTTCCGTTCCTCTCAGCACCTAAGGGTAGAAAACTACTGTTTTGAAGGTAATGTGAGAAAACAGCCCTTCATCAGGCCCTTAAGCAAACAGTCCCAGCATATCCCCTTCTCCAGTTGTTAGCCTCTTTCTGGCCTTGTATCATGTTCTCTTAGGAGCTGCTCTGTTCATTTTGTAAATTAGCTTTTTTTCACCTGGAGAAGTAAAGCTTGAAATGCCTTGTGTCCTGTTAGCTTAACTCTTATTGTAAAAAATCATGTTTTACCTGTTGTCAGAAGGAATGTGCAGGGAGGAAAAGAAAATTATGGTATTTCTGTATTTTCCCAAAAATAATTCTGTTTACATTTGTGTAGGTTTGGTCTGTAGCTCTAATAGAGCATTATGTCTAACACTAATAAACTTTCTATTGAATGTTTTGATACTATATTTTCCTTTTGTTATTTTCCAGGGCAGGGAAGCCACCACCTGGCTTACATCTGGATGTAGTCAAAGGAGACAAACTCATTGAGGTATGAAAATAGGTTTTCTCTGTATTTGATGTATCATATACACACACAAGCATTAGAACATTTCCCAGCATTTGCCACACTTACTCATAAGTATTTCCTTTCTCGCTCATATTTATTATTTGCAAACCAGTTTAGTTTACTCTGAAACTTTAGAATGAAGTGAAATTTCCCTTGCTTGTACTCTAAGGCTGTCTTATGCTATGCGGTGCTTTCATCAGTTATCTTCTGATTAGATGCATTATTTGAAGGGATACAAAACTGCAGTGCTCAGCTAGCAAACAATGGCACTTTGATTCCTGAACATTAAACCTGTCCTAGTAAAAGAGAGAAGAAATAAAATGTTTGTAAGGGAAGCTCAATACTTTGCAGAGCTGTATTTCTTCCAAACTTAATTTTGGACCAAAGTTGAGATTTTGTTTCCTGCAAGATACTTAGGAGGTATCAGACTGCAGCCAGAAGGCACCTTGTCTTAAGAACTTCAGGAGCAGAAAATCTAGTAACATGGGGAAAGAAATCTCAAATACCAAAGAGTAAGAGTAAAAAAACTCTTCACTTTGTACCACTTGTTTGAGATACTTGTCTGGTCAGTTTCTTTTTTATTTTGTGTTAGAGTAAGGTTAGCTAGGCATCCTGTATTTTATAGGATTGTTGCCCTGTCCTACGGTATGAAATACAGTATGATTTTTCATCCCATGTTCTGAATCTGTGAACAGTGTTGTGATTAGCACAGACTTATTTTTATTATTACAGCAAAGGGATTTGATATACACCACTTCATTTGCTATTTAATTTTTTGTCTTTTATTACACTAGAAGTAGTAAACAAATAAAAAAAAAAAGAAGGCTCTCTAATATGTTTGACAGAGGGGACCCAAGCCAGTGAATGTATTTTAGCTGTGGAGAAACTCCTAACTTGCAATCAACTGAAACAGATAAATGTTTCTGAACAGCAAAAGTTTGCAAAGTTGAGCCAACTTCTCTGAACAGAAACTTGGAAAATTAAGAACTTTGTGTTAGATCAAGAAAGATTTAGGTAGCTTAAAATCTTGGCTGGTTTTTAATGTATGCGTTTTGGGTTTGTGTGGTGGGGTTTTGGTAGTGGGGGAAGGGCTGCAGGGGTGACTCCTGTGAGAAGCTGCTAGAAGCTTCTGCGGCTCCAAGTCAGACCCACCTCTGGCCAAGGCTGAGCCCATCAGTGACATTGGTAGCGCCTCTGGGAGAACATATTTAAGAAGGAGAACCTGCAGCAGAGGGGGGAAGATTGGAATGTGAGAGAAACCCCTGTGCAGATAACAAGGTCAGTGAAGAAGGAGGGGGAGGAGGGGATGCCCTTGCAGCCCGTGGGCAGGTGGCAGGCTGTCCATCCCCAGCCCATGGAGGGCAGCGGGGGAGCAGAGGCCCCCCAAGACGTCCATGACTCCATGGGAAAGCCCATGCTGGAGCAGTCTGTGACTGAAGATCTGCCCACAGAAAAGACCTGTGCTGGAAAAGTTCATGGAGAACTGTCTCCCATGGGAGGGATCCCATGCCAGAGCAGGGAACGAGTGAGGAGTCGTCCCTCTGAGGATAAAGGAGTGGCAGAAACAATGTATGATGAACAACCAAAACCCCCATTCCCTGTCCCCCTGTGCTGCTGAGGGGGAGAAGGTGGAGAAAATGGGGAGTGGAGTTGAACCTGGGAAGGAGGGAGGTGTGGGGGAAGGTGTTTTAAGATTTGGTTTTACTTCTCATTATCCTTGTTTTGATTTGATTGGTAGCAAATTCAATTGATTTAGTTTTTTCCCAAGTTGAGTGTGGTTTTTGTCTTGTAACTGTAAGTGGTGAGTGATCCTTCCCTGTCCTTGTCTTGACCCATGAGCATTTCTTTATATTTTCTTCTTCTCATCCCTCTGGGACCAGGGGGCGAGGAGTGAGCGAGCAGCTTCATGGTGCTTTGTTGCCATCTGAGCTTAAACCATGAACCATATGCTACCACAGAGCATCAGACAGTATTAAGTGTTCTTTCTGGTGTCTAGCAGGAGAGTTTTACTGTTTAGAATTTGGTTAAGTTACCAGAATATGCTTTGCATAGGAAAGCAAATAGAGATGTCACAAACAGGCATCTCACAAATCAACTTGTATTTTCCCAGGCCAGAAATCAGTAAAATGAGGCTTTTCTTTATAGTCCATTACTGTTGGGTTTACAGACTGTTTTGAGAGAGTGCTCTTATCCTGGATTTAAAGGCACAGAAAATTGGCAAAGCCAGTCTTGACTTAAGAGATCTTTGTTCAGTCTTCATTTGAAAGGAATTAGATACAAACACACATTTAGTGCATCTTCAGACTGGCTCACTAGTTCATACGAGACATGGCTGAGTTGGTTCATACCTGCTACTCAGACTATGTTGGAGCTATCCTTCACTGGCTCTTTCTAGGCACTAGAGCTTTCAGATCCTTTGCATTGTTTGCCTTCAAATCACAGACCATGTATTCTGCTTCTCATGGTACTGTTATATGTTCAGAATCATTTTCAGAGGTCAGAGAGCTGTAGTAAGACTGTTTCTCACCTCAGCCTTCTCGTTGCCATTCTAGCAGTAGCATCTGGGGTAAGGATTGAACTTTGCAGTGGGTGTTCCACTAATTCTTTTGGGTCACATAATGAGATTCAGGGAGCAAGGCCAAATGTCAATGCCTGGGGTTTTGGTATGTGGCAGGTGGCCAAGCATAATGCAGCCTTCCCACCTGGGAGGCTTATTCTGAGATGAGGTTTTTGTTTGTCTTAGTTCTTTTGGATTTTTTGAGTGTGGAGAGAGAGCTTTAGGGTGAAAGAGTTTATATGGAGCTCTCTGCTCAGTTAATCCTCAGGTGCTAGGCAAAAGACTGTCATGGGAGTCCTGGTCAGGACTAAAAAAAAAAGCAGCAAAATGCCGTATGGAAGCTGAGGATACACCACTGTCTTTTGCAATGGATGCACAAATTTGGTGTTGATAAATTGACAGTCAGGAAAATCATCCTGGTGCTGTCAGACTTGGAGGCTGTGCTGCCCAAAGCTTTTGGGTCTACAGGAGCCCAAAGTTGTCTTTGTAAGCCTGGGGTCTCTGTCTGTATTGGGAAAGTGGGTGGTACAGACATCCTGATTCCCTCTTCCTACAATCAACTCTCCTGACAACCTAAAAGAGGTTCTTTTTGCTGCCATGTAGAGCACTGTTAACAAGCATTGCTAGTCCACTATCCAAGTACTCCGAGGTTCAGTAAAGGATGAGGTCACACAAAGGCACAGAATGACTGCAGAGTTTGTGTTTTACAACCTGAATATCTGATGTTGACTATCAGTGTTACTGAGATCAGTGAGGTACAGCTTGCCTGCCATTCGGTGTGTATGTAATATGTGTGCTGAATGCTATGGCAAGCAGTGACCAGGCACAGGCAGCTCTGTGTGTAGCACAGAGGTCTGCCTTGCTGTTGTACTTCAGGCTGCCAAAGGAAGAATCAGAAGAGCTGGCTTGGTGCGCAAGTTCTAGCAGACCATTCCATGTAGCGTGCGTGCCTCTTGCGGCCTTGTACTCTGTATATAGGTGATGATTTAAGTCCTCCAGACTGTGGTGGTTATGTGAAACAATGAACTGTGTGTATGTATGGGAACTGTGCAACAAATTAACAGCATTTGAATGTGATCCCTCTGTTTCCCTCTTCGGTACGTGTGGCAAGTAGTTCTTCAGTTTTGTCTTTTATGGTAGACAGCAGTTTCCAAGGAAGAACATTCTTAAATCTTGTGGATTACTGAGCACTTGATACTAACCAAGCCATCTGTATCCCAGGTCTTATACAGGGATCTGAGGTACACCTTGTGATTGCTGGGTCTGAAAAGTGCAACATTAAAACAAGCCCTGAAGTGTTTAAGCTCAGTGTATAAAGGATGACACTGGGTTATAACTCAGAGGCACAGAAAATTTTGGAAACATTATCTTGAAGGAAAGGCAATAAAATTATTTTCTCTGATCTTTTGTTGCAGTATTTCCAATTTATGAATTTGTGTCTTTGCAAAATCTCTTGAAATGTTGTCAAGTGGGGATGGTATTGTTTTGTGTGTAACAGGTGCAAATGAAAACTTACGGGACACTTCTTTTGGTTTCAGTTGTGGACAGGAATGAGAAATTGTTTGACCAGGTTTTATGGTACTTGAAATTGTGAGAGAACTTCTTGCAGAGCTGAGCACTGAAATGTGGAGTAATGAATCAGCTTCAGATCCACATGTTTGTATCAGAGCTGTGTTTACACGGGATTATTTATTTCAAATACATAAGAATATAAGGAAAAGTTAGTGCTTGTCTTACAAAGTGGAATCATAGAATTCATTAGTACAAAGGTATTGAATTTAGGAAGACTCATTGCTGAACTGAATGAGGAAAGTATTGTGTAACATTGGACATAAATCCATTGCTATGAAGCTGAATCCCCAGAAAACCTAACCAGTGTTTTTCAAAAGATGTAACAAATACTGTGGTATTCGCAGATCAATAGCTGGATGAAACAATAGTGATCTTAAGGGAAAAACATCAGTGAGACTAATGGAATGATAGCTGTTGATTAAGGCTTGCAGGGAAAAGCGTAACAGAAGTACACTAGCATGAAGAATGTACAGGGAGGAGATTCACTGATCTATTTACAGGTAGAATAAAAAAAAAGCAACATAATATTCAACAAGAAAGGACTGAGGAAACCATGTACTAGTTTAAGCTCTTTTATCAGTGGTTTTTACTTTCTGGCTAATTCTAAGAGGAGGGTCTTCTGAAAACCAGCATTTTTAAAGAGACAGAAAAGGATAATAAAGTAGCCAGGTGAAAGCAGAATCTAAAGTAGCCTGTTTCAGTATATTGATCTCTCGGGTTTTTTATCCAAATTATTCTGAGGCTTTGAGGTATGCTATTCCCCACCAGACACAAATAGATTCATAGGAGACACCCACGTGTTTTAAATGTCCCAACTGCAGGAAAATCACTTGCATTTTTGCATTTGTACCTCATTTGTCACCAGATAATGTACTTGAAGGTGAATTGCTAATTAAGCTTTGATTCCTGTCTTATCAAATGAGGCATGGACTCAAAAAAGAAGTTTTGTGGTTTGTTTTTTTTTTTTTTGTAGTGTAAGTATTGGCACTCCTGTGGATTTTCTGCCAGCCTATGTATCACTGAGGGTACTGATAAAGTTGTCATTCTATCTAGCTGTTTGTTTTCACAGAACTTCTTGAAATTTAATATCTTGTAGTGCTGGTTGAAATTGGCCAGTTGGTTGAGAAGTTACTTGGTTTCGTAGTGGGTGTCAGAAGCTGATAGATCACCTAAATCTTGTTATTTTAAGAAAGCAAGCCAAAATACATAAGTCAGTAGATTTTACAAAGCATTTACCCTCATGAAATCATGCTTAAAATGTATGCCTTGAGTTAGCTGGGAATAAGACATTAGCAGATTATTATCTAAGGGACCAATTAATTGTAAAGTCGTCATGATGTATACTACTATGGAGTTGAGTTGTTCAATTAATTCTTCTAGTAACCTAAAAGAGAGAATAAACATACAGAAATAAATGAAATACTTATTACTGAATACCAGATTATGAGAACTTGCAGCATGGGGGCTGACAAATGTTCAGGAGAACAATAAGAAATCCAGCCTAGAAAATGTAGAACACATCTGGGGGGGGAAATCTGAAAAAAATCATTGGGGAAGTGACATCTGAAAGCAGCAGTGCTAAAAGTCCTGAAGTTCATAATTGGTGGGCAGGTGAATAGATGTAACTTTGCAAGGTGGCATGTAGTAGAAAATGAAGTCCATGTCATTTTCATGCTTGCAGATAAGGCAGAGGAATATAAATACTGTGTCTTATCCGAGCTGTCTCCTTATTTTCTGTATGACTTGGTAGTGCTGTAGAATAAGTAACTTTGTAGGTGCTCATTGTGTCAGTCTGATAGCTCAAAAAAAAAAACCCAAATCAACTACCTGTAGCTGATACATTGGCTCTTTCTAGCTGAGCATGTAGTTTACACAGGTAGCAAAACCAAGGAGCAAACAGCTGATTGACATGAATGCTGCTGCCAGAAAGGGAGGTCCTTCCTCATCACACAGTCCTAGTGCATATAATCCAGTGCTTCACTAGAGCCAGCTGGGATACACATATGACTGAAGGCAGACTGGTTCAGTCAACTAAAACAGTAGAAGACTAATGCAGCAATAAAGTGCTTTGCAAGCTGAAAACTTTGCTCTTGTGTGGCAGCACAGTTGAGGAGAGGATTGTATAGCTGGGAATGGAAAGAGGAAGAGGGGAGAAATCCTCATGCTCTAGCAGGTAAAATGTTAATTGAGCTGAGACCATCTCATGAAGGCAATGCTTTCCTGAACTAAGGTCTTTTTTTCTGATGGAAAATGTATCATCAGCATTGCCTTGATCATGCTGTTGAAATGTGTGGGCTTTGGTAAATGTTTCAAAAAGCAAGAGAAGCCATCTGTTAAGAAATCTGTAATGCATTGCTAGCCTTTGACTTGTGCAGCTAAAAGGAAGAAAACACAGGTTGGATTAAGATCTTGGAATACAATTAGAAAGAAGGGTTGCACTGCTTATGTACTTCAGCATTTAGGCATAAGGAGTTCCTTTCAACAACATTGTCTGTTAATAGAAATAGGCTGTGTACACTGTAGGATTGTGTCAACATGTTCCTTTGCTTTTCAGAGATGGTTTATGTAACTGATATTAGTGTGTAAGATCTTTTTTGAAGAAGAGATTAGAACTAGGATGAATTAAGAAGAAATACCTAAAATTAATGGCTTACTTGAATAGACTAATATGGATTCATATCACAGGACATATTCAGCATAGTTTTACATCTTTGTTATAAAGGTCTGAAATCTCCTGTATGTCCATTTCTATACAGAAATACAATTCTGATGTTCTGTATCAGACCAGAGATCATTTAGCATAGATTCCTGGTTTAGACAAGGCCGAAGGTCATCTGAATCAAGGAATGGGTAAAAAACATTGGGAGCAGATGCGAGAGAGTGAATCTCTTGTATGAGACAGTCTCATGCTTTGAAGAATTATTATCCATCCCAGGCTGTCTTCTGTTGGCTGTTAAAGAAGGGAATAACTGCGACTTTTCCATATTCAGCTGTTCTGATTTTACAAAGAGAAGATTTGAGCTTCTGTATTTAAGTGTCAGACAAAACTGAAATACTGATTAGTTGTTGATGCTTTGTTTTGAATTTGCTGTTTATTCATGTTCTTGAATTTTTTCAGGAAGATCCAAAAGATTATAGGAGTCTAATGTGCTTCTCTGTTTGATATTCTACCTCAGAAACTCATCATTGATGAGAAGAAATACTATCTCTTTGGGAGAAATCCTGATCTGTGCGATTTTACGATTGACCATCAGTCTTGCTCTCGGGTCCATGCTGCCTTGGTCTATCACAAACATCTCAAGAGGGTTTTCCTCATAGATCTAAACAGCAGTAAGTAGTGTGGCATTTAACCAGATAGAAGTATGATATTTCAATGCTTAAACATTTCTGAATCTGAGACATTCTTTCCTTTTTTTTTTTTTTGTTTTGTTGTTGTTTGCACTGTGTGGATAGATTACTATTATCTGAATTAGTATCCTAGTGAAAGATTGGCAAGGGTTAGGAGCAAAGGAGGATTTGTTCCAGTCAGCTTACATCTGCTTCACTTGGTGTTTAAAACAACATTTCTAGACTCTTAAGAGGCTAAGGGAGAGGAAGAAAAGTGACTTGGCTTTCCCTTCACAATTTTAATGAAGCTTTCTCTTCTGAGGGTGGTTTCCCAAGACATAAAACCTGACATACTGTTTTTTTCCACTGAGGTAATGATTCCAGACATGCTACATTGTGACCTACAAGCATCCAGAAAGTAAATGGTGTTTGTCATTTATTTTCATGACTTTTTGAGAACTTCTGATGTGTGTTACCATAGTTTGTGGGGTGGTAGGTAAAATGCACATAGGTAATGTTTTCAGTGGTGCCTCGGTGACTCGTGTCTCAGAGCAACCATGTACAGTTTCTGAAGTTCTCAAGACTTGAACTCAAATACTGTGAGCCCAAGCTGATGATTAACAGACTATTTTGCATTTTGATGTTCTCAGCACATGGCACATTCTTGGGTCACATCCGTTTGGAACCTCACAAACCCCAACAGATACCCATTGACTCCACAGTTTCATTTGGCGCTTCTACGCGGGCATATACTCTGCGAGAGAAGCCTCAGACACTGCCATCAGCAGTTAAAGGAGATGAGAAAATGGGCGGTGAAGATGAAGAGCTTAAAGGCTTGCTAGGCCTGCCAGAGGAGGAGACAGAACTTGATGTGAGTACTATGACACATTGTACTTAGATGGCATTTCCAGCTAAATGGATAGCATTCCCCACTCGTTTGCTTGGGTTCAGGTTCTTAATTTCTTGGCCTTGAAGATAGCCTGAGGTGTCTTCTGCTGGCAGATACACACAAACCATCTCATTCTGCCATGAGAAGCCTGTGATCACGCTGCTTCCCAGAATCAGTGACCTAATAATCCTGCTATTCCAATTGTCTTCTCACAAAGGCTTGCCAGGGAGTACATGTTCTCAAACTGACATTACCCCAGGTCAGGGGTGATTTCCCACACTGTTCCCCATTGTCAGATAACAGTGACTGCTGCCCTGTTTCCTACAGTTAGCTAGTGAAGAGGAGGAAGGCAGTGTATGTGGCATTCACAGGACTGTTGAGATTGGAAGGGACTTCTTGAGATCATCTAGTCCAGGCCCCCGCTCAAGCAGGGTCAGCTAGAGCAGGTTGCCCAGAACTGTGCTCAGTCAGGGTCTGAATATCTCTGCAGACAGAGACTCCACAACCTCTCTGGGCAACCTGTTTCAGCACTGGAGCACTCTTTCTTCCTAGGAGTCTAAAGTTGAAGCTAAACAGTGTGCTGTGGTCTTTTGATATACAAAATCACATGATTAAATCAGACTTCATACACGTTGCTTAAACTATTTCATCTCCAAATTTGTCCTTAGAACCTGACAGAGTTTAATACAGCCCACAATAAAAGAATTTCCACACTAACCATTGAGGAAGGGAACTTGGATATTCAGAGACCAAAGAGAAAACGGAAGAACTCCAGAGTGACATTCAGTGATGATGATGAAATCATCAATCCGGGTAAGCAGTTTGCTTTAATCTTTAGTTGATGCCCCTAAGACCTTCTTTCCAGTATTCTCATAGGGATTCCTTAAGTCTGCATATGGATAAGAACAGAAGTTTGGCAGTCAGTATTTGGGATCTGCTGTTTCAGAGCAGCTGCCATGTGTCTTACTTAAGTCTTTAACCTCTTCTGTTTCATCTCTTCTACCTGTAAAATAACTGCATGATTTGTGCAGGACAGGGATATCACACTCAGCCTCATTGTTTGAAATTCTATCAGATGTTGGAAAAATCTCAAAGGAGGAAGGGAGGTCAAAAGGAGGAAAGTGTTTTATATTTTTTGTCTTAAGAATCTGAATGGAAAATGAACTGGTTTTTTTTCATCTGTCCCTTAATGCTTTCCTTACCTGTTGCCTAATGGATAACTGTCTCAAGCTCAGAGGTTTTCTGCTACTTGTCTACATATCTGAAACAAGTCATCCTCATTCAAAATGATGCCTCTGAAGGTGTATCCAATTCCTAATTAGTCATTTTTCTCCCTTAGCTGTTTTATATTAATAGCATTCCTATTAATGATATTTTATATGGCTAATACTCCTATTAATAAGAGTAGCTTATTAACAAGCGTGCATTTTAAAATGTTGTCTGGAGCTAGTTTCATTTGACAGTGTGTACCACCCAGAATAACCGTTTTGGTTTATAAGGTCATGCAATTTAGTACTCAGAACATACTAATGTAAAAAGCAGTCATTCATATTACAAAAAAGATAGTTTTTTCAGACTTTCAGAGACTCTACTTGAATTCTTCTGACTCCTCTTTCAAGGTCCTCCAAGGATTTCTGGGGCTAGCTGTTATGCCTTTGAGCATGTGCAGTGCCTTGTCAGCAGCAGCTCTTGACCCAGAACTTCAGTCTGTCTAATCAGTGCAAACTGCCCATCCATCTGTTCCCCTTCCCTGCTCTCCATTTGAGTGGAGGCCTTCTTACCAGAATATCTGATGAGCCCGCCTTGAGACAGAGCCACTAGGTGTCCTCTCAGCTCTTCACTTTGTTTGGGCATGCTTGTGCTTACTGAGAGATACTAGAGTGCTGGCTTTGAGAAAAGAAGGTCCATGTACCAATTCTTCGTATAGGTTCCTTTACCTGGCAGATGTTCTGTTTTTTCCTATATTCTTACTGAAGGCTTCACTGTTCTTGTCTTTACAGAGGATGTGGACCCTTCTGTTGGGCGTTTCAGGAACATGGTACAGACGGCAGTAGTCCCTGTTAAGGTACAGAGTAACTCCCAACTTTCTAGTTAATACATCACATTGATGAACTCACTTTATGAATTATGAATTTATGAACTAAAAATAAACATAAATTAAAAATAAATAAAATTAAAATAAATTAAAATAAATTTATGAATTATAAATTTATTAAATTTATGAACTCACCTTAGAAACATAATGTTCTATGGTGGAAAGTTGTTTTATTGTTAAGCAAAAGTCATGTTCATGTTTCACAGTTGTTTTCTTTGTAGCAGATTTGACCATTTGCCTTCAAATTCAGCTTTAGCTCTTTTCTTTAATAACATGTGGGATCAATGGCAACTTTTTTCCTGCCAAAAAGAAACACTGTCCAGAAATTCAGTATGGTAGCTCTAGGCATCAATTAAAATTGTGGGAAGTGTTGAAAATAGAAAGTAAAAATGAGAGGTTGCTTGTTTAAATACTGTAAGTGCTAAAGATTTCATAAGGTTGTCTGCTAGAACTAGCAGGGTTTAGACTTTGCTCCAAGATGAGTGTGTTGCTGGTGCTATATTCAATTTGAATATGCTAGGAGTAGGGAAGATTTGCAAAACTTGAGGGTAGCTAAGCAGCTGTGTAATAGCAATTTCACTTGTTGCTGCTATACACTAAATAATGTATGTGGAAAAGGATAATTCTACATAAACCCCAAACTGCAGGAGAAGATTCAAATGATCAGGAGCTAGATGAAATCACCCAAGTGATCTAGAAGTTGCGGTTTCTTATGGTGGGGGGATGGAGAGTCTGTGTTACTGACTAAAGACCTACTTGGTCTCACATTCAGGACTAGCTGAAGACTTCCAAGCATGTTCAGGAGGTAAAGAGGTGCTCAGCCTGATCCAAGTTAAACCTGAGCTTCAACTTCTGTCACCCTTTCCTGCACTGTGCTCCTTTAAGAGTTTATTATTAAGTGATTTTCAAGGAAACCCAGAAGAAATCTTCTGGTACAAAGACTGGGACATGGCCTGTAACCACTTTATATGTGGTTGCTCTAGGTCCCTTTTTGGGGGAAATGGCATTGGCATCCAGTTTAAATAGCTTGCTTGTTTCATGTATTTTTTAATAATTCTTTAAATACTTCTGCCTACAGAAAAAACGGTTGGAGAATCAAGGCTCTTTGACCACAGATGATTCTGCATCACGACGTATGCAAAACTTTCCCTACAGTGGAGGATTATATGGTGGTTTACCTCCAACTCACAATGAGGCAGGTTCCCAATCGCATGGTGTCCATGGGACAGCACTCATTGGTGGTCTGCCAATGCCCTACCCGAATCTTGCCCCAGATGTGGACTTGACTCCTGTTGTGCCCTCAACAGTTAATATGAACCCAGCTCCAAACCCTGCTGTCTTTAATCCTGAAGCTGTGAATGAACCCAAGAAGAAGAAATATGCAAAGGAGGCATGGCCGGGCAAGAAGCCAACCCCTTCCCTACTGATCTGAGTTGGGTTTTGTTGAGGGAGGGTGGGAGTTACAAACTCCAGAAACTGTTTATGTGCAGTATCGTCTTTTTAAAATTTCAATGTCCTAACCAGATGTTATACCAAGATTGGAGAAGTGAAATATCCTTTAAAGATCTGTCTTCAAATGTTTTTATATGTCTGTTTAAAAAAAAAAAATACAGCTCCCATCTCCTTTTGAACCAAAATATCTGGCAGCCTTTTCTTAGCCATTACTGTCCCCAGAAGTCTTTGCTCTGAATTTTGATCCATAAGTTGAAGGGGCAGAGTCATACAATTTAACTATAATTTATGGCATAACCCTGCAAATTCATGTATTTAGGTGTCGTGCTTACTATGAGTAATGTTGTCCCTGCTGGACTTGCTCATAGCAGGTCAGCTGTATCAGAAGTAAGTGTTTGTGGGGCCAAGCCTTCCAGAAATCCCATTGGTATGAGTTCTAAAACTTGCAAAATATAGGTCAGCTTTTATTTTTTACATTTTCAAAACCCCACCAATGTGGGTGGCTTTTTTTTTTTTCTGTTTGGCTACAGCTTGTTTTAATTTCCACCTAAAACACTACAGCATCCCATTAGTTCTTGAGAACGTGAAGATGAGATGGGCAAGAAATAGGTGGGCTTCCTTAGCTGTGGTCCAGTATTGTATGATGGATTGCTGTGTGGACAGATGAAGGGGTGCACAAGTGGATGGAACTGAGCTTGAGTTGGTGCTAATGGCAGCATAAAAGTGTGGCAAGCCTAGGAGCGTTTGGTAGATAGGCACTATACACTGTACAAACAATAAACAACAAAGTAGTGTTGACTTTTTCCCCTGTGATAAGTTAAGGTGGAGTTAACAGAGAGGAGAACAGTTTCCTTTAAACTTGATGGCCCTTTTAACTTAGTTTCATTTTTATTTGCAAATGGAACTTGTGAGCTTAGAGTATGTGTGAGATGCAACAAGACACACAAAAATGAGCAGCTATCAGCAGTGTCAGAGGACTTGCATGTTTAACAGCTAAAACCATCATCTGCACACTATCTTGGCTGCTAGTAACAGCGGGTGAGAACTGAGTGCTACTTCAAGCTAGAATATGAATTCTCAGTTGAGAATCTGCCTCGCCTTGAATAAAGCAGTGCACAGGTTGGTTTTGTAATACTACATTTTTTACTACTTTGTCCCTTTTCCCCATTGAATGAGAAGATTGATTTAGATTTTTGCTCTAGCCCTTCAGATCTTCAGTTTTAGATTTCAAAATCTGATTCCCATGTATTCAGACACCATGTCTTTATACAAGGTGAGGCCAGAGCTCTGTTTTTCTTAGGTTTACTCTGGATTTTTTTAAAATTCTGTAATGCAGTTCAGCTACGTAGTCGCATTCCTTTGTTGTTTGGGGGATTTCTCCAGAAAATATGCACTAAAATGATGGTATAGCCAGCTGTTCATTGTGTACAGTACTGTAGCTACCTGGCTATTAGTGTTGTGAAAAATCTGATGGTTGCTGGAGCAGTGTGCTGTGTTATAGTGCATCTGGTGCGCTATATACACTAGACCTGTTTTGGACAGATGCTCCAAAATCAGTGTGACTTCTGCATCTGCAGAGTGGTTGCTTCTATCATGTTATTGAGGTAAAAATGAGCTAGTAGCTACCCTGTTCACAAGAGCAATGGCTTTAGAGACTGGTTTGTTCCCCTCCCTGCACCATCATATCTAGCTCAAACTATTGTATGGATGAATGCAGTACCTTCTCCATAATATAGTTGTGCCACTCTGTGTTTAGTTGCTGTTTAATATGATTCAGTCCTCAGACGTTCTGCTTCCAAACACTCCATGCTAACTCTTAAAATCTTTCTCCCTTTATTTTTAGTTTTGCTTCTCTCTGGTATGTGGAATTTTCTTTTTCCAGCCGGTCTGCTTTATGAAGGCAACTCTTTAGGGTAAGACTAGTTAGGGCAAGTAAAAGTTGAACAGGTTTTCTTCTTCCTTTTTTTCTGCTTTTGGTTGGGTTTTTTGGGGGGTG
>JANZLQ010000022.1:8017895-8040496 GCA_026212715.1 Elanus axillaris
GGTGGGTGGGTGGGTTTTTTGTTTTGTTTTTATGCAAGTGGCTCTTTGCAAGATTTTTCTTGAAAAGGGAAGTTTTACTGCCCATTGTTTTTAAAGCTCTTCTCCTCCCTGGGTTTGAACAAGCTCTCGTTATTTTAGAGCTTAGGGGCCATAGCTGGCCAGTACAGGAGGGGACAGTATAACATGTAGGGGCTTTGTACAGAAGTTTGTACACTTGTGTAATATGTAATAGGCCTTTTCACACTTTCTGTTGAGCTTTTTACCTGTAACCTTTACTATGTTGTAAATTAAATGCAGATTTTGCCAGTTTGGAGAGCGTAGTGTGTTCGTTCCCAGTCTGCACTTCTACAGTTGAGACTGTTCTTTTGTGGCTTACTGAAGGATTTCTGCCATGGTGAAGTGTGGCTGTCCACTGCAGGTCTTGTTAGTGGCTGGCTCAGGCTGCAGCTCTTAAAGCTGCTCCAGTTTCTTTGCTGGTGACCTGCTTTGTTGCCTTGTGCTGCAGTGTGTTGTACTTTTGCACATAAGACTGACACTTAACAGTGGATTTTAAACAGCAGTTGCCTTATTTTTTCTGAGTGAAGTTTTACCTGGTTCTGGCATAATCCCTTCTCTGCAGAAGTTACACTTTAGAGCCCAACTTCGCTCTTCTCATTGCCCACCTTGCTTCCTCTGACATAGAGTGGCCTTGGGCAGTCTAAATGCACCATCCTTTGTCACACTGTGTCTCTGCAGCTTGTCCTAGGCTCACTGGGGAGAGCTGTAGTGAAAAACAGTAAACTGGGACCTGGTTAAAGATAACTGTGGTGTCTGCAGTGTAGGGTTGAGAGGTATTCCCAAGCTTTGCTGAATTTAGTAGTACTTAGGCTATAGATTAGTATTTTTTTCTCAATCCAGCAATATCCTTTAAGCAACTGGGGTAGTAACATTTTCATTACTGTGTGTCAGCAGAAGGCTGAATCTTCACAATTCATGTGCAAGCTGCTGATCTGCCACAGGTAGAAATAATTGGTACAGGTTAAGTAGTTAACTTTGTGGTCTGACATTTTAAGTGTTGGTGTGGTTAGCAGTTAATTTCCTGTATTTAAGAAAGTATTAAAAAGGAGTCAACTTGCATGATAATCTAAAGCACTCTCTGCAATGTGGAATGCAGAGGTGGGAAAGAAGAAGTGGAGAAGAGTTTGCATCTGAATAAATGCTTGAGCTAAAGAATAATGGCAGTGCTTTCCAGGAACATCTGTACTTGCAGCATTCACTGGATTGTAGTTGTAACCCCTCTTCTCTCTTCTGGTTTTGAAATACGAGAGTGCAGCACCCAACAGGCATCCCAAGAGCTAGTAATGAGGTGAAAGAAGTTGTTCTATTCCCAGCATGCTATGCAATAAGATGCCAATATGTTAGATCCTGTGATGACATGCCTGAAAGAATGACTTCTTGGAGAGAAGGTGACTTCTGCCTGGGGCTTTCTAGGAGAGCAGGAGTAGCTTCCAGAGCAGAACAGGTGAGTGTGCCAGCTGAAGTGTGCCCTCATGCAATTATACCAAGTGCTTTGAAACACTTGGTGGCATGGGGAAGGACCACAGTAGAGGGTTGGACTGGAAGACATGGGTTAGGACAAGCAGAACTGGGGCTGTGTTAATGGCTATTACTAGGCTCAGAGGTCAGATGCTTTTTAAGAGGGTTTTTTTTTTTTTCAAAAGCAGTCTAATATAGTCAGGTAATTTGTAGGTTCTTTGATCTCAAAACTGTCTTAATCTAGCAGTGGTAGGTAAAGGGGAAAAAAAGTTTCTGCTTTCACTTTGACTCAACACCAGGAACACCTCCTCATTAATATGAGCTGTGTGGTGTCACTGGGACCTACCTGCCTGGTGTAGTGGACAGAAATGCTAGTGCAAGACAGAGAGTGTAAAGTAAGACTGTGGTGAGTTCAGGATAGACAACTGTGTTTTGGGTTACAGTCTTCTAAATTAGCCTTTCCTGAAGGTCCCATAACCAGTAAAGCAGTAAGAGGTACCTCACGTACCAGCATCCTGTTAGTGCCTGAGACTAACCATGATGCTTCCCCTGCCTCCCTCAGGGGTCCTGCCTGCTCCACAAAAGCAGTAACTTTCCAGCAACATTGACGGTTGCTTTGGTGTTGTCTTTTGCTTCTTATGAATTTCCCAGAACTGACATTGTCTTCAGAGAAGCTTTAAGGGAGAAGCAGCTAAAAAGCCTGAATCTTTGATGTTCACCCTCTTGTACATAGCTGTCTGTCTTGTCGTATATTCTGGCACACATCTGTGAAAGGTTTCAATCACATTTGTAGAATGGTAGAGGAGGAGGAAGTCTTAAATACTAGTGCTAGTACTAGAGCTTAAATACTGTTCTGGTCGTTCTGATACATCTTGCCATGTCCCAGGTAGTTTACTGTCATCTTGCAAAGACACCCAGATGGGCAGCTGCCTGTGTGTTTGCTGGCCTTTGAAGAACTGGCCAGTAATGCTGGACTAACCTAGTAACTCTGGTCACAGCTGGCCACAGAGGCTTTTCTGACTTGTATCTTGGCTGCGATGGGTCATTTCATGCCTGAGGTTCCCCAACTACTAGACAGGTCAGAGGCTTTCCCTTGCTTGAGCCTGGAGGAAATGGAAGTAGCATTTTTCCTGGTGGGTGAGCAATGGTGTGTTTATGCCTGTATCACCCCAGGGCAAGTCCTTTCTGAAAGGAAGCACAACCAATTTTCTCCAGTGTCTCTGTAAAAGTACTGGGTTTATAACTTGAATTGCTACCAGGAGCTTGTTCTCTCTTAACGTCTCCCATACAGGCTTTACCAAGGTGCTCAGTTACTTTGATAACAATTTCAGGGTTTGGTGAAGATGAGGAAAAGCCTGGAAATGGCTTGTTTAAGCAGTGGTTACGCTGCCTGCTTCAACTCTGATACCTTGAGTAGCTCTGATAATTCTTGCTTCTTGATGGGTCAGAGGTTTGTGCACCACTGCAGGAAGTGTTACAAACCTTCAAGGTGTGGATGCTTCAGACTGAAAGACCAGTTTTCCTTAGATCCTAGCAGCTGATGTGATCCCCTGACTTCACATATCTTCTGTGCTCACCTGTCTGGGGCCCTGCTTGTGGGATCACAGTTACTGCTTCTGTTTGAGGAGCTCTGACCTGCATGTTGTAACTGCAGACCCCCAGCTGCAGCCAAACAGCATCAAAGTTTAGGACTTTGACAAGCAGTGCACAATGACTTGGGGACTGCCTAAAATCTGTGGAAACTTCAGTTGTTCTTTAGACAATTTTTGTGTTTCCCCAATTGAGTTTGGACACCAGAAGAGCAGGTATACAATTTGCTCCCTGTAGCTGCTCATGATTGGTGTGGTTTTTCATCCCTGTGACCTGAAGTTGGCCAGTTCAAGGCTCATTCCTCACTTCTCCATGGGAGCTTTTCTCTGTAGTAGAGCACAGAGATCATCTGCCTGACCCTGAGCACCTCTGCTTCTATGTCTCTGCTTCACTTACCCTTTCTTCCAGCCAGGCTACATGAAGGAAACGGAGATTAAACCTTATGGGTAGGAGAACCGGTACAATGGGGTGTGCTGAAAGCTAAATATCTTGCCTCTCTGAGCCTGGGAATGCTGTCCAGTGGCCAAGGTAGTGGCTCAAATAGGCAGAGTAAGAAAATGAGTGTCACAAGCCCAGGTGAGAACTCTGAAGTTTAGAAATAAATGGTAATAAAATCTCTGATGTTGTGTGGACTGTCTATGGGTGAGAATAGGAAAACAGTGATGTGTTTTCCCAGTAGCTCTATCTACCAGCTGTCACCTGAGCAGTAGGGACATAACAGAACATCACTGTATCTCCCTGAGCATCTATGGCAGGGACTTGGTGAGCAGCAAGGCAGCTAACAGCCCAACATGCAGGGGTGGAGGGTGTCCCGTGCTTACAGGGACTGCTGTGAAGGCAGAGAGCCTGGCTGTTGGCTGTTTCAGTGCAGATCCTGAAGCGTTGTTTAGGGCACAGCACAGCAGAGAGATTTGCCCAGGGCTTGGTCAGGGTTTCAGTAGCACCAAGAACTGTCATCTCCATCTGAGTACAACCCATGGCAGGCAGCAAGGAGGTAGCTTCTAGTGTGCTTTGAGTCTTTTTGACAGAAATGTGGGACTCTTGATATGATCTACCAGTCCTAACTGGAGAAGGCAGAACCACTCATTCAGTGACCATTACTGTGCTGTAAAGCTTATCTGTCTCCTGCCAGCACCAGCTGCCAAAAAGCTCTTTGCACTGCACTGACCAGTTGTAAATGCTCTTGAGATGCTGCACACAAGATCTGCCAGCAAGCACAGTGAAAGCTGAAACAATGCACGGGAACATCTCTTCAGCGGCCACCTCTCAGCCAGGAGACAGCACTTGTGAATGTTTCAGATGAGCTGTTACACTACAGAAAGAGCTCTGCTTTACACGCAGTGCTTGTTTGCTCTTCCCTTGTTAATGTGTGGTTATCAGCCTAGGAGCACAGTAATTTCATGTGACTTACATGAACTGTTTGCTGTGTGCTCGTTGCTTCCTCTTGCATTATGTGGGGTTTTTTGGGGGGGGAATAACCAATGTCTAGTAAAAGGGATATTCCTGCCCAGCCTGTCTTTTGCAAAAGGCAACTGTGTGGAACTGATAATAGCCCTCTGACTAGCGACAGTTGCTAGCCAGCAGTTTTCCCCTTGTTTGATATCACTAGACCCACTGTTAGAGAGGTTTTATGGTTTTCTTATCTCTTCACAACTTCATCTCAGTTACTCAAATAGAACATAACTAGTTGTACTAAGATGTAGGCTTTACAGTTGCTTGCTGCTGAACAGAATCCTGGTCAAGACCATTGCTTCTACCTAGTTCAGCATTTGAATTTCTGCAAATCATTTCCAGCAGACTTTTCAGCTGTAATTGTCATGATGTTGACAATGGGTGTCTTCTGCTCTGCTCAGGCAAATGCACAACTGGAGGGGGGAAGAAGCAATTGCGTTGTTTCCTGGCTCACTGCATGAGGCAGGAGACAACTTCCTCTGATGCAAGTCTGCATCCTCTACTGTCTATCCTCAACCTTGTTAGAGCCTAAGCAGGGTAAGAAAAAACCACTTACGGGTCCTGGCTCACTCACCATGCTGTTCTGTGTTCCATGGTGGTACATGATTGCTTGAAGTAGGAGGAGGGGATCCCTTTGTAGGGAGATACTTTCTCAGTTGGGTCCTGTATCAGTCACTGACCTTGGAGAACATAAGGACATGTCTTGTGTAGTGAGAGATGATGCCAGGTCAGCCTTAGCACAAGTCTGGGTAGCGAATGGCAGGGAAGTGCCTGTGAGCTTCCACAGGCAAGCATGGACAGTATCATCAAGGTATTGTACATGACCCTGCAGTGCCACCAGAGCCCTCTGCTATTGACGTTCCCTCTTTTCTTGGCCTCTCTGCTGCACAGCTCCTCTGGCCTTACCCATGAGCTGGGTCCTGCTTCCTGGGGTGAGAATTTTTATCACTTGGTGCTCTGATTTCTTTTGCTGCACATGCTGCTGAGTTGAAGCATCTCTGTATGCTGCCCTGCTGTCACAGGGGACCCCTCTGAAGGGGCACCTGCTGGGCAGGATCAACTCTGAAATTGAACTTGGAGAGGTGGAGACAGTGCTCACAGAGGACCCACAGTCCAGGGAGTGTGTGTCTAGCCTAAGCCATCCTGGTGTCAGGCCCTGGGTGCCTGATGTGGAAATGTCTGCTATGGGGAAAGAAAGGTCTTTCCTCAGCCCCTGCAGAGTGCTTGCTTGCTGTGGGGAAGTGAGGGCTGTTCATAGAAGGGGACAGGCTTGTTTCGATTAACATGTAAAATACAGGAGCAGTTCTCAGGGCCCCACTGTACCTGGCCTGTCCCTCTCTGCTTGCAGGTGCACACCAGCCCAGTGGTGAGCAGGAGGAAATGAAAATGCTCCACCCATCTATTCAGCTCAGTGCTTTGGCTGTGTTTGGTATGATGGAGCCCTGACAGATTTGCTGCCTTTTCCCCCTACAACTGCTCTGTTTTTCCCAGAGGCATCCCAAGCCTCATGAGTCTGCTACCCTTGCTTCTGGGTAGCTGCAAAGCAATAACCTGCTTCACCCATCCCCTGGACAGGATAGCAGGCTTCACTGGCCCTAAAGCAGAGCTGCTCAGCCCCTTGGCCCGTAGTGAGCTGTCTTGAACATGTCTTTGCTTCTCCTCATTCCCCTTTCCTTGCAGCTCTTCCCCATCCCTGAAGAGGCGCTGCTTCCTCCTTTGCTCTGACACAGTGGCCAAGCCCTGGCTCTTTGCTGCTGGAGCTCAGCAGCCTGGAGACCCGATCCTAGAAGCCTCTTTCAGGCAAGAGCCAGCGAGCTTTTGAGCTGGCAATGATTGCTCTCCATGGCTGTGCTCACTGTATCTGTGTCCAGGGCTTGGACACCTCCATGACTCCTCTTATTTTCCAGACTTCCCATAGGAGATTTTCACACTGGGTCCTCAGCTGCCCTTTCACAGTCACACTGCAGCTGGGGTATCAGCATTCCCCTTGAGCATGTTTCCCTATATTGCTCACCTGCCCTGGCCATCAGGGGCTGCTGGACCATCAGCACCCCAGAAACACTCTGCAGAGCTGTGCTAGTGCTGGGTCTTTCCTCTGTGCCAGCTCTGCTCAGTGTTAGGTTATCACATGTCCCTTGGAGGAAACCTCAGCAAAGAGCAGTCTTTGGTATCTTTTCCAGCCACAACTAGCTTGTTACGTGCTGGGCTGCTGAGCTGTCCAGTTTAGGCGACTGTATGTTTCTAGTTCCTGAAGTGACATTTTGGTTTTAGACGTATTTTTCTATGACTGATTTTCAAACTAATTCCTTCTGTTCCTTGTCCCCCTCCCATTTTCCCCAGACTGGCAGCAGAGCACAAGTGTGCAGGGGTGGCTGTGGTCAGGCTTTTCTGTTTTAACTAGACCAGCACCTCGGAAGGGGAAACCCTAATTCTCTTCCTGCAGCTGCAAATACAGGTCTCAGTTGTACAAAAATCCACACTTTGGTTTCCCAGGGATATCCACCACAACCACAGTCACCTGTTCCCTGCAGAGAGGCCCTGGAGTCAGACTTGCCACTGGGGTTTTGGACTGTTTGGGCATGTGTCTGGTTCTTTAGGGCCTGTTTGGGAATGGAAGAATAGATACTTGGTGTGCAGAGACCTTTGTTGTTGGCTCTTCCACTTGTCCTGTGATTTCCAGAGCAATACATCTGTTCAGCTTCTCCCTGGACTCTGCCTTAAAGCAGCAAAACACCCCTGGAAGGACAAGCTCTGCAGGTTGGGTGGCTTCTCTAGACTATATTGAGAGTTTTCTGACCTCCCGTGGTTAGTCTGGTCCTGCCCTTCAGGGATTCTTCACGTTTTTTGATACAATAAAATACACTTTCTTCACAGCTATTGGCACAAAGGATATTTCTCCCAGGTGCTGTGTTGCAGTCCCATTTCATGATGATAAAGCTGATGGCATCTAAACTGCTGCTGCTTAGGCTCTTTTACCCACTTTAGCTTCATTCCTCTAGTTCCACGTGGGCTTGTGTGCTGCTGCCCAGCTGTAAATCTTGCAATGTCCCATCAGCACGGGCTCAGCATCTGTTTACCTTCTGCAGTGATGCTGAGCCTGCCTGCCTGGGACAACCTGTCCTACAGGGGAACAGAGTCAGCATCTTGCTGGCTTTCCAAGGGAAGTTGATATATGGCAGTTCCATATCTTTGTTCCATATCTTTTTCCCCTATATTGTCACTCTTAAATGTGCAACACCACACCTGTGCTCTTGCTGTGAACAGGGCAAACTATGTGCTGGACTAAGACCAGATCATGGCTCACAGGTCAAGGGAAGCTATCCCTGCTGTCTGCCTGCACTGGGAATAGCAGACCCAGTGTTAAACCCCATGTTCAAGAAGAGGGATGTGGGAGAGGGACCACCAAAGGGAGACCAAGATGGTCATGGGGCTGAGCATACAACCTACAAGGCGTGTTTATGGGAGCTGGGCTGGTTTTGTCTGGCGAAGAGGAGAAGGGCGATCTAATAGCAGCCTGCAACTGCTTGAAGGACAGTTTTGCTGGCAGCGGAGCCAAATTCTTCTCAGCAATAGCAGACAAGATAGTGAGAGCCAATGGCCACATACACAGTTTCAGAGATGCAGGCTGGGCATTGGGAAAACATCTTCTCTGGGAGGGTGGTACAGCCCTTCGACAGATCACCAGAAGGTGGAAGGTCTCCATCCTTGTAGGTTGTCAAGACCTTGACATGTTTGACTTGCTCTGCTGCCAAAGATAATCCAGCTCCAAATGTCAGTTTGGCCCAAAGTCCTCTAGACATCCCTGCTGCTGTGACACCCTGCATGGCATGCTGAAATTGCCTCGTGCAGGGGAATTCTTGACATGACAGCACTCTCTGTCCCTCAGATTGTTTCATCCTGTACTGAATAATGGGAAACACAAATTTCTGTTAAGTGCAGCTGACTTTCTCAGCTAGAGTCAAAGCAGAAAGACCTCTTTTTCTCATCATCTACTTAAAAATACCTTTCTCCAAGTTTCATGTCTACATTGTCCCATTCTGCTTCTTTTCCTAGCCTGCAGCTTCCATTTGATTCATATAGCAAATTAAAATAAAATCGTTACAAAGAAGTTCATCAGGAGCAGCAGCTCTCAGAACTGCCATTTCTACCTTGGCAGCCTGTGGGGCTGGCAGCCACGGGGACTGTGCTCAGCTGCTTTGGCAAAGGATGGGGCTCATCTCTGCAGGAGAGACGGGTGCTGCTGCCTGTTATGGAGGTGTGGGAATTTGGCTCTGCCTTTCCCACAGCTGGTCCTGTCACAGTGACACGCAGCCCAGACCCATTAACTCCCCTCTCCTTCACACGCCGAACACAGCCAGAGCATGATGCACAGGATGTTTGTGCCAGGGCAAGTGGGGTCTGAAAGCCCAGAGGTGAGCAGGATGGAGGTGCCTGTGTGTTTGTAAGGGGTGAGGGCTGTCTGGACACAGCCCTTTGCTTTCTCTGGCATGGTCTGCCTGGACCTGCCCTCTGCTCCACGGCACCATTGGTCTGTCTAGTCCCAGCCACAGAGGGCAGGGCAGGCTGGTACACAGGAGATGTGCACAGCCTGCGTAGGACAGGCTGGAGCATCAGTCCAGCCAGGACAGCACTATGGCAGAGCAGGTGGGTCCACGCCTTCACCCACCCTCAGCACCAGCGGCACCACCAGAGCCAAGTCTGGGGGACACCAAGCCATGACAGGTGATGGGGTCCAGGAACAGGGTTGTCTCAGCAGCACAGCATTCAATCTGTGCAGGCTGGAGGGCTGCCAGCTGTATGGGGCTGTGGCCAGAGAGGGAACTTGCCAATGCTAGAAGCAGAAGTGAAAGGCAGGCAGAAGTGAAAGCAAAGGCTAGAGCTGCTTCCCACACAGTTCCTCTCTCTGCAGAGTGCCCCAGAGCACCCAGCAGCACGGCCATGGAGCCTCTCTCTTTCCAAGAATACATCTGCTCCCTGGACCCAGCCACCTTGCCCCGCATCCTCAGGATTTGCTCCGGTGTCTACTTCCAAGGTGAGTGCCAGGTGCCCACTGCCTCCAAAGGGTGCCCCAAGGCTGTGCCACCTCCCCCCACCATGCCACTGCAGGCCAGGCTCCCCTCTCCTGTCTTGAAGATGGCTGGTCCCCTGCCCCTGGGGTGCTGATGCCCAGGGAGAGGCAGGTCCTCGTGCCACTACCAGACACTGGTGCTTAGGGCACAGCTGCTTGCAAAAAACTTTCTCTTCTACAGCCAGCTGAGTGCCCCAGTGCATTATTCAGTCGTGCTGCTAGACAAGCAGTGGGGCACCAAAAACCATCCAAGTCGGTCCTCCACTTCATGTATGGCTCTCATCCCAGGCAGCAAATTACCTGCTGGCAGTGGATCAGGCAGAGATGGAGCCACATCCTCGGTCACTGGAGGAAGGTGGGACAGCATTGCCCCTGGCCCTGGTGCGAGGAGTCCAGCAAGGGTGCAGGGAAGCAGCCTGGTCTGAGCTCTCTGCTTCTGCCTGGGTCATGTCCCTGGAGACATCTTGGGTCAAGGAGAAGCCTTGACCAACATGTCTTCCTCAGCTGGTGGCAGCGTTGGTGGTGAAACAGAACCAGAAATTAGCAAATGCTTTTGCTGGATTTTGGGGCTTCCAAAAATGCTGGGAATGCAGTGGGATCCTGGCAACACCAACGTGGCCATTACCATCAAGACTTGTAGTATTTGTAGCATTTGTTCAGGTTACAGTGACTTCTAAAGAGCAGAAGCGGTTGGGGTTGTCTCACTCTGCTTCTCTGTAGCTCAGTTGGGGTGGATATTTAGCTTTCCCAAAGACTTCTGGTGGCTTTGATAACATCTTAATGTTGCTAAATGAGTAAAAATGCTGCTGTTCCAACAGCACCAGTCAATTTGTTTCACAGTTGCTGGTAGTCGTGGTGAGGTAGCTGGTGCTTTCTGCTTCGCACATCAGGGTGTTTGTCATGAGTTTATCCCAGGGAGGGGCGAATTTGGAGGCTGCACAGAAGGTTTGGTAGCAGCTCAATGAATGCAGAGATTTAAGGGCAGAAGGGGGCATTGCTTGTGTTGGGGGGTATTGTGATGTGGTAGCGTAGCCTGAGGAGCTCCTGTCCAGGAAAGGCTCTGGCTCCAGGAAAGGTACATCTATCCCTGTCCCTTTGCAGCGTGATCAAGCACTGAAACTTTCCTGCTGCGTTTCTCATCTGAGTTACATTGGTTCAGCCTCCATCCATTCACGTTGTGCTCTTCTGCACTGCTTTTCTCCCGTTATGACCCCTGCACAGTTACCAGCACTGGAAGCTTTCCAGGACATGGGCTGTACAAGCTTCCAGGTATTCTGATTCCTTAGAAATAAGCATCAGCCCAACAAAGACCCCTCAGCCAACCTCCCGGTTGTGTGTTCCCTTGGCTGGTGGTGAACAGTGCTGGACCTTGCAGACAGTTCAGAGTGCATTGGGAATCAATCAGTGTTGCACCTTGCAGATGTGCCATCCCGCACTGATGCTATTTCTTGAACACTTCTGGATTACCTGCCATTACTGAAGATCTTACTACTTCTAGCTTTTTGCTAGCAAAAATTCGGGTGGTTCCCCAAGATGTTAAACAAAACTGCTGGTGGTCTTGGCCCCTTCACAGGCTCTTCTCCCAGCCACTCACTCCTGACATCCTCTGCATTCTTGATCCTGTTTTATGTTGCAAAACCAATCTGGCTTGGTGCTGTGGTGGAGCTGAAGAGTGCTTTGGGGTCCTGCACAGGGCATCTGCAGCCACGCGTGTCTGTGTGTCTTGCTGCAAGCCAGGGGGGCCAGCCATGGCACGTGTGCATGGAGTTAACTGGGTCTCTGCACCGAGGATGTGAGGCATCTCTGTGCTCTGGGCAGTGCAGCCTGGTTGTGTGTTTCCTCCCTTTTCAGACCATCCCTCAATGTTGTCACAGCATGATGAGGCACAGGAGGACTGGAGGAGGGGGACTGGGGCTTACACAACACCCAGTACTTTATGAAACTTCCTAGCTTTTACCCACCTCTTCCTGCGGTTTATATTTTCACATTTCCACTTTGAGGTTCCCCCTACTCATGGAAGACAGACACTCCCTACCAGTCTCACCCCGCTGCTCCCACCTGCACTCCACAGGTGAGCAGTGGTCAGTGGTGTGGCAGTGCCTGCAGCAGCATCCATCTCTCTGTGGCTCGGGTGGCAATATCCAGCCCATCTCTGATGGCATGTCCAGCCTTGGCTCCATCTGTCCTGCCCTGACCACCAGGGTGGCCGTGCTGTGTGTGCCAGTGCCCTAAACCAACATGGATTCTATGAAATGCTGGTAGAGGTATTTTCTTTGAGGAAATTTCCTCCTCACCCTGCAGGGTCCGTGTACGAGATTTCAGGCAATGAATGCTGCTTGTCAACGGGTGACCTGCTGAAAGTCATGGCTGTGGCACTGCAGAAGGTTGTTTGTGAGGACACAGAGACAGGGCAGACAACAGAGCTGCCACCGACGTTTAAGGGTGAGTGGGGCTGCCCTGCCCCGGCCCGCACCCCATGGGTGCCCTCCTCCCCAGGAAGACCTTCGCAGCCCTTGTGGGCTCAGCCTCATTGTCCCACAGGTCTTTTCCAGCCTGCCCCAGCCTGGGGGTCATACCAGACACTGCGGAGATACTTTCCGGAGGGCAGCAGGCAGCAGGGCCTGACATTGGACCAGGCGCTGGGGCGATGGGACAGGCGGCTACAGCCCCTGCTGTGCCCCGCCGTCAGCCCGCACGCCCTGCTCCTGCGGCCCGTCTATGAGGTGCACGCCGCCATGCACCGTGAGTGCCGACGGGGCAGGCGGGGTGCCGCAGGCTCAGGGCAGGGATGCTGTGGGCTCAGTCTTGGCGCGCTGCGGGGTTGGGGCCGTGGGGCCAGGGCAGGGACGCTGTGGGGTCGGGATGAGGGTGCTTGTGGGGTCGGGGGCCTACAGCAGTTTGGTGCCGGGACCCCGATGCACACTGTGTGGGTGGCTGTGGGTGCGGCAGGCGTGAGGTGGCGGGGGGGACGGGGACCGGTGAGGGCCTGAGCGCGGGGTCAGGGCAGCTCTGCCCCTGCAGTGCGCCGGGACGTGGTGAAGATCCCCTCCACATTGGAGGTGGATGTGGAGGATGTCACAGAGGAGGCGCAGCACATCCACTTCGCCCGGCCGCTGCTGCTGAGTGAGGTGCTGGGGATGGAAGACACCCTGCCGACCCAGGCCGAGATCCTGGAGGGTCCAGCCGGCCTTGCTGTCTTCAAGAGCACCTGGGTGCCACGGCTGCAGCGTGGGCAGCAGCTGCGGCTCCACAGCTGCTCCCACACCTGGCGAGTCCTGGCTTCAGCCCCCAGCAGCGGCCGCCATTTTCTCCTGTCTGGTGCCTACCAGGGCCGGTTCCGGCTGCGGCCCCGGCAGTTCACAGGGGTGCAAGAGCTGGCAGCCGGCCTGCAGCCCGGCCAGCAGCTGCGCGTGGTGGTGACGCAGGACTGCGAGGGCCGGGGGGATGATGTGCCCCCACTCGGCGTGGGCGACTGACTGGAGCCCTGGGGGCTGCAGGGGAACGGCCCCAGCACCCGGCTGCTCTGCCACCGCCACGGCGAGGAGGAGGAGGAGGAAGGCAGGGAGCTGCTGCTGCCGCTGGACCTGGGGGGTGGCTTTGTGGAGGAGATGCGTGACAGCAAGAAGTACAGGCTGGCAGAGCTGCTGGAGAGGCAGGCTCTGCCCTGCGAGGTCCGGGTGGTGGCCCCCGACCCGGGACTGGAGCGGGACACCCTGGGCGCTCTGCCTGCCCTGCGGCTGGAGGCCCGCCTGAACCAGCCCTTCCTGGTGGCCAGCTTCTGCGAGGAGCCAGAGGAGGGCTTTGAGATCCCACCGCGCTGGCTGGACTTCTCCCTCCTGCTGAGCGAGGGTCCCGTCCACCTCCCGGCCCCCTGCACCCGCCAATCCTGGGTGGAGGAGCTGACCGAGGCCTTCTACTACCAGCTGTTAGCCCAGCTGCCTGGCAGCGCAGCCCTGCCGCCCCCGCGGCCCCCCAAACCAGCGCAGGCAGCGACGGGCCCTGGGGGAAGGCGCCCCTCGGTCCCTGGCCCCCCGCCAGCGAGCACCCGCCCAGCTCCTCCACTGCCGCCGCTCCCAGCATTGCCCCGACTGAGGACCCCCCACCAGCATGGCCGGCGGGGATGCCCCAGGGATGCAGGTGAGGCCCCCAGCACCTCCCGGGATGTGCTGCCCAGGTGGGAGGATGGGGTCCCCCAGCAGTGTCAGCAGGTCCATAACTGGGGGGTGCTGCTGGGCACCCCCTCTCCAGGGCTATCCTCACAGGGACGTGGGGCAGGGATGCTCAGCTGTGGATGTCTGCACCCCAGCCAGCTGGGCCCCCATGGGGGCTGCACCTCCCCATCCCCTTGTCACAGATGCAGGGGGGGACCCACAGGCAATCGCCCCAGGCCTGCATCCCACAGGTTGGAGTCTGGTCTGCCCCATCTCCTTGTCCCACACACGAGAAGCAAGGCTTGGCCTCGAGGGTGATGGCGTGGTGAGCGCCACCAACAAGCCCTTGGCCTCCATCTGCCATGGAATGCCTTCCCACACCCCACCCCCCCTCCCCCCCCCAGATCACAGGGGACCCGTGGCCCCAGAGGCTGGTGTCTGTGGTGGCAGAGCAGCTGCACCACACCGCAAGAGGCCCTTCTCCCCCCCACCCTGGGTCCCTGCTGTGTCCAGGCGCAGCTCAGAGCAGGGATGTGAGAGCAGGTCGGGGCATGCAGTTTCTGTGGCAGTGTGTGTCTGCAGGCTGTGCTCCCTCTTCCCTTCCAGGCACGGAGAGCGACAGTGAGGAACATGATTACGAAACTGTTGATGACAAGAGTCAAAAGACAATTCGCAAAATGCAGGCAATTTTTCCTTTCTAGTCCTTTAGTTTCTAGAAGACACCCAGCCTCCAAATACACTGAGACCTTACATGACATTGGTTGCTTGCAGAGGCTAAATACAGCCCTAGTGATCCACAGTGCAACCTCCAACTGCCTCCATCCTGCAGAAAGGTGCCCACCTTCCTTAAAGGCAAGCAGCCTGTATGCCATCAGGGCAGTCCCAGGCACAGAAGAAACCCGTGAGTTGTGCTGTGGGCTGTGTCCTCAGCTGTCACCTGTGGGACTCTGACAGCACCAGACCAGCACACATCTGGGCGGCAACCAAGATGCCAGAGAGATGCCAGCCCAGGCCCTGGGACACAGAGCTCACTCTGCTCCACTGTGTTGCCATTGTGTCTGGGCTGGGATTATGGATGCTTCCAGATGGAGACGCTTTGAGGCCAGCATGTCCAGACACTGCTGGCACATGGTGTGGGATGGGGTTAGGAGGAAACATGACAACATACTTCACAGAGTGCAAGCTATGCCCCAGCTGAGGCTTGAACCACGGAGTGACATGTTACAATTGCATGTTAGAAACCCACTTTCATAAGGCAGAAGCTGCATTTTTCTCAAGTACAGCTAAACACAGATCTCACTCTAGCCTAATTTCTTACCAAGGTTGTAGAAACATTGTAAAAACGTTGTGGCTTTAGCTTTTGCTGGTTTGCTCATCCATTTTTGCTCATCCACTTGCAACTGGAAGCAATGTCTGTCCTAGACCTCCACTGTCCCCTCCTGCTTTCGAGCATGCTCACTGCAGTCTTGAAGATTCTTGGCACCTACAAAGGCCCCTGCTGCACTCATGGCATCGGATGCAGAAAATTACCTGAAAACCAAATAAGGACCAAAGTTCAACTCTTCTTTTTCCTGAAGTTTGGCAAAGCCCCAGGAAAGTGGCAGAGACAAAGACCTCATAGTCCTGAAGTGCATTAAGGGAAAACAGCGAACAAGGGGAGAGCTTTACACAAAAAGCAAGCAGGCATTTCAAACCTGCATCACGCACAGCACTCCTCTTTCAAATCAGAGCTGGAAAATAAATTTTAAATTTCATTTAAGATCAAACCGGGTTTTTTTTTCCCCTCTCTCAGTGAAGAGTAGCTTTGGGTTCAGTTTTTCAGTTCATGTTATTCCTCACTGCCTAGGGAGGAGTCCCAAAGATGCAGAGAGGGTGTCATTCATTTGAACTTGGCTAAAGTCCTACCTTGGGTTTGGGCTGCTTTCCTACTCTGGCTTTGGTTCTGCTCTGGGATTTACACTCTGTATCGGCACGCTCTCCTCAAATCAACATTGTGGGAGAGACACTGACTATTGTTGTTGAGGTCCTCTCACTGAATACTTACCCAAGGAGGGAGAACCCAGCTCTCATCTGCAAACAGGCACTAGCCACTCATTAATGGCACCTAAAGCATAGGATCAGAGAATCACAGGATGGTTTGGGTTGGAAGGGACCTTTAAAGATCATCTGGTCCAACTCCTCCCACTAGACTAGGATGCTCAAAGCCCCATCCAACCTGACCATGAACACTTCTGAAGGATGGGGCATTCACAACCTTTCTGGGCAACCTGTTCCAGTGCCTCACCACCCTCATCGTTTCTTATGTCTAATCTAAACCTACCCTCTTTCAGTTTAAAACCGTTGTCCCTTGTCCTGTCACTATAGGTCCTGGTAAAACATCTCTCCATCTTCCATATAGGCCCCCTTTAAGTATTGAAAGGCTGCAACAGGGTCTCCCCAGAGCTTTCTCTTCTCCAGGCTGAACAACCCCAACTCTGCCTGTCTTCATGGCTTCATACAATGTACAAAGCTGCAGCCAAGAGAACCACCCCAGTGGCAGGGGCCAACAGGTGTTTAAGTCACCCCAGAATCGTTTTTCCTTCTCCTGGGGAAAAAACTAACTGCTGGACTACAGCTGGGGAGAAGATAGGCTCCAGGGAGGAGGAGGGGAGCAGAGCATAGAGGAAACCAGAACAACTGAAAATGCCCAAGTGTTTTTATCTCCCTTATTTGAGCCAAAAGCATTCTGAGTTTGGATTTCACCGTTAGTTCACAGACAGTTTTAAATGCAGACTTTCTGTGAAGCAGCCAATGCTTCTGTCCCCTAAGACCTATTCCAGATGGTCCCTCTAGCCAGACAAGAGCAGATGCTCCTGGATGCTTTGAATATCAAACAGCAAATGGAGAGCAGGCAAAGACTTAAACTCCCTCCCCAGCTGATGATTTTTTTCCTCTCCAGTCCTATCACAAGTGTTTTGCCCAGTCATACAACTACTCTTTACTGCAAGCAATTCCATTCATCTTCACTTCCAAAAACCAGGCATTTTCCTCCTAATCTGTACACCTCCTGCAAAAGGGAAATTACAATACTGTTGGCTTCTAGATCTGCTGGACTCCACAGCCTAGAAGTTCACCTGTTACACATCTATCTATACCACAATTTAGCCCCAGAAGTGCACCATGGGCTACAGATGTGCCACTCTGAACCTGAGCAGGACAGTGCCATTTGCCCCAGCATGAACATGAGAAGCAGACGCCCTGCGTCCAGCAGCCAGCCCCATAGGTGTGCATGCAGGGAAGAACTGCTTTTTCAAAGCCAGGTCACTTCACCAGTCCCAGGTAACAAAAACCCCACAACCTGTAGCTCCTGTGGCACCTGGAGTTGACCAGCCCGTGAGCCCACTGGCATCAGCCCTGGATGCATGTGCTGTTTTTCCAGCAGGCCCCGTGTCCCTGGGAACTCGGCAGGCAACAATCAAAGGGCAGGTCAGCGCAGCAAACCAGGCTCCCATCTGGCAGGCAGAAAGCACATTTCAGTCTCAGCATTCAGCTTGAAAGATCCCGGGGTCCTGCTTTTCAGCAACGCATTCACCACAAAAGTTTCTCCTGTGAGAACAGCTACATGCCTTATGGTGAAAAATGCTCCTGAATATTTATGAACTCCTGAACTGCTCCCATTAATAAAAGCAAAACAATTCGCAGAAGGTAGTTTTCAGCTTTGCATTTTATAGACTAGGAAGCATATCATGACTAAGAGGACAGACATACACTGAAGCAGCTGCCCTCAGTACACTGCCTTCCTGAACAAGGCAGGATTGTGCAGAGAAACAGGAAATGAAAATATGTTATCTCCACCCCAATACATCACCAATATCAGCCCTGCTGTTTCATAACTTAGTGTTTTTCTCTGTCATGGTTTAAAAATAGTTTAAAGAAGAAAAATTTGTTCCATGTGATGTAAATAATCTGAGCTTCAGCTAAAGTACTTCTGGTGGTAGAAATGATCCTGGCTGTATTTGGAACATTAATACAATGTGTAGGTTTCTTCAGCAGTACATTATTTAATTTCTTAGATTCCAAACATTCACCTCGGATTGACCTTTTAAAGCAATTTACTTCAAAAGCTAAGGAAAAAATAAGTATATAGTTAAAGAAATTCTGAAAGCATAAGCTGTGTTTTTACCGACATGGCTAGGTTTTGTCAACACAGATGCTCTTCTTTTTTAGGGAAGAAAAGCCTCTAGAGCCACACACGCATGCAAGACTACCCAAGTGAAAATTTTATTGGAAACATTCAAAAGTTGTAGTAACAAGATCACCTCATAGTACAAATATAGATTTAAATGCATAAACTAAACCAATTAAAAAAATCTATTCATGATTACTGTACATTAGTGGAATATTATTTTTGGCTACCCACTTAATGAATGAAATGTAATGGAATGAAAGCTGAGTTAGGAGATACAGCTCTAGAAACAAAAGACAATCTGCCCAGGACGAGATTAGAAAGAAGAACCTCTTTCTAACACAGGCATCCTCTAAGGAGACAAAAACAAACTGAATGCTCTGAAGCTTTGAGTTCAGTTTTCCCATGTCTCTTTATCCTTTCAGTCACATGGTCACAGCATATAATCGAGTCCAGTTAACAGAATCGTTTACGTTCTGCTTGTCCTTGAATTCCAAGGAGGTACTCACAGAGTAACTGGGACTTTCAGAGGCTAGAAAAAGTAAAGATCACCTTCCACATGCCAAAGCTCAGCAGGATAACTTGATACATGGACAAGCATTTGCTTAGAACTAAATCCAGCTGGAAGTAACTTCACTCAGCATCTGTTGACTTATAGTGATCATCATCCACAGTGGAATAGATGTGTCCCTCGCTGCTAAGGAATTCAACGGCTTGCCTTTGAAGAAAAAAACCCTAATTGTTAACTAGTTCATATCAACACCTTTCAGGGATTTCCCACTTACAGACCCCATCCCTAGTGTTCCCTCGTGGCATCTGCCAAGGGAAGCTCTCGGTGGCTCTATCCTGTGAGCAGTTTAAATGCTGCTCCACCAGTCAGTAGGTACAGAAAGCCCCTCCAAAGCTAGGGCAATATGGTCTCCCAGCAGCTCTCAGACTCTGCCTGCCACAGAAGGGAAGGCCACCACTCAGTACTTCCCACATAAAAGCAGTACCTACAACTCTGCTTCAAAGGGGACAGAATACAGAAATATAATGGATGTTAATTACTGTCTTTAGGCTTCACTATTTTTCTAAGTCTCAGGGAGGAGAAGTTCTAAGAGACAGCAAAGGAGAAGAGAACAGAAACAGTCTATTCCCAAGTTTTGATCGGTGTGCAGAGAGCAAGGTAGTCCTTGAACAGGAGAAAATACTGCTGAGGCACTGCAGGACTCCCAGGTAGCTGTTAGTTTGCTACTGAACCATTCGATGGCTTGTTTTGAAAACAGGGAGAGAAGCATTTTATCACCCCTTCAGCTGACAATGGCTCATTCTAAGCTGCTGAAGACTTCAAAAGCTCTGGCTCACTACTGCATCCAACTGGGAACATCTGAAATTACTAGTGCTGTTTCACAAGTAAGGATCTAGGCTTGCCCACTATTTTCCTCTCTGCCTCCTTTTATCAGACTCCAGGAAGGACTGCGTGGATTTCCAGAACATCTTTTGTTTCTACACACTTACTTGATTGTTGACATGCTCATATTATGGAGCTGAAGTTTCAACTCTTGAAGACTCATACCTTCTGGGACAGGGCAGTTTTTAATCAAGTTCAGCACCTGGAAAAGCAAGAACGACCATTAGCACACAGCCAAGCTTCTCTGTCAATGACGAGGTTGAGGAAGAACTATTCAACTTCAAAGAGTAACTGAGCTTGCATTTCTTTGTCCTACATCATGCCACAGCAGCCTCTTCTGCAACTGCTGTGTTCCTGCAGAAGCTGCTTGCACCTACCTGACTCTGATGCGCTGTGAGTCCATTCACTGGTAGGCTGCCACCTCCTCCATAGCCCGCCACGTCACCTATCCCAGTGGAGAATGACTGAGGCGCTCTTGAAGCTGACTGAAATTACGAGAGTAAAACTTCTGTGGTTATACAGGCTGCTGCAAACCCATGACATTAAGGACTTGGTGTTATTTCAGAGAGGCAGGAATTAAAAATAGATTTCCAAAAGAAACTGCTCAAAATGGACTGCAACACAATCTGTCTCCAAGGAAGCCAGGACTCTTGTTACACCTTCACGGTAGCGCTCCAACAGCTTCAAGCTTTCCCGCCCCACAACTGGTATACAATTTCCCCAACAAACCAAGAGGTCTCTCTCTTTGGGAGATAACCAGTAACCCAGTAAGGGCCAAGATGGAATCAGGATCTTCAAGTACGTACCATAAGATTTTTTCTGAGGATCATATGTGCATTGACAATCTCTAGTATGTGTGTGGTGAACTCATTCATATTTTCCAGGGCCATGATCTTAAATGCCACCAAGCTTTTCTTATTCTTTCAGAGAAGAAAAAAAAAAAAAAGCAAAGGAAAAAAAAGGTTAACATCACAGCAACCAGAACATGCTTAGCAGCCAATGCAGCCATTCTCTCCAGGAACAGGGACAGCAGCGGGTAGGGAGCTTGTCTGCATGTAACTAGCCCAAAATTTTCTGACTTACATTTTCATACGTGATTTTGCAAGACAATGTAGACACAGTAACTTCTCTTTCTAACCAGCTGGTAATTAATTGCATTTTGCTTTAATGCACGCTCCATTGTTTGAATATTTATTCATATACTTAGTTACAATATTTAGTTATGAGGCAACCACATCACATAATATGTTACAAAAAGCGTCCCCGTTAACCAGAACCTCGTCTAAGCTCTACAGTGCAAATACCCAAGAACCTGGTGGCCAGTACTCTGTTCCGCTGAAAACAATGTACTGATGAAGAGTGGCATTTTAAATGGGTCATCTGTCCTTTGCATTTAGGAACAATTAAAATGTTATTAAATATAGCCCTGGCAAAAACATTCAAGGATTTGTCCACAGGAAAGGATGAGCAAAGACCATGATTAAATGGATATTCCAAAGTGAGCCCACCTAACACTGTGCCAGAAAACCAAACCTTCATGCCACTGCTCCAACCTTGTGACTTGGAGTCAGACATGGGTAACATGATCTTACCTGGAAAGACCGAAGATGACCAGCTACTTTTACGTAAGTTCCTGGAGGTACCACAACATTCTCGCCACCTACCTCCTAACAGAGAAGAAAAGGAGAAAGGACGGTTTTGCTGATTCATGTTTCCATTTCTCAGTTATCACAATAAATGACTTAGGAAAGGAGGCTTATCTCAAGCAAACACGAACCGCATGCATTCCCATGTCCAGTAAGAGCAGTTAGGTAAACATAACCGTAAATGAAAAATAGAGAAAAAAATATATGCTCGTTTGAACGCACTGTAGACTTGACAGCAGTCAAAGCCAGTTGTCTGCTCTGGTGTCTCTGTCTGCTTCCGAGATATTTTCACAAGAGCAAAGAACCCTCAAATAGTAAAAAGCAGGTGTTCAACTACGCAACTTGGCATAGTTATGATAAATTTGCGGTTAAGCCAACTGAATGTCTACCTAATTACTCTCCTGGAGTTGTTCAGCTGAACTCAGCTGTTAGCCTTCAAATATATGTCACAATAACATGGGCTAGCTTTAAAGGCCTGTTATACCAGCAGGAGTTTAGCAAAAGTTATCAGCACTTCAGGAGTCATCCATCAGAAAACCAGACAACATTCATTGGTACGTGTCTTCATCTCAATCACAGAGCCACATACAACATCTCTGTTCACTTTCTCTCCTTGACTTTCTACACAGAAGTAGAGTATGCATCTCCCAGTTCAGCTATGAAGTAACTGTTGAGCTCCAGCAGCTAAACTCTAAAAAATTATGAAAAGTGATCCAACATAGAACCATGCATGAATTACAAAACAGGACATGAGTCATGTACAGCACCAGTGATCTCTGCTATAGCAGCATCTCCCTTGGACTTCAGAGTTGTTATCCCTAAAAAGCTTTTCAGAAAAGCCACATCTTTTTGATAAAGTCCTGCGAGAAGCAGGGAGTTGGATTTGATGATCCTTATAGGTCCCTTCCAATTTGAGATATTCTACGATTCTGTAACTTTTCTTTCTTCACTGCTCTGAAAAGCTTTTAAAGAAGCATGTCCATAACGAATCTGATGCTTACATCAGTATCAACCCACTGCCTGACATCCATCGGGGCTGCCGTCATGTCATCCACTTTGTAGAGAATGTTCGTTGGTGCTTTCTCAGCGTGCCGTATGATCCCCATAATGGTGACCTGCGTTGGAAGAGGGAAGAGTTTATCCGAGAAGGCCCCGGGAAACGGGTCTGTTTCACCCGCAGCCGCGCCGCTCGCTGCTCTCCGCCGCCCACCTGCGAGATCTCCACGTCGCGGATCCGGAAGGTCTCGTCGACCTGCTCGGCGGCCAGCAGCTGCGACACGGTACAGGGCACGATGTTCTGGGAGCGGATTCTCTGCAAGGGACGGCGGGGCCGTCAGCGGCCGCCGGGCAGCGGCCGTCCCTCTCCCCGCTCCTCCAGCCGCCGCGGCCCAGCGCCCCGGGGCCGGCCGAGGCCCCGCTCCCGCCCTACCTGCTTCCTCTCCGCCTGAGTGCCGGCGGGGGAGCCGAAGCCGCCCGGCGACTGCGTGTAGCCGCCCACGGGCCCCGAGCTGCCCACCATGCCGTACCCGCTGTCGAAGGTTCCTGAGGGGGGAAAGGGAAGAGCCCGTGAGGCGGCGGCGGCGGCGACGCGCGCTCCCCCCCAACCCCCGTCCCCGCCGCC
>JANZLQ010000022.1:8055917-8080615 GCA_026212715.1 Elanus axillaris
CCCCCCCCCATACCAGGATGCAGCCAGAGTAGTAGGTGAAATGCCTGTTTTACAGCTGTTCCTGTAACATTGTAAGCCCCTGGCCAAGGACAGTGGCACCACAGCAGAGCTTGGAGGAGGGTTGGCTGTTGACCTTGTGCAAAAGAAGGGAAGGGAAAGTTTGTGTGGGACTAGCCAAGCACCACGTGCCTCCCCTGGGCACCACAGCAGAGCTAAGGAGCCAGTACCTCCACTGCTGGGTCCCACAGGATACCCCAGAGGATCAGGGTCTCCAGTGGCTGCACTGCGACCTGTGGCACCATCACCCTGAACACCGCTGGTGCCAGTGATCCCAGCCCAGGCCATGGCAGGGGACAGGGACTGACTGCAGTGGTGTCAGAGAACAGGCTGAAGCAGTGACTATAGAAAATAAAAGACTTTATTTTTTTTTTCTCCAGTTCATAGGACAGTTCCCATCACACAGAACAAAGGCTCCACAGCCAGCAGCGCCCAGGGCTCACCCCTCTCCTAATGCTGAGCAGTCCCTGCAAGGGCTGCTGCAGGCTGCGGGGATCCTACTGCTTTTCATGAGCACCAGCATGGACATCTACCCCAGGGTTCTTGGAGGCAGCAAGTATTAGGAGATTAAGTGGGTTTTTAAAGCCTCTGCGGCTGCAGTGGAGCTGGAGGGGGGGCCAGCAGCACCCAGGGGGGCTTGGTGTCAGGGCCATGGGCCAGCAGGCTGGGTCATTTAGGCATTTGGGTTTGTCACCAGTTCAGCTACGGCCAGGTCAGGGGTAACAGGAAAGCACAGAGACACAAGAAAATCAATGCTTGGATAGGGACGCTGTTCCTGCCACACAAGAGACAGCAAAAGTCTTAAAGTCAGCCAGGAGAGGTAAAAATAAAATAGCCAGGTCAACCTTTATTAAACATAAACACAGAAATGTACCATCAACCTCCTATTATAAAAGTACTTTACATACATTCAAGGAAAAGTATAAATATCAGTATGAAATGTCACTGGCTGCAAGAGTTCCACACAGCTAAAATTTTGCCAACATCTTAAAATTTCCTTAAAATATCTTAAAGTAAACAAACACAAAGCAAAGCCAGCCAGCTGCCAGGCTGCTTGGTACCTTGAGTCCAGCACTCGCTGCGAGTGCCTGGGCAAAACACATCCCACCTCCCAGTGCAGGCCAGCATGGCTCTCCTGCAAGCTGCTTTGGACGTTAGTGAAGCAAAGGGGCTGCTCAGCCATGCCGGATGGTGCGAGGTTAAGGCACAGGGTTTAATCCCAAAGTTCAGTCAGCCAGAGTAGGAGACGTGCTCCAAACAGGCTGTTTCACAGGCTGGGACATCTCTCATGCCCGCTTACAGGAGATCTGTGGATGGGCTGGGGACCCCCAGAGAGATGTTCAGGATTCAGCACAGACTCTTCTGTGGCAGCAAATATATCCTGATCTTCTGGTAACGTCAGGCCCTGGGAGCAATGGGGCTGCTTCTCGGCATGGCTCACTTCCTACCAGCTCCACTCCAGCTGACGCAGTAACGACACTTCACAGGGACCCCAGATGAACTGGACTCTTTATGGACCCAGCAGTAATGGAGCTGTAGCCCTGTAGCATCTCTCCCTGCTCTGCACGGGGCCCAAGCTGCTGTGAAACATCAGCACACACCTACATGGGCTGCCCCAGCTATGTGGGAACACCTGGTAACACACCTGAGCTCTCCATCTTGTGTACACAGCAGATGGGTGAAAACACCCCATGGGCTCCTGCTCCTCTTCAAACCCTGCTGCTGGGCCAGCATCTGCAAGCAGAGCAGCAGCTCTCAGTGCAGCCAAATGACATCCCCTCCACTGAGCTGTTCCGTAATACCCACAGCAGAAATTGGCTACTCAGATTTTTCTAATGGGACAAGAAGTCACGTTGCTTGCAGGCAGCAGGTTCTACACAGACAGCATACTCTTGAAGCAGAGAATTACTGGGGAAATATGCAGACCCAGAGCATCTGCCTGAGATAATAGCACAAAGCCAACACCTAGCAAGGAGCTAGATGGAAAGCAGACCACTTCTGACTCCTGTGACCACCTTGGAGAAAGAGAAGCTCCTCTCATTTTTAATTTAAAAAAAAAACAAAACTGGAGCTAGGAACATGTGTAACAGAGACCTCTGTGTCCAGTCCCTTAGCTCTGGGGATCCAAACCCCTTGCTCTAGGCACCTTCTCCACAGTGGTGACCAAAGCTGGCCCAGCAACGGACACTCCTGGGGCACAGCAGAGCATGTGCTGGCCCAGCAACTCCCCCAGCACTGACAAATTATTCCTCAGTAATTAATGCCATGAAAGGAATGCAGCAAACATCACCTGCTTCTGTGGGCACAGCCTGAGTGGGTCAGCATCCTCCCTGAAGTGACATGCTTTCAGACCAGTCCCCCATGGGTCCCAGATGGGTCACACTGGGCTGGAAACCAGAGATCTGGAGGGGTTTGGGTGCAGCTGTGGTGTTGGGTCAGCAGAAGCAGCAGAGGCATGCAGTGGGGTGCAGCAGACATCTGTCCTCTGCGCAGAAACTCCAGGCACCTGCTGATTTGGTGCCATTGGGGTAGAGGGAGGAGGCAGATACCACTGAACACAGCCTGACCTGGCACAAAACCAGCGCCCTGTGCCAGCCCCCAGTCTCCAGCTGGCTATTTCTGGCCAGTGGTACTGCAGGTCACTGACTTCAGCCTTTTTTTCTGAGATGGTAGCAGAAAAATCAGCGTAACCATCACTCCTAAGGTCAGTGTGCTCCAGGCTGTCAAGTCACAGTGTCTTAGAAAATTAAGTCCCTCTTAACATGAGTGTTGTTTCTACCTATGTAGTTAGGCTAATGCAAAGAAGAATACAAGAAAATTGAATCTGATTCTACTAAAAGGAACTTACTCTCACAAATGGAGTCAGGAAAGCAGAGGTGAAGATTAATAACCATACCCTTCTTTGTAACATTCATGAGGATTTAGTTCTCTCAAATTATTCCTAGTCCAGACGAGGCCTCTATTCACATCTGAGCAGTCTGTAATAGTGTTGTGCTCTATCTAATGTTCATAGGCAGTTTTGTTTTCCTTTATAGGGAAAATCTGTGGGATCTATGGTCTGGGTCATGGATAGCTGGAATCTAATGATCTCCTGCTTGTTAACAGGGCTTGTGCACACATTGACTAGCAGCCACTGGGATCAACTCAGAACACCAACAATTTCCTCTACAAGGAACCACGTATCCCAGAAACATTCCCATATCTTTCTATTTTCCAGTAATCCCATGTTGAGGAAATAACATAAGGACATTGTAATAAATTAACTGCTTTGAACACCCAGGGAAGGAGAGAGGACACATTTCACAGCAATAGAGGTATTTTTGACATTTTCATTAATATTTCCTAAGAAAAAAACCATAGCTCTTTTCAGCTCTGCAAAACAAGGGAGGTTCAGCTCTGCCATCAGTATTTTTCTATAAAAATAAGGTTTTGTGTTTACTTGGGTTCTACAACTAAGCTGAATAGAAAGGAGAAGGCTCTTACAAATACTTCTGCTGTTGTATCACCCCCTCCCTCTGGAGACTACCTGCTAGAGCAATTCAGCTGGCTTCTGTAAGTCTCTTCTTCAGACAAGCTCTAGCTCTGCTAAGTCTAGTGCTTCTATATAGGACACCTTTGTACTTGGCAGGGCCTGTGCTCCTGAGGAAACAACCTGGTGTCATGTTCTACTGTACAGTTTGCATTAGGTATATTTTCTTCATCAAGCTGAAAAGTGAGTCCCCAAATGTATGAAATTTCTGCCTCCCCAGCAATGGAGAGGGCTTGCAGGAGCTGCAGTCACGCCTTTGCTCCAACTTCTTACAGAAAGTCTAACTCAAGGGCTTGGTGAAGGGACACGAGGTCTGCATGATTTGTGATCCTCCAGAAAGGCATGTTGTGCTATAACAGAGAGATGACAAAGTCAGGTTTATCAGTGATTTTACAGCTTGGTGGAAGCAGTAAAGGTACAACTGTAGTGTTGTGCAATATGGTGGTTTTGACAGCACTGTCTGAGCATACCATGTTCAGGCAGGACCTCAGCCATATGCATATCAGTATCTGAAGCCGATCTTATCTGCACATCTGTTTATGATGGGCCCTGGCACTGACTATCAGCTGCTTTGCCTGCTCATGATGGAAATCTCAGTGCTCGGCTGTGAGCTGCTGCTTCACCCAGGAAAGCCTTTCCAGGGCTCCCAGGGAACCTGCATAGACGACAACTCTGGCATGTAGCAGACAGTGCAGAGACAATGTCCTGACAGTAATCTGTGCACTTCACTGCCTTTAATTAGCATGACTGAACAACCTACCCAGGCCTGTCCAAATCAATCAAACTGTTTGTTCCTTGTTTGTAATTCAGACTAATGGTAGATGCTGTGTATTGATCTGACTGCTGGCAAGCAAGTCCTGACTCCCTCCGTGCTCCTGAGAAACTGCATTATCCTAACTGCATGCTGTGATCAAGACATGCTACATCAAGATACTGTCTTACAGGGACAATGTTATACGCAATTCTAAACAACAGTAAAACAGAAAATTTAAACCCCCAAGAGCCAGAGAACTCCCCATTTTAATGTAGTGAAAGATCTCTTGCATCAAAGGCAGTTTCCCCCTGGCTGCCCTGGCCAGAAGGGTTCAGCCCTGGAAAAAGAGTCCCTGCAGAAAAAGACTGCTGCAGTAACTTCCCTTTGCATCAACCCACATCCCACCTCTGTGGAGTCAGAAACCCACCTGCTTAGCTGCAACCTCTTCATCACGCCCATCTCCAATTACCACATAGGTGACTTTCTTTCCAAATCGTGACACGATCCTCTCAAAACAGCTCTCTTTACCTGCCAAAAGACAATCCCACTATCATGAGCCTTAGGCAGAGAGTAACAGAAGCCTGAACAGGTCCCTTCTTCCCAGTAGAGAAACAAATTCTTGTCTTACTGGGAAAGGGGTAACACCAGTTCAGCCTGTGAGGCCAGAAGCCACCACTGTTATATGGCCAGTTGGACCACAGCAGCCATGGGGGCTGCTCAGCTGCAGAAATTGTTACTTCCTGTGTAAAGATCCCAGCTAATCCACAGCAGACACCTCACTGCCAGGTACTCAGCACAACTCCTTACCTATTTTTGTAGCACTATAAATATTTTCGATAGGAAACACTTCACCCAATCCATACAGGAGAACTTTGGCAAGAGCTGGCACCAGTTGGGTAGTTGTGATCAGGATGTTCACACAGTTTTTTCTAAAAGAAGAAAAAACACTTGTAAAAGCACATCTATGGCCAGTGGTGCCGACAGCTACTCTGGGCTGCTTGCTCTGCTTTCCAAAAAGCCATGTGCTTTGTTGTCCTGCTTTCAAGAGGCTTTTTAGGCCAAGATTTTGATTTGTGGTTTTTGTTTGGTTTTGCTTTTTGTTTTAAACAGACATTCTCTGGCAGAAATGCAATTTTGCAAGCACAGTCCTATTACGGGGACCTCACTAACAACAGACATTGCAGCAGAAAAATCCCAAAGGGTGCTCAGGAGTGGAGTTCCTGCTCACTCAGTTTGATTCCTAGTTACCTGTTACCAAAAGCAGTAGTATTACATACGGACACTGCTGCAACACAGCACTGTGTGCAAATCTAAGTGAGAGAAAGGGCTGAGAAAGCAATATACACATTTCCAGTTTCCATACCTGGACTGTATAAGTAGCAGGGACTTTAATGCTGTTTCCAGCCAGGAATCTGTTAACACTTCTATATCGGTCCTTAGTCGCTGCAGAGCTTCCCTCTTCTGCGGGCTAAGAAGGCCTGGGAAGCAAGCAACACAAGTTTTCCCAGCTGAATTGGCAAGTCTAACACAGAGAGACCCATCATTCAATTTAACAGCTGCCTGTTCTGCAGTAAATAACACAGTACTGAAGGCAACTGAAAGCTGAGACTGTCTCAAGGCAATGAGAGAAATCAGCTTCCAGTGACACAGGTCTGCCCAGACACCTATCTGTGACTCTGACTGTAGGGAAATGAGTAGATACTTCATTTATTTAAAACCATTTCTCAGGATACATGCAAAAAAATGCATTTCTCTTGTACAAAGCACTTGCAGCAGTAGGTGTTGTTTGAAGCCACAGACAGCAAGGGAAGGAACTCCTGCAGTCACCCTCTCTTGACTTCTTACTTCCCAAGGATGCTTTCCACTTTAATCTGTTTTAGATATCTTTTTAATCCCCCCCTTTTTTTATTCCCATATTTTTTATCCCTTTTAGATAACATTTTCTCAAAGCATCCAGTTTTGAATTAAAAGCAGCCAGAAATGGAGCCCATACACTCAAACCTGCTCCTGCCAGTAAATACACAAGAAAGGATCACCTTGAGTTGGAACCTCTCTCCACCCAGTTTTCAGCCATGACATACAAACCAGCCCTGAAGTACACCAGTCCTCTGACAATGAGGCAGGCCATGGAGGGACCCACTGTGGGCTGCACTGATAACTGCTTTACCATGTGGCTTTAGACAGGTCCTGAAAAACTCTGGATTCAGGTTTTTCATGTGCAAAATATGGAATAATGGTCTGATCCCTACCAGAAATAAGGTAATTGCAGCATACTGAAATGCAGACTTTTATCAATAGATTTTTAAGGCTGAAAGTTACCCTTTTGACCACCTGGTTTCTAGAAAATATGTCCAAGAAAGCATTCTATCAAATTTTTTTTGTGTAGGCAAAGGGTATCCAAGACCACAACCCACCAGGCCAAGTCACCCTGCCAGGTGAGCTGCTCCAGCAGCACCCCTTTCCCAGGGATGTCAATGCCAAGATTCAGGCTAAACAGAAAATTTACCTACATTTGATATCTGTGGTTTGCATTATTACTACTTTGGCATTGGAAGGGAAGCAAAACTAGAAGATTTTAAGGACTTTTGTGAACAGATGGTAGAGATGTTATGTCAGACTATAAGCAAAACAGCCAAAAGGGTGAACACTGTATTCCTTGACAATGGCATGATAAAAGACAGATTTTGTGAAGACATGAGAGAAAAGACCTCCTCAGCAGTGTGGTATGGAAGTCATTTAGGCCAGTCCTAAGCAGAGTGACAGGCAGCCTTTCATAGCAATGGGACACTGCACCAAAATTTTCTCTTAGATACAAAATTGACTGACCATCCCTATCTACAGGATAACTCACAGACTGCACTGGCACACCATTCAGTTTTGGAAGACGTACTCTCTTAGCTTCCATGGAGATTTGATCCCATTTAGCACTAGGGGAATGGTTACTTTTCACGTTCAAAACATTCAGGAAAGTAAAAGCTCTGAGGAAGGATGGAGTCTGGCACCACAAACTCCGTTTAGTGCTCAGATATTGGCACAGGTGAACACTCACCTCCAACATTAGTTTTGTATTTGTCGTAGATCTCTCGTACCCTGCGGTAGCGGAAAGCCAGTTTTCTCATCCAGTCCACTCCACCCTGGACACCAACTGATGAGCTGTGATTTGCGTTACTTCCTGAGCCACTGAAGCCATCCGTGGAGAAATTGTAGTTGCTATTTCAGAAAAGCAGATCTGTTATGTGCCACAGCAGCAGAATCACTGCAGCTTTTCTGGCAGGGTTGCAGACTTCAGCTCTGACAGCAGCTAGAAAAGCACCTCAGAGAAGAACTCCGCACAACCACCACTGCACCCCGATAGCCGAGACTGACTTCTGTGGGCAACTTTCACTAATATCCAACTACATTAGCTGCTGGTTCTGAACTGCTGTACCGAAATGTACTAATTCATCTTTTCTTTCACACCCTCCACTAAAAAACCTTCCTTTGGTCTTTGACTGCTCACTCCTCTGCGATACACAGCATCCATCCCACTAACCCCTTTCTCATCCTGCAGTGATAAACCCCAGCATAGTATCTTCCAAACATAACATCTGTGTCTTTACATCACAGCTGCAGCTCCACAAGCAGATGAGCTGCTTTACCAGCTCATGACTGCAGGAAGCAGGTCCTGCTTCACCACTTTCCCTGTATTTCTTTCTTCTTAACACACAAGCACTTCTCAGACCTTTCCATGAGCCAGTTCAGCTCATTAATGCAGCAGAAAACTTGCCCTCACACTCCTGATAGTGTGCATAATCAGCTCATAGAGGGATGCAAACCACAGGGAGAATTTCAAAGGTCAAGATCATGAAGTCTGGAGTGTTTGTTCTCCATTCATCACATGTCATTGAGCACACAGGCAACATTCAACAGTGGACAATATAATTCACACTAATTCCTGAAGTCTTAATATTTGGGTTTGAAGTACCCACAGAAAACAGATTAGATCAGCTATACATTTCATGCATTCATCAGTACATCACCTTAAATCTTGGCCATTGTCATCAGATGCCACATCTTCAATGTGTACCTGGTCACACTCCTGTTTAAGAAAAAAATAAAAAAAGTCACACTGTTGTAATGCAGAAAGATACTGAAATTTGCAGATTAAAGAAAGTACAATATAAAACAATCCCCTCACATTTCCCAACACCAACAAGCCATGCCATACTGCCTCCATAAACTTATACATAGCTTCCATTAGCTTTGACTTCCAGTACTAGGTTTTACTTCTCAGCACCTAGAGGTCCTTGCCAATATTGGGATTTGAAGTACCAGAAAAGTCTGAAAAAAGCATGTTTCTATGACATTTCGAGTTGTCTGCAAAAAAGGAACTTTGAAACTCACTAAGTAGGTTGGACTCAAAGCTCACTTGTCATTTGAAACCCTTTTTTCATTTCACAAAACCAAACCAAACAAAACCAAACATATCCACAAACCACATTATCTGGTCAAGTACTGATATTGCATTTCATCAACATAACAGTCAATTCTGTTACCAGAGAGCCATAGTATGAACCCTGGAGTGAAACATCAGTGTGGTGCCACTGCCAAGGCTCTGGTGCTTAGTACAGTTGATTTAACCCAGAGATAAACTGCAAACACCTTAGGACAAGAAGTGAATTTTCCCCATTTCAAGAATTTCCTGCTGCTGCTACTATCTACTATCCAACACCTACAGCAATTAAGTGTTGTTGTTGATCACATAGTCAACATATCAATGATAGACTGTATTTGGTGTTTTGTTCTGTGGGTTTTTTTTTTTCTGGTGCAGGGAGGTAACTGTCATTACCACCTTTGCAAAGTTCACAGCTGCAAGTAGTCACAGCCACAAATGGAAATTTCATTTATGTTTCTATTTGCATCAACAAAACATCTTGGTTTCCCACAGTGTGCATCAGTGATGTACCTACAATTAATTGTTCACTGTTCATATTCAACCTTCCTAAGCTTTAAACTAGTCCTGTAAAATCTGCAAATTAGGTTCACGAGTGCATATTTGTGGGCTTATATCAAAGAACACACGAGTCAGAAAATTTGCTATTTCCAACCATTTAATTCCACATTCTGGCATAACTTCACACCTTCTTGTATAGGTCATATTACTGTGTCCATTACTATCTGATAATGTATCACAGGACACCATAGGACATTGCCATGATTAAAGTAGAGATTTATATTCAACTTCTATGGAAATGGTGCAGATCAGTGAGATGTATTTAATTTGGCAAAGAATACTGCATGTGAAAGAGGATGGAAGCTGATCAGGAGTCCCTGAGGCAGGATGGGAATGGGAAAGCAGCAGAGACAGCTTGCAGGAAAGAAAAATGGAGGATTCTGTGAGATTTCCATGTGTACAGCATGCTTGTCTATGGAAGCGTGTCCTTCACAGTTGTTACACAGCCAATGAAATCTACTAAGACCTTGGCCAACATGCATGAGTTCTATGCTGTCCTTGGCTCAGTCAAAGCTCCTGAGGACTGATATTCTCAAGGTCACCTTTTAACCCACATCTCTGGTCTCCATTTCAAAACAGGATCAGTGAAAGCAAGGTGCTTACCAGTCCAGAATGCAAATACAAGACAAAGCTGACATCACTCTTTTTATTTTTACAGGTTCAAGTAGAAACCCATCAGAGAACTAAGAGAGCTCATAACACTAGCAGTCTGCAGAATGCCTGTCTCAGATAAAAGAGCACACCTCTGATTTGGTTGTGCTTAGAACCACTCCAGTTTTGGCAGACCGTTATGTTTCAGCATTAAGTGGCTCTGAAACACAACAGCCCTCACAAACGGTGCAGTGTAATTCTAACTAGGTAACAATGAGTTTTGCTTTTCAAAAACATTTGCCACATACCTCCAAGTCATTGAAAAACAAGTGAGTATCAGCTACTTCAAAAATCATCTCCTCCATTGACAGACCTGAGCCAATCACTAGAGTTGGATCCTGGCAAAACAAAAAGAGAAAATGTAAATTCAATGTGGTTACAGGCAGAAGTAAATGGTGATAAATCTTTCATCAGTTACATTGCACAGAGTTTTCACTGTATATCAAGTCTGATGTAATTCCATCTGCATTCAGTGGTGTGAACTACCATTTTCCTAATATTTTAAAAAACTCAATAAAAAAAAAAGCCACATACTGGCAATACTTTGACCCAAAATGTAACAAAACACTTCAGTACTGCATAGCAGGGACTGATGCATTTCCAGAGGCAACACAAATGAAACATTCAAAAATCTTCAATATATTTTGAAGGAGAAAAAATACTTCCTTTTACTATGTGCTATGACCTCAATAATTCCCAATGATGATAAAACCAGTCTGACATTTTAAGACCTATATTGTTCAAAGGGAAGTGTTTGTGATGTCCATACCCTAGCTCTGTATAAAGACAAATGTAGTGTTCTTTTCCTGTCGCAAACTGCCAACAAGTTAAAAGTATCACTTTACACATTTAAAACAAAATATAATTTTCTATTTCTTTTCCAAAGATTAACATTTAATTCTGCATGGTAGATATTTTTTTTCTTCCACAGAAAAGACGATATTACCTTGCCGTATTTTTGAGCATAAGACCCTGTGAGAAGTGAATGGAAGATTATGATGGTCTCATCCAGGTCCCAGAGAAACACTCGCTGAGTAGAGAATAAAAGCAGGTTAGAGCTGAGATATTCCAAACACTGAGATACAATAAAGGAGCAAGTTTTAGGGTTAATTTTGTGGTTAGTTGCAGTGTGCTTTTAACAGATATGAACAACAGTATTCATCCTGCAGGCTGAACACATTACTAAACTCTTTCATGCAGTGGAGTTTATATACTGCTACAGTGCAACTACACACTCAGAGTAAGGCTCTCCTGGTCAAACTATTTTGAAAACTTCTCTTGCTTTTATAGTTATAAAAGCAAAAACTTAACAGTGCTAATGAACTTTAGAGCCCTGCTAGGGTAGAAGTTTACTGTCTGTGATCTGGAGAGCACCAGGTAAATGACCTTGGTGTTTATCGGACACCTTTGTTATGATAAATAAGGAGGACTGGCTGCCATGAGGAATAGCAGAGTTTCACTATAGAAGGACTTTGATAAACTTGAGAACTGGGCCAGCAGGAACTAGAAGTTCAGAAACTGCAGATTCTGCATGTGGGAGAATAATGCCTCTTATTGGTTCAGGCTGGAAGGAGCTGGAGAATACAGTGGACACCAGGCACAGTATGAGCCAGCAGCCCGCTCTCCCTGAGGACAGATGAACTGCATGCTGGAGAATACTAAAGTGTGCCTAGCTGACAGAAGGAAGGTGCTGTCTCACCCTGCTTGGCACTAGGAAGGTCACCCCAGATTGCATTTACAGTTGAAGAAGTATGTAAGGAAACTAGAGAGTGGCCAGCAAAAGGCTGTCAAGATGGTCAGCAACCTAGAGAAGAGCCTGAGGGAGCTGTGATGGTTTATCTCAGCAAAGGGGAGACTAAGGGTGATCTAATAGCAGACCACAAGTAACTGAAAGGAAACTGCAAAGATGATGGAGAAATTCTTCTCAGCAGTGGCAAGCAGAAAATTGCTATGGAACAAGAAGGGGAAATTTTCAGCTTGGGAGATTCCAGTTGGAGATAGGTACAGGATCTCCAATCTGGAGGTTCTCAAGACTCAGCTAGACAAAGCCATGGTTCTAGTGCTGGGGACAGCCCTGCTCTGAGCAGGAGGCTGTACTAGAGACATCCAGATGCCTCCTCCATTGATGTCACTATGATTCCAAGATGTGTTTAAGTGATGCTTCTCAAGGACCACTGAAGAACTCATTTGGGCCAGTTCTCAGATAACATGGGTCATGGGAATTTCCCAAATTCTCTCTCATTACAGGAAAGACATGGACCTGTTGGAGAGGGCCAAGAGGAGGGCTGCAACCATGATCAGAGGGGATGGAACACCTCTCCTGTGAGCAAACGCTCAGAGTTGGGCTTGTTCAGCCTGGAGAAGAGAAGGCTCTGGGGAGACCTTATTGAGGCCTTTCAATACTTAAAGGGGGCTTATATGAAAGACGGAGACAGACTTTTTAGTAGGGCCTGTAAGGGGCAATGGTTTTAAACTAAAAGGGAGTAGATTCAGACTACATGTAAGGAAGAAATTTTTTATGATGAGGGTGGTGCAACACTGGCACAGGTTGCCCAGAAAGGTGGTCAATGCCCCATCCCTGAAAACAATCAAGGTCAGGTTGGATGGGGCTCTGAGCAACCTGATCTATTTGAAGATGTCCCTGCTCATTGCAGGGGGTTGGACTACATGACCTTTAAAGATCCCTTCCAAACCAAACTATTCTATGATACCCTTCCATTTCCACGGAGACAGGATGAAAGAAAGAGAGGAGGACTTTTACCACCACACTATTCTGCAATGCTACCTGTAGAAAACAAGATTACTACTTACTTCCAGTTCACTGTCCTGTGAGGAGGAGGTATCTGCTTTCCTCTTCCCCCTGTTCTTCCCAGGGATGTTTTTCCTTGCCTGCTCATCTAACTCTTTACTTGCTGTTGCTCTTGATAATGAAGGACTTGTGGATGCATCTCCTGGAAGAAAGAAATCACATGGTTCTTACTCCCTCATGTCTCAAAACAAACACCAACATGAAGCTTAAGAGCATTTGGCCACAAATCTCCTTTGCAAAAGGTAAGATGTTATCTTGCTTTATTGATGCAGTAGCAGTTGAACCCTTATTAGAACATAAAACATTATTTCTTTGTCCCATCATTTCAAAACAGCTCTGTCTCCTCAATTCAGTCCACCAGGACTGAGCTACTTACTGCATCCTGCCTGCAGGACAATGCTAAAGACAGAGCACTCTCCATCCTAAGGCCTGTAACCCCTCAAATGTCTCACTACCCTGGAACCACCTTATTACTCAATTGTTTCTCCTAATTTATCCTCTTCTTGAGAGAGCACCAGAAACCCTCAGTCTGGATAGAGTGTACAGAAGAAAGTATTTAACGATGTTTCTCCCTCCCAGATTTCATGGACTAGTCAAATGCCTTCTGCGTCAAGCAACACTATACAACGCATGCTGTTTCCACCTCTGCATACACTACTCACTCCTGTGCCACTGTAAGCCTTTAGCTAACAGTTAAACAGTAGCCAGTGTACAGAGCTATGTGGAGGGTGTTAATCACACACAAATCCACAGTGTGCAAACTGAAACAGACATACTTAGACTACAGTTCCATTGGCCTATCCAAGAATTAGTAAAGAATAACAAGGATGATCTCGGCACTGGAGACACAGAGTTGGCCAAGCACCATGGCCATGACTGACCAGGATACACTATGGAGCCTATTCTGCTACTGCTAAGAACACCCTTACAAGGGAAAAGAGTAAAGCATCAGTGCTTCAATGTGCAGAATATTACAACCATGACAGGAGATAATTCTCTGAATCCTTTATTAACAGTTCAGGCAAAAGATTAACATCCCAGACATCTGCCTAACTAGTTCAGAAACAGGACCAGAACTGTAGCGGGAAGGCAGAGGGCACAGGGGACCTTAAAGAGCTTGGATTCAGTCTGGGTCTTGAAGATCAGATCAGAGAAGGCAAAGTGCTGCAAAGGCAATCACTCACCACGTCCCATAAGCAGGCTGATGCCCAGCCTATCTCCAAGCAAGAGCCACCTTGGAAGCTGAACCCCACCCTGCCCCTTCTTCCTCTACTTCAGTTTTTATTGCTGAACATGACATTATATATAGTATGGGAAATGCCTTTAGTCAGCTCAGGTCAGCTGTCCCAGCTGCATCACCTTCCATGTTCTTGTCCCCCTCAAGCCTGCTTGCCAGGTGGTGGCGTTGTTGTGGAGGGGAGAAAGCTTTGACACTGTACAAGCATTGTTCAGCAGTAGCCAAAACACTGGTGTACTACCAGCACTGCTTTAGTCAGGAATCCAAAACACAGCACCAGCAGAGCTGCTATGAAGAAAGTTAACTCCATCTCGGGCAGACCCAAATCTGTATTTATTTTTTTTTCCAGCCTACCAATCTGCAACAGGCAGCAGATTTCAATTTAAAACTGTTCAACAACACAGGAAGAATCTCATAACTCCTTGCATAAGACACCAGAAGAAGCACCAAGTCTTTGCTCTTGTCCTTGTTAAGTTTGGAAAACTGTATTTTTGGTGATGAAATTCTAGTCAGCAACACTGTGATTGGTACCTGACATGGCATTAGTGGAAAAAGCCAAAGATGTGACTTCTCTAGAATAGTCAGTTAAACCTTTTCAATCCACTTTCTACATGTCTTCTCTTACCAGCTAAAATCTTCCCCCCCTGCCAGGTAACTTAATGGTATGCAGATGCAGATCTGCTCATATGCAAAGCACAGCAGAACAGCAACAGTTTACATGATGAAGCAGAAGAAAGGAAAGAATGTACTCCTGGGCACATCAGAGACCAACTCCTCAAGAGGTGAAGGCTGAACTACAGCTCCTGAAAATGCATGAGCAGTCCCAGAGGACTCCCATAACTGGGACTGGCAGCTATGTCATGGCTGTCAGGGAATCTGAATACCTGGCTGCAGGAAGGAAAGAGCTAGCAGGAGCTATTGAGACTGGATATCAACAACTGCACTGTAGCCCAAGTGAACACCCAGGCCTAACACATGACAGAACCAACAGTCCCCAGGGAGCTGCTGTTGGCAACTCTTCAAGTCACCCCTGGAACTCACTCTCCCTTGGACGTTCAGAGCATGTGATAGGTGGTTCCTAAATTGCAGCAGTAGAAGACTACCAATATGTAAGTTTGTCTGGCCCACCATAATACTCCACACACCAGTGAGACCAGTCTGACAGTGGAAGGCAGATGTTCTGTCCCAGCCAGCACACAAAGGTGCTGCAATTACCTTTTGGAAAAAAGTTTTCCCCATGACTGCACACTATACTGTTTATCACAGGTATTTTGCAGCCACCCTGTTAAAGATCCAACCATTACCAGAGGAATGTCTCTGCACCGTCCGTGTAGGCACCATGGCATTTGGTTTTTCAGTTGGATATGTAGTTGTTGCTAATGCAGTACTCTCCGTGTTGCTGTCTGCTGGTGTTACGACTCCAAAGCCAGAAGTTGGGTAACACGCCTGGTACTGACTTTGGCCAAGGATCGTGTAGGTAGGATATTCCTGTTAGAGGAAAGGATTAGTTATGATAGGACACTTCTTTCAGAAAACACTCTATATTAAGATGACTTTTATGCTAGAATATGCCTATCAAAGAGAAATACCAGCAAGACCAGTCTGACTTTATGCTGTTTCTTTCCACATATGCAAGACAACCCCCAAAAGGGTTGAGAGATCTGAATTCCCAATGGCAACCTGCACAGGCAGGTTCTGCAGACAGGAGACCAGCAATCACAGGGCCACTCCTCTGCCTCCAGTTTCTTAAAAAATGTTCATCATGAATGATGTGACAGTAACACGGGAGTATCGAGTGGATGCCAAGGCACCAGTCCACTCTGTCTGTGCTCTGGAATTTGTGGGTTTGTCTTGCATTTTACTTTGATACGTGATGTACTGACAGTGACAGAAAGTGGTCTTGTCACTGGCGGAGTGTGCAATCCCACCTACAAGAGCTACAAGATAAACTGCCTTTACTCATGTCCTGACTTCAGCAAGCAATTATTTTGCATGCTGTGATGAAAGGTATCCATTTATGAAGACTGTTTCCTCATTTAGGAGATCATTGAGCACGTGAAGCTGTTCTTGAGGATTTTAATTTCTGATACTGATAAGTAAAGAAAACAGCCACCCCAAATGTCATTTCACACTCTTCTGGCACACTGTGCACTCCCAATTCCCTCAAAGAGCAACCTGGGTTTGTGAACCAGCCACCTTGGTCTGCACTACTGAAAGAAAACCTTTTTCCCCTTACAGCTCCAAGCAAGCTTATGTTAATGAAAGAACCTTAAAAAGCAACAGCATAAGCATACAAGCATTTTTGTGCATCCATTGCATTTTCCACAGTTCCTGTATTCTTTTTCTGCAAAGTTGTGACATTGAAGGGTTCCTTTGTATATCTAAATATTCAGAATGGCAGTTAACTGCTGACAGTGAGCTATGTATTACCCACAGGATGTCAGTCAGGGGAAAGAGCTCTGTGCTAGCTGCAGGGCTTCTTGACTTTGTTTTATTCTAGCACCATCAGAATGCATCTCCTACTTTACTGGGGGGGGTTGTTAGTTTTGTTTGTGTACAAGCTATATTTCTTTTCTTGCTGAGGGAGAACAAAGGCATTCAAAAAACATCCACCTATAATCCTCCTCCCTGTAGGTTTGGTTCTCAAAATAGTTCTATAGTTTCTTCTCCAATATCTCTCTTGCAGACATCTCAGTACCCTGTTTAAGATTCACCACACAATGTGCAGACAAGGAAACAGCTTTGAACAGATGAAGTGAGTTTGTTGTGAAGGCCAAAGGGAAAAGTGTCATGGTCAAAGAGACAGCAAGAGTAATTTTGCTGACTTTGAGTTACATACTGAGTGCTATAGCTCTAGTATCCATTGTGCTCCATTTGAAGTGATGCAAATATTTGGCCTTTCTTTGTTAGTTTTGAGTAACATGTTAAACAAAAGTGAAGGAGATGCTGCACATAAATATAACAAGGAAGAAGTTTTACCTGTGAGATGCTGGCTACTGCTGATGTGGAAATATTGACAACAGTTGAGGATGTAGAGACTGGACTGGCATTGGTAGTTGATGCTGTAAAATTAAGAATTACTGCATTAAATGCTTCTAGAAAAGCACAAGAAATGAGACTAATCCAAGTTGTGAAGTAAGTACTTACTAGGTTATGTGCAAGCATTTGTGCTTCCCAGCAGCACTCTGCTCTTAAGAGCCAAAAAAGAGTTGGGTGTATTTTGGAACCAGTTGCATTTCAACTGGGCTTACAGGGAAGGAGAGCTAGCATATCTTTAAAAACAGTACTTTCAAATGTTTCAGAAACCTTTTCCCTCCATGCCTGCTGAGCAACTGGAGCACAACTGAAATGGTTTCACATCTTTACTAAAAGTTTTGAGAAGACAACAATCACATTCTGATGTTCAATTAGCAGTTGAAAATTAATCAGAATAAATCAGTAAAATGGATATGAATGTGTTTAAATCAGCTCCGATAAAAAAAATTATTTCTGCATTGGACTTAGCATATTTAGTCTAATTAGATCAAAAAATTTAAGGAAACAGTAAAAATATTTCAAATAGTATAAAAAGGGTGCTTCCTACTAGAGAAGGCAAACGTATCTCCCCATATCTCTGTGAGATGACAACTGTTTTTTGCATGAGAATTTCTGAAATAATTTGTCAACAGCTTGTAGGACAAATTATTAGAGACATATCGTAGTTAGTATGAATTTTAAGATGTTTAATAGCCTTCATGTCACTGCATTTGCTTCTTCCAAAACACAGAAGAGGCTGCTAGAGCACCACCTGGGAACACCAGTCATTTAGCAGATTTTGTAGTTTTACAGCCACAGAGCCACTCCATTAAACATTACTCCACATGGGGTTTTGGGAACCTCAAGGATTAATGAAAACAAATAATGAAATCAGTATGAACAAAATCAGGATGTACTAAATCAGGTGCCACCAAGAAATATTTTCTTTTGCTAAACCTTCTTTCCCTGCACACAAATAAAACAAAAAAATCACTTTTAGATGCTTATGAAAAGACTTGCAGAAATCCACAGTATCGCCTACTTTTACCATCACTCTGAGAAAAGCCCTCACCTTCTGCAAATAACACCCATGTGGAATTCACCCCAAGACTGAAGTACTCAAGCTTCTGAAGACTTCAGTCTTTCTACCCCAGGGAAACAGACTCCACCATGAACTCTTAATCAATGTATGTTGTGTTACGGCAACCACAAATACTACCTGGTGAACAGCTCCTGGAAAGAGGAATGGATCCAAAATATGCCTCAAAAAAGATGAAAAAACAAAAGAAATACATCTTAAAAGAGGTGCAGAAATACACAGTATTTACAAGAGGTGAGAAATGTCAAGGGTGGCATCTCTGCGGAAGCAGAAACGAAGGTAAGTAATTAGCCCCCAGGAACCCCTCATAGATAGGAGCAGCAGCGTTCAAAAACACATGGGAGAGAATTCTGGGGGGAGAACATTTAGGAAAAGGAAAAAAGGCTGCGCTGAACAGCAATAATGGTAGTGAAGATACTCAAGTACCTACAGTAGCTAAGCAGCCACTAGAAGCACAGCTGTGAGAGTAAGGTACCCATCACAGATACTCCTCATAAGCAACTGCTAGAGAACAGGGGTTAGTTTCCAAATAAGACTCATTCCAACTATACATGTTACAGAAATGATCAAGGCTATTATTACCTTAAGAAAATGTCATTTCCTAGGGCACTGTGAAGAGCAGCTCTCCAGAAAAGATCCTTGCTAACGCAGAACAAACCTGCTGCAAAGCCAGAGGAGATGAACTATCTAGAAGACAGATTATTCTACCACCTCTCTCAAGATTATCATGGAGAGCAAACAGAAAGCAATTCTCATCAGTAGTGCTCTGAAGAGGCTGCTTCTTGACTAAGATAGATAACATAAGTTAAGAAATCATAGAAAAAAAGATTCCAAGTGCTGGGATTCTGGTAAAAACAAAGATTCCCTCATATGAACTTCATTGTTTATCTTAACTCTGGTCTCCTTCCAACATTTATTTTTTAATTACCTTTTACCTATACAGTGTAACACATCAGGTCTTTACAAACAGCACCCACTACACAGATTAACCAATTCTTTCTGCACTGTGGGTCAGCTGCTTTTACTTGTGAATGCGCCAAAACCATGCAAAAATGTTTTGGCACAGATGTGACAAAAGGGACCACTTCACAGTCTCAGGTTTAAAAGATTAGCAAACACAAGTATTGCCTTGAAACTGCTGTGACTCTTTTTCTCTTCTCCTCTCTCTCCTCCCCACTTCCAGACCTCATCTTCAGACCTTATATCCCTACCTCCCCTGCCTTATTCATCCCATTTGGTTTTGCTTCATTAATTTTCAGAGATGTTTCAACCTGCTTCATGTGCTGGGAAGGGAAATTGCAATTAATGCATTTTATGTTTCACTTGGCTGCTTTGCTCTCACAGGGAAGGAAGAGGCAAGGCAAGAAGCAGCCATTCCTCCTACATCACTCCCAGCGCTTCCAAGCGCCTCTGCGATGTACCACCATGGCCACAGCTCAGGTGAGTACAAAAAGCAAAATTCTCAGTCACTAAGTGCATCTGACCATTTACTAGTGTTAAAAAATCACATTACTTCAGTCCACCATCTGCAGACTAAACCATATCCATGCACTGAAATACACCTCAGCTGGGACAGCAGCATCATACAACTGTGTGTCACCCTACTATTTTGACTGGAGAGAAAAAGACAGATTTGCAAGAGATTACTAATAAAGCAACTTTGTCCATCCTTCCAGCTCCTGCTCTCCACCACCTCCCTTGCACAAGACCAAGTACTGGCCTGACAGCTCAGTGGGCTGCTTGCTAATTCGACAAAAAGGAAACATAGCAAATCTGAAAAAGGAAGAGTTTCCTGCCAGTTTGCAAAATGTTTTTTTAAAAAAGCGGTAGCATTTACACAATTCAGCTGACTTTTTCACATTTTCAAAGAGCAGCCTGCAGGGAAGCTCTCCTCAAATCACACATTCTCACAGCAGCGTGGATCAAATGGTTTAAAAATCTTTCTGCAGAGCGAGGCCTGACAGTGGCTCTGCTACCTCACTGATCCTCAGGGACTCCCATGCTTGCCATGGTACCTCACTGGCAAACCTGCCAGAGGTCACGTTATGCAGAACCATTTCTGACTCTTGGCAATTAAAGCTGGTGCTATAATTCTGGTGGTGTGAGCGTCTCGAGGAAAGTTATATATGAAGGAAGGTAGTATTTCCAGTGTTGCATTGCTCGTGTTATGAATGTGAAAAGTAAATTAAGGATAAATATTACGCTGGGCCATTACTGTCACAATGATGCAAGCAGAGCAAGTACCATGACATACTGCATGGCCTTCCTATCAGTGAAAGATATGTTAAAATCCACTTATTGCTAATTTTAAGAGTTACTTCCCTTTACTTGGCACTCATTATATCACATCTGGATATGGCATTCAGTTTGGGGCCTCAAGCACAAGAAACACGTTGATAAAATTCAGTGGGTCTGGCAAAGAGCCATCAAAACAGTCTGGGAGCTGGAGCATGTGGCCTGCGAGGTGCAGCTGTGGGGAATGGGACTGTCCAGCCTGGAGAAGAGATGGCTTTGGGGAACCTGACAGAAGCCTGCTGGTACGTGCACAAAGGTTGCCAAGAAGACAGAGCCAAGCTCTTTTTGCAGGTGCACAGCAGGAGAAGGAGAGAAACAGTCACAATGTGAAAGATGGGATGCTCTGAGTTGACGAAAGGAAAAAAGTTTCACCATGATGACAGTCAGGCACTGGAATTGGTGAGATCTCCACCCTTGGTGGTTTTTGAGACCCAACTGGATAAAGCCCTGAGCAACCTGGTTCTGAATTCAGTGCCAAGTGTCCTTTAGCAGCAGGCTGAACTAAGGATCTCCCTAAGTCCCTGACTTATTCTATGAAGGTATTACACAAGAAATAGATTAAGAATTCCTGAAATTCTTTTTAAAAACTATAGAGAAAGAGACAAATTTTCACAATTCAACACCCAAACACAAATGGCAAAAAATCCTACCTTAAAAAAGTATCAGTTTGCATATATTTGCCATAAGCAACAATATTCCATTATTCAGCTAACTGGCACATTTACTTCTAAAAACTGCTTTGGAAGCTGGTGAAATTCAGCACCTGGCTTCTTAGATGTGGCACTTCCAGCAGTTGGAATATTTGTAGGCTGGTTCTATACTAAGAAATTCACTTTCTAGCAGATCTACCAACTGGGGCAGGGGAGGGATGTTTGTAATATGTAAGAGGCATCTACCTCCAGAAGTAATTAAAAAAACCCCAAACAATGGCACTCAGCGTATTTCCTCACAGCAAGCTAAAGACCACCAACAAAGAGCATGAGCTGCAAGAGCATTCCCAGTAAAGGCATGCAAGAATACAACATTTAGTTTCCTCTCCCCCTCCCATTTGCTCTTCACCCTGTTAAGTCCATCAGCATGGCACCAACAAGCCAGCCTGGTGCATACAGAGGTATGTAGCAAATACAAAACCACACATACACACGCACAAAGAGAAAAGAGGCAAAGCATAAAGAAGCATGCACAAACCAAGAACAAACGTGCAAGCCTCTCTATTTGTGGTATCTGGACTCAATTAGGTGGAGAGAGATGCAGATAAAAACCATGCCAAGTTACCTTCAATGGAATAAGAATAATGTGCTGGGCTGGGCTGGCTTGTGGTTAACCCTGTAGTGCAGGTAAGAACACTGTGCTGACTTGTAGATGGAGTCTGAATTAAACCACTTTCAGGTTTCATACCTGGCCACAGTGCACCTGAATCAGATAAATTGGACCAGTTACAAACAAATATGCTGGGACCAAACAGCATGCCGCTACCTCAGATTAAGATTTTTGCTCATCACAAAAGCAAGTAACAAATCACACATGGAAAATGTTTAATTTCTGCAATAGTAAGTGCTGACTGTCAGGCTGTGCATGGATTAGAGTTGCTGACAAAACTGGCTGAAAAAGAGAAAATTAAAAGCACCAACAAGAGCAATTTCCAAAACTTTCAACTAAAAATCTACTAGTGTCACAGTAAGATTCACAGCCACGTCTGTATAAAGGAATTGCTAATCCCTCTGATGTTTGGACTGAGTTGCACAGCACTGCAAATGACCTCAGCTATCACAGAGCGAGGCTGAAGTTGGTACCTATTAAGGTCAAGGTCAGTGTTTCCACTACTTCACTGGGCTTTGGGTTGAATATTTTAAAAGAAACTACAAGTCAGTAATTTTTATAGACTGACAACAGTGAATATAGAGCTAAAAAAAAAAAAGGGATGAAAAATGATTTCCTGCCATTCTGGAAAGCATTTGTATTAACACTGGGCAAAGCACAGAGAGCAAAGTGACTGTAATTCATCTGTACAAGGCATACATAAGCAGTGTGGTTTCAGCTCAGGTGCTGTGTTAAGGTCTAGTCTACTGCACCGATAGGGTGAAAATAGCATCTGACTGAAGTAGCTCAGCTCAGGCCTGGTTCTTCAGGGCTCTTCAGGCTTTTAAGTATTTCCAGACCTACAGCCAAAGTCAAAGGCATTTCTCCCTGGCCCTGGTTAGAAAGCAGGACTATCGCTTGAGAGGATCTACTTAAAAACAAGCAGAAGTGTGCGAAGCAGAGGGACAAAGGTGTTTGGAGGTAGACACAAAGTTCAGGGCTAGCAGAAAGACCAGCCTCCTTCTTAAACCCCCCAAAAAACAGTACCAAGGCTGCAAAAGCCACCTGCAGCTTTTCACCTGCTCTAGCAGGATAAGCCACAGGCTGTGAGTTCTAAGTCTCTTCCCAGAAGACACTGGAGACTCTGTAGAGCTGGACAAGAGCAACAACTCCAAGAGGTCACTCCATGCTGCAGCTTTGTCAGAATTAAATTCTGCAACGGCTCTTTGATTTACTTACATACCTGATCTCAAACTGTCACCTATGAGTCAAATTAAGTCATTCACCTATTAGTACAGCCACACCAGGGTTTTGATTCTTCGAATCTGAAGTTGCATCTTCGTTACTGTTTCAAACTTCCAGAACCATGATAATCAGCAAACAAAAAGGAAGACTGATTTAGGAAAGACTGTAGATATATTGTAGAAACTCCAGATTAAAACGTATGGGAAACAGATCCTCTAAGGAGAGTGGGAGTAGCTGTATTTGTTTAGTCTGGAAAGGGAGTGCCACAATCTTCAAATAGGTGAGTAGTTTTTAGAGGGGACAGTAACCAACTTACAGTGCAAGATAGATGGACACGGAGCAGACAGCAACATAATGAGATGGACACAGGACACACAGAAGTACCTAATAACTGTAACAATGAAACATAAACCAACTCTGAAAGCTGCAGGATAATTATCACGAGGAGTGTAACACTAGGTCAGACACACACATCAGAGGTGTTTGCAGGGTTGGCTGGATGCGAGTGCAGCAGCTGATTCAGGTCGTGTATTAAGGCATCTTTCAGCCCTGCTTTCTATGACTGTCTCTTTGTCATCTCTCAGTATAGACATGTTCTACTTTCCATACAGCAAAGCACACTCTTGGCCTGGTGGCACATCCTTCCCTCTTGCTCTGCAAGACAGCATTTATAAGCTAGCACAGTCTCAAGGATGACACAGATGCAAGGGGGGATGAGACCCCTCCATGACCAATGGCAGCACCGCAGCTGGGGCAGAAGAATGTCACAGGACACATGTACATGTGTGGAAAGGCCCCATACAAGATAGCCCATCACCTATAGGTTTTTTCTTGAGTTATTGTACACCATCACAACTACAGTGTTTCTAACACCAACTTACAGTCCCACATATGCAGGTTGTATGTCACCAGTCTTATTTTAATGCTTCTTTAATAAAATCTGTCCAGACCACAAGTATGTCCCATGCAGAACAATGCACTAAACATCATTAAATAAGTATTATAACACAAGGAGAGGTGACAAATCGGCAAGAGCATAGGTTATCTCTTCTCTGAAAGCAGCATCCTGACCTGAGGGATCTCAAGACTATCCTTGTGTTTGTCAGCTTGCTTGAATTTCATACTTAAAATACATTTTCTTTGTTCTAGTTAGATAATCCATGATGCCTTCTTTTTTGGCATTGAAACAAATACACAATAGAAAGTCATGCAAAACTCTGGAACAGGCCCTTTGATGCTGGTAAAACATCTGACCAAGCTGGCCAAGACCTCACCTGCTCAATGGAGATTTTGTGAGCAGAAACAATTTGTAGAATTTCCTCTGCACTGCATGTTCAGTCCTCTACCCTCTACCTGTCCATCACACCATACAAGGTCCATCTTCTCAGTATGGCTGCGTATGTACCACTCCAGTATGATTTACATTACTGGAAATATGACTTTTAACATCCTCCTAACACTAAAATTCAGACTAAAAATTCAGGTATTTAATAATAGACCTCAAAATCCATACCAAGACATTTCAGTAACTGATGACATTTCAGAAGATGTTTAACAGACAAAAGTTCCTATGAAGTCAACAGAAAATGCTCATCTCTTGCCTAGGTCTTCAGAATAATTTCTGGTGTTACATTCAGACTATAACACTGAAGCAGCTAAGTACTCCCAGATTCCAGAACCTTTGGATTAAACCCCTCCCCCCCAACACAGTCACC
>JANZLQ010000022.1:8080668-8116737 GCA_026212715.1 Elanus axillaris
ACACTAATAACCCCCCCTACATCTCCCCACCCCCCAATTTTAGAAGTAAGTATAAAACACTTTTTTAGACATTTTGGCCTAACACTTCAAGGGAGCATTCCACCTATTTACACATATTTTCCTTTTAAAAAAAAAACAAAAAAAAGACACAGTAAAATACTAAGAACATACAAAGCAGCCTCATTGCACCATCCACAACAAACACCAAATAAATGAAATAAAGGAAACCACCATCCACTGTTCAGACATAGAAAAAAACAGTGCAACGAGGCATTGAAACCAAAGCGCAGGCACCCAGGGAAGAAAAGTGTGTTCCAGCAGCCATAACATGGGGTTGGGCATGGTTTATAGGTAACAGACTGTTGTGACAACACCCAACACTACAACTGGACAAAAAGAAGAGGAACAGAGTATTTAGAAAGAAAGCAGACAAACTGCACTGGCAGCTGAAGACCTGGGTATGGACACAGCATCAGACTTCTCTGGATGGGTTCAGCTTTCCAGGGAAAAGGTCTCCTGGAGGAATGAAGTGAGCTCAGAAAACACAACAGGCAGAGACCTTCAGCTCCCCAGGACATGTAATATAGAGTAAACTAGGTCCTCATCCACTAAAAATCCTGAGACTACCATCATGGCAGGTGGTGGGGAGGGTTGGTTGTTTTAAAAAAATCTCTGAAATGGCAGTCATACTTGAACCTTACCGGCAGGGGCTGAGCTAGAAACGCAGAAGCAGCAAATACCAACAGCCACCCAAATGACCCTATTCTTCTGAAGAGCCTTGAGTTGCTAATAAAACAGCCCAACGCTTACACCCTGCAATGCTCCCACTTCATGACATTCAAGTGATCAGTCAGAACAATGTATCTCAGCATTAATAGTGGGCAAATCAGATTTGGCAGACACTGTTTGATCAATCCCTTGCACCCCAGTTACTACAAAACCATTATTTTCTCCTAAGGATCCCTCAACCACAAGAAAACTCCTTTTGATGAATCCCAGGTGTAGATACACACAAAAAAAAGAAGGTATTTAGATTCATTTTACATATTGACCTTTATCATCAAGATAACAGTTTGTGCCTTATTAAACAGAATTAGTAATATAACTTATGTCTAATAAAACTAAGCCCAGTTGTATCATCTTTTCTACATCATCTTTCAAAAATACCATGACAAATCAATTGCTTTGTCATTTATATAAAAGTCCTTGTTGTGTCAGCAGCTAACAAAAGCCATAAATGTTCCTGGTTTTATTCAAAGGCAACTAGTTCTTCAGCTAAAGAAAAAATACCTTTTTACACTTCAAGATACTAAGATTTTAGCACTACAGATAAATAACTCTTTAAGAGGCTCTGTTCATGTAGTTATGCAGCATGACTACAAGCTCCTGAGATGGACACTTCATGGCTATCATACAGCTGCACAGCTCACTGACAGCACATTTGGTGCTCCTCCAGGTTACCTGCATGAAAAGGCGATGCTCTCCCCTCTCGTTAGAGCTAGGTGCTAAGGGGCAAAACAGCCTCTGCCACCGTGCACTTTTGAGAGCTGGTAACAATATGCAATATTTACATATGACACCAAGCAGGGAGACATCAAAAATGAAAGAGAAGTTAAAATCTTAATTTTTAATAATCAGTCATAAATTTTCATACCTGCAGGGGATAGTAAATCGGGTTTTTTTCCCCCAGTGCTTGATGCTTTAATATACAGAGTACAAGGAAAGACCAGGCAGTTCCTTTCACTAGTTAATCCACCCAGAAGTTAAATGTCTCTGTCTGCACTACTCATCCTCAACTCCCTTTATACATCATGGAGAAAGATGGCCATTATCTTATAAAACAGACCAACACCCCAGAGGTGTGTCTCTCCCTCCACAGAGTATAAAGGAAGCACAGGGTGCATAGCTCAAACCATGTCATCTTGCTTTAGCTGCTCAGTTATGACAGGACTCTTAACCTTCAATCATTTGCAAAAAATACAATGGCTAATAGAGGGCTCAAGTATTAGAGCAACTTAAGCAAATTTATTTGCCTAGTAAACTTGGAGACATTTTAGCATGGAAACTACATTTGGTGAAAGATGAAATAACAAAAAAGTCTCAATCCTGGCCAACAAAAAGGAAAGGCAAAATAAAGGCAAAATACCTTCAGCAGAGATGCTGTAGTATGGGGTCTTGTGTGATTTCACTGACAAAGAAACTGCACAAACACAGCTGTACCACAACTAAAGAAAATTATGATCCCAAAATAAGAACCGTCTGGCAAGTTTCATGGGGAGACATCCGAATTAATGGCCAGGAAAACAGCTTTGTAAGAAATAATATTTTATGATATGAAGTCCCATCAGTACTGTAGATACCGACCTACAATTTTAAGTTAGGCATGTGGTCTCGTACAAACTCCTCTCTCCAACACACCTGTTTAAGCTTAACATTAGCTTTTTAATGAGATGTAAGACAGTAATTGCAGGCACTGAGAAGTCTTTGAAAGGTTACTTCTTACCAAAAGGAGGTAGTCCATAGGTTTGGGTGGTCTGGGGGTAGATGGTGTAGGGCTGAGACTGCTGTAGTGCTTGGTACTGAGTCTGACCAGTGTAAGGGCTCATTGTTTCCGATACAGGTACAGAAAGGATATGTGCATATGGCCTTATTAAAAAGAAAGAACAAAAGTAAAAAAGAACTATTTACATTATGCATCTTTCAGCCTCCAAATCAGAAGACACATAAAAAAACTGCTTTAGGAAGAAGAATATTGATTCTTACATACACAATGACATGTGCTCTTAGTGTAATACTCACTTGTGTTTCCCAATATGACAGGTTCTTGGTTTTATGTATGCTGCCTTTTTCTTGCCATGACACCAGAGGAAACACTCTCCTCCATGATGCCAGAGCACTAGTGCTTATTCCTGGACTGGGATGGCAGGGTAGGAGGGGAAGAACAAACTCCCCTTTCCAACAGGCACGAGCTATTAGTTTCACTTATCATGCCTCACAACACCAAATCCTAAAGCTAATACAATATAGTAGTACGTGTCAAAACTACTGGAACACACAGAGACTACACAAAAGCAAGCACGGGGGATTAAAGGCCTACTATGCTACAATGGGAGGAATTATTAAGATCCCCAAATGTGGTAAATGACCAGAAAATCGTATATTCCCCTTATATTAATTTATGTCCAGTTTGTTTGTTCCTCAAAGATTATGGGCATTATTCAACAGGACTATTGTGTTGTTAATTACTTGAAGTGGCTCATTTATCCTTGCAATCATAAGACAACAGCCACTGAAGCCAAAGGGTGACTTCTATCAGCTTCAGTGTCCGCTGCAATGAGTATCTGTTGCCAGAAGATATGAAAGTGTGATTTACAGCATTACAGAAATGCATAAAGATGCAAAAAGATAACTTCAGAAAGAAGTAAAAGTTACAGCATTTAGTAACAATTTTTTTACTTACTTTGCAGAATACATTTGTGAGGTATAATCATTTGATGACCTTGGGATATAATCAGTGCATGTCATAACTGGAAAAAAAAGTTTGTATAGTTACACAGGCAATTTCAAAACCCAACAAATAATGACAATATCAGCATGCACAGTACATTTTAACCAAGACACAGGATTTACAAAGGTTTTTTAGTGCCTTGAATATTTGTTTCAAAGAAAATTCTCAAACCATGCACTGTTAAACCAGCACAAAAATATTTTTCTTGCCAGTTCACAGCAGGTAGATGATTCAGTCAATACTATTTCTCCTTTTGTAACATTGCTTTTTCTCTTTACCAGCTGGTACCATCATCTTTTGCAATTCTCATGAAAAAACTGATTTCAGCCCTGCCCAAAACCTTACATATGCCAAAGGGTCTTCGTCTGTGCTAAGCTTAACATTTCTTTTCTGTGTCCCAGAGCAGAGATCAAAGCAGTTGCTTGTTTTGCGAAGCTTTCCTCTTCCCCTTCCCTTTTCTACATACTCTACCCAGAGCATGACTCCAGCAATCTGTTTTTCCTTTACAAAGGAGCAGCTCCCAGCTCAACAAACTTAATCCCACACAGGAGGTGACAACAGGTGGAGCTGCAGTGCATAAGGCTCAGAGTTTAAATTCAGACGACCTCTAAAGAAATCTGGCAGTTACATTTAACAAGATGTTCCCATTTTTCTGCTTGAATGAATCCACAGCCATTACACTCTAAAACTGGTAAGAAAGAGTCACTCAGGCTGCAAAGTAAATGTTCAAAATCTTCTCAATTAGCACTGCCTATGGCTCTAGTATACCCCATGTGTGACAGTTCTTAATTACAGCATTCTGGTTTAGGGTGAAGGGGGCTTGAGCTGGTATGTCTTAACCTAAGAGCCATTAAAAAACCCCCTGGATTCAGATGAGCTGACCTGATAAATACTCAGCTGTCCATCAAACTAGGAAAGCAAGGACATGCAGGACCCCTGGCACACAATTTGGCACTGTACAGCCCCTCTGGCACATGGCACCCCCATACTGCAGTATGCTGCAGTGATCTCCAAGCTACATTACTTTTGTGACTTTAAATCTGCACAGTACATGGGTTTACCAGTTTGGATCTACAAGCACCATACCCAAAATCTTAGCAAACAGCTGTGCTGCTGTGGATCCAGCTTAATCATCTAAAGCCAGTTTGGAAGCAGGCAAAGCACACAGGTTCCAGCCCTGCCTAGAAGGGGATCCAGGATAAAAATGTATCTCTCGTATGGGTCTAGGGGCCTGGACCTTCCATCACTACCACAACAAGAGACTGCTCTTTCCCCCTTCCTTCTGGAGTAAGACTCAGCTAACAGCCTTCAAAAAGAAATATGGTCACAGATGGCAGCATACTTTGCCTTGGGATTTGCTCCAGGTGCTAGCGATGTGCTCCAAGAAGTTGGGCCTTCCCTATCTGGAACGGTCTATCACATCACTGCTCTTGTATCATCATGTAGTTAGCTCTCTCATCAGTTACAACCACTAAGGGGAGCAAGTTAGTTTGCACAGGCAACCTTAACTGTAAGTAACATTTGCATTCTGGTACCTAAATAACCTTCTCTTAATGTAATCTGAGCATAAGCAGTTGAGAAAGACAAACCATCAGCCACACGCTCTGCACCTTCTGAATGCTCCATGAATCACCTCCCTCTAGTCCTCAGTGTTTGCCTTTACTCATGGTGTGAAGCCCATGCAGCACAAGGATACAACATGAAATGCAAACTGGGAACTTTGGGACCTAAGGGCTTTCATTCAACACTTGTCAGATATCACATCCCTCATGCAAAAATGTCTTCTTTTTTTTTCAAGAATGTCAACATTCATCTGAATAGTAATGTAGTAATGGTATTTCTAGAATTCTTATTTTTAAAATAGCATATAAAGTATTAGGTAATGATGTAAAAAAGAAAAAGCCCACAATATTACTGCATGCAACTTCTGGAATCTGTAAATGACTTATCCAGTTAGGCAGCAGATTTTGCAGGGTAAAACTTCTGGTAACTCCTGCAACTGCAGCATCACAGCATGTTGATTAAAATAGTAAAGATGCAATCAGTTAGCAATGGAAAGGTACACATTACATATTTTCAGTCAAGTTGAGCTGATTTACACTTATAAATAAGTATGGGTAGTCAAAGGTTTTTTACACAGGAATCCTACTTTTGTAATAACCTCCAGCCCTCTTTTTCCAGAAGAAAGGATACATTCCATGTCTCACTTACTATGCAATCTTTTTATTTTCTGCCTCAGTTTCTCCTCCATTTATTTCATAAGGAATTTCTGCAGACATTCAATACAGTTCAGAATGTAAGATTAAGTGTATGGCTTATTATTACAAAAGACCCAACCAGCTGTATAATTATTTATAAAAACACCACCATTTAGAACAGGCATTATTGATCAACTGAAGCCCTTCCCTCAAGAAAAATCATGTATAAGGCAGATAAGACATAGCAGTACCCAGCAGCAAGCTGGGGGGGAAGCGACACAAAAAAATTTGTTAGACGTATTTGCTTACTATCAGGCATTAACGCTTTGTAAGCACCACAGCAAACTTTCACTTTACAACTGATAGTGAGGACTGACTAAAGATTACAAGGAGGAGACAAAGCTTGTGCTTGATGAAGCAAAGTAATGAGACCAGTGGAAGAAAAGAGGAAAGACAGTGGTAGCAGAACTCCAGAAGATACTTACTCTCACTGGACATGGGAAGGTTTGAACCAAGGCTTGAAGATTCAGGTTTCTGATCACTGACTTCTGTGTTGCTCACATGACTGCCAGGACAAACAAAGGCTAATAATTAGCATTATGAACTCTTACATTAACATCCTTGGGCATCGTAACCCCTGGGTGCACCCTTCCTAACCGAGGCAAACTGACTCTTACCAGAAATAGCTCTGCACTCTTTTATATTTCACACAGAGATCCCAAGAGAGAGATCTGCAGCTCTGATTAGACATTAAACTGTTACCATCTCCAGCACATTTACTCACCAACTGGCCTTTCAAGATAAGGCTGTAGATTCACTTACAGCTCAGCAGACCTAGCAGCTTGGGAGCCGCTGCCTGCAACAGCAAGTATGAACTTCTTTCTTGCTGCCTGGGCATGGCCTCCTGCTCCCGTGTCAGCTAAGGTACACTCGAGGCTCTCCATGAGAGTTTAATTTCCTCATCCAGCACAAAAACTCTGCAGTTATTTTTGCTGGGATACTGAATAGACTCAGCTCTTGGAGGGATCCAGCAAGCACCATGCTTGGTGCACACTTGCGCTACAAGCAGAACTCCCCCTCTCAGCAGCAATAAGCAGCAAGAATGTCCTTCACCTTGTAAAACTGCAGCCTGAGAATATCTGAATAAGACACAGATCCCTCAAAACCTCATGAAAAGCTGTGTTGCAGAGCTAGCAGTAATAAAACTAAAGCCAACAAGGCAATTATAAAAGGAAAAAGCAGTTTCATTAATTATCCGTACTTCCTACTCTACATATAAAGCCAACATTGACAATAAAGCCAACACTGACAATAACTGAAATGGTGCGTGAAAAATCCAAAATAATCTAGTAACCTGCAAATATTTCATAAGTACAGAAGTGACAGCCACTTCAAGGATGCTTCAGCACTGGTCTTCAGGGACAAACCCAGCAGTGAGGCAACCTCCCGTGGACACAGGAGTCTATGACAGCAGGGCCATGACATACCACTCATGATATCTTTTACTGGGCTCCTGCAGGCTGCAAGGAAGGAAGGAGAAGCCGAGGAGTGTGTGATATCAACCAGCAGTGCCCTGGTAGCTCCATCCTCCCCTGGACTGCTCCTTTGGGCTGTTACAGGCCCCTTTTGTCCAGCTCCTTGCTCCAGGATGGGTTGGGGATAATCCCCTAGGGCAGGAGGTATAGCTTACCTAGGGCAGGGGAAGGGGGAAGTTGGCCAGTGAATGCCATTGGTTTGGTTATAAGACAAGTGAGTTTTCTTCCTTTGGCTGGTGAGAGGGAGTGAAGCTTAACCAAAATGTTTTTTCCCCTTGAAAACCTTCAAAATCAAAATCCTTGGAAATCTTTCTCAATACTAGTGGATGAACAGACTTTCATAATATAGCATGAGTTTTGCAAGAAAATAACATATTTCTACGGAGACTCAGGGTATTTCTGTACTATTATTCTTGGTGGAAAAAAATGCTGTGATTCTGTCGCACAGATAGTCAACCTGCGGCCCTTAAATGGCATGCAGTTTGCAAGCACGTTAAGAGCTGCTCATTGTTATCACTTCCCATGGAAAATGTAATAAATAAAATAATGTTTCTGACCATGCTATACCAGCCCATATTTCTGCTCTTTTTCTCACTGCTGCTCCTCAACACACGCACCTGTGGCTCTTGGGACATATCCATCCCAAGTAGCTCTTACTCTCCACCATTTACAACTTTTCAATTGTCACAGACTCAAGAGAAAAATTCTCACTTGCACTATGGCTGCCTTGCACCACTAAGAGCATCTTGCAGACCAGCCTGACCAGCAGAGCATGCTGTATTCACAAAAGCATTAAGACTCTTACAGATGCTTAGTGCTCCCAAGAGAGGACCCTCACTGGATACAGCTCTTCCCTTCCCCACTTCCACAATTCAGCTAAAACAAATACAGCTAGAGTATTGTCATTGGCTGAAAATCATGTTGCAGAGGAGAAACAGGTCTAAGAAATTATTTAAAACTATTCCATAGGTCAAAGTTAAAATCATATATAGTTTTATCAAAATAGAGCTAGAATATTTAAATAGAATATTTAAGCAGGTTAGAAATGCAATTTTATCCCCTCCCCTTCTGTTTTTAAATACTATACAAGGATGTTTACACTCAAATCTTGTGGCTACTGGCACCTGTAGGAAAGCTGTGATTGCACTGAAGCAGGGTAACTTGCTGAAGGAGAATCAACACCATTCACCCCAGCATGTTGAGACCTGCCTGTGCTGCCCCCAGCTCCTTTGTAGCCAATAGAGAGAAAAAATCCACTTAGGATATGGTTCATCTCTCCTCACACTGGCTAGAAAGGGAGCTTGCAGTGATTAGCTCAAATTTCTAACTTTTAGACATACAATGAATTTCACTGCTTGCTCACTGTTTCCTGTTAAAGTATTCCCTTCAATGTTTTAAAAAATACATACTAATGTCCCCATTCAGGGCTTCAATATATCACATCCACTCCTGCATGAATGGCACACACAGTGTTTCCTCCTTACTCGCACTGGGATTATCAGAGGCTCCAAAAAGAAATCTTTCTTCGCAGTATTTGCTACTACTCACAGGAACAAAATAAACCCTAATATAGCTATTCTCACTATATGCAATAAGAGTGATTAATTCCTAAATACAATATACATCAGAAAGCATCTATTGAGGCTAAAAATAGTACAACACAACAGCTTTAAACATAAGAGGCTATCAATTTGAGGGCTTAATTTCTCAAAACAGTTATATGCATAGTTTTGCTAAGAATCATATCACAGAAACTATTAAAATATTCTGAGTCTCACCAGAATAAATGCATGTTATGTGCAGTACATGACAGCCTCTTCAGATTCTGTGAAAAACAGGATGCTTGATGATGCAATTAAGATTCTTCATAGCCACTTTTATAAAACCTTAATACCAAAGGGCCAGTTAATTTTTTTTTAATTGGGAACTTAATCTCAAAATTATATAAAATACAAAAGTGACTTATATTTGCCCTATCTCTGTGAAAAATAAAACAATATGCAAGCTTCTAAAATGGAAGCTTATTATGATAAAAGAACATTAGTAACTGTTCCACACTAAAATCAAATTCAAAATTACATACCTCAAGCTTTGTTCTCTGGATTCCTGCATCTTGGCTTTTTTCACCTGCAAAGACAAAAACGTTCACCCACACAACTAACAAGAGCTGTCCTTGACAGGTTCTATGCACACACACCTCCATTAGCAGATCACCACTGGTTACTACAGAGTTCGCATTAGTGTTTAAATACAGAAAGCCTTGCATTGAACTTCAGAGCTAACCAGTGTAACCATGGGTTCTTCATCTCAAAACAAGCTTCTTCCTAATTAGAAAACAAATGCTAAAGCTGAATGTGTTAGCAAAATTGCCATGTTATTTAAGTAACAGATGATGGGATATACAGCTACAAATGGACAATTTTAAGGACATTGAATAAAACAGCCATAAATTTTAAGAAAATCTTAATCTCGATAGATTCAGCACAACTGCCATAAACCTGGGTCCTTTGCTTTCCCCCCCCGTATATTTAAATATTATATAAAGATAGAAACTTGTATATTTTTTCTGTAATAAGTTAGGAGCTCCAATTTTCATTGTTGAGTAAAAAACAATACAGCATTTATTCTGGTTTTGTAGGTGGCCAGCTGGTTCCATTTTCTGTATAGGGTATTACACAACAGAAAGCACTGGCTTGAACACAACTTTGGTTTTCTGCATGCAGGCAGAACTTTGACATCATCGGCAGGATGACAGGGTTAGTTTCTGTGGCCTGTAGTCTTTTGATGTTCCTGTGATATACTGGCTTTCCCCCACCTTCTCCCTCTAGCAGGAAGTTTTACAGCCTTCCACGTTTCTGGAGCAAGTTTAGATGCCAAACTTGCTGCTTCGGTAGCTAGCTGCACTCACTGTTCATCCTGGTCCCAGCAGGGCACTTAGAAGACAGCAGTGTTTAGCACGTCTTCTGTGAACACGGTCTGGGAAGGCGTGTGCTGGGTATCAGGCTGTAAAGCCCTCCGACTCAGATACAGTAGTCAAAGAAAGACTGTTGCCACATATGAAACCCACTAGCATAAAAACTTCATCATGTTATTCAAGTTTGTCTCTTTCAGGTGAGTATAAATAAAAAGCCAGGAAAATGCAATTTAAGTGTCAGAGGTCAAAATATGCTCAAAACTTTTTTTAAAAAATAAATTAATAAAATACAGGTGAATTCCTCTTGGGTAGGGGCAGATGGGAGGGAGAGGTACAAAAAAGGCTAAAGGCTCAAGGCAGCAGCAAAGGGAAAGGAGTAAGCAAAGAGTAAGGATGGAAATGGGAAAGCTGAAAGGACAATCTTCTCTCCCTGATGAAATTACCAGTATTTTAGAGCTCAGTCTGCTTTCATCTCTGTACCAGCTTGCCAGCAGCTATTCCCTATTCCCTCTGACATTTCACAGCAGAACGCTACAAACTTCATTAGCACTCATCACACACACAAAAAAGGCAAACCAATGACAAAACTCTACGGCAGTACAATGGCTTAGATACTGCACAGCCTCCAATCTTCTGGCATTCTTCACTTCAACCTGAGAAAACAGCTGTAACACTGGCATTCAAGTTAACTCCTGCTGTGGTTCTTCAGCACCCCAGCTTCACAGACTTCTCCAGAACCCCTCTCCTGCCTGGCTGGGAATACACGCTACTTCTGGTCCCCACTGCCACGAGGTCCAGGGCCTAAAGGAGCGGTATGAGTCTTCTCCACCTAAAGATGAAGTTAACTACAGCACTAAAGGAAAGCAGACTAGTATTGCCCCAGCGCCCCCAGGCACTGAGTTATCAGAGCATGGCTGCTGCCCATCCATGATGCCCCTTAACTCCTTTTGGTGTCCTTCTGTCCTGCAGCAGGTGCTCCAGCTCTTCCCTTGGACCCTGCCACCCACTCCTGAGCAGGGACCTCAGCCACTAACACTGCACCAAAGAGCTCAGGGTGCCACGCTGCCCACAGGGTTCTTAAGGAAGGGAGATAGAAAAAAATTAATCACATTAGAAAAAGAAATATCAAACTGCTTGAGACCAAAATTATACTGAGGCTAAAAATAAAAATTAACTCAAGAGTTGGCAGCTTGAATTTTAGATTGCATAGGAGGAATGCTGTTGTTTCCAGTGAGGTACTCAATAAAATCTGGCTTCTTCAATTCAGTAGTTTTTTTTTTAGTATGAGAGGTAGACAGAGAAATCAGCTCACTTACAAAAAAAAACCCCAAAACAAACGACAAAAACAACCAAACCAACCAACCAACCAAACCAAACCAACAAATAAAAAAGAAGCAAGGTTTTGCAAGACAACATCAGTTTTATTGACCTTTTCATCACAAGCAGAATGGAACAGCTGTTCTTAGAACACCTCTTGATAGTCAGGACCTGACCTCAAACCACTGCTCTGCTGACTTCGGTCCCTGGACTGGAACTTCTGTCTTGATGAATATCTACACTGCAAGGCCATCGAGCCTTGTCCTCCTCTGGTGGGAGATCTTCCCCCTCTGCCAGAAACATGCCCGTAGTGTTGTACAGAGAACAATATTTTAAATGAGTTTTTCTTTAAGTCAATAGTTAATTTCATTTTAAAATATGAATAAATATCTGGAGAGGGTTTCATACTCTGTTTAAATAGCTCTGGAACATGGGATAGCCAGTGCAAGCATGCAGTCTAAGTCAAGTAAACCAGCAATTTTTAATTTCAATCTATCATGTTCCTGCCTCAACTGGCTAGCCTTGGCTAGTCTCCATCTCTGCAGATTTTTAAAAGAAATTTTCCCTAATGTCTTAATGCTAAGCAGTAACATTTACAAAATCTTGAAACTTTAGTGGGATGCAAACCCCATTTTCTACCCATCACTAATCACTGCAACTTACACTACAAATTTAAGTGGGAGGGAACAGTTTTAAACAGTCTTTCATGAGCTTGGAAAGCATTTTCTCTCTCTCCTGCCACATGTCATAAAACACACTTAATGCAGAAAAGGCATCTAGTAACAATAACTTAAGGATGATATTCAGGGCACAATAAGAGTGCTGCCATGACATGCTATACTCCCAGCTGAGCCCTGCACGATCACACTCCAACCCCAAACCCTACATGGGGCACCTATTCATCCCCTCCTGCACAAGCTTTAGAAAAGGCTGCCAAAACCTCTTCAAACTCCTCTTTTCAAAACATACTCCCCTCTGAAAACCTCTGCAGAGATGCTGAGGGGGTTTTTGTCCCCTCTCAAGTGACAGGATCACAGTTTGAAGACATTTCATGCAGGAGAAATGAATTCACTCTTTTTAAAAATAAGAAAAAAAAGGAAAAAAGAAATGAAAACAAGGAAAAAGATGTGGTGTACCTCAGTGATTCAAGTTTCAGCTTTAGCAACTTCAGACATTATCTCACTAAGCTGTCCTGCTACACTACAATGAATGGTATGTCTCATAAGGTACATCTTTGCTCCTACCTCCATCTTTTTATTTCACTATCAGTTTGGGGCTTATGTTGATTTAAAAAAAAAAAAAAAAGAAAAAAAAATAGTGACACATTCTAGCTGATCCCTACTCCCAAATCACAAATTTCTATAACTAAAAATCCAAATTATTCTTTGTGCTGGAAAACTCTGTTTCTGCCTCAGATCTACCAGCACTAGAGTTCAGTTGTATTTACAGTCAGAATCAAAGCAGAAACAAAGTTTTCCTCCCAACATCAAGGTAACAGTTGCTTTATGACTGAATCCAACTCTAGGACTGATATTCACAGACTAATTTCCAAGCCCAAGCAGAACCAGGGAAACCCCCACAGTCACTGCTAGCCAACAAGCAAGGCGATGACTTGTTGGAGCAAATGCTGCAAAAGCCATTTAAGACCCCAGCAATGTCATTGTGAAGAGAGGACTGCACACAAGTCAGGAACACAGAATTTTATTGCAAAGCCTTTGCCAATTTCAATTAAGAAAAATCTTCAGCCCAAACAAATGACCATTTGGTTTTTTTCTACAGTTCTGGCAGCATTGAATCTTTCTGGAGCCCTTCCCATCATGCTCTTCCCTACCACTGACTCCGGCTTGCCGTTGTTGTCCAATACAAGAAGTTGTTCCACATAGAAAGCAACCCAGTGGATGTCTGCAATGAGTGTAACACAAGTTCACCATCCCTTATGAAAAGATTTTTGTCATTTTCTAGCATTAAGGATTAAATAAAGTATTACAAAAATCAACTACATGCATCCACAATGCATTCAACAAGTGAGAGATTACTATACAGGATTACTTCTAAAAACTAATCCAGATTAATAACATATTATAAACTAATTAATTTTTTTGTCATGAGAAGGTCAGGAGGTCACTTTCAATCATTTTCCCCCAAACTTCCCTTTGCTCTCTTATTTCCCATGCCTGTTTCTGTTTTCTAGCACTGCAGTGTACACAGAAATTTTTCCATTCTGATTCAAGTCTGACAAGGGAAGAAACATTAAAAAAAACAAGGACAAAAGACATGCCTGTTTAACATGCCAGGCGGAAGTATGTAGGGTGAGAGGTCTAACATTCCTTTAGAAAAGATACACTATATACATTTGGACCAATTATTAGCATCAGTCCACACCAACACAAAAAAATGACCTGTTTTTTTTGTTTTGTTTTGTTTTTTTTTTAAAGTAAAATACATTGAACTCAAAACCTGATGACTTTTCTATAGGCTCCTTTCTGCATTCAGTTATCAGTAGTTTGTCATAAACATTATTTTTTGAAGTAACATACTAATCTTCTTCCCATGAGTAAGAACAGCAAAATGATTTGGGAAAGAAAACAAGTTTATACATCATCAGTGTGGGTCTACTAGGCAGACAGGATTTTGCAAAGCTGACTTTAGTTTTCTTTTTATTAGGGAAATTAGCTTGTTTCAGGAACGGTCTCACTACAAAAACCCCAAAAGATTGTTCTTTTCATTTCCTCCTGCAAGAATGTGCCACTATACTAAAAATATGTCACTTACTAGTTGTCATCAATATAGTCTTACATTCTGTCTCAGAATGACTGACTGGCATAAAAAAATTGAAAGAAATTACCAAGAAAATCTTCAGCTGAAAATTACAGCAGAATCTGCTTACAGAGGATGCTTTCATGTACTGAAAATTAGCTCTGCCCTGTCTCTCATGCCCTGAAGAATAAAATTTTGTAAAGACAGTTTTCATTGTATAAGGATGTAATTACAGATATTTCCTTTTTTAATACACACTTTTAATTCATTTCTACACCCTACAAATATCTGGAGTTCATATTACATGTTTTTCTGATTAGTTTCACTTTTTGCGCCTATTATGTACCTATAATTTGAAGGTTATATCAAGCAATATTTTGAACAATTGTAAATTTACATTTTCATTTCATTCAACTTTGTTCCTAAGTCATAAAATTGCATAAATGTCATTACAATGTATTTTCTAACTAGTTAAATGAAGAACATAAAATTCTTGCACTAAAAAAGCATCAAAATCTTTTCAATGGGAACATTACCAAATTGCCCTCAGCATATTACTCTATTTTTGTATGCATTTGAAAAGGTCTCCAAAATTAAAATAAGCTTCACTCTCAAGGTAACTTGGAAATGTCTTGTTGAGTTTGCATGAGGTTTAATTTGGGAATTTAATACAAGCTTTTTTGCTTAATCCCTACACTATTATGTTTTAGACATATGAATTTAACTTCATGTTATACTGTATTAATAATCGCTCTACACAAAACTTCTGTGACGTGATATTATCAGTTACTTATAATACAGACAGTATTGCAAATATCTAAGATGTCTAGACAGCAATTTTTAACTGAAGTCACATTTCCCTACTTGAACACCCTGTTAAATTAAGAATTTAAAAAATGCTTTCCACCTGTGGAGATGATGAATCACAGGACCTTTTCAAGATCTTAAGCACAAGAAGAACTAAAGACTATATACACTGTAATAACCAGCATGCTGATTCTGTCATTAAAGTAGTGGATTTTAATTTCTCCAGAATAGGCTTGAAATGGTCTGGTTGTCTGAGTAATTATTAGGCACAATTTTGCATAGAAACATTATAGAGTTTAAGCATACATAACTCTTCCTTTTATTACTGTTGCCTGTCTGATTATAGTAAATTAAATGTACAACACATTTTACTAACAGCAAAATGACTTTCCACCTCTAGATAAATATACTAAGTACATGCTTTATTTTCCATTATTAATTAAAATAACTTTCTACTGAATTTGTGAGATCACCAATTTGTGTTATATGTTCATTTTTAGCCTTTTTAAATGTACTTACTGGTTGTTCGGGTAAGTCTTGTGGCTCTTCCATGGGTATTACTATTCTAATGCTTAAATGATTCAAATCGTGTGTTCCTCGGCAGTCTTCAAAGCCTGTCAAAAAAAGGTGTTCATAGCTTTATGTACTTTTTGGGGGGCTTATCATTTAGGCTATCAGAGGACATTAATTGTTCTATATTCCACCCACAGGCTTTCTAAACTCATGTTGCCATCTCCCAAGTAAAAGATGAAATTCATATATGGGAAGATTTCATAAACAAGGGATTTAGCTTTAAGCTTCAAGATACAAACAGACTTTTTTTATGCACGTGGCACATTTCTACATCATTTACTTGTACCATACCAACTACAGAAGCTAATGTATCAATCAGACATGTGCACCGTGATTTTAAAGACACTTTAAATGATCAAGTCTGGTCTACTAGGTCAGTAAACAGCGTGATTCAATCTAACCTGTTTTAAATTAGAACGTTTATATAACAAAAAAAAATCAGGACAAGACTGTACACCTAAATGTATTTACACGCAGTACTGTTTACTGCCAAATTCACAAAGCAAGTTTATTATTTCAATTGCATCCTTCAGAAAGAGAATTTTGATGAAAACTTATAAAATAATTTTTATTTTGGAAGCTAAGTAATTGAGTAGCATTTAGCATAGAGATCTTATATACTATACCAAAGAGCTGCTATCCCCCAGGGTTTTAAAACCATGAAAAGGAAATTTTGCAGGTTACTTCACAACCCGATCAATTTTTGCAATTTGCTGGGCAAAAGGTAATGCACGTGTCCTCCACGGCTTACTTCTTTGCCTGACCAACGTTCACAAACAGTCTGACCTACGCATTCGATTGCTCTTCTCTCACCCTCTCATATCAGAGCCAGTTTATTAAAAACAAGCCCTAACCTCTTTAGACAAGCTCCATCTCAACTGCACCAAAAGCAAGTAGGTGCCTCCTCTCCCATCCCAGCAGAACTGTCTCTTCCATATGTACATGTGTGCATTATTGCACACAAAGCAGAACCTAAGTGGATTATAGAAATTAGAAGAAAGGCTGAAAAACACTTAGTGGTTTAGAAGAAATCAAATACAGTGACTTTCTGTGCTGAGATACAGCCTATTCCTGCCTCCACAGCCATGAAAGTTTTGCTGTAAATCTCAGTGGAAATGCAAAAGGCTGTTTACCCGGCTCTCATTTCTCTATGTCTTTCTGGTTTTCCCTCCTGTCTGGAGCATTCAGGCACCTTCACATCATGAAATTGTCCCCATGCAAAGTGACTAAACAAGTTAAGAGAAAGAACTTTCTGGTGTCCTGAAAACAACTGCTATTTCCCCCTCCTGGCCCCTGCCAGACCTACTTAAACTCCGAGCACGTGCAACCAGCCTGTGGTGGAGCACCACGTGCCGAGCACAGAGATGCTTTGCAGCCTGGAATAATTTTGTGTTAGCCATGAAAACACAAAGGATTTCTTTTCCCTTATTTGAGGGCAGGTAAAGGTTTTACATGCCAGGGTGTATCGTGTATGCCAGTGTAAAATTTCATTCAAGGTTTGAGTATTTTCCAAGGCTGCCTCCCCTAATCAAAGCTACTTACCTTTATTGCCTTAACTGTAAATCAACTGAATTTACACGAAGTTTCTTCAATAACTCAGGTTTTGAAATTTCCCTATCCACACCACGCACAGAGTACTACTACAAAGTACTACTGTCACCATTCCAGTTTTTCCTCCATCAGTTTTAATCAGTTTTATTTTAAATATAAAAGTTTATTTCCTTTTTAATTTCTGTAGGAATAACAGAGAAAAATTAAGACTTAAGAGAAACTGTGGCATTCTAATGGCCAGCAGCAAGAATATTTTAAACTGATACCTGTCCTGTCCTGTCCCTTGTCTTTCAGTTTTGTTATCTGATACTGTTTCATTGTGTAATTTCTCAGAAAAATCCCAAACTAAACTCTTCACTATGGAAAAAGATTTCACATCACACTTTGATTCATACAGCAGTAACTTCCCATTCCATGATTGGTTTAAAAGCTGTGAGCAGTTCTTTAATTTTGTTTTTGAGGAGGATCTAAATAATTAGAAAGACAAAAAGATTCCCAGAGTCATGTCAGAATATGTTAGTTACACTTGTGAACAAGATTCTCTTCCCAAATGAGTAGGGCATCTTGTAGCACCTGGAAGCAAATGAATGAGCCAAGGCAGATGAGCAGTAACCGCTTGCCTAGATGGCTAGTGAAAACTTGACTTCTGGTGACTTCACACCTTCTTCTAGAGAAGATTCCATACCTCCAGAAATAGCAGCTTGGACAGAAGACATCAGCAAAGATCTGGTGCTCGTTGCTGATGTTACACAGAAGTGGGCAGAACAAGAAGCAGCGTGCATTTCTGGGTAAGAGGGATGTACTTAACCTGTACACCCGACTAGCTAGGAAAGACGAGGTCTTTCTCCAGCAAAGGCCTCCTACACCACAGACAGTTTAAGCTACTGCTGAAGTAAGAGCTCTTGCCCCTCCTTACCTCCAGCAACCCACTCTTGCCCACCTGACACCCCTTCTTTTGTGACCACCAAAGTGCTTGTGTGGCTGAACAGCAGTCTGGATCTGGGATCTGACCTTCTTCTAAGGAAAAAGAAAGAAAGAAAAAAAAAAAAAAGGCACCCGAGCACAATTTTTCTGCTAAGCTGCTTTAAGTGGGATCAGCTCTGGTCTCACAGAGCCCTGTGCTGGGAGGAGCCAGCAGAATGGGGAACAGGCAGAGCACACAAGCAGGGCAGCAGGATGCCCCTTTTCAGCGACAGCCATAGTAAATTAAACCACAATTCTACCATCTTATTTATGTTTCAATTTGGCACAACAGAAGACCTAAGTCACAGTGATGTAAATACAGCTCCACAGCCTTTCAACCTGTATCACCCACCCCATCACCACGGTCTCCTGCAGAGCCACCACACGACTTCTCGTGGCTGGGCACGGAAAGCACTTGGACCACGAGCAAGGTCAGAGCCTCTCCCTGCCATTACCTCTGCGAGCGCAGAGCCAGGGAGGGGAGCTGCCTGCCTCTCTCCTCCTGCAGAAGAGGCTGAGCAAAGCTGCTGACAGCTTCAGTGCCGAAGCCTTCGTTTCCCTAAATGCACCCTCCGAAATGGCTAATCTCCCCAGCTGCCCGTCAGCCAGCTCCAGCCCTTGGGCAGGCACTCCGGCCAGCCCTGAGCACCCCCGGGTGCTGCAAGATGCCTCCTTGCCCAGGAGGAGAGTTACGCACCGTTGTACCGCCCAGGGCTTAGATTTCCAAAAAACAAACCCAGCGCCTTGCACCTGCTCAGCTTGAGCACCTCGGTGTATTAGCAAGCAGCTCACCATGAACAAAACTGATTTCTAAAAAGTGAAGATAAACAACACTGATTTTAATTTTTTTTTTTTTTTGGTGGCATCTCTGATCTCAAAATTAGGTTTTTAACTTAGATAAAACTTAAGGTGACTGTGCTTCAGACAAGCTTATCACACAGTTTCTGTTATAGAACATTTTTAAACCTTTAAAATTTTTAAACCCTTATGGGACCACAACAGAAGAGGTATCAAAGCAGATCTTCATATCTTCAGTTCCATAGAGAGTCCAAATTGCTGCAGTTGCACCCATGACAGAGGGTGTAAACACAATGGCCGGGCAGGAGAACAACGACCACTGTCAGTCCTGCTCCCCGTTCCATGCAAAGCCACGGACAGCTTCCCAGAGGGGACTGATGTTTGCTAACCTCAGAAGAGAAGAAATCAGTGTTTAACAGCTTTGAGGGCAGCTGGGCTTTGGTCGTTTTTTCCACCTATATATCTATTTTTGTGTGTGTGTGTGTGTGTGTGTGTGTGAGGGAAGTCTGAAAAGTAGCTTGTGGTGGTGAGAATACTGCAGGCCACTGGGCTTGTGAATGAGAAAACCAGCACAAAATGTAACCAGCTGTGGCACAAGCCATCAAATGAGTCACAACAATGAAAAAAATGTTGAGAAAAATGAGTCAAGTGTTATGCTTCTGAAAACAAGAAAAATACCATACTTTTTTCCCTTTATGGGGTGGTTTTCATTATTTACCTGATGAAAATTATTTTGTAATATGTGAATTAAACAATATTTTTTATTTAATCTAATCTAGACTTGGTTTGAATAGCCATCCTGGTTTAATTGCAACTTGCATAGAATACCAACAATGTAAAATATCAAGGAGAAGTGTTTTCCATGTCATTTTATTTTGCTTGCTCAATTTATGGAGACACATAATCTAAACTTCAAAACAGAAGTCATCACAGCAGAGGAATGGACTGCAGAATAGTTGCCTGCCTTCTGTTGTGCACAAGATTGCTATGCCAGTAATTCCCTATTAAAAGCCCTGGCAAGCTATGTACAGTTTCTTGCACTAAATCCTATTTCAAAAATCCTAAAACACAAAGTCTAGCTTGATCAGACTCACTCGAACTAAATACTATGGATATAATTTCTGAAAGCTACCCACTATTAGCATCAGGCTACACTACTATTTACTTTCATTCTGTTCTTTTCAAGCCCATCTGCCTTGGCTTTGAATATAAAATTTCGGCTGAGTAACAGTTCTTCTCTCAAGTTGCAAATAATTAAAGTCAAGGACCAACAAGCAGTAATTATACTGATTAGAAAAAAAAGTTGTTTGAATATCATTTTATATTACTTTAAAATAGCCACTAATTCCCTAAGAACAAAGCTTTAGTTAGGGTAATAAAATTGCATCTATTAAACAGAAAGTTACAATAAAATCATAGACTCATAGAATCATTTAGGTTGGAAAACACCTTTAAGATCATCCAGTCCAACCATAAACCTAGCACTGCCAAGCCCACCACTAAACCATGTCCCTAAGCACCACATCTACATGTCTTTTACATACCTCCAGGGATGGTGACTCAACCGCTTCCCTGGGCAGCCTGTTCCAATACCTGATAACCCTTTCAGTAAAGAAATTTTTCCTAATACCCAATCTAAACCTCCTGTGCCGCAATCTGAGGCCATTTCCCCTTGTCCCATCTCCGGCCACCAGACAGAAGAGACCAACACCCACCTCACTACAACCTCCTTTCAGGTAGTTGTAGAGAGCAGTAAGGTCTCCCCTCAGCCTCCTTTTCTCCAGGCTAAACAACCCCAGTTCCCTCAGACACTCCTTGTAAGACTTGTGCTTTAGACCCTTCACGAGCTTCGTTGTTCATCTTTGGACATGCACCTCAATATCTTTCCCGTAGTCAGGGGCCCAAAACTGAACACAGTACTCAAGGTGTGGCCTCATCAGTGCCAAAAACAAGGGAACAATCACTTCCCTGCTCCTGCTGGCCACGCTATTTCTGATACAGGCCAGGATGCCATTGGCCTTCTTGGCCACCTGGGCACACTGCTTGCTCATATTCAGCCAGCCGTCGACCAACAACCCCAGGTCTTTCTCTGCCGGGCAGCTTTCCAGCCACTCTTCCCCAAGCCTGTAGCGCTGCATGGGGTTGTTGTAACTCAGCACTTGGCCTTGTTGAATCTCATACAACTGGCCTGGGGCCATTGATCCAGCCTGTCCAGATGCCTCTGTAGAGCCTTCCTACCCTAAAGCAGATCAACACCCCTGCCCAGCTTGGTGTCATCTAGAAACCTACTGAGGGTGCACTCGATCCCCTTGTCCAGATCATTGATAAAGATATTAAACAGTACCGAGCCCTGGGGAACACCACTTGTGACTGGCTGCCAACTGGATTTAACTCCATTCTCCACCATTCTTTGGCCCTGGCCATCCAGACAGTTTTTTACCCAGTGAAGAATACGCCTGTCCAAGCCATGAGCAGCCATGTTTCTCCAGGAGAATGTTGTGGGAAATGGTGTCAAAGGCTTTACTAAAGCTGTTTTCTAGGTAGACAACATCCACAGCCTTCCCCTCATCCACTAAGCGGGTCACCTTGTCATAGAAGGACATCAGGTTAGTCAAGCAGGACCGGCCTTTCATAAACCCATGCTGACTGGGCCTGATCATCTGGTTGTCCTGTACATGCTGTGTGGTGGCACTCAAGATGATCTTCTCCATAACCTTCCCCGGCATGGAGGTCAGGCTGACAGGCCAGTAGTTCCCCAGATCCTCCTTCCAGCCCTTCTCATAGATGGGTGTCACATTTGCTAACCTGCAGTCAACCAGGACCTCCCCGGTTAGCCAGGACTGCTGATAAGTGATGGAGAGCAGACTGGTGAGCTCTTCTGCCAGCTCCCTTCAGTATCCTTGGGTGGATCCCATCCAGCCCCAGAGACCTGTGTGTGTCTCTAAGTTGTGTAGCAGGTCACTAACCAATTCCCCTTGGATTATGGAGGCTTCATTCTGCCTCTTTTCCAGCTCAGGGGGCAGGGTACCCTGAGAACAACTGGTCTCACTATTAAAGACTGAGGCAAAGAAGGCATTAAGTACCTCAGCCTTTTCCTCAGCCTTTGTCACTATTTTTCCCCTCATATCCAATAAAGGATGGAGATTCTCCTTAGCCCTCCTTTTGTTGCTAGTGTATTTATAGAAACATTTTTTTATTGTCTTTTATGGCAGTATCCATAATGTTTTGTATGCATAATAATGTAATCTATACAGTTATTTCCACTCCTTATTTACTCAAGGGCCAGCACCTTACCAGGAATAGCAATGATTATATTAATTAAGTGGCAGAAGAGTCTAAGCTTCCCGTATTTTCCACTGGAGCATTTCATGGTAATCTGTCTCATGCTGCTACACTACATGCACATGGGATCAGAGAGTGCAGCCAAAGAGATCTAAGCCATCACCCAACCGCAGCAGAGTTTTTCCTTGCAATATGCTTTTACTCCATGCCACTCACCACATGACAAACCACTTCTTTTGGAGAAGAGCAGAACTTGGCACAGCGGGATGTGGTGGATCCCCCCCCACTTTTTTTAAAAATTTAATTAAAAACACCCAAAGAAATAAATACAAAAAGTGAAGAAAGAAGAGACACATACTGACATTACTATGCACTGCACAGCTACCAAGTGCTTTTTGTTCTGAAAGTTTATGACTTAAGTTTTAACCTTCAGGCAAAATACACTATCAGACATCTCCCACACTGACAGTGACCTGTGCCCTTCCACATCAGGGTGTGAGCAGGTGTATGGTTATAACTTCCTTGTTCCAGAGGAAAGTTTCTTCACAATTTTATCCTTCCCTGTATCTCAGCATTCCTATATCCAACTGTGATAATATTTCATCAGCCAAGCTGCTGAAATATTTCCAATTTGGTATTGAACATAGCCAGACCAGTGTTCTAACTACACCAAGAAAGCAAACCCAGCCCACTGCCCACTCCTACAGGATGTCTCATGAGGATTTGGCAAAAACAGGAATTCTCTAAAGTTTTGAAGCACCTCCCATTTTGTTTTTAAACAGCTTGATTAAAGACCACAGGAAATGACAGCATCAGTCTGGTTCCTAGTTTAGTCTGTGTATTAAACAGCCCCTTAAGGAGACGTCAGGAACTGAACAATTTTGTGTACTAAGCTTCATTTTTCCTTCCTTCAGGCAAAAACAAGATAACGGAAATTCTTCATGAAGTTGAACCATCACAATGATGCAAACAAAATGAGCGAGTAAATAGATGCCTGGGTGTGTAAAATGCTCTATCTGGTGAGTCTGACTACAAACTCAAAAAACTTTAAAGATACTTTAAAGAAAAGGGAATCACAGTATTTAACACGCTAAAGCAGCTCTGGTGATATGCAAAGAAAGGCAGGGACGAGCAGAAGAGGAGGGGCCCATCTAGCTTTCCCCCTCCACTAAGGAATGAAATACTTAATACAAATCATTTGCTTTCACAAGTAGACCTGCAAGTAACATAATGCATGATCTTCCCATGGTGTTCACAAGTTAATTTATAAATACCATATTAAGGCTGCACATTCAGTACCTGACAGTCATCCCATGACTACCAAGCAGATGAGAATAGGTGCATTACTCCAGTGTTTGAAAATACAAATGAGGTAAGAGAGAAAAGGAACTCAGGTTTCTAACTTCAAATTGTGGTACCCCCAAATCCTACCTTCTAACACTATCAACAACTCCTCAGACAACATTCTTGCTCTCCAAATCAATTCTTAAAAATTCCCTCTAAAATCTACCTTCAATGCACCATATCTCAAGCTTTGTTTTGTAAAATCCACCCCCTTTGTAAGCACAGTTCTCTACTAGTTTCCTTCTTCAGCAGCAGAGAACAGCCATTTAAAAAAAAAAACACAACACAGAATAGAGTTAATGAATGAAAGCTGTGCTATACACCAGCCTGCTGATTTAGTATCTTTAACAAATCCAGCTGATCTCACAGCAAAGATTTATACTCTGCTATTCTTTGTTTTTTCCTCACTCTCCATGCACACACCCCCACACCCAGATATGCACACACCACACACACGGAGATTTGCAAAATACTGAGAAGAATAGGAAAGAATAAACCTTTGCCGTGAGATTGCTGGAGTGTTTACTGCTCGCTCTCTGTGTGCTCTCTCTTCACTCCTTTATTAACCAGGGAAGACTCAGAATAAAACACTGTAAAAGTTACAGGCAAGGCAGGTTGTATGCCCTATTTTTGAAGGTACGAGTGGCCATGACAAGCCTGTAAACAGAGTCCTGTAGGATTGAAAATCATGGTTTGATTAAAATTTCACACTATTAAAATGGAAAAAAAAAAAGTGCAGTATTTATAAAGCGAGAAAATTACTGAATTACAGGTAGCAATACAAATATAGTTGTACCCTAAGCAATGCCTATTCCATTAATAGGAATTTTCACTTTATTTTTAAATCCTTGAAGGGCTATCAACATTAAGGCTGTCTGCAGTTCACTTCACTTGAACAATGACACACATATATAGCTTGCTTTCCCAGTTCTTACACAATTTTGTTAAATTTGATTTTGAAACACAGCAGGGAAATTTTTAATGGGCAAAAGAACTGTTTTCACAAAAGGAAAATTTGGAAATAACAACTTCATCCTTGAGAAATCCCTTGAGCCCAGAAACAAGTCGGCAATTTCTCCTAACATGCATAGCTTACAAGAAAATGAAACTGCAATTAACCTTTTAGTTACAAAACAAAGCACAGTAATTTATGTAAATGTAAGAAAAGTTGAAAAGTCAATTACCTCCTCTGTTCATGAAGATTCAACTTGCACTGAGACTTAATGGATTTTTTGCAAAGACAAATAATTATAAGATACCTGGTATCTTGCGGCTCGCATACGTTTTTATGTTTTAGATAACAGATAAATGGATGGCAAATCTCTAGAGCTACAGCTCCGGAGGAAAAAAAATGCTGTTTGTCTGAAAAAGCTTTTTTAAACAAACTTCCAAACAGCACAGCACACTGCCTTTAATTTCTAGAAGGCACACATTCAAACAGATTACAAAATTTACTGAACAAAAAGAAATTTTTAATCCTCTATCAGTCAGACAGCAAATCTGCATCATAATAACCACAAAAAAGGAATTATTTACATCATGCAGCTCTAAGCTTTATTTTCAATAAAGTATTTCTCTAATACATATCAAAAAGTCATATAGTTACCACCAGAGCCTACCAGAAAATAAATCTATGGTTCTATTAGAGAAACTGTTTCAGTACTCAACTTTTACCACGATTTTATTAAAAAGGTTGTTACTACAGTAAATTTACTTATTTCTTTTGTTATTTTGCATCAGAGGCAGCCATGGTATTTATCACGGTGCAATCAGTTCTGAGAACATCTGTAGCTATTTGTGTCTTAGCAACAGCAGTTGCTAGAGTAACCTACTAAAAAAAAATTAAAGAAAGAATAAAGTATTGGATATTTGAGATTTTTTACTGGGGAAAAAACATTTTAAATGATGGTGTTCAATGCTCAGCTGCTCAGTAAAAGCCACTGCTTTTAATTAAGCAGATTTATTACACCATTTGCTTTACACAGCATCAGTCCTGCTGGCAGAGGCAGGTGGGAGCACAGAAACACCCTACTGGGTCAGACAAATGGTCCGTCTAGCCCAGCCCAGCGCGCCATCTCCAACAGCAGCAACAGCAGATGCCACTGGCAGGGAGAGCGTGAGCCTGGCGGCTCTCCACCACCCCCTGCACACCCCTCCAGCAGCCACAAGTGTGGGACCACAGAGGGGACATCCCTGCCTCATCCTCCAGCATCCACCAACAGACATATTTCCCACGAATTTGTCTGGTCCCTCTCTGAACCAGCTGCTGTCAGCTCCCATGGCCACCCAGTGCAGCTCATGACCTGCCGCATAAAGAACTTCTCAGCTGTCTTACAGCAACTAGCTCCTGAGTGCCTTCAGTGGTAGCACAGCAGGACTGGGCAAGCAGCTCCGCTTTGAGCATGTCCCCTGCCTTCAGGATTTTGTACACCTTGCTTACATTCTCTCTCCAAATCAGAGTCCCAGCCTTCAGCTTCTCTTCATAAGGCATCTGCTCCATCCCCTACGATCACTGTTCTGCTCCTCTCTGCTCCCCTCTTGAGGTGCACGTAGTATAGGAGATGTGGCTGCAACCACAGCTTTACTACAAAGTGGTGAAATTATGTCTCTGTTGTTTTCGATGCCCTTCCTAATGTCAACCAACATCGCTGGCTTTTTGTTTGGCTGTCGTTTACACACTGAGTAATCATTTCAATGAACCATCACTGTCCTAAGGTTCTCCTCCTGGAGTTGTAACTGCCTGTTCTGAGTTCAGCCTCATGTAATATGGTTTAGATTGCTTTTCCCTACATGAATTACCCTTAATTTAGGAAAAGCAATCTAAACTATATTTATGGTAATTACCTTAAGTTCTTGTAAATTCACCTACACTGAAGCTCCTCTGCCACCTTTCTGATTGCTCAGATTGGTGACATCCTTCTCTAAGCACCACCATTAAGGGTACCTCAGTGGTGTCTCTTCTCCAGCCTTTGAAGTGACCACTAAGCCCTGTCCTCTGCTACCTGGGCTTGCTAATGGAGTTAGAGGGCTTTTAACTAGGTTTTTCATGGAAGACCCACCAAGTAGAGAACAGCACACATAAGACAGGGTGACAAAAATGCTCAAACCAGCTCTGCTACAGGATGATGGACAGACCTCTTGTACAGTCAGGATAAGAAGGGTAGCCAAAAAAGTGGAATATTGTGGTGGATGTCCACTACAGATCCTCTGTCAAGAAGGGAATGAAGCCACCTTTAAACAGCTGAAGAAACCTAGTGATCGCAGACCACAGTTGCACGGGGACTTCAACCACCCCAATATCTGCTGCAAGAGCAACATGGTGGGGCAAACAAGCCAGATTTCTCAATGCATCAAAGATAATTTTTTTATGTGGTGATGTGACATGGTAAGAGTTCAAGGTCCCAGGAGAAGTGAAGATGACAAGTAACAAAATAAACAGACTAGTATGGTACTACAGGAGGGCCTGAAGGAGCAATGCAGCCCTGGAGAGATGGCTAATCCTCAAGGACAGCTTCCCCCAAGCACAAGAAGTCCATCCCAACACACAGGAAAATGAGCAGATGCAGAAGGAGGACAGTTTGGCTGGACAGTGAACTTCTGACTAAGCTTAAAAAGGAAGCACATGGGAAGTCAAGCAAAGACCAGATATGTGTGAGGACTTCACCAGAACTGATGAAACACAGAGATCAGAAGCTTTGCTGGCTCAAATCTAGCAGAGGATGCAAAGGGCAACAAGAAGGGCTTCTCGGGCTCCTGTGAGCATACTGGCAGCAAAAGACCAAGAAAACCATTGGCTGGATGCTGAGAAGGGCAGGCAATCAACTGACCAAGGACACAGGAAAGGCTGAGGTATTCAGTGTCTTCCTTGCTTCAGGCTTTACCATCAAGGTCTGCTCTCAGGCCTCCCAAGTCCTTGTGCCTCATGGCAGAGCTTGGAGGAAGAAAGTACCACCTGTCAGGGCCCCCAGCAAATATTCCCCCTCCTAGGGTTTTGGTTACCTGGGCTCAGGGCCAAGACAGTACAGCTGGTGACCTTGGGGACAGCTTTTCCAGAAAGCTCTACCAGAGGCTTCAGCGAAGGTCTCCACTCCCTGCCTTGGGAGCTGCTTTTAAGCTGAGGCTCTCGCCTTTGGCACCTCCCTGAGCTACAGACTTCACTTCCCAGTTTGACTGCAAAGCTGCCTCACTGTGGATCCATCTGCCAACCCAGGCTCTTGCCTTAACCCGGCTACGTGCCATCACCCAGCTTGCCCTGCTCACCCCGTGGATCCTGAGGGACTGTACCCTTTGTGGTGAGGCCACTGCTGCTGCCTGCCTTGCTACCACACTTAGCGTCCCTTCCCTTAGGGACTAGCATGTCCCTGCTGCTGCCAGACACTAATGGTCGTACAGAAAGACGAAGTTAGAGACCGCCTGAAGAAAGCTAGACATATACAACTCCATAAGACCAAATAGGATGGAGAAGAAGCTGCTTTCTATCATTTTTGAAAGGTCCTATCGTTCCAGGAGGTGACCGATGACTGCAAAAGGGTAAATGTCACCTGCAAGACAGGCAATAAAGGAGATATAAGCCAGTCAGACTTGCCTGTCTCTTCCCAGTGTCTCAGGGGACGGTGGAGCAAATCCACACAGAAACCATTTGCACACACATGATGGACAAGAAAGCAATTGGGAACAAGAAGCATGGATCCAACAAAGGCAAATGATGCCTGGCCAACCTGACTGCCCTTTCTAATGAAATGATTTGCTCTCTGGAATAAGAGAACTATAAATATTCTGTTTCTTGTTTTAGTAACACAGAGTCCTTCAGCATCCTTGCAGCCACACTGGGCAGATATAAACGATGGGCAGGCTACATGGTAGATGAAAAACTGTCTGGACTGCCAGGTTCAAAGGATTGTGATTACTGGTCTACGATCTAGTGGCTGGTAACAAAAAGCTACGTACAAAAGCTGATAGTGGACACAGTATTAAAATCTTCATCATGACCAGTGCAACAGTACAGAACAGCCCTTAAAAAAAATATCTGTGGGTAAGACCAAACTGGAGGGGTGCAGTCCAAAAGCCTGAAAAGCAGAACTGCAATTCAGATAACTGTAACATGCTAGAAGAATAAGCTGGCAGGAACCTCATGAAGTTCAACAAGGGCAAATGCTATGTGCTGCCCTAGGGATGGAGCAACCCCATGCAACAGGACAGGCTGGGGACAAAGCGAGAAGTCACAGTTCTGCAGGAAAGAAACTGGAGATCCTGGTAGATAGGAAGTTCAGCATGAGTCAGCTGTGAGTCCTGGAAGCAATGAAGGCTTGTCTCAAGCTAAGCTAAAAAAGATATCATAGAAAAGACACAGCCAGACTCATGTCAAGCACCTAGAAAAACAGGTAACGGTCATAAATTGCAACAAGGGAAATCGCAGTCAATGTGAGGAAAAATTTATTCACCATGTGAATGGTCTGCACTGAAGAGTGACCCACAGGGGTGGTGAAATGGCCACCCTTGCACATTTTCAAAACCCCAGTGGACAAGACCCTGAACAACCTACCTTCTGTGAGCAAACTGAAGGAGGCCACCTCATGAGGTCCCCTGCAGTCCAAATCTATGCTTTCACCAGCTTTCCATTGAGAGAGCCTCTCCTCCAAGCTGGGGGAAACTTAACTTAATACAACTTTGTGAAATGTTTTCTGAAAATTTGGTGATATCTGTTGCTGCCCCTCTACTCATAAACTTGCACAACTCCAATACATTAACAAGGTGGAATTTCCCTTTACACAAACCATGCTGACTCTTTTCCAATGAAGTATATTTTCTAGTAAGCAGTGATTTTGCAATTTATAATTTATAACTCTATCATCTTATTGCTGCTGTAAGTCAGTCACCTATACAGTGTTCCCAGAATGTCTTCTAGAGCCCATCTTTAGCAGTAACAGTAACAACAAAGAATTCACTGAGCTTCTCTGTTACACCTTACCATCCCCAGATGCATGTTCCATCACCCTTGGTCACTGAGCATTCCCACACAATCACTAGCTGGATTCTTGCTCTTGATGGATTTAAAGAGTGTATTACTACTGATTTGAGCCTCCCGTGCAAGGTGCTCTTCAACTTCCTTTTCACCCTTTTTAATTCTCCTTTTACATTTCACCTGCTATGCTACGCTACAGATTTCCCTGTTCTCACCCACCATGCTTTCCATTTTTTAAATGCTCGTCTCTTCCCCAGGATGGCTTTTTATCTTTCCCATTGAGCCACACAGGGATTTTTAGGGGGGGACCAATTTGTTTGCTTTCAAACAGTGTATCTTGGCTTCTGACACAGTGTCTTTTAAACAGACTCCAAGCTCCCCATAGGCTGCTCACTTTTGGGGCAGTATAATCCTAGTAGCCCATTTAAGGTCTGGGATTTCTACCCATACAGACCCCATAGTGTTTCCAGCTTACCTACGCTCCAGACTAGGACAATCAGTAAAAAAGCTACATTCAAATGCACAAAACCAGTACAGTTTCCACACATCCTCACAAGATACTGCAGCCAGGACAACAAAACTTCTACAGTAAAAAACAGATTGATGTTTCCTTTCTCTTCCTTGTTATCCTTCCATCTATTCCCATTTCCTTTTTTCTCTTTCATGCCATTATTTATCTGAATTATCTAACTGCCAATTTAATCATTACATAACTTTTTATATTTAGCCCATACAAAATATTTTCAGTTCAAGAGTACTCAAATATATTAACTTCTAAAAGCAATTACTCATTCCAATCAACAACTCTCTTCTCCAGAAAACAAAAATATACTTTCAGACAACAAAATTGTGGTGACATAAGCTTTCAGTCTTTGGACCTGTCCTACTTGAAACTTTTTCTTTACTATAGAAAAGGATAGCTTTTGCTCCCTGCATTCTTCCAAGTCTTCTAAACACAGAAAAGCAGTGCATCCAGTAACCCAACGTGGATTACTACTCACTGTTGCAATTAGTGAGCCTCTGGGTTCATTCACAAGCAGCAACACCACAGGGCAGCTAAATGCATGTTCAACTTCTGCTACATACACAGAAAAATAATTTGAAGGCCCTGAAGGAGTAGGAGGACACATACCAAAGACATGGACAAAGGAAACACAGAGGGAAAAGTCTGACATTTCAATAAGGTAAGAAGCCTTGTCTGAGATTGTTCTTGATCCACAGGGGTCTCAGTCAAACTATTTTACCAGATTCAGCCAAATGGCAACAACATAAAGAGCAACAAAACAGTCAACAGGGGTTGATAAAGAGCCATCAAAGGTTTGGGGGTTTTGTTTGTGTGTTTGGTTTTTTTAAACTTAATACGATTCCTGAGTTACAGCTTGGGGGGGGGGGGCGTTGAAAGAGAGGAGGTGAGAAAGAAAAGCATGAGACTTCAGGGTTCACACAACTGTGGTCACAAGAACAGACTCAAACTTTGTGTCTGCACCTTTCTAGAGTGCATGTGTGTTTTTCTCTGATCAATACTTAAAAAACAAATAAAACAAAAACCCCAAAACAACAATAACAAAAAAAGAGAGAATTAATTACACTGCTTCAGGCATCATGTAAACCAGGTCCTCAACCTGGTATGTGCAAGTGTTGCTTGTTTCCAGGAGGAAACAAACAAGATCATGAGGATACTTTCATTGCTATAAGTACATTTTCTTCAGACCTTGTCACTGAGAATTAATCCCTAACCACACAACAAATAAATCCTAGCAAAAATAGTGCTGTCTGTTCTGAAGTCTCTGATGATTGCAGAAAATCTAGAATGCAAAATGAATGCAGGCATGACCAGGTTGTTGTTTTACTAAGATATTTGTAATTAGTTGAGTTGTGGCAAGTCATAATGTTGTGTATTTTAATTTTAGCTGACACCAGTTGCAAAGTGAATCATGTTATGCAAACTACTGCAGCTGCAATCAAAGACTGTTTAACCGTATACTTTGTTAAGTTACAATCAGTTTTATTTGACAACTAGGATGGTCAAGGAACGCAGGCACAACTCATTTTCACGGCTTTCAGAGCCCTGCTAGCTCTTGTCACCTGTGACCACATGCCCACCCCCAAAGAAGCCAGGGGCCTTGGACGAGTGACTAACAGGGCTGAATTTTTTGGCAGAACCAACAGGATGACAGACACCTTCAGGCTACATGAGCGCCCAAGGAATTAGTATCTTCTTGCTTGCCATATGTAACAGGTAACATTTGAGAAAGAACAGTCCACAGCATTTTCTGCTGACTTTTAGCTCCAAAATCTGTCAGCATCAAGAAATTCCCCAAAGGGCTGTCATCTTTGACTTAGCCTATTCCAGTTAATGGAGGCTACCAAAAACTCTCTTAACTTGTCCACTTTTACATCCTTCATTGGAAAAAGAAGCTGCATGACATTGACTGGATTCTGGTAGTTCAGCAAGAACTAACACTTTCAGTAAAGACCAATTATGTATGGTTTTTATAACAGCATCCACAAAAAAGGTCATTTCATTCTGAGATTAGAGCAACTTACTCAACAACTTGATGCTGGTTTTTCTTCAGCAAAAGTTTTATTATTTAGGTCCTGGAAAGCTACTCACAGATTAGTAATTCAGAGAATTGTCAAACTACTTCTGCTATCTTATTTTAAAATGCTGAGAGCAGTGGTATCTTTGACTCATGGGGACTTTTTGGCTTTCTTCAGGTCAGGCAAGAGTGAGTATTTTGTAACTTTTTATTTTTTTTAAGCCAGAAGAATTAATTTTTCCTCATATCCAGAAAGGTCAATGTAGCAGCAGGCTTGGCATGAGAGCTCACTACTGGATAAAGAATAAAAATGATACAGTAGAAAAAGAAGAATTAAACCTCATGTGTCTTTATAGTTCTCCAGAATACCAGCCAAGTTAATGAAGAAAAATAAAGTAGTCCCTGTTATCTTTGAGTCTCTTTATCTTCTAAAAAGGCCAGCTCCCCTCCCTATACCCCAAAAGTTCTGGATGGACAAGAAATGGGGATTTAAAGTACATGCAATAATCAAGGCAACAGCTTCTGAAATTTCAAGAGCTATTAAAAAGGTAATGAACAAAACATCAGGCATATTGCAAATGGGACCAGACTTCTGCGTTAAACTTAAAAGCCTTGAACCAATGGGGTTGTTTTCTGTGACAGTATTTTCCCCAACAGGGATACAAGAACAACTATGCCTTTACCAAAAAAAGCAGCACGGGGAAATTTTGATAGGAAACCAGTGATTGAGCCTACTTCAGAATACTTCCATGTGGTTTTGAAAACAGCTGCCACTTTCTTTTCTGCTCTGAAGAATGATTAATCACCTACTTTTTCAAATGATCCTGGTCCTGAACATGTGTTTTTCCACCCTGATCATCTTAAATCAATCATACTTAAGGAAGAATTTCTTAAGCTCTCTCAAATACAATAGGAAAAAAAATTTGTCAACAAAAAGACATAAGACTGATTTGTAAAATGTTCAAAATGGAATTACATATGAATGTATGATATTTATAGAATTATGAACCATCACCCAAGGTTTAAAGCTGCCATACACTTTATGTTATGTGCCAGTGGTGACTCTCAGAGAAACAGCACTGTCAGTATTCAAACACAAACAATGCAAATCTCAAGACTCAGAAGGAAGTTCTTGGGATATGAGAATAGCTCTGCAGGCAGGTTTCAGCTCAGGAGAGACCCATATTCTGCAGAACTGAAGAACTGTCCAATCACCTCTGAAATTAGACTAGCTATACCTTTAACCCCAAAAGTTTATTTAAGAGATGGAGAAAGTTTCCAATCAGCTTCATCACAACACTAAATTATTTTTCTAAATACAAAGCTTGTTTTCTAATTATATTGCCAGTTACGGGACTGATTGGTGACAACCTGCAAAAGACAGCAGTGACTGGTGTGGATCAAAATGACACTATACGCTGAAGAGTCTGCTATGACATGCTGTATCTTCTGCCCACAGCGCTCTCCTAAAACATCAGGTTTGGGTAATGCATTAGGAGGAGATCTGAACCCTTGCAGCACCACCTTCACTGAAGCTCTGGAAGTGGCTGCAAGAAGGAAGAAAGTGTTTGAAGTTACTCCCTTAGGTACTGGAGAGCCTCCAGTCATAGCATTCACATGAACCATCCTTGAATCGCTGCTAGAGAGGGGCCACCAGAGAGAACACTGCTGAAGAGATGCTTGTTTTGCTGCCCTTTAACCAATTAAAGGAAGAACTTCCAGACAAATCAGGATGAAAGAAATTAAGGATAAGATAAAGCAAGAAAAACCTGAAAAAGACCTTCCTCAATTTACGATTAACCAGTGTGTGCCACTGGTCACCATTTAGGTGATAAAATCACTCAGGAGCTGCTGCAAAAGACCATGTTTGGAAGTGGGCTGTCTGTAGACACTGCTTGGTGTGAGACCATCAGCTGTTAAATCCTGACATGATTCCACTTAAGGCCTCAAAAGTTTCCTGTACATCTCTGACATCTCCATCCTGACAGCCCCTTTTTCAATCACAGGGTTTTGCAGACCCAGTACAAGTTTTAACAAACATCCATTGTCTAGGAGCACCTTTCAGGGGAAAAAAAAAAAAAAAAAAGGCACCAACTTGCAAGGAGGAAAAAAGAAAAAAATCCTACTTTTGATAACTAAGAATACAGGCACTGAGTTACTCATGTCCACAATGACATATTATCTGCTTTAAGCCTTGAATCTTTATGCATAACACAACTTGCACACAGGAACACACTACTTGGTAGGCTTTTTTTCAATTAAAATATTTCAGTAAATTTTATCCAGTTTCATGTTTAGTCATATGTAACTACCCTTTGGCACACAAAAATTAGGAAATCGTACATTAATCTGCTGTAGAGGTACTCTAACCAATTAACACAAGCCACAGAAACCCGTTTAATAAAGTTTACTCTGACATATTCAATTCGAAACTCATTCAACATCTGTATATTTACAGGGCAAAGTTTTGAGAAGCTATAAACCCTTCTGAAGTCACCAGTTACTCAGGAATTACTACAACTGTTGCATACATCTGTGATGAGCAAGTTACAGTTTTCCAATCAAATTTGTCACACAACCCAACAATACACAGTTACCAAGGTGCCATAACTGCTGCTGAGGTTGCATGAAGAGCTGAGAGGGAGGCGAAAGCTGCAGAAAGACACTGTGCAGTAATTCTAATGGCTTGTAAACTGCGAGATCTTAACCTCAGCTACCTTTAGACACAGAGCAGTGAGAATGTACCCGTGTATCACTATTTGCGTGGCAAAAACTGTAATGCAGAACTGCACAAGAAAGAAGTATCGCACCATGAGCCAATAAGAAAAAACCCAAAACAAGATAGGTACAGTCTTGTTAGGTCAGTAGTTTTGCAGGCTGAGGAAGACACTATCTTCATGCATTTTTAAAAGTAGCTTATTATGAAAACGGTGACTTGAGGCATGTGAATTGCCATGATTCTCAACAAAACCTATCTTGTTCAGTATCATGAATATAAGTTAATCCGCAACAGACCAAATCAAAGGAAACCAAACAACAGAGGCAGAAAATGATAATTGTAAAAATCTTAATTAGCATGGTTGACTTCTAATTACCAGTTGGATGCTACTACGCTACAGATTAAGTAGATCACAGAAGCAGAGCCAGCTCCGTACCGAAAACAAAGTCCACCAAGACTTTTTTGTACAATGCTCCATCTGAATTACTACAGCTATGTTGCATCAAGGACTAGCTCTAGTCTGGAAACAATTTAGCCACAACATGCAGTGCAGAAACCAAACTAATAAGGCGTGCTGTGCTGGAGCTGGCTCCACATAAAGCTTCAGCAACTCTGTGCAGCATTCCCAGAACTAGGAATGCCCAGCAGAGCCGATCTGGATCGAGCAGAGCTTGTGAAGCCCAACTGATCATGGCCCTGCCAAGCCCAAACACATCCTCTTGGACCTGTCTGCACAAGCTCCAGTGTGAGTGACTAAACCCATCCAACAACTAAGTGCAAATATGTTTAACTGTCTCACTGCAAAGCCAGCAGAGTTTGAGCAGGGCTGCCCTGAGCTGAGGCTACCTGCTGCTGCTGGCCCTGTGACCAACCCACCAAGCCCCGGGCACATCCCAGGGCGAGCTCCTTCTCCCGGTTACCTCGCAGAAGCCACTCACTCCTCAGGACGGACCTGAGCTGAGCTAAGGGAGTCAGTCAGTACCTTGCTGCACCTTTCGGCTGCTTCCCAGCTCTTCCAAACACCGCCAGCAGCGGCTGAGGCACCAGGACTAGGGGGAACACCCCGTCGCGCTCCGGGGGCGGGGGGGGGCAGCGGGCTGCGAGGCGGCGAGCCCCGGACTCTAACCCGGCACCCGCGCTCCCGCCCCGGCCGCGGCACCCCTCACCGCCTCCTCGGGCCTGCGCTCGGCGGCGGAGGAAGCAGTCGCTTCACGCGCGCGTCGTCCCCGCCGCCTCCGCCCCCGCGGCCGACGAGCTCGGGCCCGCTGGGCCCTGGCCCAGCCCGAGGCGGGGGAGCGGCG
>JANZLQ010000022.1:8116837-8149940 GCA_026212715.1 Elanus axillaris
GGGGGGGAAGCCGCGGTCGGGACCGGGGAGGCCGCGCACCGCTCTCCCAGCGGCGGTGCCGGACGCGCGGCGCTGGCCAGGCCTCCCTCAGCGGACTCTTACCGAGAGGCGGCTCCGGAGCCGGGCCCGGGAGCACGTCCCGCAGCGGACATGGCAGCGGCGGCCCCGCGCCTCCTCACCCCCGCCCGCCGCCCGGAAGCAGAGCGCGCCGCGACGGAAGTGACGCCGCCGACCGGAAGGCGGCCGCAGCGGAGCCTCAGGCCGGGGTGGGATGGCGGCGGAGCGAGGCGGGCGCGGTTGGGAGCCGGGCGGGCCAAGAGCCGCCGCGGCAGTGCTGACCGCCTTGAAACGGGTAACCAGTCCCGCCAGTGCCGGGCGCCGCGAGAGAGCGGGTGAAGGGGGCTTCGGCGGCTCGGCCGGGGGGTACCGCGGCCGTCTCGCTTTTGGGTTTGTTTTTTGTTAGGCTGGCAGGGCCGTCCCTCTGGTTTGCTGCCTGATGGCTGGAGGTGTTGCGGCGCGGGTTACTGCAAAGAGTGGGTCAGGTCTCAGTCGGAGTGGCAGAGCCGTGGCAGAAAACCTCCCGCGTGTGCCGGGCAGAGGCTCCGGGGTTTTTTGTCTGGCCAGGCGTTGGAGGGCTCTGGCAGATTCTCCAGAAGTTGCTTCTTCTCTGAAATTATTTCCCCTTCCCTTTTAGCAGGTCAAAACTTGCTGAGGCCGTAATGTCTCCCCTCCCGGTGTTAAGAACGGTCGCGCACCCCTAGGCTCAGGCCGCGGCACCGACGGTGGCTTAGCCCGGCAGGCAGGTGGGAGGATCGAGAACAAAAAGCGAAGTTTCGTGCGTTGAGATAAGGACAGTTTAATAGGACAGAAAAGGAAGGGGGAAATGGTAACGATAAAAGAAGCAGAATATACAAAACAGGTGATGCACAATACAATTGCTCGCCACCTGCCAATGAATGCCCAGTTAGTTCCTGAGTGGCAGCTCTTCCCAGCCCCACTGCCCCACTTTATATACTGGACATAATGTCACCTGCTATGGAATATCCCTTTGGCCACTTTGGGTCAGCTGCCCTGGCTGTGTCCCCTCCCAGCTTCTTGTGCCCCTCCAGCCTTCTTGCTGGCTGGGCATGAGAAGCTGAAAAATCAAGTTAGTATAAACACTGCTTAGCAACAACTGAAAATATCAGTGTGTTATCAACATTATTCTCATCCTAAATCCAAAACACAGCACTCTGCCAGCTACTAGGAAGAAAATTAATTATATCCCAGCTGAACTATGACACAAGGCCTTTCCCTTGAGCATAAGTACAAAAAGATGAGAAGGTGGGAGAAGTTAAAGGGCAAAACACTTGGGGAACATGTTTTATTTATGAGGATCCATTTTATTGCAAACTAAAGCAGAGTAATGCAACATTGTGGTAAAACTGAGAAAGTAATTCCAGGAACAAGTAAAAGGTCAGACTGGTTTTTAGAAACGTGTTGTTACTGACTTAATTACTGCAACATATCCTCCTGAAGTGTCCCTTGGGTTTTTCCTTGTGCTTACCCTTTTCCTTAGATGCACATTTACATTTGTTCTTTGAGCCCACACGGGCTTTACAGCTGTTTTCTGTGGAGTAAAGCATGTTATTTACCCGCAGTAGGTAACCTAAACTGTAAATTCTATTGCAAGCTTTCCAGGAACCAATAGAAGAAGATCACACATTTACCGGATCTCCATATAAAATCCCTTTCCATTTCCTCTAAGAGTTGCCAGACTCCATCTGTTTGGTGCTTTAGGGGCTGTGAAGCAAGAGAACTCTGCTGTCCCATTGGGTGGCAAGGGGAAAAGAGGAAAGCTCCACCCCATCTGCCAGCTGCAAGAGCTCCTCAGCCAGAATGTGCCATCTGGGGAGGGCAGCAATACAGAGGCAGATTCCTCCAGCAAGCAGGATTTAGGCTTTTAAATTACAGAAACACCCCCCTTGCTGTGTGCTGTGGCTTGGATGACTGCAGATTCAGGGCAAAGCTTTGAATATGGCTGAGGGACATAGTCAGGGAATTATGTCTCTGCTAAGAGGTGCCAGCAGCTGTTCTTTATGGCTGGCCATTACTAGAGCAGAGTCCAGAAGCAGGAGGGAAATGCATTCACATTGTGATCACATTCTTTCCTCTGCCTAGCACTGGGCCTGGAGCGCATGGCTGGCCCTCACAGATGGCATTAGAGAAATAAATGTCTTAGTTCTTTTGCTCATTCACACAAGTAAGCATAAAAGCTGAGGAACCCATATCTCCACTGAATGTAAGCAAAATCTGATACCGACATTGCTCCTATGTTTGGAAAGACTTGAGCTTATCTTTTACATTCTTTGGTGGGTGTAGGAAGGCTGCTCTCCTTGCATATGAATAATCGGTGTCACAGGTCAGATGATACACTTTTTCTGTCATCAACCAGACACTCCTATGTAGTTTAGGGAACCAAAAATTGTTGTGAAAACAAGTAAGTTCCCTTCCCTGCCCAGTTTCCTGTGCTGGATTAAGCAATTTTGGTCAGAAAAGGAACCTCGAGTGTCTCATGATTGGTAAAAGAACTCAACACTCCTGGAAAAGCACTTTGCCCTGGGCCCCAACTGACTGCAGCCAGCCCTGAGTGAGGAGTCACCAGGATTGTGGGAGTACATGAATTTTATGTCTGTCAAATGTACTGTATCACTGCAGAGCACTGATTTGCTCAGAAAGTAGCCATGACCTGACCTAATACTTTACTTATGGTAGGATATCAAGAAGTATTCAGCTTAATTTCTTCGTAGCATAAATAGGTTGGAGGAAGGAATAATGTACAGTTGCTTGCTACAACCCTAACTTAAATAAATAAGAACAAAGATACTGAAGCATTTTAAGCTTTTTTTCTTATCATAATGCCCATGCTGACAACAGTCTGTTATCTGGAGCCTCCAAAGTGAGATTGGATTTCCACAGACACATGCAGTCAGCCAATAATTACTTAACTGCGTGCAAGAGGTTCTGGTTTGCCAGTTCTGCTATCATACAAGGAGCCAGAGCAGACAATAGTCCCCTTTGGACATAATGCTGGTCTGGGGATGGGGGCTGAGGCACTGCCAATTTCTCTTCAATTTCTTGCCTACTAGTCCAGTTACTTGATGGATTCAAGAGCCGGGAGCAAAGGCAAAAAAGTTTTATAATAGCTACACCCAGACATCTGTTGAGTATGGACCCTGGCAGACAATGCGAGTAGGTAAGAATGGATCAGAGGTGCAGATGTCTTCTTGGATGGCATTTGAGGAACTCCTTAGACTACATCCCTTCTAGCCACTCAAGAGCTCCTTCAGCTCAGACTGTCTTCACAGAACCATGCAAACTGCTTAGAAAAGTCACTTGATGATACTAGCAGCTCAGTCTGTTCTTCCAGGTCTTTTGGAAGTCTCTTACAGCTCTGATACTGTATTCCTCATGGGAGCTGGGTAGGCAAAGGACCAGGGACAGTGCTATCTGGGCTGACACAATGGATAATTTCAGTGCACTTTGCTTCTAGCTGCATGCTGCAGAGACTCAGTGACACATTTCTTTCGTGTAAAAGCAGATCATCTGAGCTGTTCTCAGTGCCCATGAGAACATCAGCCCAGACAGAAGGTGCTTTTCTGCCAGATTACTGCAGATTCCTGTTCTGCCAGTTTCATGTGATAGAAGAAATGAGTGTCCATTCTTCTGTCTAATAGAAAAAGGAACTGTAATATCTTGGTCCTCTCAGTGTCCCTCAGTGCCTCTTCTTGAGAAAAGATGGGTAATTCACACTTCTCAATCTGCGATCAGAACAGGGCTGAACTAGATCCTAATGGCATCCTCTTGCTGAATGGTGCCCTCAATCCCTGTGTCTGTGGTTTGCCTGGAGCACTTGCGACTCCCCTTCATGCTTTTCAGGTTTTCTGAAAGATGCTTTTGGAACTTCTTGGTGAGGAAGCAGTAGATGATAGGGTCCAACACACAGTTCATACTCAAGAGGCACAAAGTGACCTGGTGAGCATCATTGAGTTGTTGGCGCAACTGACAGTTTTCCTTCTTCCACTGCTCCAGCACAGTCAGGGTCCAGGGCAGGTGCACTATGTGATGAGGTACAAAGCTTATGATGAACACAGCCAGCACTGTGCAGACCATCCAGAGTGCCCTTTGCTTGACATGAGCACTCTTCCGTGGCTGCACTGATTTGGAGAACAGTGTCCTGATAATGATGATGTTCCAGCCTAGTATAAAAAGGAAAATGATATAGAAGAGGATGCAGATGATGACATGAATGGCGAGAACAGCTGAAACACTGCTAGAAGAGTTATAGCGCTCAAAGCACCGTGTGAAATTCTTTGAATCAATCTCCTCCTGATTAGTATTATTGTCAAAAAGGTAATACAAAGAGCTGCCCACTATTATGATCCAGATAGCTGCTGATAAGTAGATACCCCTTCTCTGGGTGGTAAGCTGAGCAGCTTTAATGGGATTAGTCACAGCTTGGTAACGGTTATATGTGATGACCGTCAGAAAGGCAACAGAAGAGTAGGTGTTAACAAAAAATAAACAGCCAGCCACATTACAGAGGAACTCAGGCATGATCCAGTCTCCATGGTGGTGATAGTAAACAATCCACATTGGCATTGTAACCAAGAAGAGCAGGTCAGCTACTGTCAGGTTCACCATGAATATCTTGATTTCATTGAGTTTTTTGGTTGGGTAAATACGGCTGAAAATCCAGAGCACATAGCAGTTGGCAACAAAGCCCAGAATAAAAATGATGCTGTAGAAAACAGTAAAGAGGTTGTAGCGAAACTCAGAGTCTATGTGGCATGAAATGTAGGAATCAGCACTACTTTCAGCAGCACCTTTACCCTTTCCAGACATCATGGTGCTGAGTGGGCACATCTGAAGCAGAATTTCCTGATGTAGCTTTTCTTCTTACCTAAAAATACAAAACATAACATGAGCTGATTAGTAGTACAGTGCCATTGCTAAGCCAAACCCCACCTTTCATTTTCCACTGTCCGTGACCACAGGAGCTCTGCTCCATGCCTTGGCTCCAGCCACAGACACCTGCTGTGTCCCCTTGGTCATCTCTTTGATCCCATTTCCACACCATACTAGCCTTTACGTCTTCATTCAATGTTGTTTGCTACAGTGCAGATATCAGATAACTAATCTCTAATCTCAAAATACTTTTATGCATAAGGGTTTTTAGATAAAATAATCTGTTACTGTGCTCCATCTCACATTTCTTAGTCTTTTACTATGAGCAAACAGATTTTCTGGGTCTCTCCCCCCCGCCCCCCATGATTGCTAATGCTTTCTAACTTGCCTACATTTATTTTAACCTAGAAATTCCAGAGGTGAAACAATATCTGGTAAAAATGTCTCACTATTGCCATTTCCAGAGTCACCCTCTACTTGTTTTCTGACGTTTTCCTGCTTACACTTGTAAAGATAGTATTTTTTTTTCTTAGTTGCAGGCAATATAGGATCTCACGTTCACTTAATAGGCTACCAGACCTCTCAATTTTTTTTTACTCAGTGAACAGTGTAAAAGGTGAGTCACTAATCCTAAAGGGTTATGTTCTGTGGTACATTGTTGACTTTAACTACAGTTTCTTTCTCTTAAAATCCTGGCTGTTGTCTATTGTGCCATCATTTTGTATTCAAGTTGTCATCAAACCAATCTGGCTCCCACTTGGTTTTTTTCCCCCTACCATTTCTGCATCAAATGCAAGTGTCAGCAGCAGCAATTCTGTACTTTCCCATGTCGCTGGTGAGGCTGCTGACAAACACTGTCCCTAAAGAGACACCTTCAGGTTTTTAATATTACTGGTCCCTACCTCAATTAGTATTTCTTCAAATCTTGCCTACAGTTTGGACATACCGAATTCCTGCATCATCAATACTGTATGTGTTCTTGTCTCAGATTTACACCAATTCGGTCTAATCCTTTGTATACTTTAACCTGCTGCTTTTACCATCCAGAAGACGTACGTGCCTGTTCTTGGCTCTAGCACCAACTCCCTGTCTGATGCTGGGCAGGCATTCACCTCTTCCTGACACAGTCCTGCAGATCTGCTTGGTTTTCTCTCCCTCTTCCTTCATGGGAAGATAAGTGACTAATGCAGATAAAGCAGTTTGAGAGCCACCATCAAGGACACCAAGTTGCTTGCTAATGGTAAACTTGCTGGATTTTTAACCTAATTTGCATAACATGGTGGTTTTCCTTGAGAGTGAGTAAACTGTACCACCAGTCATGAAGCCTAAACTTCTTGTGCGAGTTATGATGGGAACGCCAGGTGCTGCACATTGTGACGTGCTTGCCTCAGCTCTGCCAGCCCCACCGACAAGCATTTTCCCCCACAGACTGCTGCCTCCTGAGAAGGCACCCTCCTGCCTCGAAACTTTCTGGATCTTCCCCAGCAGCAGCTAGTAACATAAACCCCCATCTCACCTTCTCTGGGTTGAGTCTGTCTTTGTGACCATGTGCTGTTGTTTCCTCATTCACACTTTGCACATTTGCAATTTTCCTCTGCAAATGGGAAGTCAGCTCTTAGCTCAAGAAAGCTCTTCCTTTCTTCAGAAAACTCTGCAAACCACTCGGTACTTCTTTCCAGTTGTTAGGAGAGGAAGAAAATAGTCATCTTCCCAAGCCTGTCCCTCCTCAACCCTCACAGGTCCCCTAAGGACATGAGAACTACAGATATCCACAACTTGTCCTTGGACCTTCATGGGCTGCTGTTTGCTGGGCAGCACTGACGCTTGGGTGTCTTTAAACTCAATCTTTCAGCCATGTTACACAAGTAGCTGTGGCAGTTGGCCAGGTGACACATGTATCTGTCCTCTTTCACCTTGATCTCTGCCACTCTGCTGAGAACCCACTGATCTCTAAAGGGTAATAGCTGATTCAGGTGGTGGTTGCCGGGCAGTGAGGATGGTCTGGGCTATGACACTTCAGGATCTGGCCACAGAGGTCTAGTACATCCCTGAGAAGCGATACGTTACTCCCTGCTGCCCTGCAGAGTGGTCCCAGAGCAGGCAGGGGCCCCTGCTCTTTTCCCTGCTGTAACTTTGATTCATGCAGGACCCAAGGCAAGTCCTACTGGTCATCTCATGGATCTGCTGCCACACCATCATCTATGTATGAAAACTGGTAATTGTCACAGCATGGCCTTAAATAAATGTCTGTGTCTAAGCCCAGCTCTCCCACCCACTGAGGGACCATCTCTGGTAAAGACATATACCAGTTGGAAAGGTTTGCATCTCTCAGCCTGGGAGGGCACCTAGCAGATGCAGACATTCAGGGAAGAGGTGAGGCTGTGCAGGGGCAAGAGAAAGTAGTGGGGAGCTGTGTGTTTGATGACACTATTCTGACGTTAGAATAAGGAAAAAAAAGTCCTAATTACCTAAGATCATTAGAGAACTTTTTTTTTTTTCAAATCTGCATTGTAAACCCACTGTTCTGACTATCTGCCAATTGCAGCAAATGGTTCTGGTGCTTGGGGCTGGAACCTTCTCAAGGTTCTCTATCACTGTAAGCACCAGACCTGAACATACCAAGAGTAGGGAAAAAAAAAAGGCGATGCATCCCACTAGCAGAATTCAGGAGGAGCAGAGAAGTGCCCACATCCAATACATAGGCACAACTGTTATTCACAAAGTCCGTTTAGACTGTGCTGTGGGGCACTGCCCATCTACCCCTCCATTTCTGGTGCTCTACATGGGCTTGGGCAGCCTCCAAACTTTGCCCAGGAGCTCTGGTGGACATTACTGGTAGGGTCTCCAGGCTTGCCCATCAGCTGCCAGATTTAGCAGATGGGGTGGAAGGGAGAGTGAACCTGCACATCCCCCTCCACTGCAAAGCCCTGCACAGAAGTTGGGTTTGAGCTAAGGGGCTGTGCTCTGACCTGGAGAGATGAATGCAAGGACCTGCTCTACGTTGTTAAATCTGCTAGAAATCTCTGGGAAAGATGGGCTGTAGGAGATGGCAGTGCTGTCTCCTGGTCCCAACAGCACTTGGTAGAGCTCATCTGTCTGCCTTAGTAGGCTGTGCAGTGCCAATGCCAAGGTCCTTCAGGGAATCACAAGAGAGTTGATTTTCACTTCTCACTTGTCAAGCCAGATATTCTACAAAATACAGCTAGAAGAGAGCATGGCATCATTCCCCATTAAATTTACTCAATACCCACTTCCCTCTTCAGCCTGAGGAGCTCAAGCTTGTATCTCCCATATACTTGTGAAATGTCCTAAGCCCTAGATTCTGGAGTACTGTATGGGGGATCTCACTCAGCCTCTCCTGTTGAAGCAATTCCCTTTTGTATAAAACACGTAAAAGTTCTCCGTGCCAGCAGAAGGAGAACAGGCACAGTGGTCCGGATGTGGGCTGGGCAGTGTGGGTCCTGTTCTCTGCTGCAGCAGGCTGCCCTGCATTACCAAAACCCTGGCACTCTAGCCCAAGCCACTGCCTTGTACGCTAGTACACCAGCCGATAATCACAAGTGGTTTATATCATCAACTCCATTATATACAGAACTGGAGGTGGAAGTAACCAGCTGCGCAGCAGAGCATGGCTGGGGGTACTGCAGACTCTCCTTCCAGTCTACACACATTCCCATGGGCCGTGCTCTCCCTTAAATAAGGATTTACTGCCTCATGGCTGCAACGTGCAAAGACCATGCTAACACAAACTATGCCATCAGCAAAAGTATATTCTAAGAGTAATTATACTAATAAAGTATATTTTCTGCTTACCACAGTCAAAAAGATTCAGCATGATATGTGCATCTTCAGCTTTAGTAGAGCAGTGATGGGTGTTTTACTGAGGATGCTCAGTCTTCTTCCAAGTGTTATTTTCTCTGACCTGGGGCTGGAAGGTCTCCACACAGGCAGCTCTCAAGAACAGGACACCAGAATGGGAACAACTGCAGCATGACTGCAGAGTCACTAAAGAAGAGGAAATGTGTGACATCAGCTCAAAGGAAATGAGAAATAAAATAAGCTGTAGAGGAAAGGCAATTAACCACAGCAAAGATCTGGTAAGTCCTTAAAGCTGTTTCCTCAAAGTATCTCTGCTTCTGGTGATCCTAAAAGAGGGCAAATTGGGATATTCCTCTAAAGGCAGAATAGGAATCCACTCGGTGTCACTGGTTAGATCTGGGATTAGACAGTATGTGAGCATCCTTCTTCCAAAGAGATGAATGTCAGAAGCCAGAAGAGCTTTCACTTAATAACTTCAAGGAGAGGAAGTGCCAGGAAACTCATATATCCCGTGGACAGACTCATTCCCTAGCAGTATCCCTTCACACTTTTGTTGGGGCTAAACAGACCCAGGAATCCAACCATCCCAAGTCTCCTTTTACCTCAGGGACCTTCTGTGGACACAGATAGCACAGCATGGCAGGTCTTCACCTGGCCCATCCACCTTCACATCATGACCACCATTATTTGTGGCAGCCTGAAGACCACTCATCACAGTGATGCAAATTGGTGGGGTGCTCAGGGAGACACCAATGACAAGCAAAGCTTGGTCCCAGCTAACCTGTAAATCCCAAGTTGTAGCTTGCATGCTGATGGTTAACCTGCCCTCCATGCAGACACTGCTCTTACACTTGCACACAGTACAGATGTGAGCTTAAAGCATCGGCACCATGTCCTGCACAAACCCCATACCTGCAGACACTTGCAGGAACTAAAGCACTGAGTCTGGTGAGGGAGTTCAGTGTGAAACACATAGGAATGGAGCCACAAAGTCCATCACCAGCAAAAAGAGGTGCCTGAGCCTGCAACATGGCTGATGAAGAACAACAACATGGACCCAAGTGGAGGCAGCAGAGGCCAGTCTGCATCGGTGCTCCCCTGGGAAGGCTGGCTCTCCTGGCTCTTCTCATGAAATGTCATCTATAACAAACAGCCCATGGTAGGCCCTGGCCACATCCATGCTGTGAGGAGCACCAGAGATCCCCATGGTGTGGTGTCTTGTCTTGGGAGAGCCACCAGGGACAGGCTGAGGGTTGTGTCTCCTGGGTCACACCAGCTGAGGGCACCAGCCAAACTTCTCTGAGAGCCAGGAGCTAGCATGGACCCTGGGATGCCTTCAAGTCATGCTTTTGCTGTTGGGCTAGTGAGCCCTGGCTCTGAGCTGGGACACAGCAACCTCCTCATAAGTTGGGGAGATGGGGCAATGATAGAGGGGGCAAGGTGGACAGCATCAACACTGCTGTGACAAGACACTGACTTTTGGCTTGCCTGGCCTTAGGCATCTTGAGGCGATGGGCTGCGCAGCGTCAGGGCAGCCGGTGTGGTGCCAGAACCCACCCTCCATCCATGCTGGTGTCTGGATGTCCTCAGCCAGGGGCAGGCAAAGCCTTCACTTCAGTGTGGTGCCCCAGGGTGAGCAGAGGCAGGCAGGGCACCTGGGTGCCTGGCAGACACCAGGAGCCCCAGCTGAGCTCCCAGCCTGGCAGGGCATGGTACAAGTGCTCAGCAAACTGCTCACAAACCAGGATGTCCTGCTGCTCCAGTGCCTGCTCAGGGGAAGCTCCAAACCACCCAGAGATGCATGGACACCACAACTGGCACCACAGCTGGACATGCCCTGAGCTGCTGTGGGATCACCCTTGTCCCCCACAGCAACAGCATAGGGTGTCCAAGGGACTCAGAAGCCACCTGATCTGAGTGGAACCCAAACTCCCCCAGTGTGAGGGAGCCCCACAGCGACAGCACTGTGCAGGTGGGAGAGCCTGCTCTACCCTGCCCTGCTTCAGCAGGGTGGGCTGCACCAGAGGGCTGGCTGTGTGGAGCTGGGGACCAGGGGACAGCCAGGCTCTGCCTCTGTCAGGCCATGTCAAGGTGACCTGAAGGGTGAGATGAGGCTCCTGCAGTGATGCTACAGATCTGTGCTGGGAAGAAGGCTGCAGCAGTCTCATTCCCTCTGCCACTCACCATCCTCCTTCCTTCCCCCTTCCCCATCTGCTGCTGTAAAGATGGACTGAAGAACCTGACCCTTTATGGACCAGGCAGAGCCCCAATTATGCCTGTAAGACTGCTTCTGGGAGCTTAAATTAAAAACAAAATAAAAACACTGTAATGACGTTGGCTGGCAGCCAGTCCACAGCTTTGGGAAGAGCAGCCAGTGAGGATGTCTGGTCATGGAGGGAAGGGGAGTGCTTGCAAAGGCTGTAGCAACAGCGAAACAAAGCTTGTTGCCCTGCTGCAGCCAAGTTCTTAGAGGAAATGAAAGCCCAGGAGGTTTTGACCTAGGGAGGAGCTCTCATCAGAAGTCTTCATCCTTCCTCTGCTCAGCCCTGCTTTGGCTCTGCCACTGATGGGGCACACACACGTCACTGAATTTCAGCAAAAAAGATCTTTCGTAAAACCCACAGAACCAAACAACAAAACCCATAAGTTCAGTGGTGAGAGACACAAAGAGACCTGATGGGTGGAAGCTCTACCAGTGACACAAGCTTTGCTTTCTGATTTAAGCACTCCCACTGGAGTCAGGACACCTCTAACTGCCACAAGCTAGGACCTGACCATGTCAATGCTGGCCAGTGCTTCCTCACTTTTCTCTGGATTTACTAATCTTTCAGCTTTGCCTCAAATGCTCAGGTCAGGCCTCAAGCTATTGAGAGTCACAGAAATGCCCAGAACAACCACTTGGTCATGTAGACTGGCCTCTTGCTGGGCTTGCACTTGTCCATCTCTTAATTAATTGGGGAGTTCCCTTCCTCATCATCTCTATTTTCAGCTGTTGCATTTAAAGCATGGAAAGTAGAAGGGGACCCAGATTCAGCCCTCCCAGTACCAAGGCAATAAAGAAAGGGTGAGAATAATCCCCCCCTCCCTCCTGAACTGCCTTGTGTCTGTTATACACTGACAGGTCCCATTACCCTTCATACAGCACCCTCAGCCAGCACTCCTCCCTCTCGCATCCCTTCCAGCCTGGGGACTCTGTTCACCTGCTCTCCTGGGACTGCTGCCTGTTTCTGAGTACATAACTTTGAATCCACTATTAAGATGCATTTTGTTTGCGGTGGCCTGGCTTATTAAGTGGTCCTGGCAGTTTTTGACTGCCCTCTTCTCAGTGTTATTTACCACTCTTCCAGTCTGGGGGATGCACACAAAGTCTGACAACACTGAATGCCATGCAAGGCCAAGTTAAAAAAAACAAACTTGAATACGCTTTTACTTTCATCAAGTAAACTTACAATCTAATAAAAAAAATAAATAAGCTGCTTTTACTATAAGTGATTCCCATACAATGCTGTTAAGTAGCACTAATGGTACTTTAGGTTGTTGTATCAGGATGCTGGATTCTGGAACAGCTCTTCCAAATGATGTTTTCTGGGGATAACTTCATGCAAGCTGGTTGGTAGGCAGTGGGCTGTTCCCCTTGGTTCTGGCACTGTATCTGCACTCTCATGGCAAGTGCACACTGCTGTGAAAAATGTTCACTGCCTCCTTGTATGCAGTCTGCCTCTGGCATGTTTTCTTGGGGTTATTTCCTTCTGAGATGGAGCCTATTAGCAACATACCTGCTAATGATGATCACATAAATTTTGCAGGTATCAAAAAGTGTCTTGGTTTTGAAAAATACAGTGTTATAAGCAAATATCCAGAGATCTCTTTCCAAGAGCAAAACCACACTCTAATAGTGGAGAAGAGCTCTCCATGGAGGGCAGAGAGGAGCAGCATTTTAGCCGAGAGGCTCTCTGTGTACTGTGGACCGCGCTGTTCAGTGACAAAAGCAGTGAACAAAGTCAAGATGAAATACCAAAATGGACCTTATAAAAGCACCAGCCACTGCCATCAGTCTTAGAGTTGTGCAGGTGCAGGACCAATACACAGGTGAGTGGGATCCCTGCTGGTCCTGGTCACCATGATGCCTTCTTGAGTGCCAGGATGGGTCTTTGAAAGAACATGAAGTTCCTTTCAAGCTGGAGCGGCTGATGATAAGCATTACTGTCTGTGACTTTCCACTACTCATCTCATACTCTGCACAATTTCCTTTTGCTTGTTGCAGGAAAGAAATACTAAACAAACCCTGTAGCTTTCCCCTGCAAGCATTTCAGAGCCCAGCACAATTTGTCCCCACCTTATTACCAACTCTGCAGGAATGTGCCCTGGAGCTGGGGTTGCTTGGCTGGGAAATACATCCCCCCAGCGGCAGAGAGCCCCTCCTGGGGCAGCGAGCAGTGAGGCTTCCTGGTAGCCATTTGACAGCTGCAAAGGCAGGGCACAGCTTCTGAGGCTCACTGTGGTGCTGCTGGGACTATCCAGCCTGGCAGAAAATGTCTCTGTTCACAGCTGGGCTGCCTTGCTGGCGGAGTAGGGCAGACTCCAGCTGGTTTTGGCAGGTGGAGCCCAAGTCCATCCCTGCTGAACTGGACAGAGGGATGAGTTCTGCAGGCCACCACTTCAGGATTTGTATGGTGCAGCCCTAGGCTGTCATAGATTTGTCAGGGGAGGGGAGAACCGTGCCTTTGCTGGGCTGACTGCAGCTGGGTCACTCTGCTTCTGCTGCTCCAGCCTGCAGTGAGTTACCTCCCAATAGTGGCTGCCTGCCCTCTGTCCTGGGCAGGCTCTGCCCTCTCCCCCTGCCCCAGCCTGGCAGGGGCAAAGGCAGGGGCTGGGCTCCTTGAGAGGCTCCAAGCATTGCTTCCTCTTCCTCACAGGAGCAATGTCCATGGCAAGGCTCCTCACCTCACTTTGCAGCATCCAAGCAAAGCTGGGGTTGTTCTTGCCACCCAGGAGTCAGACGGGACCCAGATGAGGGCAGTCCCCTTCCCTGCAGCCCCAAAGGCAATGGCAGCACTAGCCTGACTCATGCCATCGCAACACACCTCACCGCTGCTTGCTGAGCATGGGGAGCAAGCACACGTCTTCCCAGCACACCCAGATGGGGAGGACAAGGATGGGTCTGAAGCTCCTGAAGCTGCCCAAGATGCCACAGCTCAGAGATCCAGGGGGGACACACAGCCAGCCCATGTTCTGAGACACCCAGACACAGAAGGAGCCTGTGGTGCTCAGGGAGGGAAGCCAGCACCCTGGGAGAGCAAGCAGAAGGAAAAGGAGCCTCTTACCTCAGAGCCACAGAGCACCTGGCCCAGGAGACCCCAGCCTGCTGGGTCTCTGCTCCGAGCAGAGCCACCAGCAGGGCCGAGCCGTCAGCATGCTCCTGCCTGGGAAGAGGCTTGGACAGGAAGGAGGGCTCAGCGCTCACTTGCAGGTGAGTGACTCACTTCCCTCTTGGCACTTGTGACACGGCTCAGACATGCCCCAGCTGTGCCCTGGAGCTTGACACCGACTCTTATGGCCCTTCCTCACGCAGGCAGCAGTAGGGAAACAGCAGCGGAGGCTCTGTGCTAGCCAGGGGCTTATCACGCTCCCGTATCACCCAATGCCTCGCAGGCCTGAGATGGGGTAGCTCTGCCCTGCAGCAGCTCTAGGGCAGTGACATTCCCCAGCCAGGCCAGGGTCGCAGAGGTGGTCTGGGGGCTTGGCAAGGGGGGTCAGCACCCTCAGCAGATCCATCCTCTGGGCTTCTTATTTCATTCCAGATACTGGGACCAGGAGCAAACACAGTGGTGAGTGCTGGTTCACATGCTCCCATTGGAGGTGGAGACTTGCTGCAGTGGGGCAAAGTGTCAGGATGAGACCACTTTGCTATGTGAGTCCCTGTATGGGGAAACATTAGCCAGAAAAATATTCCAGGCTGAGGCAGCTAGTTTCCTTGCCCTCTCTGCCCACCCCGGTTCTTGTGCTCCTTCAGCTTGGGAAGAAAGGGTGGACAGACACATGGGGGACCCACTCCCTCTTGCTGCCACAGTCCCAGGGCAGCAGCTCTGGCATTGCTCTGCTCAGGTTTCGTATGGGATTTTCCCCAGATGTGTACTGTGGCACTGGCATCACTTAGGTCATGGACATAACATCCACCTGAGTCACTCGTGTTATAACAAGTAATCACATGTGTTTCTGTCTGCTCCCTTTATTCACCATGAGTTGTTTGACAAGGAAATGTTGTTGGGTTTTCCTTGCTGTTAAGAACTAGCACTGATTTCTACATGGCAGGAGGCGTGATGTTTCTGACACAGCCCTGAAGGGCCAGACAATCACAACTAGTTGATGCACAAAAGCATGTTGAAAACACATCAGAGCAGGCACACAACCTGCACTGCTATCAGAAGGAACTGGCTGTTTGCATGTCATGTAGTCCCCTCATCTAAGCCTGCCAGACGCCCAACTGCAGTATGCAGAGCTGCAGCAAATACCCCAATTTCCCAACCAAACAGCAAAGCTGCACAAATTTAACTATAGCCTTTCTCAACAGAGAAGGCTGCCCGTGTACTCTTGTGAATCAGGAAAGCTAGGAGCAGTGTGGCCAGCAGAATGACAGTTAATATCCCCTCTGCTTGGTACTGGTGACACTGCACCTGGAACAGCACATGCAACTCAAAAGGGACACGGAGAACTGGAGAAGCACTGGCAGAGAACCGCTACCATGGTCTGAGCCCTGGGTCATGTCCTACAGACAGAGCCAGGCTGGGATAGCCCAGAGGCTGAAGGACAATCTGATAGCTACCTGCAGCTACTGGAAAGGAAGTTGCAAAGAGGATGGAAGCAAACTCTTCTCAGTAGTGGCATATGGTGTCACAGAGGGCAACAGCCACAAACTGGGGTGCATGACAGTCAGGATGGACATGGGTGAAATATTTTCACTAGAAGGGCTGTGCATCCCTGGGACAGGAACCCAGACAGGCCAGGGGTCTCATCCTTACCACTTAGCTAGACAAAGCCAGAGGTGACCTCACCTAGCATTAGTGACAGCCCCACTTCAAACACAAGGTTGAACTAAAGATCGACAGAAGTCCTTCCCCAAAACATTTCTGTTCTGTGATTTGAACTGCAACAATTGCACTGGCATGCGTGCCAGTGTTATCTTCCTTTACAGGTGCTCTCTGTGTCACCAAAATGTACTCCTGCAAACCCCATTCACCCAGAAAAACTGTTACAGAAGTGCCTAGACAGGGCCTGCTGGCATTTGAAAAGGAAGCAATTTGACCCAGACCCAGGAAGATGCACGACACAAATTCCATTGATCATTTTCAGGTTACATCCTTGTTTTCTTCAATGAGAATCCAGTAGTGGCTGTGAAGCAGGAGACTTTGCACCTTAATGTTAATATTAATGCTACGTCTGGACTTCCCTGCTGCTGCAGAACAACTGAATACCCCAGAAAGGGAATATGAATGAAGCAGGCAGCCAAGGAGGCCAATAATGCAGGACAGTCCATTTTAATGGCACTGAATAGGCTGAGGCAGAGATCTGCTGCAAAGACCTAATTGCCCTGAAGTATGTGTCCATTCTTGCCCTGGGAGTCCACAGCCCTCTGGCTGGTGTGACAGGGGGCTTCCTAGTAGGAAGGCTGCTGAGCCTCAATAGCGAGTCAGGCAGCTCAGCTACATCCTAGATCTACCTAAAGTGTGCATGGTGCTCACTGTGGCACTGAGATCAGAGCGGGAAAGACAGGACCCCAGCCTGAGGAGCAGCAGTCCCAAACATCTGCCTATTTTGTGCACAACACAAAGCCAGGGCTGTGAGATCTTCACCTTTCAAGAAGGAGTTAGCCCTGGAGCTGAAGGCAGGGGAGCCCCCAGCAGCAGGAGATGCACTGCCAGGAGGAGTTCCAGAAAACCAAATCAAGGAGGTTTTGAACCCAGCCGGCACAGCCCCGCATACTGTGGTGCTCGGGCACGCTGTGCTGGTGCACAAGACAACAGACGATGCCCCTTCTCTGCTTGTGAATTGCATGGCTCAGCTGCCTGAGTAGGGGAGGTCTCACTCACACCACAGCTTGCAAGAGGAAAAGGAAGTCAAGACAGCCCATTTGCTCTAGATTACACACTGCAATCACTCAACTCTTTCTGAGGGAAACTTCTTACATCAAGGCCAAGCTCTCACAGTTTCTCTCCAGTTTCAGTTATTTTAAGAGGGCAGAGAAAGACTAGCAAAAGAAACTCTCATCTGGAAGAAGTGGAAAGCACAAGCCCTTGATCTCTCCCACTTGGGTCCCTCTATCCAACATTACATTGGCTGTAGTTAATCCCCCAGAACTAGTTATGCTCCTGAAATACAAATCACATACAGCAAAAGAGTTGCTACTGCCCAAGGAGAAGGGGTGTACAGCTAATTTAGAGCACATCACTGTGTTTTCCAAACTAAGATAAACGTTAAGTAACACACTGGTTTATGTCTTATCAAGAATAAATTTCATCTCTGGCTGATCACCCAGGCTTTCTATAGCTGCCATAACTTGGTCTAGCTTTTACGGAATAGTTCTTCTACCCAGTGTAATCTAACTAATTTGGTGAACAACTGGCAAAGTCTACACCTAGGCCTGTCTACATGCTCAGGGGATCCTCCATTCTCATCCCCAGGCTACACAGCAGCACCAGACAGGAATGCCCTGCACCCTGTCTCCTTTAATCCACAAGTGTGTAGGTTTCTATTGCAGTTTCCCTTTCTTATCTTCAGACACAAGAAACCAAATAACTTGCAAAGGTCCTTTCTCATCCCACTACTGCTGAACAGGAGATACACACTTCCAAATCACATATGAAGGGGAAGGCAACTTCCCTATCTCAGAAGGGAACCAAGAGCTTCAGGAGCAATCTCTGGACTCCCAGAAAGCAGCAGGGAACTGAGCCAGACTCTGGTAGACCTCCGTGTATGTTCTGTGGAAAATGGACACAGAGGACAAGTTATTTCCACAGAAAACCAAGGCCAAGACGCTGCTGGAAAGTGCTTCTGTAGCTAAAAGAAAAAAAAAATTACCCCTTATTTCCACCAATGTATTTTCTTGTCTTGCTTATCAAGGTCAAATATTTTAGTCTACAAGGACCACTGAGCCAAAAAGAGCACCAAGGAGGGAGGAGGCCTAGATATCTCTTCCTCTACAACATCTCTACGTCTTGAAATTAAACAACATTTCATTCAATCCATCCCACTGTCTTGGCATGCATTGCAGAGGCCAGGAAATAGCCCACCCTGCACCTGTGGGTGTCCACGGTGTACATTCACTTATCTCCACCCAGGCAATTCAAAACAGTTTGCTTTTACAAAGCCTGAATACAAGGATAAAAATAAACCTCCCAGGTTCCCTCCAGTTGAGCAGAGAAATATCTAGCAAAGGGCCAGGTATTTTGCTGCTGCTAAAGCCCACCTGGCAGATGGGAAGCTTCACAGGACTTGGCTGAGTAGATAAGAGAGGAGAAATACTGCATAGTCAGACAGAGAAGCATATCATACGCAGGACAGGAAGAAAAGGAAACAGGAACAGCTAAACTGAGAATGAAATGAATTGAGAGTAACAGTGCTGTTGTAAGCTACATGTTTTGCTGCCCCAACCAAGTCATACCCAGTGGAAAAAATTACTCTAACTGCAGAAGCCCATAGGACTAGTACTTCAGTGGCTTTGGCCACAGGCTACACTCCTCGAGACCCAGTGGAAATCCATCTCATAAACATACACATTTCTGAGCAGCAGAATCAGAAGCATAACACAGGTCTTACAAACATTTCAAGCTCTCACAGGACTCATCCTGAGCTAACTGAAAAAAAATGTAAAGAAAGGATCAGTACCATCAGTCAGCCAAGCCATTACACCATCTGAAAGGACATAGTACTAGAAAGACCAGTATTTCAATATTGAAAGGAAGGACTCTGGAACAAGAATGACTGGGACAGATCTCCAAGCTAGAAATACTTCAACAGGGGAACAAGAAGCAGACCAGTTAGAGGGACAGCACGTCCTCTGGGCAAGAGACTGCACTTAGAAATACTCTAATCATCTGAACTACTGCCCAGCACTGCTTGTTTCTTACACCCAGGAAGCAGAAGAAATTGCATCTGAGAGACAGCACCGCAGAAGTTAACTGACATTTTACCCAGAACAAATATGACTAATCATTGCCTTTACAAGGAAGTTGTGTCCTACCAATGCGTTCCCAGTTAATGGAGGATCAGGCTCTGTGAACAAGAAGGAATTTCACCACCTGAACAGAGCAATGCTGCACAGTTTGGTTGCTCCCAGACCTGTCAGCCCACCTTAGTCTGCTGCTAGTTATTGTTTGGCTTTTGTATGGCACCCAGACATCACCAAGGTGTTACCTTTTAAGCTATGTTCTGCCTCTTGAGATTCAGGCTCAAGCTACCTATCTAGCAGGTTATACCTAGCAGGACAAATAAGGTAAAGAAACTGTATTCCTGTGTTTACATAGATAAGAGGAACTGTATTCTACTGTTCTAAGAGCTAATTAATGTATAAAACAGGAAAATACCTTCATTTTATTAGGGAAGGATGTTTCACTTTACATCTGGTCACACAGACCAGTGCATGAGAGGAAAAGAAGAAAAAAAGGTGAGTGGAGAGCACCAGCCACCTTTCAGCAGATTCATCCAAGTCCTAGGCCCTGTCAGAAAGCCATGCCTTCCTTAGGAGCTGCTTTTCCTGCAGAAATCTGTTTGGTAACACAACAACTTGATCAAGCTGCTCCTCCCTAGCAGGCAGAAATAGAAGGCAATTAATCAAAACTTAAACAGTTGAGACACCAGAAGATGGAGACTTCTCTTCAAGGGCAGCAAAACCAATCTTTCTGAAGAGAGACCTCGCCAATGCCTGAGACACAAAGGACTGTGGTCATTTGAAGATAAGGGCACATAAGACAGCAAGTCTAAGTGAAAGGAGCTGACTAAGGGCAGTGAGGACGAAGAAAAACCATATCTTCATGGAGACAGCTGCCCACAGGACCCAAGTATGGGGATGGCCATCAAGACAGATGGGAAGAGTTTGCAGAAAGCTCTCCAGAGGAGTCTGCCAGGCACATGTGAATCTGTAGTATGCTCCACTTTGAATGCCTTTAACCAGTTGAGAATTTCTTAAAAAATACACACAAAGTAGTATTCAAAAATCGAAACTCATGAGTCTGAGCTCATCCCATAGCTCTGAGGGGGTTACACTCTTAACAGGTGCCCAAGTCCTGCCCAACCCATCCATGCTCCCCAAAGGCGCAGCAACAAGCTCAGTTTTCAGCATGGACTCTAGCACACCTGCATACAGCCAGGCATCATCCAGGGAAGAGATACACTCTCCCTGTCCTCCTGGGTGCCATGCTGCAGGACTGTCACTTCAAAATTCAAGTCAGAACAGACTTTGGGCTGATAGCAGACCCTTACCAGGGAAAGTGTTCATGCTGAAGAGAAGCACCATTTCAGTGGCCAGCACTCAACTCACACCCTTGCAATTGCATCTTTGAATAATTCCAAGAAAAAATCCTGGTAACTTGGGTAAAAATTTATTTTACATACAGACCATTGCAACTTAACTATTAATCAAGAGAAGTTATTTTTCCTTTACAGGAAGTGACCAGCTGGTCTGAGATTAACAGAAGTCTAAGCCTGAGAGCTGGGATTTTAGTTTGGAAATCAGATCTTGGGGGAAGAGTCCTTCCAAGCACAACTCAGTTGAGGGAGGAGCTGCAGGACTTTAACGGCAAGTCAGCTGCACTGCACAGTGCTGGAAGCAGATTCCCAGAGTCAGTTTGGACCTTTCCAAAGCTGAACTTTCTGAGAAAGATGATGCCTGGAAAGGTACGGATGCATTTCCAATATTTTATTCAGCTCTCAAGCTAGAAACGGAAGTGGTGAAACAACACAATCTCTGTGAAGTACAAAACATCAAGATACAGGGCAGCAGACAAACAGGACAGCAATAATGGCGGGGACCCTCCTAAGCCAAGTGTTCTACATGTAGCGGATTCCTGGCCGAGTTCATACTACGGCCCTAGTTCAAATGGACAGAGTACAAAAAATACTTTGACCAATAATTAATTGTACTGGAAACAAACAGTCTACTAAAAAGCAATTCTTACTCTAGGTGCCAATGAGTCCTTAAAAGCAGGGAGGGGACTGAGGAGCTGCACTTGGGCAGTGCTGCCAGGATCATTCACGCTGCTCCATTTTTACTTTGGGAGGTCTCAGGAAGGTCCTGTTTTTCTTTTCTTTCTTCCCCTTTGTATTTGCCTGGAAATTTCTCCAGCTGTCCACACGACCATCCCGACTTTCCTGGGAACAAAAGAGAGGAAATGGAGAGTTAAGAAGTGCAAGAGCTGGAGAACAGGCGGTAGGTACCAGTTGCATGAGAACCAATAGCAATTTCCCCCTTATCCAGCAAGCACATAGCACCCTGGCAGCCAGGACATACAGACACTGCAAAGAGCCAGAGCAACAGACACTGCACAGTGGAACTACAAGTGAGCTTACAAACACCAGCATAAGCACATCCAGCTTGGGATGTGCAGTCCTGGCTAGAGTCTACTGAATCCTGATGTGCGAAGAAAACAAGAAACCTCATCCCCAATGAATGTTCCTAATCTGTCAGCCCAGAACATGCCATTTTGTTACTCTGTCTCACATCCTTGAGACAGCTCTCCTTGTGCTGCAGATAAGAGAGAAGGGAAACATACTGGTGTTTTCTCTCACGCTTCTTGCCCCAAGCTTCATCACAAAGACAAAATGAGAAAAGACCTCTGGTGCACTCTTTTATCCCCTCCCTGGCCTACCTGCAGAGCAGCAGAATCCCCTCTTGAAAAAGAAAAAACAAAACAAAAAACTCCCCACAAAGCCAACCTATGATCCCTACAGGCTGAAGGTTTCACACAGTAGGACAGAACAAGTTCAAGGATGATCCACTTCACAGCATGGGATCCATACCCTCAAGGCCCACATAACTATAGCTGTGCCTGCAGTAGTGGTGCTGCACACAGGCTCTGGCTACAACAGCTGTCTGCTTCACTCCCCTCCTTCCCCCCATGGCAGGATGGGGGAAGGCCAAGCACTAGCAGTGATCTGGATGATGGAGCAGAATGCATCCTCAGCAGCTTTGCAGGTGACACAAAACTGGGAGGAGATGCTGACAGACTAGTGGGTCGTGCTGCTGTTGAGAGGCACCTCGACAGGCTGGAGAAATGAGCTAACAAGGAGACATGCAAAGTCCTGCCCCTGGGAAGGAACAACCCCCAGCACCTGCACATGCTGGGAGCCACCCAGCTGGAAAGTAGCTTGGTAGAAAAGAACCTGGGGGTTCTAGTGGACACCACATTGAACACAAGGCATCAAAATGCCCTTGCCTTGCTGCAAAGATGGCGAATAGTGTCCTGGGCTGCATTAGGCAAAGCACTGCCAGCAGGTTGAGGGAGGTGATCCTCCCCATCTGATCAGCACTGGTGAGGCCACAATTGGAGTCCAGTGCTGGGCTCCCCAGTACAAGAGAGACGTGGACATAGTGGAAAGAGTCCAACTGTGGAAGGGCCACAAGGATGGTTAAAGGACTGGAGCATCTCTCATAGGAGAAAAGGCTGACAGCTGGAACTGTTCAGCCTGGAGAAGACAGGGGGGATCTCATCAGTGTGTACAAGCATCTGAAGGATGGTGGAAAGAAGACTGAGGCAGGCTCTTCTTGGTCATGTCCAGTGCCACAACTAGAGGCCATGGGTACAAACTGAAACACAGGAGGCTCTATCTGAACATATGGAAACATGTTTTTATTGAGGGTGACCAAGCACAGGAACAGGTTGCCCAGAGCACTCGTGGAGTCTCCATCACTGAGGATATTCAAAAGCCACCTAGACAAGGTGCTGGGCAACTGGCTCTAGGTAGCTCTGCTTGGGCAGAGGGGTTGGACCAGATGGACCACAGAGGTCCCTTCCAACCTCAAACATTTTGTGATCAGACTTTTGCTAGGGATGAGGCTGCATGGCAACTTCTGTTCTAACCTTCTTGTTTCTTACAGTGAAATTACTAAGAAAGTGAATTTTGAGGGTAGGGTGGGAGAAAGTACCTGCTCCTTCTACATCAATATACAATTCAGCTCTGAAAGCAGCCTATGAATAGCTCCTAAAACCAGCAGGCAACCACTTGCATGACAGATACTCCTATAAGGATTCAGAAATACTGCAGAACATACACAAGGGACAAAACCTACAGGTCTTTACATTGAAGAGACAGGATGAGAACTAGGATACAGTATGCAGACAAGGATTGGAATCGCCAGGAGCAGGAAAGCTGAAAAGAGCAATGCAGAGGTACAATGTGAGCATCTTTAAAGGTCAGGATTTTTGTTGGGTTTATTTGTTGGGTGGGGGTTTTTTTTGTTGAAATAGAGACAGAACTACAATTGCAGAATATCAACTTAAGTTTTTTTTTTTTCCATTATGGTTTAAATATCATTCAAAGCAGCAACACATGTACTCTTTTTGGATGTATTTTAAAGGCAGCCAGTGAATTAGTACACATACAGGAGGAGCCAAGAATTCATGTCTTATTTTGTCTCCAATCACCCTCTCTCAATGACAGTCACTAGGAGAAATAAGCCTCTTATTCTTGTGCACTCCAGTAACCCATTTTGGACATTAACACCCAACTTTGATACTCTCCTTTCACATGGATTAAATGATCACCAGCAAGGATGGAGAAGATACCTGTAAGTGCAGAGGTTCATCTGTCCAGGAGTGGTTGAGGACATGCAGGTACTCAGAGCTGCAATATCAATAGTTCTGCAGCTCCCCTGTTGGTCTATCATTATTTGCTTGTAATGCTTGCTGACATTTCCTCAGCTGCTATGCTTTACTGCATCCCTACAGCAATAACACCCAACTTCTGTGGCCATTCTGGCGTGAGAACACAGAACTTCTGCCAGCAGTGAGGCCAGTGACATTCTAATTTATCTCCCTGGCACTACATGACAAAACCCATAGCATACTCAACATAGCAGCATTACACAAGTTTTCCAGAATATCCAGCTTCCTATATCTACTTTATATAGCACATGAACACAAACTCTTCCCAGCTGAGTCTCCAATAATGTCCTAGTTGTCCACTTTCCACAGGATGCCAGTCCAGCTCATACCATTCTCTCCCAGACACCCTCTTTTTAAAGTCCTCTTGAACATAGACTGGGATCCGGCTTTGGATTAAAGGAACAATCTAGCTCATCTTTTCAAGAGGTCCTGCACACTGTTACTGACTTCTTTCCTGCCCACCATCCCCAGCACATCACAAGACTTTACCTCTGGTGTGTAATGACAGAAGAGTTACAGGCTTGATCAAGTATTTTTGCAGGCTGTCAGCCTGACCCCTAGAATAGCAGCACAACAGCCACAAAGCTACTTTGATACACCTAAACCCTGAATACAGGGTGGAAGGGTCAAAGCAAAGTGACTGTCATTCAGGTGTCTGATACTCACAGGAGATACAGATGTTAGCAACCAGACTGAAAAGTACCAACAACAGTCCACACTAGTGGTTGAACAGCTGCTAGATTAAGTTTTACTGGTCACCAGTGACCTGGGCTAAGCAGCAACCCAAATTTCTGACTAGGGACAGGAATGAACTGCTGACTGAGCTGAAAAACACTACACCTTAATTTACCAGACCTGTTTCTGGAAAGTGATACCAAAGCCCTGTTGGTGGGCTCTTCTTCCCACGCAAGGGCAAAACCCGGGCTTGTGCAGGATCTTTACTAGTGTCTACTTAAATTATCTTATAGTACCTGCAGACAAAAAGTCCCTCTTTAGGGGCATTCCCTGCAGCATGGCCAAGGATTGCCGAGGCCCGTCCTGTAAGTTAAGTTGCTGATTACCTCAAAGTTCTTCTGCCATTCTCGCTCTCGTTTAGCTTTCTCTTGTGCCTCAATTTCCTCTTCCCTCTGCCGCTTCCTGGAAGGGAAGTCAGAAAGAAGTTATGAACCCAAAGTGTCTACTTCAAAGAAACACAGTAATACTTTCAAAACATCTTGGAAAGCTCTTCTGATTTCTTGACAGATTGAAATGCTTATCAGAAGAGATAAATACACACACCTAAGAAAGCACAGCAAAAAAGAATTTTATTTCAAATCTGGAAGACCAGCAAGCAGAGATGGTTTGGCACCACTGACAGCATGCACGTGAGTCAGCTTCTCCTGCTTGGCAAAACAAGTTGGACTCCTACATAACTTTAGTGATAAGTCTCTAAAACTGTTGAGATTACACGTTTTGAGAAGTTAATAAACACTTCAGTGTGCAAGGTAAAAATGAAATTTCCCCCCCCCTAATTTTCATCTGTAATCAAAAGTAGTGCCCTGCAACCATTTCCCAGACTGCCTTCACTGACCAGTACTGAAACCCCACTCTATGAAGTGCCCCCAGAGTGAGCACTCAGGCAACATGTGATCAAAACACCTAAGAGAGTTCAGGATCACACATGCCACAGGGTATTTCTGGCACTTAATTCAAATTAAAAATAAATTCTTTGCGTGCTAACAACATGCAGAAAGGAGTCACTATTTCACTGTTTTGGCTGGCCTCTATGTATATACATAAGAGCATATAAGCATACCAAATACATCAATGCCTTAAATACAGGAGGGCAAGTTTCCTGTTTGCATTTCTCAAGCACAGAGCTCTACAACCCACAAGCTGCCCACAGAAGTGGTGGAATCTACACTACTGGAATTCAGCTTGACAGGACCCTTGTTAATCTAATCCAAGGCCCTGCTTTCAGCAGGAGGTTGGATCAGATGATCTCCAGAGGTCTGTTGCAACTTAGACTTTTCTAAGAGTCTATGATTCCTTATCTTCTCCGAGGAAGCATGAGGGGGGAAGAAGAGCCTGAGCTGCACAAGCAGAATGCTGCTCATACCTTTCATGCATTTCTTTTGCTTCTCTTTCTTTCCTCTTAATTTCCAGTTCAGCAAAGAGCTTCATCGTCTGTTTGTACACAGCTTGTTTGAACTGTGAAACACAAATCCAGTCTTAAAATAATGCCCCTTAACACAGTTCGAGAAGTCTGTTTTATGTAAGAATGTAAGAAGCATAAAAAGAATGCAAAGCATATGTATGCACATATAACTCTGTTATCCTGCCTTGACAGTAGTCAGTAGCAGTGGCATACAAAAAGGTATAAAACATGCTGATTAAATTCTGGCCCTGACATCAGGAAACAACTACTTATCAGCCTCATATTAGTCTCATTTTCATTTGTATTCATGAAGCTGTGCCTAAACAGAACTGTTCATTTCAAGCTCTCTTATTCTTCTGTAAAGTCTTGCAATGTTACATTTGACAAAAAAAAAAAAAAAAAAAAAAAAAGCAAAATGGGCAGTTTAAATATTAATTTCCCAGCAGATCTTCTTGATGTCTTGTACAAGTCTAGCGTTTGCTTTCCAGGAAATATCAGTATACTTAAAACAAACTTCATTATTAAAGAACAGAAAAAGACTTCTGAAAATCAATGGAAAATAAGATGGTTATGAGGTTACTGTGGTGATATCAAGAGGAAAAAATTACTTTGTAAGAAAAAAAAAGGTGATGACAGTAAGACTAATGATGTCAGTGTTTGATAATCATCTATCATTCTGTTAAAGCCTCTAATATCACTTGACTTTTTCAGACTGGAAACCAGGCAAGAAGAACTAAGTTATGTTATACCTTTTTTAATAAAAAGTGATTTGTTGCAGAACAGCACATCTACCTTCAAGTGCTATATAGAAGGAACACCTGAAACAGCTCATACTACAAAAGGTCACTAATGCATTTTAGACAAGCTGCAGTGAGTTCTATATGTACCTGTGCTGGCAGCAAGAATGCCACAGTTCCAGCATTCAGAATACAACAAGAAATTAAATTCAGAAAAGACTGCACGATGCGCAAGCAATGAAGACTTGCTCCAAGAAAAGAATTGGGTATTTTGACCTATATAACCTCATGATATATTTACTCTTTACACTACAGTTAAACTATTTTCTGAAATATATGGGTATTACCCAATACATGGTACTCTACAGTGGCTTACTAGAATTTGTTCTTCTATAAATGCAAGGATTTACAACACTCTAACAAGTCTAATAAATACTTCTGTACTGGTTTTGACTCTTAATTCCTTGAAACTTGTTTTGTACTCCCCAGTTTCTCTGAACAGCATATGACTTACAACTTCAGGATCATCCTCTTCTACAGTGGGAGGTTTTCCATCCTTCTTCAACTGCTTCTTTTTTTCTTTCACCTAAAGATTAAGAACAAAAATAAGAGCCTAAAAAGTTTTATAGGGCTTACATAATTGTATCCAAGTAGTTCCGCATTCCTATTCCACTGTGTGGGAAGAACTCTGGATGACAGCAAGTTCTTGATTTGGATTGATGTTTTATTTTAGACCAAAACCTCCTCATCCTCGGTCCAGATAAACACATACAAGATCACTATCACATCAACTGTAGTAATTAAAAATACTATGTTAGATACTATTCATTCAACACAATCCCTTTGTGGGGTTTTTTGTTTGTTTGTTTTTAAGATATACTCATATCCAGTACACACAATCCAAACCAGCAGGAAGTTTATTTTGCTTTGTAATATTCAAAAGACTAACAACAACAAGCAGAATATGAAGCGTTCCTTGGTTTAGAGTATCTGAGTTCTCCCATATCATCTGCTTTCTCAAGCTTGGTGTGTTTTAGTCCATCCACATCACTCAACTAACTTCTTGGCCAATGCAATCCAAGCTCCTTTTCCTATCTTATAGGTCATTTTCCCCCAAACTTCCCAGTCTCCTGCTGTCATCACCTATTTTCCTCCACCTACATACATTTGAACTGCATCATTCATTCACAGACTTGAAAAAAAATATTTAGGTCAGATCATGTGGTCTGACCTAATTATTTCAAGTACTGAATTTCACTGAATTATCTTGCACTGTGCCCAACAGCAGTCTTGGACAAAGCACATTTGCTCACGCCGTAAAGAGCTCAGAGTCCACCTGCACAGATTCATTACAAAGTTTGCTCAGCTTACCTTTTAATGACCTAAACATGCAGTGGGTGTACCAAAAAGCAAATTATGAACGACTGATTACCACTCACCTCCACCACAGACATTCCTATGGAATACTTACAGTGTGTTCCACATATTCTTTTCCTGCCTGTATCACATCCAAGGCCCTCTTCTTTTGTTCCTGATCTAGCAGCAACTTGTACGCTTTATCTACAGCTAATAAAAAGCATCTACATTAATAGCAACAGTAATCACATTCACAAGGGATCATAAGATTGCTACTTGTTGACCAGACAAATGTCACTTCCTTGAATTGAAGTGACTTCAGTTGGTTGGGTTTTGTTTGTTCGTTTGTTTTTAAATATATCTAGGTAAGTGATATCACAATTAGTCAAATGAGATTTGGGGTACAGTGATGGCAGAAACTGTCAGACACCTTTTGGAGTTAGCAGGGTGAAAGTATCACTCCTACCAAGTGATATAGTTTCAAGGCGTGAGCTAAGTTTAAGGTGCATGATCCCTCACCATAATGCAAAGCATACACCTAAAACCATCGCATTACTTCTGTGGTATAGTCTTCGAATAAAATCTAATGCACAGATAAAACAGTTTTTCTTGAACAATCTGAAAGCCCCACAGACATGTTTGTCCTTGTTGTGAACTGACAATGCAGTTACTGCCACCTAGTGAAATTTTCTGCTGAAATGCCACCCCACACATCTCCCCCATCTAAAGCAGCTCTACAGCAATTCCTTCTGTCCTCACTGGGGCCTCTGCCCCGAATAAACATTTAAACCAGCTACAGAAAAATAGCAGTCCAACTACAATCAGCCCAGAAAAAGGGTGAGAGAATTACCTTCAAATGCCTTCTGGGCTCTATCTGCATCATCTTGATTTTTGTCTGGATGCACCAATATTGACAACTGCAAGAGAAAAGATCTTGCTATCAAGATCATCGCCAAATATGAAGAATATTTCAGAGATTTTTGTGACAGGAGGGAAATAGTCTCAGAGAGAAGGAATCACAGGGGATCACATTCCATTGAATATGGACAAATCAGCTGACAACATGTAGAAGTATGCATCAGTAAAAGCTTATAGATCAAATACAATCCCTGTAATAAACAGGCTGTCTGAGAAAAGCTGCAGCTTGGGATGTGCAGAACAATATAAACACCCTTCAGCTGCAGTGCCTGGAGCTGATATGAACCCCTTGATCACTCAAGTTTTATATCCTTGCTCTTAAGAACAAACCAACCTACAAAGATCATCCTCAAAGTTTACCTTTTACTCAACAATGTCTCCCAATAAGTATCCCTAAGGCTGTTCAACTATCAAACCATTTAAAAGAGTGGCTAAGTTTTTTCTTAGGCTCCTTTACTGAGAGTTAAGAACACTACTTCCTGTACTTTATCAAGCAAGACAGGACACTGATAACTACCATCTTTAGGGGAACCTTAAATGGGCTGGAAAGCATGTCTTCCTCCTTCCTCTTCCAGAGAAAGAGAAAATTCTTTCAAACTTTCCCCATACGGGCATTTTTTTTTGAGACCTCTTATTTTTTGTGTTGCTGTATGGACTTTCTAGTTTATCCATATCTTTCCTAGTAAAACATTCAAAACCAGTCACTGTGCAGCAACTGATATTACATCAGGGCCAAAGAATGCAAAATAATTACTTCCTGAACTCTACAGATGGCACTTTCTAGTTCACAGGAAAAAGGATTGCCTCCAGTCCTGAACAGCAGCATGCTCCCGAATTACTCTGTGATTTGCTACAGCCAATGTCTTTTTCCTTCTGTTGGCTGTTCCACATTCTGTATTTAGGCGTTTGATTTTAGGTGACTGATACACAATTCCATGCACTTTTTTCATTTCATTCCATTGACTTCAAAACATTTCCCAGCCTAAAGCTAAGACAGCCTCAGTTTATTGATTCGCAGAACTGAGTGTGAGCAGATAATTCAGCAACAAACTAAAAGGTTATCCTCCCACTTCCCACATATAGAAGCAGCCCATATCCCATCACCAACTTGGCAGGCATGTTCCTCTGCCGGCCAGCACAGCTTCCTGTCTAAAGACAGTTCTTCACGTTTACACCACTAATTCAGGTGCGAGGCTACAGCCCTCCAAATATTGTGTTTTCTTTGCTGCATGCACTGATTAAACTCAAAGTTCTCCTGGAAATCTGTCAGCAGAGTAAGTCTGGGGTAATGTTTCCTGTGTTGCATGGGGCAATGCAGACAGGCCTGTGAGCAGACTTGCTGCTGTTCCAGGTAATCCAGCCACCAAAAATGACCGCTGAAAATCTTAAAAGAAACCTCACAGAAAATACACTTCTGGATCCAAGTCCATATATTTGAGAAAAATACGTTTTCTCAGTTCTTAATTTCTGATAAATTTTGATCTTCTCTTTGAACTAAAGTTCAGTAAGCTGATTATACATGGGCCTATCAGTCTGCAATAGCCCCATCACACACTTTACAGGCAAAGAACCATACCGTGCATGGACCAGGGACATTCTGCAGCTCTCCTCTTGTTGACACAAAGATTGTTATAGGCATTTCTTCCCAAAATGGCTACTCCTCTACCCAGATATAGCTTTACCACCATTTTTCTTGTTCCCAAGCATAGCTGCATAATCTCTACAGAGCTTCTAGTTTCCTTCCAGAGGCTTCACGTACAAAAGCCAAATACCTGCCGGAATCTTTTCTTTATCTCTTCATCTGTGGCTTCAGGATCCATCTGCAGGACCTAAAAGAGACCATGAGAGCAGAGCAAGTTCAATGATACTCCCTATATTTCAGGTTCCTAGCAGCAAGCTCTAAACACCTGGTTCACTGGCATACAGACACAATGCCAGAAAGCGCCCCCCATCAGGGAGCTGCTTCAGGACATGAATTTTCACCTAGCAAAACAGAAACATTTTAAAGAGACACCATGTTTATGACATTCTACTTCTAGCAATGCTAGATTCCTCCAACTATGCCAGTGTCCTTTCCATACTCAAGTCTCATGTAGACAGCTGCCATCCCTAAATAGCCACAATAGGTCTAAATCTTCAACCAGTCCTATAGCAATGCTTAGTCTGGCAGAAAAGGAAGCATATGGTGGCTTTAGGACACTGTTGGATCATTCATAAACAAGAACTCTGGGCAGGAAACATACTATTTTTAAGAATTTATTAATTTTATCATTTTAAAAGAAGACAGGAGAGTTTTACTGTTTGGTTTCCATGAACAAGCCCATTTGTCTACAGATCTTTAGGGATGTGCCAGAGTTTAGAAGCTCTTTGTGAATTAATTTACTGAACAGAAGCCCTAAGCAACAAGTGAGCCTATGCAATGCAGATGCACATGGTCTGACACTAAGAATCTGTAAATAAAACCCACTCTCTCGCAGGAAAGCTACAGTCTACTTCTAAATGGCTTTCTCAATTTACTCTCCAAGTCAAATACTAAGATCTGCACAGAACTGAACATAGTCAAGGTGAATCTGCCAACTGATCTGGCTGACCAGCCCTGAATTGGGACTACAAAAAGCACCCAAGCTTTAAAAAGTAGATGAAGATGATATCAGGAAGGAATACACACAGTGAAAGCCAGCTCCAGATGAACACCAGATTGTTTTATTTACTGTTTTCCTCAGGCTTTCATACTCTTTAAGACTTCATAACTGACTGCAACTGGAATCAAACTATGCAATGTGCAAAGAAATTACCTGTCTTCCAGTGACTCCTCAAGAGATTGCTCACTAGTGTGAGCAGTGAGAATCCTTCTCTCATTCTATGCACTATGCAAGTTCAGTGGGATGAACATCCAAAATAGAAGACACAACTAGAAACACCAAGTCAAGACTGCTCAGAACAGAACATGACAAGCATGGTACCTGTAGCTGTTATATTCTCATTAATCTGCCAAATCTTCCAGTGCTGTTGCACAAGGGAAATGTGACAAAAGCATGTAGTTTGTGCCTGCCATAAAACAGTGAAAAAGAGAGCAAGCACATATATACCACCCTTGTGTCTTCTGTAAACCTTCTGCACAGTAATCTACATCTAGAGAATTTTTTTCTTTCTTTATGTTCAGTCCTTTTACTGAAATAAATACCCTGTAAATCTGGAAACTGGTATACCAAGTCAGAAGGGAGAATAAAATGTTGAAACTAACCTCAAAAGGGTTCAAGTTGAAATATGAAGATCCAGGTCGGGTCAGCCTGTCAATTTGGTTTTTTGATGTTAAAACAGAGTCTCGTTTTTCAATTTGCTTTACCTGAAGAACAAGAGACCTATATTAACTGACAATCACAACGTGCTTACCTATTTTCCCGTGTGATTACTACACCAGCCAACATCATCCTGTATTACAATTCACAATACCTCTTACTCATCCTAAGCCTGTAGTTACTCTACTGAAGCACTAGCAGAGAACATTTTTTAGCCTTTTCTACAGCATGACAATATTTTTAACATTACATTTTAACTATAAAAAACCTTAGAAAGCACTTATGGCTGTCTCTCCTATGGCTGGCCCAACAGCCATGGCTTTTCCTCTACCTTTGCTCCTACACCAGCACTGCCATCGTGATTCCTTGGAAACCTACTGCAACATTGCTTTTAACCCACTGTTGGTGGGATAGCCCATTAAACACATTAAGTGATACCCGTGCAAGTATACAAGTCCACTTCATTCTGGCCACAGGGTATTTAATTCAGCTCAGTTTACTTTTTGCTCTTTCCAGTATTAAGCCAAACCAAACCATACATTTACACTTAACGTTCACCTTTATTTAAAGAAATAAGCATCCACCAAACTGGCACTACCTTTCTGCGGGCAGGCTCAGGTAAACACGTCTAAGCTGTAACGGAGACTAGCACAGGCTGAGAGAAAGGGGCCCCACGCACTTTCCCAAATGACAGCTTGTCGACAAAAAGGCCAAGCAGGGGAGCACAGCAGAGGGTTATGCTCAGAGGCTGCAGAGTGCACAACTCCCACCACGTTTATACGAGGGAGCGACATGGGGCTTAACGCTTGGCTCCTTCCCACAGCCACAACAGGAGGGCGGGAGACGCCGCGGGGCCGGCGGCAGCGAGCCCGAGAAACGCCCAGCCCTCCCCGGGCAGAGCACGAACCCGCTGGCACCCGCCGCTCGCCCACCCCCGGGATTCGCCCGCCCCGCCCTCCCTCCCGCCAGAGGTCCGGGACAGCCCCAGGGCCCGCCGGGGCCAGGCTTGAGGCC
>JANZLQ010000022.1:8150325-8160409 GCA_026212715.1 Elanus axillaris
CCGCCATCTTCGTCCCCCTCCCCCCGCCTCCTCCTTCCCCACTGTCTGGCGCCCCGCGGCCAGACCCCTGGGGCGCGTCCTGAGGGGACGGAACGGCCCGGCCCGGCCCTCCGCCCCGCCCCGGGGAGCGGGGCATGGAAGGGCAGCCTCGGCCGCGGGGAGCGGAGGGCCGCAGGGCCGTACGGGCACCCAGCTCCCCGCGCCGCCGGGGGAAGGGCATGTGTAGGGAAGTGAGGGCCGCGCATGCCCGGGCCGTGACGCGAGGGGCGGGTCTCGTCCGCCCGGCGCTCCAAGGGCAGGCGGGCGATGGCGGCCGTGGCGGTGGCGCGGGGCGGCTTGCGCGGGGCCCTGCTGGTGCAGCAGCGCTGGAGCTCGGGCTCGGGCGCTGACCAGGTGGGCGCGGGCGCCGGGGGTCTCCTTCCTTCCCTCCCTCCTTTCCCCCCTCCCACCTTGCCTTCTTCCCCCGCTCACCGCCGTCTCTCCCCGCAGCTGGGCGAGCTGGGCAAAGGCGCCGGGAAGGGCGGCGGCGGCGGCGGCGCCATCCGCGAGGCCGGGGGTGCCTTCGGGAAGAAGCAGGCGGCCGAGGAGGAGCGGTACTTCAGGTGAGCGGGGAGCGGCGGGGCCTGCGCCCTCGCTGACGGCCGTCGCCGTGGGGTCTGCACAAGCAGCTTCTACCCCGCCCCGTCCCGTCCCGCCGGGTAACCGCCACCGGGCCCGGCCTGGCGGCCCAGCTCTAGGCCTCCGCCAGCCTCGCGTGCAGCCACGGCCCGGCCTCTGCGCCACGTCCCGAGCCCCGCGCGGAGGGGATGTGTCGACCCCCGGGTGTGCGGGTGCTGCAGCTTGTGCCGTGCTTTTTTTGCAGGGAGAAGGAGAGGGAGCAGCTCGCTGCCCTAAGGAAACACCACGAGGAAGAGATTGATCACCACCAGAAAGAGATAGAGCGGCTGCAGAAAGAAATTGAGCGCCATAAGTATAAGATCAAGAAGCTTAAAGACGATGACTAAGCGGATGCTGTTTTTGAATGTGCATGGCCGATATGATTATGGTGTAAGACAGCACTGAAGACTGTATGCTTTGGCCAACATAATCCAAATTCGTCCAATTATACTGTGGCCTGCAACATCAAATAAACTACTCGGTCTCTCTTTTTCTGTTCAGTAACTGTTTAATGAAAAAAAAAAATGCACTGTCTGGTTTTAAACTTCATTGCTCCAAAATAAGGATATACTCTTGAGGAGGCAGTCCTGTACAGAACTTCACTATTTTCTTTAGATTTATTTCAAAGAAATGACCATTTGTACTTACGGTGGTAACTTTTACAGTTAAAGATGCAAGAAAAGTTGGGAAAAAAGGGTACCTGTGTAGAGACCCGTTCGCACAGAAATAGCTTTGTCTAAGCCCTCACTGTGGTGTAGGGGCAAGGTGGCAATCCACTGGACTACCAGACTATAAAAAATAAAGTTTTTTTTTTTTTGCACTTAGTGTGTAGTGCCACCCACTGAGAGAGAAAAATACTGTTCTAAGTCACAGCGATGTCACTTGTGGTGGTGTGAGTTCCTGGAGAGTGACAGCTGAGATCCTTACTGCTACATGAAGTAGTCTTTTCTGCAAAGACTTTAATTGCTCAATGGTAGTTTTTTGTCTCTAGTTCTTGATATTCCTTATTTAAGTCCCTTTCCAAAGAAGGATCAGTTAAGGTTAATTTTATGCAGGTTCAGTCACTTTTGTGATTTAATGTAAAAAGTCCATCATAAAACATATGGCAAGTGACCTACTGAAATAGTGTGGCCCTACTGCACTAAGCCCTGACAAGAAGGGGATTTTATGTAATAAGAATGGGCAGGTATGAAAACAGCCTTTCCTCCTACACCTGCACTGCTGTGCCATAAATCTGCCTGAACAAACATAGTTTCTACGGCTGGTAAGAGGCATCCTACATGACAGTATATTATGTTACACTGTGAAGTGTTGCAGTGAAGCTGGGTGGGGAGGGGGATAAAAGGTTGAAACTGCCCTGTCTGTGAAACAGCAAGAGGCAAATCAGAGCCTTTGATGTAGAAAGTGCTTTGACAAGGGTGTGACTGACTGGCTGAAAGTGTCCCAGTTTCTCCTGTGTTAACTGGTACGTCCCCAACCAGCTGCTCCCCTTGGGCCATTCTCTTTCACCTGAGAGAGACATTGCAGCTGGTGGTATGTCTTGTCTGCAGAGTAAATGGCAGCACTTGGCTCTAATGAAGAGTCCATGCCCTTAAAAACTCTTGTTCTTGTTTAATGAAAATGTCATCTGTGTAATCAGCTGTGGAAGAGAGAGACTGCATTGTGAAGTAAGTTATTGCCTGGCTTTGCTCAGTCTATGGGAGATACTGTTGCAGTGAGTTGCACAGACGTTGGTTGTAGAGCTGTCTGTGGGGTTTGTTTTAGTTGGGGCTGATTAACATGAGCCAAAAATACTAGTATCTCCCCCTCCCCACCTCCCTGGGAATAAGAAACCTGGTGGGAAGAACTGCATCATGAAAAGCAATAGACTATTGACCTGCTTAGTTTATACCCATTTAAAAATCCAAATTTTTACCTGTTTCAGAATCTTTTCCCTATTATATCTGTCAGCTGTGGAGTCACTCGTGAGATGTCCCCATGGAAGACCAATTTCTTGGCATTGCAACTACTGTGGACTATGGAATAACTGAAACAAGTATTAGGATGACTTTATATTCTGAAGGGAACAGATGAAAGCTTAAATTCATGGCTTTGTGATTTACTCTGCATTTTTGTGCACCACTGAAATCTTAACTATGCCATGTAAGCTCAGCCACAGAGCCTCTGCCCAGGTCCCTGTAAGGGAGAGGGGACTTGCTCTGAGACTATGTGTTGTGATTTGGACTGCTATCATCTACTGTGCTGCAGGGATGTTACAAATTCTCTGAAGTCCCGCAGAGCTCAGGTATGTGGTACAGTATCCCACTACACAGCACAGAGCTTTTTTGCCCACCAGCACTCTCTGAAACATGTCTCCTTCCTCATGTTTCAACTTTGTACAGCTTTTAGTGGGGACTTCTATGCTGGTAGATGTGCTGGGTCCCTTCCCACGTTTTCATAAACCCATCCCATTTTCTGGAGAGGAACATCTAGTTAATTCACAATTTTGCAGTCACCCTGAACTTTTCTCATCTTATGGCAATGGAAGTACACACGATGAGGACATGCAGCTGTAGATTTTGACTGAGCAAGCAGGCTGGAGAGAGAAGTCCCTTTCAGCACTGGCTTGACTGGCAGATCATCATTATAAAGCCATGCCCACAGACTATGGCTGCTGGAGAAGCTGAATGATGCTGCTGTGTAAAGCACAAGGTCTCTGCTTCCACCTCTTCTCCCTTTCACTGTCTGGGGTGTGTTGGACTCCTAGGGGAGTCATTCAGCCTGTTATCTCAATAGCCTGTATTTTTATTCTAAGCCCAATGAATCTTTTGCTAGGTTAGCAAGTTGTATGGCTTGTGGAGCTCCAAAGTGCCAAAATCACGACCAAGCAAATGTGAGAAGTACTGAGGGAGGAGGGACGGGTGTGTGTGTGGTGGGAGCAGTCCTCTACCCTCTTATGAAACTACCTTTGCTAAACTAGAAAGGTCTCTTTTTATCCAGCTGGCATGTTAATTGATTTTGCAGCTATCCTCCTACCAGGGATTCCACCTGGCTGTGAACCTTAATGCCTTGGGTAGCGTCTGTTCAATTTGTCCTCATGATGAAGTTTCTCTACCCTGTTCTACCCACTGACCTCCTCTTCCAAGGGAGTCCCAATAACCTAAATCTCCCTGAAACCAATTTGCTTTAGTTTAATGCTGGCAACACTCTGGCCTTTCCTAGTTAATGGGCACCGTTTCATTTCCTTGAAATGCAAATATCTCTGTCTAGCAAAAGACCTCTCTCCTGGACTTGTCTCTAGAAATCGCAAGCACCTCACCCACCCCACCTCTTGTACCGACTGTTTACCATGGCCAATTCTGTAAGGAACAGAGCTCCTACAATACCTCCCAGCACCCAGCCCTGGCCACAGCACCCCAACCATCTTTTGGTGCTCATTAAAACCTTTTATAAGCAGATTCAACTGCAGAAATGCCTTTCCCTCTTCCCTGGGGTTAGTAAGAAGAATGTGTTTGTGTAATGTCTGATCACTAGCAAAGGTGGCTCAAGGTAAATGTTTGAGAGAGACCTCTCCCTTTTGGCAAGGGAGATGATAAATAATCCTGTTTTATGTAGTTTCATCATCAGTGCATCTCTTTAAAAGTGTTTTTTTCTCCTATTGAATTTTGAACTGTCAGTCTCTGCAATAAGTTACCAAATGACACAGATGTGAGATGCCACTGTGTTCAGCTCTGGGGCCCCCAACACAAGAAGGACACGGACCTGTTGGAGTGAGTCCAGAGGAGGGCCATGAAGATGATCAGAGGGCTGGAGCACCTCTCCTATGAAGACAGGCTGAGAGTCAGGGTTGTTCAGCCTGGGGAAGAGAAGGCTCCAGGGAGACCTTATAGCAGCCTGCCAGTACCTAAAAGGGGCTGACAAGAAAGCCAGAGGGACTTTTTACAGGGCCATGTAGTGATAGGACAAGGGCTAATGGTTTTAAACTGAAAGAGGGTAGATTTAGATTAGATATTAGGAAGAAATTCTTCACTGTGAGGGTGGTGAGACACTGGAACAGGTTGTCCAGAGAGGTTGTGGATGCCCCATGCCTGACTGTTCAAGGCCAGGCTGGACGGTGCTTTGAGCAACCTGGTCTAGTGGAAGGTGTCCCTGCCCATGGCAGGGGTGTGGAACTAGATGATCTTTAAGGTCCCTTCCAACCCAAACCATTCCATGATTCCATATATGTTGCTTGTTACGGATTCTTACAATACAGCAGCAACCCATCACAGGTGAGTATACTGCATCTGGAGTGCTTTACTAAGGTTTTTCTTCCAAGTGGAGTGCAGTATGGCAATAGCACCAGCTTGGAGGCTTGTAACGTGTTTTTTTCTGCAGCTCCTTTGACAGCGCTTGTGATGAAAAACATGAAACAAGTAAATGTGAAAGATGTCTGAGTTTGAGTTACAGACAGACCTCTTACCAGAAGCATTTCAGCTACAAGAAGGCAGAGATGATTTAAGATGATTGCATTTGATCTGATGGACTTTTCACCAGCAGGGTTTGGTATCCTGGAGCGCACTGCAATACCATAGGGCTTCTGACAGATTATGTGAGCATTTGTGTGACTAGGAACAAGCAGTTTATCTGGGGTTCAGTCATCTGCTTCCAGGGCCAGTAGATGGAGAGATGCCAGCTATGGACTGCTGCCACTTCAGTGCCTGCAGTTTGCTGTAGATCTCCAGTTCAGAGCAGGAGCGCTGAGGAGTAAAACAGGATTACACCTCAGACCTGATGTGATCACTGGGGGTTTAAGAAGGTATGAGCTGTCTAGAGACCTTCCCAGAACTGTCCCCCAGTCCAATGCAACCTGGAGGACAGGGCTCAGTTGTCTTTCGGAAATCAGTAGCTACAAACTGCCAGCCATTTTCAGGCAATTCTGGTGCACCACAACCAAAACCCGAAGCTGATGTTTGAGGCTGGTAAGGCTGCAAGGATGGTGCTTAACTCGGGTAACAGGCCATAGAGGGTTTATTGTTCTGGTTTTCCTCAATTGCTCTGGAATGTCTGATGGCGTGAATTCCACAGGCACAGGTGTACACAAAGGAATGGATTCTTCTTTCTTCCCTGCCAGCACTGGTGCACCCTCATCATTCAGTTGTTCCTCAGGGTTGGACTGAACCCATTCATAACACCCTAACCCTCAACAGCCACCTACAGCACAGATTCATGAAGGAAAAGCTTCGCTTCTTGGAGTGGCCTTTACATTTCAATGATATGTACATCCTTCCTTACCCTCAGATCCTCTGTCTGTATCTTGCTCTTATAGATCATGGCCCACACTGCTTGGCCACTGCAGCAGCAGGAAAAGTACACTTTTTTTCAGCTAAAATAGAGCTGGTGATTATTGCTGCAGCAAACAGAAGCTTCTTCCCAAGGTGCTTAGTTTGTGCTGTGTCCTACACAAATATGACAGAAATTTCCAAGAATCCTTGGCTGAGGGGTGGGCACAGAAGTGACAGGAGAGGGAAGTGATACATCCAAGATCTTTTGCAAGCTGGTTTTAGCGCAAGATACCCAGGTTGCCCAGTCTGGTTTCTTTGGGGCTTTTTGTCACACGAGTCCTCCCCACTCCAGAGCAGATAAGGAGAACGAGGTAGGACAAAGACAAAGCATATACTTAGGTTTTCCCAAAATCAACTACATTGCCTCTGTGCAAGGCAAAATAAACATATATATGCAAAAAACCCCCATGGTAATAACAGCAGTATGGCCTCTGTAGGCAGAAATTTTCCTGAGCATTTCCCTGCTTTAGAGGGGGTGGAACACACTGAGGGCTTTCAGAAAGTTCCTCACTGATAAATAAAGCCTGTAGATTTGTTTTAAGACAAACCTCCTCTCACTGGAAGCCTGGGCTTCAGCAAACATGTGAGAAGAGCTGCATGAAAAGCACCAGAGAATGATACGTTTGCTGGAAGCAGGCACATCCACGACATGTTATCCATAATAGCTGCACTGATAATTGGTCAGAATAAAAAGTCTAAAGCACTGGAAAATGTCATATTCCGTATACATGTTAACAGCTCTGCAAGCTACAGCAGAATAAACTCATCTTGCCACTGATGTGGAAAGAAAAGAATTTCAATGCAAGCTTGAAAGAGGAATGACAGACTGACAGGAACAGGCTGAGCCTCAGCAAAACTCAACCTCTGGCCATTAAGACAATAGGAAAACGTCAAGGGATCACAGGCTAAATACACATAGCTGCTGAAAAGCCTGATCCCTTCACCTCCTTCACTCTGTCGGCTAATGGATATGCTCATCTTTCTCCCCTGTAGCACCCTGGGGCTCCTGGGTGCTGAAGGAATCAGAAAAATAAAGGCAGCCTCAATGCCAGGCACCACAGTCTCACGTCTCCCTTATCAGCTGATGACTGCAGAGACACCATAACCTTCTGCATGTTCACGAGGCAGCAAGACTTGTTGTCTGCCCTCCCAGACAGATGCAAGCCAGCTCTCTGCAGCAGAGATTAACCTTGTCCTTGGTTCCAAGATGGTTTTTGTTCTGCCTTGCTGCAGCCCAGGACTAAATCAGGTCCTGTGTGCGTCTGTTTAGTTCCAGCTAGAGAGAGCTGTAACTAGTATCATTCCCGGGTTTTCTAGCAAAAATTTAAAATTACTCTTCGTCCCAGAGTATCTAGAACCTCCTTTCAGGCTCAGCTTGCTGTCTGGCACTGGTCTAACCCTACTACCTGCAGGCCATAGCTTGTTCTTGGCTAGAGGTGTTCAGTGTTCAGATCATTTTGGGCTGAGGCTATTGTATGGAGCATGAGACTAAAGAGCAAAGTGGCTGCCAAAGCACACACAGAAGCTAGGGTGGTAGTAGCTGCAGATATTCTAGAGTGATATAACAGAACCTGATCTGTAAGCCAAAGGGCTGAGATCTACAGCCAGCCTGGAGCTCTAGCACCTTTATACTAAATGGCAGTACATATAGAAGATATCTTCTGATTTCCTGCTGCCTTTAACAGTCAAGCACCCAGAGAATAAAAGCAGGGCAGAGCTTCTTATAAAGAAAGGATGGTGAACCCCTGAAACATGGAGGGCAAGAACATTCAAAAGTAAAAATGGAAAGAAAGGACTGGGACAAAGAGCAGTGAGATTCACACAGAACTAACAACCTGTTTCCAGGCAGCATATGCAGACAACTGTAAATGTACTGAAGGATGCAGGTCTGCTTTCATGTATGAATTCAGTCGAGCCTGTTACAGACAATGTATGTGCAGTCTGTAGCATGCAGGAGACAACTTTTCAAACTATTTTTCTCAATGTAACAAGGATTCTGTTGTGTGGAAATCTCATCAGAGTGGCAGTTTAGAGTTAATCTATGTTTAATTACAAATTCTATCTTATGAACACCAATTTATGAATTGCTTAAATTATCAATCTCTTAGCAGAAAAAATAGCATGCTGAAGTCCTGTATTGGCAAAACCATGCCAGGTTTAACACAAAATCAATATTGATTTTGGGTAGGAAATGAGAACTACCAAAAAAAGCCCTACTCCCAAAACCTGCAGCCTGCTAATGCCCACAACTATCTGCATATAATTAATTACCTACAAGGGGCTTGGGAAATAGTGGTGCAGAACAGATAAGAAACTGTCAGCAATGCCATCAAGGCTTTTATTTTGGCAATTAGTACATTAGGAATCTTCTGGCTGTAAGATCTGGTGGTGCTCAACGACTGAAATTATTATACTGCCAGAAGTGTACAAACCTCAATATGCATTTTGCTGTAGTGGCATCACGTTCAGTTGTCAGCTGACAGGAGATATGTCAGTATACTCCATATTTCAGTCCCGGGTACTATATTATAACATAATTAAGAGCTTTGCAGGACATTTATTAAGCACCACCAAAGCGAGAGATGCTCAGGTCCCTCAATTCTCAATTTTTGTGCTGCGAGAACTCCTTAAACCTATCATTCTTAACTCCTAGTAAAATAAACTTCTGCAGGGAACTCAAATGGATAAGGCAACGAACAATTATATCTCCTTCCATCTTTATGCTGCGCTAGACCCTACATTCAGCAAGGAATCGCTGTCACTACTGCCAAGTCTGGAGAGGGAAGTCACAGAGGCCGTGCAACTTTCACAAGAGAAGCAGCTTGTCTGCCACCAGGCAAGTTCAGCAAGATAAGACTGAACACCTCCAATATCTGTATGAGTTTGCCTCAACTTCTGGATCAGAAAGCTTCTTTTATTTACATCAGGCAACATGTAAGATTTTTACCCATGCTCCACATTAACAGTGATGGAAATATACATAGTTAATACACTGCACAGATGCACGCAGTCTTCAGGAGAGTCGTTTTGTGGTTAAACTCCTGGAAGGAGAGTATGGGAGTTACTGTTTTTATTTCTTTACCAGACTCAAGAGGGACCGTTCACATGACCCTATATATACATACAAACATATGGATTCACTTTGGCTAAGTACTCCGGGACTCAGCTTGACCCAACCAAGTGCACATTTACTTTCATGTTGCACAGCAGGACAAGGAGATGAAGGCTGTGCAACCCCGTGGGCACCAACAAGCTGATTTCCTCCAGACTTATGTACTCGTTGCATCAAGCCTGCGCTCATCAAGAGCCTGATCGAGCAGGCAAATGATGCTCAGTCAGGGATTAATTACAGACTAGCAGGCCCAGACATTAGCGTCCCGCAGGCCGATGTCCTCAGAAGGACCCAAACAGCCGCTCCCGCTGCTCGCCCTCCCCTCCCGGCCTGCAGGCCGGCGGCAGCACCGGCAGGCTCACAGAAGGACAGGGGTCCGGCAGAGCCCGCCCGGCCCCAGACGGCTTCGCCCGGTAGTACGAGACACCTAGGGCCGAGAGCGCCCGTGTCCACAGCCGGCCCCTCGGCCGGCCCGGCGCCGCCACCCGCGGGACTGCAGCCTTAGCGCAGGAGGCTGGGCCGAGCCCGCTCCTCTCAGGCGGAGGCTCCACCGCCGGCCCGGGCCCGCCCCGCCTGGCCGCAGGGGCGGGGCGGGGGCGGCCCCGCGCGCGCCCTGCGCGCTCCCCGCGCTCCCTTTGTTCGGGAGGCCACGGGCGGCGCTGCCCCTTTAAATCCCCCCAGCTCCGGCCCTACCGGCGCGCCGGAGTGAAGGCGCTGCGCGATTGGTTACGGCACCTCCTTCTCATTGGTCTCCGGGAGGAACAGCGCGTCCCGCCTCCCAAGTCTCATAGGTACTGCAGGCTGCTCGTCCAGAGTGTGAGTTCCTGAGTGGGTGAAGCAGTGGTCCCTGGAAACAGTTCCGGGAAACCCCGCGTGTTGCCGGGGTCGCGCCGCCGTCCATGAGGAGAAGGAGGAGCGCGCGCCATTTGCCGTCGCTGCTTGGGCCCGAGCTGCGCCGCGCAGGCCCCGCTTCGGTGAGTCCCCGGGGGGCGCCGGGGGCGCCAGGGGGCCG
>JANZLQ010000022.1:8160681-8204992 GCA_026212715.1 Elanus axillaris
GGGGCGGGCCCTGCGGCCTGGCGGGGGGGGAGGGCGGCGCGGCCGCGGGCTGGGGCTGCCCCCGCTCCGCCCGGCCCTGCGGGTGAGGCTTGCATGCGGCGGGGGGCCGGGACGCGCTCTTCTCGCGGTGCCGCCGCGAGGGGTAGCGGTGGTGCGCCCGTTGCAGAGGGGCTCGGGTCCCCTCCCGGCGCTGCGGAGCCGCGATGCCGTCGCCGCTGAGGCGCCCTGGCCGGCAGCGGCCGCTGCCCGGCCCGCGCTGCGGTAACGCCTGCGGCGGTTGAGGAAAGCTTCCCGTAGAAAACGCGTCGCTGTCGCAGCGCGCTCTGAAATCCTGCGTGGCGCGTATCGTGATAGTGCCGGCTGTAGGGAGGGAAAACTACACTGCATTGCACTGCACCGGCTTGCAGCTCTGGGTTCGTGCTTCGCACTCCTGTTGACAGTGACGCTTGTCAGATGCTCCGAAGGAGAAGTTCTCTAGAATTCTGTTGCTGAGACGTTCTTTTTCTTAAATGGCATTTTACTAAGTCTTCAAAAGTTCTACTTAAATACATCATTGTTACTATTATTTTTAAAATAAGGCTGTAGTTACTGAATCTTAGCGGCCTTGTTACCTGTCAGTTTTTGAATGTGGCTAGTTACGTACTTAATCTATGCTGGACTACTCTTTTTGAAAAAGTTGATTGGATTCCCTTTCACCCATATACTATGCTAAAGGATCCCACCAGCAGTTTGTGCTGCAAAGGATGTTAATAGTGCTCATGAAGCTGACTTTTTGTTTGTTTTTTTTCCTCTGCTTTTTACACTAACACTGAATTTTTTACATGTCTCCTAAAAGTAAAGGTAATCCAACCAGAATTCTGCATCATCTGGTGTAATTTTCTTTTTTTACCTATCCAAACCGTGGTGTTTGCAAACTACCAGAATCTGCTTGATAATTTTGCATCCCAGAAACTGTATTTCCCACAAGTACTTAATATCCTTACCTCTCAGTTTTTCTGTCTAGATGTGAACATTCTTGGAATAATATTTGAGCCTCCTGCTAACAATCAACTTTCTAGTTTTGTCTAAAAAGGCAGTACTCCCTGCTTTCTTAGGCAAAGGTCTGAAAAATTCTTTGAGTATAAATTCATCGGAACAAGGCTCACTTTTGTTCATGTGTTGCTTTGGACTGGAGTGCCAAAAACGTTCGTCTGTACAACCCAAAGAACCAGAGGAACCAACTCCAGTTAGAAACAAGCGTGTACAGACTTTATAGTTCAGGTTAGCAAAATGTAGTAGCTGCTGATGCAGTCAGTGTTGTATTTTAATTGCACTGATGCGCACCTTGCTAACCTGTTGTGGTAGTCATCTCCTGATGACGCTTGTGTAGATACTGAAGCATAGTTTCTGTATGGGCTGTGCTAGTCTTTTGCTTAGCATCATGATGGAGGTTCTCAGATTTTTTCATTCCATGGGGTTATGGAGTGGGAAAGGCTGAGAACTCTGTGCTGGTGAGGGTGCTAACTATACTTTGTTGTAAAGATAGTTTGCCACTGTAATGCTGGTATGGAAACCTGGCTAACGTGTAAAGGTCTTCAGGGTGTGATAACTTTGAAACAAGTCTTCCTGTAATTCATGCTAATAAACATGTAGTATATCATAATTAAGCTATTAAATGTACCTTCTGTGATTGAATAAGCCAGGGTACAAAAGAAATAGCTATAATGCCTTTATGTAAAAGGGGTGTGCCAGTAATTTTTGTGAACAAGTGAGGCTTCAATAAAGCCCCAGTTCAGTCTTTTAATGTAAGTTCTTATCTTCCCCTCGCTCGTGTGTTTCTTATCTTCCTGTTTTGACAAGTACTTCTTGAAGTGTAAGGCATAACTATAGGGACTATACTTGTTTTCTTGTGGTTCATTAAAAACAACCACAAAACAAACAAACCCTCAAAAACTTCCCCTCAATGCTGTTTTTAATATGGTATAACTTATATGCTTGACACAGGTAATATATTGGATAGAAGGAATAGTAACATAAGCAAGTTGAATGACGTTGGTGTGGAGTTTTTACGTATTAATTAGTTATGTTTCCTGTGCACCTGAGCTAAACAAGCTTAGTTCCTCCATGAAATCAGAAGTTACATAGCAGAAGGCTGAAAACAATATTGATGTATAATCACTGTGAATTGGTTATGGTAGTTTGAGATATTGTCCCTTTGCCAGAAATTGCCATTCCTTCTCATTTAAGCTGTTACTAAGCATGTTTTGAGTTAACTAGACTGTGAATTTATAATTAATTGGATGGAGTTATACTTAGATAGTCTGTGGGTGGCAACCTCTGTTAGAGGCATGGTATAAAATACAGGGAATAGTAACATCATGGCTGTTCAACCAGTGACTGTTGGATTGAGGATGAGATCAAGTTTCTATTTTCAAGATGCCATACGCTATCAGGCTCAGTTGTGTGTTAATTTTTTTTCTAGGAAAACTACTATTTGAGCCATTCGAGTTACTGAACATGAAAAAGAAGGTTGTTTCTGGGTAATTTAGAAGCATCTGTAGCTTTAACCACCTACTAGTCATATGATTAGAGCTTAAAAAAGTTGCTTTGCAAATTACTTTTTTGAGATGCAGGAATTCTAGGTGAAAGATAGTGGATGGCTAAAATCATGTTTTATATCATAAAGTATTCATGGTCTTCAGAAAAAAGTTGTTGGCAACAACAATGTGAAGTTTGGAACAAGACAATCCTCCCCTTCCCTGTACACACAGTTCTGAGGTGGTAAAGCTAGGTAACCTCACGGGCACCAGTGGAAATTCTCCTTGCCTATGTAAAGTTGCCCCCAATGTGTATTTATTACTGGTGCTCATTTGGTAAGCACGTTTTTGTGGATACTGTTTTAAATTCATCCATTTCTGCATGTTTTAAAAATAAATACATATCCCACACATACTAATATACATAATCCTTTACTTTCAGTTCACACTTAAAACCTTTTTGATTCAACCAGGCTCCATCTTTTCTAGGTATTTGAGTTACTTAACGCATATGAAAAACTCTTTTGGGTGTGTGTGGGTGCTCTTCTGTATGGCTTAGTCTGTCATAGGCTGAGTCACGTGGACACACTGCACATGCAAACATAGATATCGCTCCTCTTTAATATGCTTTTAATATTTTTTTAGACGAGAACAAAAGTGTTAATAAAATCATTGTGTTTTTTTCCTTACTGATAAACTTCAGTTAAAAAATATTTTTCTTGATAGCTACATCTAGTTGATGTTATCTAGAGGGAGAGCTAAATGATCTTTTTCAGCTATGACTTTCACCCATGTATGTCTGCTGAACTCAAAGTGCAGATTCAGTATTGTAAGAGATGTAGTTTTGCTTGTTGGTAATCATTCAGGAAGAAAAATCAGTCTAATCTCAGATTTCAGGCCAAACCTGCAAAGCCAGCAGGGAATCTCTTACTATAACTGTGAAAAGAAATAGATTTCTTCTGTATGCTGTAGGGACCTGAATATTTTGACAGCTATCACTTCAAAAATTTCTGGAGTAAATTTCTTTAAGAAAGTCTTCTAAATTAAGCTTGTGTGACAGGAAATAGCTAAGATTTGAACACCTAAACTGAACTTTTCTGGCTGGTGAATGTGCACTGCATTTGACTTAAGTTCTTTATGAGGATACTAATTATTAAGTAAAAATAAACCATACAGCTAGTGAGTTAAAATGTTGAGACTTAATTTATGTTGTTTAAAAGCCTACTTTAAAAAGCATTTGATCAACTATGGTGCTGTGTAGTAATCTGATACTTAGGGGTTAGATGTTGCTCCACTCACTGGTGTACCTTTGTGATAAAGGTAGATATCTTTTCATGCCGTTAGGCTGCACATCTTGCCTGTCAGGAGTTACTGAACTGCAGGTGAGTTTCTGCCTCAACACAGAATAGCTGTCCACCTTTTGTTCAGTTAGGCAACACTGAGAACAGTGCTAAACTTCTATGTATGGTAGACTTGAAAGCTGATCTGGGTTCAGAAAAAAAATAATGTCGAGGAGCATCACCATAAGCCATTAAAGTTTAGGTACTTGTAATTGTTTAAAATAACTTTTCTGTATTTATGTATTGGCTTAGCCTCACAGTTCTTGGTGGTGAGTGTTTTTTTTTTTTTTGCTGTGTACAGAGAAGATAATATATGTGTAAGTAACTGATTTTATAAGGCAGTAAAAAGGTGAACACAAAAATAACCCCCTCCATATATCTCCTTTGTGTATATCATCCTATGCATTTTTGAGAAGAGGGATTGAGAATCATACTTTACCTAAAGCACTTCAAGCTTAACTAAGCACCCTCTGCCCTGCACTGTTTCAAGTTTGAGATCTTGCAGAGGCTATCTAGCAAGCAGACATATAGCTGATTTGTTTTCCATGATTTTTGTAACCCATAGAAACTTCATGTTTAGTTAGTGTTTTGAGAGTTCAGTTAATACCTGTAATAATAGGTAAGCAGCATTGTAGTCTTCAGGTAGCATTTTTTTTCTTCTGTAATTAGCCCATAGTCATGATTGCTTTTAAGTAAACTGAATGGGTTAGAAAGCAGTTCCTCTTCATCACATAACAGAATGTGTGTGTGCACGTTTATATGCGCTATGTAGCTACAGAAAACTTCCTTTCTTTTCCTCACTAATTGCATAAAGAAGTGGCATCTGACAGAAACAATGTGAGGCTGCATTACATCTCTCTAAAATTGCCCTTCAAGTCAAGACAGCTTTAGTAAAATCATTACTTTTCTGTCTGAAGAAAAATGGTTATTTTTTTTTCCTTGCTCAAGCTTGTAAATCTTCATAGGATATCTTCCAAAAAGTTCATGAGCTGTAGTCTAGAAGGGATGGGTATACAAGTGACTGTTAGAGGTGTGGTGATGTTTGGAGACTTGTTTTGCAGCATAGTAAATAGCTTGAGGCTTCAGCTTTTTTTTTTTTTTAAACTGTTCTTGAATCATCTTCATACCTGTATTCCAGTACTTAATTGCATTGCTCTGACCATGCTGCATATGTCTATCTGGTTATCATTTCACTGCTGATCATCGACTTCCCTATCTTTTAAAGCCCGAGGCTCATTTCATTTCTGAACTTAACAGCTGATCATCCTAATGTTCTCTGCTGGGTAGTTGAATTGTCTGTTGTCAGCCTTTTTATTTAAGAGTACTAAATATCAGCTGGCTGGCTAATTGAGAAATTGAAACTGTTTTTAATGAATTTGGCAAAGCCCACTGGAATTGTCTGAGGCTATAGTTGTGCATTTTTCAGTGCGCGTATTTGGAATCAGTTTGTTAATTCTGAAAGCAAGTCTTTTTATTAATATAAGAACTGAAGATGCTGCAGTCATGGCTTCCTTTTAAACCAATAAATTATGTATTATTAAAAAAGTAGCTGTGATTTGTAGAGCTCCTATTTGAGTAAAACTGAAAGCATGGAAACAGTTCAGTTGCAGCTTCAAATTATAATGTGCGTTAGAGTGCAATTTTTCTCCTTCTATTCTTACTGAGTTCTAACAGTGTTGTAAGAAAGTATTTGGCTAGTCTTATGCAGCATGTTGGGTTTGAAGGAAGACATGGCAACAAGCCAAGAAAGTGAAAATTAGCAAACAAGTATTGACATTTTTGTACATTAAGCTACCCTGCAGGGTTATGTGTTCACTACATTTTAAACAATTGTTTTAAAAGTAGAGGAATGGGAAATGAAAATAGCACTAGCTCTTCTGAGTCTTCATTGAAGGATGTTATTATCGTATCCCCGTACATTCTAGCTGCTATGGTAACTTAATAGCTAACTTACTGACAATCAGCAGATAAAGTTTAGACATCGTATGTACATGAAGTACATTTTAAAAAAAAATTATGTAAATTCTATCATGTACATTTTCCACAGTATTAAGGGTTGTACTTTCTTTTGAAATTTAGATCAGCTGCATCCAAAAAGTATTAAATAAAACTTTTGATAGAGGTCATTTGCAGCATGTATACAAATTAGTTTAGATAAATCATGCATTGTCCTACAAACTAGTTATTTCTGGCTTATTGTAATATAGCTCCTGAATTTTTTCCAGCAGCATAATAAAATGGCTAATCAGGTGAATGGTAATGCGGTACAGTTAAAAGAAGAGGAAGAACCAATGGATACTTCCAGTGTAACTCACACAGAACACTACAAGACACTGATAGAGGCAGGCCTCCCACAGAAGGTGGCAGAGAGACTTGATGAAATATTTCAGACAGGTATAATATGCATTTCTTGTTTCTGATTGGTTATGAAAGTGAGGGCATACCATTTTCAAATTTTTATAGATTAAGGTTTAAAAAATCATTGTTTTTGATCTGTGTAGCTCTGAATGTTTTGCTACTTTGACTTCCCTAAAGGCAAATTGGGTTTGACATTGACTAATTACTTGACACATCCTTAGTGTTGTATGTGATATCTTAGTTGCTTTAGGGCACAGAGCACTAGTTCCTTAGATTTTGTCAAATAAAGATGTATGTTTGAGCATACTAAACTGTACTTTTTTTTTCTTCAAACCGAATCATCATTTTGCTTTTACTTTTCTACTGTCAACTCCTCACAGTGGTTCTTAAACACTCAAAGGCTGAATAGGTGATTTAGCGAGGGAAGCAACTAGCTTGTCTTGCCTGGGACTACATTTGAATTGAGTCTGCCTGTGGATTTTTTGTTCTCTCTAGTTCTGAGTGGACAGTTTAATCCATGTTGGTTATTACACTGAAATGTTCAGTTTGACATTAACTGCTTTTCAACAAAGTTGAGGACTAAGCTATCTAGCAAATCGAGTAATACTTTGCTGGTAGCAAGTGCTCTCTGCAACTTTAGAGAGGTTTCTTTATATACAAAGGTTTTTCTATTTTGTTTTTGTAACCCCCTTATTTTGTCCTATAGACAGAGGTTTCCTTTCCTCTTTAGAGTGTGTTCTGTGAAAAGATTTACAAGAAGCAGTAGAACTGCTCTATGCGCTGATTCTGAATGCCTTGGTGGCAAGATGACAGTTTTTGTTGAAAAGAGTCAAAATTCCACTGATCAAGTGAAGGCAGTTCAAAAACAATACCTTACCAATCTTCAGTATGATAGTCTGGCTCACGTGGGTGATGTCTTTTGGAAGTCATTCACAGTGAGCTTTCATCAAGCCTTTACCAGCTTTTATTGGCTTCAGACATGCACTTTCTAACTGTGGGTCACGATGATGTGCACTTGATGGTTTGAGAGAAGGTGTAAATACCTGGGCAGAGGAACTTGTGGGGCTCTAATGTGTTGCAGTTAGGTTGTGTTGTGAGGAGTTCTCAAGGGATTTAAAAGCTTTTCAGCCCAGAACCTGACTTATCTAGTATAATTCCACTGCATGAGTAACCTGAAAACATTTAATCACACTTCCTTAATGCCACTGAAGATGTTTGCATTGTGCAGGGGTTTGTCAGTGAAGCAAACTACTTTTGACACCCAAGCCAAATTTGGGGTTGAACTTAGGGATTTTTAATCTGCTGAGGTCTTACATGAAAGATACAGGTGCCTTCCAATATGCAGGATCACTTCTGAAATGTAGTCCTTGGGCTTGGCACTACTGTGCATTTTTGAAATCAAGTAGCAGTTAAATAATCTGTGTATTTTGGAGATCCAGCTGTTGCAAGGTGTGTGGAGTTCTTGGTATTTGTCCTAAATTTTGCTGTGTTGTTTAAAAAGTGCAAATCTTAAAATCTATACTTCTCACACTCCACAGCTTATGCAAGTGCATTACAAAAGTAAAGAAATAACCTGTAAACATCCTTAAAAAGAAAAAGTGCTTCAGAACTGGTCCAATGTTTCTTGGGGGAGTCTGTACCTGTAAAATTAACATCAGCCTTTTCGGGTACATAGCAGGGCTCGAAATAATACCTTTTTGAATTCTGGCTCTTGGAACATGCATAGAGCAACAAAATGAGTTTAAAAAATTTAGACCTATAGGTAGTCCATTGATTTTTTGCTTTTTGAAGCTGTAGGAAAGAGTGAACAAACCGTTCTACTTCCTAACATTTTGTGGGGTAGAGCTTCATAAGTATCTGTTCGTCAGTTAAGTAGCTCCTTTTCCATGTACAATAGGATACCTGTAATGTTCAAGTCAGCTAGCTTACTCTAGAACAGCTGCATTCAAGAGAAGTGTGAAACTTAAAATGAAAGAAAAACAAACAAAATCCAAATTATTAGAAGTGAGCCAGAGTTCATTGTTTCAAACCCTGGTGTGTAATACTGCTTTTATGCAGCAGATTGGATTCCTGAATGTTAGAAAACTGTTTACACATGGGGTATAATCTTGCACATCAGTTAGTGCTTAGGTATATACATTTTAATTTTAACTTTTTTCATTGTTGTACTCATGTTCTTTCATATACTTGTGTAGGAATATAATTATATTAAATGTATAATTCTGTTGCTATGGAACGTAACTTTTTGACTTTAAAAGCAAACTGCATAGTTCTTAGTTTGTATGAAGTTCAATAGAAAACCTGTAACTTCTTTATCTTTAACTTTTAGGGTTGGTAGCTTATGTCGATCTTGATGAAAGAGCAATTGATGCTCTTAGGGAATTTAATGAAGAAGGAGCCCTCTCTGTATTACAGCAGTTTAAAGAAAGTGACCTGTCGCATGTACAGGTAAGGTGAGAGCTCCAGGAGTCTGAGCACATAAGTGTAAATAGTGTTCTGGCACTATTGGCAGGAGAGTTGTAACTTAGAAATTCATTGATGTTGTTGTATTCTTATATTTCAAATCCAAATCACAAGCCTGTTAAAAATTGCCTTATATGTGTAGGTATTTGAGTGCAAAGCAAAAGCTCCCAGATAATAAAGAGTGTGCAATTGAGAAAATAAGGTAAAAATACTATCTGGAATCTGATGATTTTTTTCAGTCTGACAAGTTTGTTCAATTACTTGCTATATTTTCCTAAAGGATTCTTTTGACATTTTGTTTATTGCATTGGCTTGGTATAGTGACCTCACGGTATGGAGTTTAAGATTCGGTGGATTCCCAGGGCTTGTCATACACACAATTGAATTATTTTGTAAATTGTATCTACAGAACAAAAGTGCATTTTTATGTGGAGTTATGAAGACCTACAGGCAAAGAGAGAAACAAGGCAGCAAAGTACAGGAATCAACGAAGGGACCAGATGAAGCAAAGATAAAGGTAACATTTAGAAAATACTGTTTACTCTGTACTACCTGGTGCATTACCTGTACACAGACTGAAGTAATTTTGAGTGTCCTTAAAAAGTATCAATACTACTTGGATAAGTATATCTACACTTGGATTTAAAGAAAAGTAAACATGATAGAGATTCAGAAGGGAGAGTGGTTGTTTGAAATGCAGATATTCCTGATGACACAATTGCCAAGATGCATGAACTTAATGTTATGGAAGGTCTATGAAAACATCGGTATCTATTTAAGAATTGTCTTAGTTGTTCTTTAAGATAAAAGCTTTTACACACTTACAAAATTACTTTGAGACCAACTGGGTATTTCAACAAGGTGCTAGTATATTAAGTAACTCTTCTGTTGTGCAAACACCTAAGTACAGAGTGGGTGAAAAGAATTGTCTGGTGTTTTGGAGTTCTTGGGGTGCCACATATAAAATGGAAAATAAGGGAGAAGAAAAATGAGTTCTTTCCAGTGACCTTGTAGTATAAAACAAATGTTGCTGTTGGAGGTGGTGTCTTTTTTTAAACCTCCAAAAAAAAGGTTTTTTTTGTAGGTTCTGTCTGTCTATATATATACCTTGTTATCAAATGTGGCAAGAAGTAGAGAAGGAAATGCTTATCTTGGGACACTTTTTTTTTTTTATTCTTTATATTTTAACCCACTATCCTCCTCCATATAGCTAATGTGACATTTTTTTACAGGCTTTGCTAGAGAGGACTGGCTACACTTTGGATGTAACTACAGGACAGAGGAAATATGGGGGCCCTCCTCCAGATACTGTATATTCTGGTGTTCAGCCTGGTATCGGAACAGAGGTTAGTATATACAGATGAATGTGATTCTTATTTTGTATGTTTGTGCAAACTGGTAAATAAGAAATCCTTGAAAATAAACTATATTACAAGTGCAAGTTTCAAGTATTGTAGAGGAAAGCATTCTTCTATGTGTGTCTTAATCAGTCTTTCTTACTTCTCAGTATTCTGCAAAAGACAGGATAATAGGTTGTGGGGGAAAAAGCAGGTGTAATATACTAGGAAAGGCTATGTAAAATTTCTTAAAATGTAAAATAGATCATTAAATTGTCAGACTTCATGGTCCACCTTAGAGCTTATGGTCCATCACTTGAAAAATGATCAATGTAGGTATTAGCTGTATAGATAGGTAAAAGTATGACCCAAAGGTACTTGATTCTGTTTACAACATAAATGGTATTTAAGTGACAATAGCAAAGTTTATTTCATACAGTGTGCTGAAAGTGAAAAAGACTTGTGTATTGTATAAAGATACTTGCAAAGTTTGGAAGAAGACAACTGGGGTTAGTAATTATTAAGGAATTGTTTGTTTGCTTTTGTTTCAATCTATGTGAAAACATCCTTGATTCTTGCATGAACTGACAGTTAAAGTACTGCACTGAAAGAGTCCATGTAGCTTGTTTTCTTTTGTAAATTTTTGCATTTCTGCATTCAGAAAGGTGGCTTAAAGGTTGTTTACTAGCTTAGTAGTGTTGCTAGGGTGATTATATGATGGTATATAGTTTTATTTAATTGCAGCATGCTTCACTGACATTAGGAAACATTTCTTTACTGAGGGGGTGGTCAAACACTGGAACAGGCTTCTTGTAGCAATGGTTGAGGCCCCAAGCCTGCTGGTGTTCAAGAGGCATTTGGACAATGCCCTTAATAACATGCTTTAGCTCCTGGTCAGCTCTGAAGTGGTCAGGCAGTTGGACTAGATTATTGTTATAGTTCCCTTTGAACTTAACTGTTCTGTTCATGACTGTAAATACTTGACTCATCTTAAGTATTTTGTCCTATCAGTGATGGTTAGCCTCTTTAGGAAGTCATAGGGAACCCATGAAGTTGGCTGTGCTTTAATACTATTAAGAGTATGTTTTGATACTTTTAAGTTTCCTGAAGCTTGCTAGAATGGGTAACTTGGGGAAACTCCCTTCAGATAAGAACATAAATGCTGCTGCCACGAATCCAGCATTAGACACTGTAACAAACCTATCCAACTACTTGGAGAAACCATACCTCTACCAAATTAATTTATTGCTAGCATTTAGTGGGATTTAAAGACTGATTATTGCTTTAGATATGCTGCTTGGTTTGATTGGCTGAGATGCTGAACACCTTGCTGAAACTGGTATGTGCTTTATTAAATTTAGTCTTTAACTCTTGCTGTTGAGCTCTGAGGCACAGTAATCAACAACTTAAACATGATCTTATGATTTGGTAGACTAGGCAGAGCATGTCTGAACACAAGTGACTAGAGATTATTGTGGCACTTTTTTTCCCCAGAATGAGGTGAGTGTAGGTTTTTTTGTAGGTTGGTTTTTTTTTTTTCCTTAAGCTTTTGAGAACCGTTTCTCTTTTGTCCACAACAGTTCTGGTTATATAGGAGCGTAAATGTCTCTTTTCTAATACTGTGGGTAAAAATACGAAAAAACCCAAGATGTATCCCTTTGGAATGCAGCAGTGAATCTTCTGTGTTTGTATTAAGTGTTGTATTAAGTATTATTACTTAAGTAATACTGAAGCTCTCAGCTTGTGCTAGCTCAGGTATATTGATGCCAGAGCTGTCATCGATGTCAGTAATGGCAAACTTGTTTTTTAGGATACCAGAGTACTGTTACTGATTTCAAGAAGATATGTATTATGCAGACTTTTTTCCCTGAAGATGTATCAGATCTTTCTGCTATAAATATTTGTACACCAACTAATTTGTTTTTTTAAAACATAAAGTGGAATTCATTACATATTAACTGCAGTTTTAACTCTCTTTCAATATGTACTTGAACATTGTGCAGTAGAACTACAGTACTGATAAGTAATCTTAAGGACATTCACAAATTTTCACAGTGAACACTTTGCTGAATGGATTATGTGGGTGAAGCTGTCCAGTGTATTTTTTTTTTTTCAAGTGGTGGGCTTTAAGAGCTGCTGGACCTTATTGGAATGTGATTCTGTAATAAAGACAAAGTAGTTACAGCTGTGCAGAAGCTTGGAGGATAAAATAATTGCAGTAAGTTTTGTTATTAAACTTGAGTATTCGTTTTATTTAAGGATTTGCTCCCCGAATATAAAGCATTTTGCTTATAGTGAGGTCACATGATGTTGATGCTTGTAGATGTTTATGGGAGTGTTTATTGGGTAAGAGTGGAAACAATTATTTGGGTGTTTCTTCCTCTCTTTACACTGGCTTTGTCATTTGCATCTGCAGACATTGATAACTGCTTATCCTCAAGGGGCTTGTACAGTGCTCCTTTGTTTTGTTTGAAATTTATAATGTTTGTTTTCTCTGCCTTTTCTTACTACTTGTTATACCAGCTGTTCTTTTTAAAGTTAAAGATGGTCAGAAGAGTTTTAAAGAATTTTTTTTTTTTTCTGAAGGACAAAGTCTAGTCAGTAAGCATGTGTGGAAATTCAAGGTCATCTTTGAACTTGTGCATCTTGCTAGCAAGCTATGTGCAAACTTCAGTTTGGTTATGAAAATACTTGAGTTGTATATTTCCTCGCTTACCTATTCTGCAAGGTTTTGGTCCCTAGCAGGTTGTTTTGTATTTTTTTCTAAACACTGAACGCTCTTAATCACACTGTTGTGACTAGTCTTTGATACTGGAGTTCTTTTGGAGATTCTTCTATAGACCACCAGATTACATTTAAGAAAATGGTCAACTTCTTGAATGTCTTTCATCTTATAGATTAGTTTTGTACCCTTTGAGATGCTGAAGCTTGTGTATACTGTCAAGAAGATGCTTAGAAGGGTCACAATAAGGATGATTTCTAAAGGGAATATGCATATTCCATGAAAAATAATAAATTCCTTAGCAGCAGGAAATAATTAGAATGGGTCCTTGAACTGTAAGATAGTAACTGATGATTTGCATAACTTCTCAAGCTCTGCTTAGGTATGCTTGCTCTATGCTAATTGTAGTTTATCATTTTACTAAAGTGTATATGCAAGCAATGCTGAAAAAAGACATTTTTTGTATTCTTCAATTTTTTTTAACAAAACTAAGTTGTCTAATTGTAGTTTAAAATAAACCAGTTGTTCAGCAACATTGGAGGACGCATAGGCAGTGGTAACATCTACATAGCAATTTCAATAACTTTTGAAATTAAGTGCAGACAAGACAAGGAAAGACAAGGTTATAAATATTTCATTAAATTCAGTCACAGTAAGGAGGACTTTAAGTGTATGGGGAGCAAAAGGAATTTAGTCCTAAGCCCACTACTAGTCAGGCATGATGAAGCTTGCATGCAAACAAGACAAGTATTCAGTGTTTCAGTTGGATAATGCTGGATGGTAAATCCAATGTCATACCTGTAGTGTCTGCATTTGTGGGTAATATCTAATGAAGTTGAGCTGTATTTGCTAAACAGGTTAAAATACATATTTTTCAGTCCTATCTACAGTCTGGTGACTGTGGAGCTTTTAGTTGTTAAATTGAGGAAAATTGAAGGATCGGGGTTTTTTATTTTTTTTTCTTCTTTTTTTCTTTAAAGGAGGGTAAAAAAATACGTGGCATGCCTATGGCCTGTCCAGACTGTTACACCAAAAATTGAGGCAGTGACTGGTGTGATACTTGATTTCCATCTTTCACCTCTTGGTGTAAATTAATATAGTACTGTTTAAGGCGTGATTTGAAGAACAGGAGGCTTCATTGGTAACTGTAAAATACCAGCCCCATACCCCACAATAATAGGGATGGGGGAAAGCACTTTTTGAAATTAGTACAGTGCAGCTAGCATGAAGAAAGTAATTGACTTAAGTCTGTACTGATTGCTGGATTGGTTTCAGTTTTATTGAGGGGTCTCCAGGTAAAGTAAGTTCTACTCCTGAAGTTTTAAGGGATTTCTATTTCAATGTTTTTCAGTGATGTGAAATAAGAACTTGAAGATTCTGTAAATAGATCATTGCCAATGATGTGCTCAGTTGATGTACAAGCTTGGATATCTATGTAACAGTTTAGTGTATAAAATGGAGGAGTTGCTATCCTTTTCAGAGCTGAAATTTATTGGATAAGTATATGATAAACATGATCTCTGAATGTCATTATCAAGAATGCAAAATTACTTTTAGCTCTGCGAATGGTAAGTTGGTATTGTGTCTGCTCCTCTGTGCGTGCATGGTCAGAATTTGTAACAAAGTCAGAGAAAGTTTGTGAGGCTAATTTGTGATATGGAAAATGTTGTTACTGAAGATGTTGGGGCAATTTGAACTGCTTTTGTCCATAATAAATTGAATGGGAAGAATCAGATACTGTAATAACTCTTAACTTAAGAAGCTATGGTATAATAAACTCAGCAGGAGTTGAACTAGACAAAGTTCGTGCTGGATTTAGTACACAAATGGAATGTCGCTTTTGTACTGGAAGAACTGTTGGGGTTCAGAGGTTCTTGCACTGTGCCAGCATTTTTTTCCACTTTCATTTTGTTTTTTTTTTTTTTTTTTAAATGAAGAGTGTAGATTTGGATGAGATGAAGCAGTCATGCGGCCTATGTTAATTAACACTTTAAATCTGGCATTTAGGACAGATTGACTGCAAAGCACATGAAGAACACTATTAGAAGGAGAAAGGTTTTGAAGAAGCTCTTGCAATGCTGCAGTACACTTTTAGCTTGTGATGACAACAGAAGAGGCTCAGTTGTTGAAATAACAGAAGGATGCATCATCTAGAGTGCGGAAGTGGATTGCACCCCCAATAATGCTCTGTAAAGTTGTTCATGAAACTGAATTTTTTCCTAGTTAAGGCTTTTCATAATTAATCTTCTAAAACAGTAATAAGTAAAATGGAGTACTTTGTACAGGTTCTTTAGGAAGCAAAAATGGAAAAAGTAAGTCTAATGGTCAGTGATTCCAACAAAGGCCCAGAAGTGATGTGGTTGCATCCTACCTACTTGAGATCTCTTATATTGTTTCACTGATAATGCCAGTTTCCAAAGTTTTTCCACAATACTCTTGTTGTGGAACTAAAAATGAAATATGACATCTGATATTTACGTTATTTCTTATTTCAGCAACTTTATTCAAGCTTATTAACATATCTAAAAAAAAGTTATTGCAGTTGTTTTTTCTGTCACTTGCAATATGTTCACCTGGTGTTTGTCATGTCTAGTATTGATCTTGTAGTTCATTAACATATTAAGTTTACAGGCTCAAAGTGAATTCACTTAGATGTGTATTACTCCTACTGAGTTATCTAGTCCTTCCATTATAGATGGAAGTTACCCTAGAATATAGGTCAGATATGAATGTATTCAAATTAATTTCTTAATTCTGTTTCTCATACTAGCTTCTAGAGTGTATTACCTGAACTGAACTGTAGTAGCAGTCTTGTGGAATTGTCGACGGTCTAAAGTTTGTAGAGAGTGAGCCAAAGAGACTGGAAAGAAAGAAGGAAACGGGAGCTTTCAGGGTGGTAAATCTTTGGTAAATAGCTGGAAAAGTAGACTTTATATTTGGATTAGCTTTTTTTCTTCTCCTCAAGTCTTCTGTTCTAACACCTTCAGTTTCTGCTGGAAATGGTGGCATATGAAATTGAATTTAATGCAGACTTTTTACATGTGATTGACTTAAAACCAGTTACAGTTTGTGGAGAGTTCAGCTGACAGTTTCATTGTCTTAGTACCAAGTTGTCTTGTGCATTTCCATGATATCAGTTTTTTGTCTTTAAAACTGCACATGGGTTTTAGAATGAAATGTTCTAGGTAATGAATGGAAATACCTATCTGTAGGGGTTTCTAAGCTTTTGGGGGAGAGAGGGGCAGGGAAGGGCTGTTGGCTCTGCCATTAAAGTTTCACTCAGTATGATAAATACATTCCTTTTTTTCCCCAATAGCAAATAAATCATAGTTGGCATTCACACTGAACTGAGAGAGGCTAAGCTAAGTGAAAGAAATGTTCTAGAAACTGAATTTCAGTAATATCTGTATAACATACAGAAACAACTAAAGGTTCTAGTTTTCCTTTGGAGGAAAATCATTTGTGTTCCACAGTTTTTAAATCAGTCATCACACTGTCCTCATGGGTTTGTTCATATCAATGCTTGCATGAACATTCTGAGTGTCTTCACTGTTAGAATTATTTGCTAAGCCTTTAGTGCCAGATATGACTATGGCAAGGCCTTGCCTTCATGGAAGAGGTTGACAAGTCCTAGCTTTTTTTTTGCTACAAAAAAATATTTGAAGCTAAAATAAATAGAATTTGGTCTTAATGGGTGTTTGGAATGTTTTGCTTGTATTAGCAATTCAGGGATTTTGAGAATTCAGAGGAGAGCTGCAGTGATTAAACAACTGGGGGGGATGTTTTCTAGGGAGACCTCAGCTGAAGAGATTGAACTCCTTATCAAAATTTTACCGAAGTTTATTGTCATTGTTCCACGTAAGGGACAAAAATGAGGACTGCAGATTTTCTCAGACAAATATTAAAACATTCAGTTGGTGGAAGCTGAAACAAACACAGACAAGAAATAAGATTACAGTATATATTAAAAGTGGAAAATGTGCATTGGGCGATTAAGGATTTTTGTAGATTTTTTTTTTCTGTCTCTGTAGCTTTCTAATGAAGATTGGGTTACAGAATGATTTGAAAATACTGCAAGAGCAAGGAAGTGCTTGGCCTGCATTAATATAGGATACCTGACTAGATAGTCTGTAAGGTCTTTGTTTTTAATTGCCAAAATTACAACCAGGTAAGAACCGTTAGCCTTTTCAATATAAATAACAAAACTAGGTTTTCTGTATATAAAACCTGGTATTAACAGTGGGACGTTTAGAAGGCTTAGTAGGACATACAATAACATTGGCTGCAGTGAAGGCTGCAGTAATGGTTACAGTGTTTCTGCTGTGATGGTTTATGCTTCAATGTGCTCATTTCCCAGGAACTTTCAAGTATTAAGTGAGTTTGGATTTCTGAAAAAGCTTTGTTTTAAGTGTCTTCTTCATTTTTAGGTTTTTGTTGGTAAGATTCCCCGAGACTTGTATGAAGATGAACTGGTACCGCTCTTTGAGAAAGCTGGTCCAATTTGGGATCTGCGCCTAATGATGGATCCTCTTTCCGGTCAAAACAGAGGTTATGCTTTCATTACCTTTTGTAGTAAAGATGCAGCACAGGAAGCAGTTAAACTGGTGAGTAACTTATTTTCAGACTGGATGAGATAATGTGAACAGCAAGCACGTTGGTAATCTCTTAGATAATGAAGTCTTTGAAGTGTTTCATTAAAGCATGCATTGACAGACTCAAAACTTTATTTTCTTAAAAATTGCCTTCTGATTTAGTATATACAAATAATGTTCTACTTTTAGGACTGTAGTCTGCTATAGCCTACTGCAGTCTGCTAGAGAGCTTGGGTGATTATAGTAAGAGCTTACTTGATTACAGCTGGAAAATATATTCTTTAAGCTTCACTGTGGTTTATCATCCTTCCTACTATAAAGACCTAATTTAGAGATGTTTTGTTTTGCTGCTGCTGGTGTGGATGAGGTCTCTGACTCGGTGCTCTTTTTGGTTCGTGGTGGCCTTTAGTTCTTTCCAATGGCAGTCATGCAGTCCACTCACTATATGGAAACCTGACTTGGCCTGCATCTAGACAATTTGGCAAAGGACACGGAGCAAGCTATAGAGAATTAAAATGAGAGATGGCAGTCTGATTGGGGCTCTGGTTCATTTGGCCTTGCCTCTGCATGAGAGGAGGAAGCAGAATTAGAAAGATCAATGTGTATCTCAGATTTTGGATGTGGCTCTGAAATACTGCTTGTACTTTGAACCAAAACAGGTGAAATACTTAATCTCATTTGCTTTAGCAGAATTCAGCTGATACTGTATGAAGGAGATCTGGGGGGGAACTTTAACATCTAGTTAAGCTGGGGGAAGGAAAAAAAACCCGAAACAACAGTGAAACCTAGAGAACCTTAAGAACTGCTTCTGTTGCATTATTAAAGGCTTCAGACGGAGTTGTTGCCTCCAAATATTCCAGGTTTTGTTCCCTCAATTTTTTTCATGTATTTAGAAATAGTCACAGTTGTTACGTTAGGCTCTTCCAGGGCTCAGAGTTGCATGTTCCTGCTTAGGCTTTTTCCTTTCTAGCACCTACTTGGATGTTTCCTGAAGGAGATGCACAAAATGGTTTTTTGCAATTGATTGCTTCTGGGTTTCAGTGTTTGAAGATGGTGGATATGAGTTACTGTCACTTACAAGGGAAAAAATTGTTTTGAAACTTCTTTTTTTTACTCGAGTTGAAGGTGCTCAGAGTTGTTGCTTTACATTTTTACTGATTGAGGGAGATGAAAGGGAAAATGCTGAAGTGACAGTAGATGTAGCAAGCGATGTGCCACTGGTGGAAGACTGGCCTCCGTACCTTGGATATTGGATCAAATAAGTGAATTTGTGTGAATATATTCCTTAAGTCCTGTATCTGGATTCCCTTCCGCTACCTCTTCCACCCTACTGTTGTCTGGTAATGTGGCTAGGCTTGCATTTAGGTGAAATGTTTTCCACAGGCTACTGGGGGAAAGAAAAATGGGGCAGACACATGCTAAATTTTGGAGCTAATTAAACCTTGATAGCAAAGTGAGGTTCTTTTAGAAAACAGACTTGAAATTTTGAAGTCTTGGTTTCTGTACACCAGGTGGGCCTTCTGCTTGTATTTGCAGGTACCAGTGGCAATGGGATTGATTGCATGTTAAATGGTTTTGTAAGATAAGATACAATTTGAAAAGCAGATTCAGATTAAGTCCGTGGCACTGGAACACATTTTTATTCTGTTGTGAATCACTGTTGTACATGAAGCAAAATTCTGAAATGTTTTTGTCTTCCTTGAAGTGATCTTGTTTGATAGCTTATGGTACCTTAACATTGTTCTACTTCTTGAAATTGAAGGCTACTGAAAGGTATTGCTCTGTCATCTGTATGTGTATGTCTCAGCTAGGGTAAAAATGGCTGAAAACTTGCTCTTTAAAGAGTTGGATGAGATTTTCAGAAACTGGCTGATGATGGAACATCCATCTTAGGTTGCATTTGAAAATTGTACCTAAACCAAAGATGATGTCTATCTTGAATTCTTACATATTTTTTAAAGGTTGAACTCTTGTACATTTAAAGACCTGTCAGGAGTATTAGTGTTCAGAATAATCCAACTGTGGGCACAAGCATGAAGCAGCAGGCTAACTTTTTTTAATGGGAAGTTTTAAAACTTAACAGTAAAATTTATAGAGTCCTAGCATTTACAAGTTCCAAGAAATCCCTATTGTGGGGGGTAGTGGTTGTGGGAACAAGGTCACACACTGATTCACACTTTTGAGTATCTCACAGCAATATGTTCAGTGTTTAAAAGCTATCAGAGTGGAAGAACTCATAGTATCTATAATGCTATGTATTTGCTTATTAGTAACAGCAGCAATGACTGAAATTGAGTCCCAGCGCAGGAAGCAGTCACCAGTTGTCTAGGAAGATCTTTCAAGTTTGAGATAAACAGTAGGTGAATGAATTTACCCCACACAATTTGTATGTTACACATTGTTCCTTGTGCATCAGGTTTTTTTGTAGCTTTATATTCTGCAGAACTTCAGAAGTTTCTATGTAAAACCTAAGCTTGGCAATGTTCTTCCAAGTGAATGCTGACCCAAATACTGCAGTTCTAGTAATTCTCTTGCAATGCAAATTAAATATGCTATGTGTAAAAGTAGTAGATGTTGAAGAAAACAGATGATTCTATGATTTTGAGGGATCTTTTTATCCATATTATTGTGGATAAAGCAAATGAATGGCTTTTTTTTTCTCAGTGTGACAACTATGAAATCCGTCCTGGGAAGCACCTTGGAGTATGCATCTCCGTGGCAAACAACAGGTTATTTGTTGGGTCAATTCCAAAGAACAAGACTAAGGAAAATATATTGGAAGAGTTCAGTAAAGTCACAGGTAAGACCTCCTTAATCAGTTTTTCACAGTGATCCCAAAATACTAATTCAGTCTCTCTGTTTTGTAGGTCTAGTTACTTGACAGATGCATTCAGCTATCATTTAAACTATTTCCAGGTTGGATTCCAAGTTTGTTTCTAGTATAAATTTTATATATCAATTATATTTTATGGTGGAGTGTAAAGGGACTAGTGTCTGTTTTAAATGATTGTTAAATGAATGATGTTGTAGATTTACAATTTGAGATGGAAAGAGCACAAGTGAACTCACAAAAAAGTGAAGGTCCTAATTCTGTTACCTATTTTAGGTTCCTGTTGAAGGCTCTGTATTTGTGACTGTATCTACAGTAGATTCTGCTTTCAAAACTGAGACATTTTTGAGGAGTCTCAAACAAATGTATTGTTGAGGAATGATGGGGAGGAGGGAATACTAAATCAGTTTAGAGGGAATGTTACTGTAGAAACAGTTAATGACAGATTAATTTGTGTCCCAGTTCTGCAGTGTTGTTCCCAGTATATGCAGCAAGTAGGAAGAAAAGAAGTCAGTTCATCACTGCAAGGATGCTTCTACTTTAAATAAGAGGTTGAGGTCTTGATCATCTGCTTTTGTTCCTGTAGGAGAGTTCTAACCTACTGCTTTTTTAGGATTGCTATTTATAAGTACTTCAGGGAAGTGGTGAAAGCAGAAGGTGAATACTCATTTAGTTCTCTCTCCTCTTTTTGGAGAGATGTGAAAGAAATTCTTTCTGTCTTCCCCTGGAGGCAGGGAAGATGCCACATATTAATGCTGACTGCTTTTCAAAAAAGTAAAAATGGTAACACAAAATATAGAAAACTAACACTGTGTGAACTGTTCAGGTTGATGTTTTACAGGGCCTAATTGTTAGGTAAGTTTGTTCAGGAGAATTTCACCTGCTAGGTGACCTGCTTCTGGATAAATTGGATGGATATCTGTTGTTTGTTTTGCTTTTCTTGTGCTCCCTTCCCCTTTCAGGTATTAAATTCAAAGGCTGTGTATTACACAAACCAAGTGAAGGCATTTTAGAGTAAACTCTAGATTTATTTTTTCCTTTCTTTTTGAAGCTTAATACTAAAGACCTGTTTTTCAGAGGGTTTGGTGGATGTAATCTTGTATCATCAACCTGATGATAAGAAGAAGAATCGAGGATTCTGCTTCTTGGAATATGAGGATCACAAGTCAGCAGCACAAGCTCGCCGCCGCCTGATGAGTGGGAAAGTAAAAGTCTGGGGAAATGTTGTGACAGTGGAATGGGCTGATCCAGTAGAGGAACCGGATCCAGAAGTCATGGCAAAGGTAAATTAAAACTTAACTGGATGTTCTTGTGCTTTGGGAGGAATTTCTTTATGCTGTAGTGACCAAGATTTATTCCAGATGAGCAGTGCTAGTTTTGAGGCACAAAAGCCAGTTAGAGGGTATTTTCATAGTAAGCCATGTGAACTGGCATGGTCTGAGCGCTGCAAATTGGTTGCCATTTTAAGACATTGGGAACATGCTGTTTTAAGCTACTGTTCACATTTAAGCTAGTAGTGTACAAGGTTAACCTGCTGGATTGGCGCATCAGTCTGTTCATTATCTGCTTCAGCTGATAATGAATGTTAGGTGGGTATTTTATAAAACTATTTTCCAGAGTGAGATGAAGGTGAAGTTCAGTGTAGGGAATGACGTGCTCTTTATCCCTGTGTTTTGGGATAACTCTTTGCTGCTCTTGAGGTCTATTATGAAAATTTTACTGGGATTTGTAGCATCCCAGAAGCAGAAAATCAAAGTTGGATATTCTTCTGGTCATGGAAGGGAACTGTGGAAGGACAGCAGTTGTAGAAACTTCATACAGGTAACTACAAGGCTTTTTTTTTGGTTGGTTGGGGGGGTTGTTTATTTGAGGGTTTATGGGGTTTTTTGGCTTTTTTTTTTTTAAAACAGGTACAGAATTTACAAGGTTATTCAAAATTTCTTAATGCAGAGAAGGGAATAACATCTTACTAGTTTATGCTGGTTTCCCTTGAGGTTTGTCTTTTAAAGATTACAGCTTTCATTCTTATTTTTCACCAGGTGAAAGTTCTATTTGTAAGAAATTTGGCCACTACTGTGACAGAAGAAATCCTTGAGAAATCCTTTTCTGAATTTGGAAAGCTGGAAAGAGTAAAGAAGTTGAAGGATTATGCTTTTGTTCATTTTGAGGACAGAGGTGCAGCAGTGAAGGTAGGTTGACTATTCTTTCCTAGCTAAATTGAAGTGAGCAGTTTATTTTGTACAAATGGTTTTAAGAAATTTTACAGTAAATATCTAGATAAGACAATTTGTAGAACCCATTTAATAAGGTTCCCATTGCGAGAATTTTAACACTAATTATGTTCCTATGATTTCAGTAGCTAGGAGGATGTGAAACTTGAAAAGGACAAAACTGTAGCAAGTTAACAAGTAGACTAGAAAAAGAGGTATAGACCAATGCAGGAGAGTCTAGAGAAGAAGGAAAAAAAAAATCAACCTAGACAATTTTTCTGAGGAAACACTGTCAGAAGGTATCAGTTGTCTCTCAAAGACCCCTATTTAGAGGCTCTGTGTAGTTCTGGAGTGACAAAAATATTGAATAGAAATTGCAAGGTAATTAAAAAAAAATGCCTTGTGAAGGGGATGATAATGGCACTAGCAACTCCATTTTTAACTCTGCATGCTCCTTAGAAGGTTTTTTTCTAAATGGCTTGTTAAACATCGGAGGTCATTATTGTAAGCTTCAAAGGTGTCTTCCTTTGTATCTAAGAGCCGTTGAGAAGGTCATTAATACCTGCTGTTTGTACTTCATTGAGTTGGATTCTATAGAAATTACTCCATCTGTGTTTTAAATCCACAGTTTGTGGGAGGAAATGCTTTGCACCTGGGAGTCTTGAGCAAGTATACTGTTATGTGGTATATGTGGCTACATAGACAGTTCAAAGGCTCTTTATTCATCCTCTATTAATAATTTTACGACCATTTAATCACTTACAATTTTCCTAACCACCAAAACAGGGTTTTGGAATACTCTTGAGTTTGGCTTTAGGGTGAATGTCACTCACATTTGATGAAGCTTGAAGTCAGTTTGGATAGGTTTAGACCACGTCCAAGAGAGGGTAGGAAATTGTTGACAGAAAGGGTAAGTCGGCAACACCTCCTGACATGTTTTACTGTAGTATGTCTTAAAACACTCTCCGGTCCCTCCCCAGTAGACTGTACTTCTAAATGGTCTGCTTTGAGCAACTGAAAACTTGCAGCAGATGAGAAAAGATAGATCAAATGCAGCACAGCAGAGCATGTCTAATGTCATCTTCTCTGAAACAAATTGGAATACTACCACATCTGCCCCACGTGACTGATTTATGGCCATTAAATTGGTTTATGAATTTTGTGAGGTATTTTTGTGTATGGGTGTGTTGTTTTTTTTTTAATGAAAGCATTATGGTATTAATGTGCAGAATGCATGGAATTGGCTTACTGATTCCAGTGTCTACTTAGTTGCATACCTCCTTTAAAATAAATTTTCATGATCTCTAATGTTTTTGAGGCAGGTAGCTGTACTGACATGTAAAATCTTTGTTAATGCAAATATTAATACTCAGAAATGTTAAATGCAAAGCACATAATGCCAGGTAAAGAATTGTGGGGTGTAGTCCTAATTATACTTTGTGTATATATATTAAGTTCTTTTTGTGCATACATTTGATAATTACAAACTATACATTACTTTTCTGGAGGAAAAAATTTTTGGAAAAATTTTCTTGGAAAAATTCTGGAAGAAAAACTTTCTTGCCTCACTTGATGAGATCACCAAGTTTCAGTGGTTTTGGGTTGTTTTTTTTTTTTCTTCCCCTTAAGTATGTGTTCTCAGAAATACTTGAGTGCCTCAGAGGCACTCATGTAGCACATTCAACTAGCTAGGAAGCACAAATAAACATGCTGCTTTTCTCTTGTGTGCGTGCGCTCTACCTGGCTTACAAGTACAGTGAGTGTTTGTCGGTGTGAATAGTGAGTATTTCTGTCAACATATTTCTGAAACACTTCTAGGGGATGTAGGAACATAAAAAGTGATGGTTTTATGTCTGATCTTTTTTAAAATAATGCTCAATATGTTTTAATCCCATTCTTTTACCTTAAGATACAAAGATAATTTTTTTTCAAATGCTGCTTCACTGTAATTGGGAATAAAGTGAGAGTTGAAAGAACGATATGTAACTTTCTGTTTAAGTAGCACAGAAATGAAGCACATGGCATAGTTCCACCTGGAGCAATCTAACCATCTGGTTTCTTTCAGTAAGTTTTAGTTTCATTTTTAATGGAAATAAATTTTTAGATGTTTCTCTTCTAATTTTTGTACAGGCTATGAATGAAATGAATGGGAAAGAGATAGAAGGGGAAGAAATTGAAATAGTGTTAGCAAAGCCACCGGATAAGAAAAGGAAAGAACGTCAGGCTGCCAGGCAGGCTTCCAGAAGTACTGCGTGAGTGTTCATTCTTCACTACTACAATACTGCGGAATGAAGTTCTGCTGTAAAATATGAGCTAGTTTAGAAGAAGCTGAATGAATTTTCTCCATGTTATGTATTATTAATCAACAAGGGGAAATTTATACTTTATTTTGGGAGACATTTGAAGATAAATAATTGCATGTTTCTTTTTCTTAATAGGTATGAAGACTATTATTACTACCCTCCACCTCGCATGCCACCTCCTATTAGAGGCAGAGGCCGTGGAGGGAGAGGTGGATATGGCTATCCCCCAGATTACTATGGCTATGAAGATTATTATGATGATTATTATGGTTATGACTATCATGACTACCGTGGTGGCTATGAAGATCCCTATTATGGCTATGACGATGGCTATGCTATAAGAGGAAGAGGAGGAGGAGGAAGGGGTGGGAGAGGTGCCCCTCCACCACCTAGGGGGCGGGGAGCACCACCACCAAGAGGTAGAGCTGGCTATTCACAGAGGGGGGCACCCATGGGACCGCCAAGAGGAGCCAGGGGTGGGAGAGGGGGTCCTGCACAGCAGCAGAGAGGACGCGGTGCTCGTGGAGCCAGGGGCAACCGTGGGGGCAACGTAGGAGGCAAGAGAAAGGCAGATGGGTACAACCAGCCTGATTCCAAGCGCCGTCAGACCAACAACCAGCAGAACTGGGGCTCCCAACCCATCGCTCAACAGCCGCTCCAGCAAGGTGGTGACTATGCCGGTAACTATGGTTACAATAATGACAACCAGGAATTTTATCAGGATACTTATGGGCAACAGTGGAAGTAGACAAGTGAGGAGGGATTGAGAATATTGGAAACATAGAATTGGCTATAGCTCTACATCCTTCAAAACAAAATTGGCTTAATGTTTCATCCTTCAGTAGCGATTGGCTGCCATTTGTATTGGGCTGAAGAATCACTCTATTGTGTATATACTCGAGTCTCTTAGTTTTCTTTTTTTCATAAACGCACTTGGACATTACTGGGCTTGCAGAATTCCTGAACTCCATATGGGGTTTCAATGCTTTTACCATTTTAGGCTTCATTTTAGCAGTTTAAAAGCAGGAATGGCACACTGTTCAATCATGATTTTGCAGAACCTCTGGTTTTGGACAGTTTCTTTTTTTTTTTTTTTTTTTTGGATTTGGGATAGACTACATAGGAGTATGCTGTACATAAAAGTAAAAGCTAGTGCTTTGTCTTAGTAGTTTTAAGAAATTACAACAAATTAAGTTTTCTTGTATTGAAAATAACATGATTGTATGTTTTGCATTCCTAGAAGTAGGTTAACTGTGTTTTTAAATTGTTATAACTTCACACCTTTTTGAAAATCTGCCCTACAAAATTTGTTTGGCTTAAAACGTCAAAGCCGTGGCAATTTGTTCCTTGATGTGATTGTATTTCCAATTTCTTGTTCATGTAAGATTTCAATAAAACTCAAAAATCTATTCAAAACATTACCTATTTCAAATTCAATTGTGTCCTAAAACATTATTTCATTGGTAATTCTTGCGAAAAACACTGTTTTCAAAGTATAACTGCCTATGTGAGTGATCAAATTCATGCAAAATTTCTTGTGCTTTCCAACATGTAGCACTGTGGACATCAGACTGAAAACTAGGAGAAATTACAGATAGCCCAAAGGGCACTCTTTGTTTAATTGCTGTTCAATAACTTACCAGCATCTAATTTTTAAACTTTTTTTTCTTTTAAAAAGTGTTGAAATGTATCCAAACATTCAGAGATCCAATTTAAATACAATATTCTAATGTAATGTGGAGAAGGAAGCAGAGCCTACAATGGTGTTAATTTTGTTCCTTTTTATTATGTACTGTGGAGTCCCTCTAGAGGCTATTCTGTTAGGATCCAGCCATGTTGTGTTATTCAGTGTACAAACACATAGGGAAATGGTTTTGATCTCGAGCATCTTAGTCTATTTTAAGATATTTGACTAGGAATGAGAATTATAAATTAAGTGCTGTGGCACAGTAAACTAACTTCTTGCTACAGAAAACACAAACATACTCTCCATATTCTGCTTATTTCTGTCTTGACATTTAATTTGATGTTCTGCCATGATGAACAATTTGCCTTAGAATTCTCATGCCTTGTAATAAAGGCTATTTACAAAAATACATAATATATTCTGGGGGCATTACTAGCTACATTATTGGGGTATTATGTGTTGCTTTGACCTTTGTCTTGGACATTCCCAGATGTCGATTTTAACTGGCAAGTCATGACATTACTCTTCTGTTGCATCTGAGCCATTCTGTACCCCAATGAAGAACATTTGCTTCTCAAGAAAAGAGAGAAACAAACGGATTTAAACTTTCCCTAAAGAAAACTATTGCTGGACTTCTAAATATCCAAATCAAATACATTGCTCATACTTGATTTACAGCATTTTAAACACAGACTATTGAGGAAGTTAAAACTTCAGTGGTCATACTCCTCCCTTTGTCTTCTATTCCTGTCTGGTGTCTCTCAAGTGTATTATGTCAGAATGTAAACAGATGAGCCTTCCCACGCTTTACTGTTGTGGGTCTGGTATATGATTGCATGGTTTGAATTTTGACCTGAATTGAAGAGAGGATGTATTATCTGTTTCTCCAACATGGGTTTGCCCCTGTGTCAGGCTCTTCCTTTCAAATTAATAGAATTACTCATAAATAATTTAAAGTGCTTTTTAAAATTAGTATTTAGTATGTTGAAGCCCTTTTTGTTTTGGTTTGGGTTTTTTTTTTTTCCTTGCTTCATGAAGTTAATAGGACCAAATCCTGTCCTCTCTGTTCCTTACTTGAGCAGTGAAGTCAGAGGGGTATTGCCTGGGTATATGTTTCAGGCTTTTACTTGTGGTAAGGATCTGGCTTGTAACTTTGTTTTAATAGAAGGATTTGCTGTCCTATAAGTATGACTTTATAGTAATTACATAGCTTGTCTGGTGTTGAGCAGAACCCTGTAGTCCCAATAAGTATTTGCTTTTCAGTAATCATTGTAAAGGGGATCTGGTAACAAGGGAGCTTAATTGGAATCAAATTTAAAGTACTCTCCATTGTGCAAGAAAGATAGTGTTCACATACTGCACGTTTCAAGTGTTAGCCCAGGAGAGAAGTGCTAGTGCATGCTTATGGGGGTGTGGGGAGGAAGTGAAATGCTTCAATTATAATGTTTACAAAACTAAGGAACAAAAATGTTAAAATTGTCTTCCTCAAGAATTGTAAAGCTGCATCTTGTATTTATTTCTGCCCAAATCACCATTTATCCTAATATTATTGAATATGGGAAGTGAGCTATACGTTTTTATAATTTAAAAGTAAAATCAGTAGAAGTTTATATTTACAAGATATATCAAGTTCTTTGATTTATGTGATTTATGGATACTCAAATTTATCATTTAAATGTGCAGCAATGCTTTACTGAATTCTTAAAGATAACGCGTATTACAACTTACTCAAGTAGTGGTGTATACTGAACTTGAAGAAATTAACAAAATTATTGAAAAAAAATTATTGAACAAAGATACTGTAGCACAGTGGAAAAAATCTACCTTGCCTGATGACAGATACTCAAGGGAAGAATTTTGCATTATTTTCTCAGCACAATTCTGATATACAGTCAAAACAAAAAATAAATTTAAATTTACTCTCATGCACCGTTTTGATCGTTTCTTCAGTATAACTTAGCAAAAATCCTCTTCTAGAATATGTTGAAAATGGATTTCAACTTGCAAACCAGTATTAAACTTTTATGAGTGTCCTGCTGGCGTTGGAGGAGGAGCCATGAAATGGGATTTTAATAATCATTTGATCACTCATTTATAGCAGTTGCTTAAATGTCTGTATTGATAAGGTGTTTGACTTAAAAAATAAGTAGGTTACCAGATTCCTAGCAATTCCAAAACTTGAGCAAAAGATTTTTACAGCTATTGTGTTATTACAGACTTACTTTCATATTATTAACAAAATCAGTTTACTAAACTCAACTTTTAATTTTACTAATTCATTAAACATAGTCTGCATTTTTTCAAAGCATTAAAGGTTTAATTTTTTGTAGCAGTTGTTTATTTTCAGGACTCAGCTTCTGTAGTCTATTTATTGAAGAATGACATCTGCATTGCTTAAACCTTTTCAAAATAAACTCTTAAGTAGAAGATCACCACATGATTTTGGTGACTCTGAAAACCTGACTACTTTTTGTCCCATCTGCATTTGGACATGAAGCCCATTTCTGTATTTTGAACTACACAGAAAAAAAAATACAGAAGGCACTCTTATTATAAGGCTAGCAGGAAAATAAATGTGAAGTATTAAGAGGTTTAAGACTTTTTATTTAGTAAACATGTTTGAGATCTAGACCTGTAGACCCTAATGCAGATGTATGTACTTTCAGCAAGACTTAATTGTTATCCAAAAATGATGGTGGCCCATACATACATAGAACAGTAAGGACCCTATCCTACAAATCTGTCATGATTAATCTTTGATCATGCATGACTCAAGTTGGAGTACTTGTGTGATTAAGGATTGCTTGTGCAATGAAGGTTTGCCAGATTGAATTCTGTCATTCACATGAACTACTTAAGTAGATCAGAGCCTTATAGAAAGAGTGTACCAAGTTGTGTTTCCTGTTTTTTCTAAATAAAAAAAAGTTTAAAAAGTTAGAGCTTCTGTTAACTTAGAATTTGAATGATGCTGTTTCAGTCTATTGGCTTAAGATGTCTTTTGAAACCCAGAGTGGCTAAGTTGAGCGTGTATTATTTGATAAAATGCGTAGAGTGGTGGTGGTAGGGGAAATCATTTGTGTTAAAGGGAAATCTTAAGCTTTTTTTCTCATTCAAACAAAATAGTCAAGGTGGATCTGCAATATTTGGTTATTGATCAGGAACTTTTGAAATTTTAGAACAGGAGAATCCCTCTGAAGAAATGTTTTAACAACTTGGAGGTTACCAGAAGCTCTGAAAGACAGTTCAGAATATATTGCATCACATTTTCTGATGTCCAGAAATCTGCAAGTGTCAATTTTGTATTTTAACTCCTTCCTTTTACCTGACTATCAGGGAAGCGTGGTTGAGGCTGACCTGACATGTCATGATGTCGACTTGCTAGGTGGGGTTCGCAAGGGACATTAACCTTGGAGTTATCGGTAAGACAACTTTCTTTCTAATTTCCTTCAGTAAGATTAAAGGGCTGGGGTGGGAGGAGGGAGGAGATAAGCTCCACAGACCTGATCACTGGAATATTGTTGAAAATCTGCCATTACCATGGAGAGATTCCAAGCACTGAAGGTAAAGGTTAAATTTAAATTTGTCCATGTCCAAGAGGAGCATGGCATAGGTTCTTACAGCTGAAATCAATTTGAAAATAAAGATGACTTGGGCTTCAAAAGAAAACTGGATGCTATTTAGGAATGCTGGAAGCAGAAAAGATTTTGAACATGTAAATTTTTCCTCTGTAATTAAATCCAGGTATGTTTGTCCGTCCCCCCCCATGAAAAAGTAAAGGACTTACAGCACACTTCTTCAAAGTCTAAGAAAGCTCCTAAGAAATGTGTCCAAGTAGATCTCTAAAAAAAATTGTATCTTGAAAATAACAACAAAACTGGCATATCATGAGTTTGGATCATTTCTTTATTGAACATGATAATGCTTAGAAGGCATTAATTGAGAGAGAATTGCTGTTAAAACAAGGGACAGTTGTAGTTTATGCCATTATAAAACCACTGGATTTTAGTAATCATCTTTTTTGTGGAGGGCATGATATGTTGATTCTAGACAAAGAAATAGCAAAAGCTGAAGAACAGATTGGCAAATCAAGCTTGCAATACTTGGACATGTTGAATCCTTCATGGCACCTGGTCATCTTGCACTTTTTCTCAGCCAGAAGTGTCAAGACCTTTCTTTTCCTGATTGTACATTTATGCAGTACCTTGAAAGGAGCAGAGAAGTTGCAAAGAACTTTCTAGGTTATAGGAGCATTCCAGGTTCAGTCATTCTTTAGTGGAAATGAATAGCATGCCAGTTCCGACACCAGCTACAAAAGAAATGTAACTGGTGAGTAGAGGTATTTTGTAAGGCTTTTTCACATGTGAAATATTTGTTTAATTTGAGATAAAATTTGCTTGGCATACCTCAATTTGAGAACAATTTTGATCACACACAGTCATCATCATGCTGTTTCACTTGAAAGATCTTAAACAGAAATAAGAGGATCTCTTTTAACTTTGGATTGTCCAATCTGTGTGGTCTTGTGGAATTACTGTTAATACAAAGTGTAGTAGGACTTGTTGAATATGCTCAGGTGGCCTGTCTCTTGGAAATGAAGCAGACAGCAAGGTTGTTACAGGGGGAAAAAAACAAACCCTAAGAAACTCCCAAGTGGATTGGCTTTTGCACATGTGGAGTTGGAGATAACTTTAGGAATACGCAATGGGCCATACTCCTTTCATAAAACAGAAACTCTCATCAGTGAGGTTTATGAATTTAAAACACAACTTCAAAAATGTATTTCTGTGATTATAATGTACCAAATTGCATTAAATGCAAAAAAAAAAAAAGAAGAATGAAGAGCAGACCAAACTTTAGTTCTGCCCTCCTTGCTTTGAGTAGTTTCATTTTTTTTCCTTCCTTAGCACCAGTGAGCATGTAGTCTTGCTTATTAATTTTCCTGTTGAACTTCCTGCAGAGCTTGTGTAAGATACACAATTATTTCTTTCTCTGTTTTTTTTAAATCTTCACAGCAGGCTCTGAGAGGTGGTTGAATTTCCATTTTAATTTCAAGGAATGAGTATCTGTTGCATCAGTACGTGTTTCCATGACATTATTCTGACATACCTTCAGACATTGCATTTTCTGCATGCCGAATTTGAATACCCAACTTGAATTTAAGAGGGGATGTGGTAAAAGCGTTAATTTTGTGGTAGGAAAGGAAATGTAATTTGGGAGAGCATTCAGCTGTCTTAGCAGTGGATGGTCTTTTCTCTTTTTAAATTCCCTGCTGTGCTGCTTTAACTTATACAGAAAAAGGGGAAGTGAAATGCTGCATGGGCTAAAAGTCCTGTGGTTAAAAATAGTTCAAGTGCATAATTGAAGACAGTATCCTAATGCATTTACTCAGGAGAACTGAATACAAGTTGCACAAGCAGTAATTTTTGATGTTTCTTAGGCTCACTTTTTAACCAGTTCCTGGATGCAGACTAATTTCTGAAAGAATTCTTTGAAGGACATTCTTAGGTGCCATGTTGAACCCTACTTTAATCAGGTTTTAAAATTCAATATATTGAACCACTGAGGTAGAGAATTAGTGTAATTTTTGCTGGTAGTACCTATAGAACCAAAAAGGATAAGAACACCTTGTTTTAAGTTTCACATCTGTTTTATCAAGAGTGGAGATCTTGAACTCATCCTTGTGCATTTTCAGTCAAAATCAATCGCAATTACAGATTTTTCTTCCCATTGTTCTGGGCAAGCTCTTTCCTCCTTTTTGTTCTGCTCAGTGCTGGCAGTAGCAACACTGAGATCACAGGAGAGGAGTTCTTCCTACTCTTAATATTGTGCATCTATGAGGTTGCAGCAGCTTGGAAAAACCATTGCAATGAGCTTTATTTTCATGCAAATCTTTACTGAGTGACTTCTGCTCTGTAACGTGCAAGTACTGGAGCCAGTATGCAACTTATCTGTAAGAATTTTTAATACGGAGTTATGTTGAAATGCTGCTGATCTCAATGTCCAAACCATCTCCGTTAATACAGTTTTCCCAGAGATTCTGGCTGAGGTCAGATATTCAGCATGGAGCATTCCGCTTTGAAGAGCAAGAAGAGCTTGCAAGCTGCTGAAGACAACCTCATAAGCTGTTTATGAGCAGCTTGACAAAATATATTGCTGTTGCTATTAATTCAGTTACCAGTCACTGACATCTCCACTCACCCAGTAAAACTGAGAACTGAGCATAAATGATTCTTCCTCTAAGGCAGCAGGTCCAGCCTGTTAGTTAATATTTTATTTATCACTTTATTTCCCCCTTGAACAGCCAGCAGTAGTAGGTGTTCTTAGGGTATGAAATATGCATTCCAATATTCCCCATGTTTTGTTTTCTTTGTTTCTGCTGGTTTGCTGTTACTGTGCTCTTGGGTATTTAGGTTGTTTGCAGTTGGAGGAGTAGGAGCAAATATGTTCTGCTTATTTTTTCTCTTGAAAGTATTGGAAAGAGGAGAGGTAGAAAAGCTGTATAGCTGAGAAAGTCTAAGCCTGTAGCCCATTATCAGCAGCTGTAATGGGTCCTGCTTTTAGTTAGAAGAAAAATTTCCACTTGTCTGCCTTCTGATAAAGTTCATACTGAAGAGCATGTGCTGATCTGGTACTTCTCACTAGGTCTTTGTTGCAGAGCTGTTCTGTGAGCTTGCTCCGAGTGGGAAGTGTATGGGAAACCGCTGCCCTGAAGACTGGGATGCACTTAAGGCGATTTTTTTTTTTCTTTCTTTCAGTGCAAAGGAATAAATTACTCTGAATAAAATTACTTTGTTAAATGTAGAACAAACTCTTCCTGTGCATGTCTTTAGGCAGGTTCTAGGTATTGTGCATCAAGTAAGAGCAGCCTTGTGCAATGTGTGTGAACCAGCTGCTAAGCCTTCTAGGCAATTGCACATGTACTTCCTTCCAAAGCTCAAATAAATTGTTTAAGTGCTCCATATTAGTGGATCAGTTGTACAGGAGAGGCTTTAATATCTTTGTAATACGCTAATCCACAGATAAACATGTGGATTAACTTTTTGCATGTGATGCCTCAACAAGATTAGTTTTTCCTTTGGAAATGTAAGGAGTCTCTTCTGTGGTTTTTCTTGACAAAACAGAAAGCTTTTGGCTATAGTCAGTGCATAGACACTTCAGTTCTGATTTCTTTAAAGGAGTGTACATGTTCTGACTAATACCATGTCTGTGGTGAATTGCATTGAACTAAAGTAGTCCTAATTTTTAGTCTTGAAACTAGTTTTTATCCTGCTATATTTGATTGCAACTTATCTTTCCATTTTGTTAGGAATGCTGTGTTGAGGAGATCAAAGCTGTGTACTGAGCATCTTGCACATAGACAAGTTAGCCTGTTCTTTGGCTGCTAGTTATGTTCTACCTGCATGATAGAGAACATAGGATTAGTTCTTGTCTATCAACTTCTGAAAAGCTATGGAGCTTCCATCAGGAATACTTTTGAAAGTGTTGGAGCATAAGAGAGCAGTGGCTTGGTATGCTGGGGTGTATAGACATTTTTGATACCAAGGAGCTACCTAGAAAGGTTAGGTTAAACTAACTAGGGGAATCTCCAGATAGGCAAGAGGCAAATTATTTAGCTGTGGTTTTAGAACCACATAAGTAATTTCTGTTCTTTCTTGTAGAAATTATTTCCTTAAAACACTGGGTAACCAGTTGCTTAAGTTTGTTGGCTGAGCTGTAACAATGGTGTCTTTAAAAATATTTAAGAATATTTATATGGGTGGGGCAAAAGGCTTTTTCTCCTCCAAATAAGCTTTATTTTAAGTACTTGCATTAAAAACTGAGGGAATATAATCCAGTTTAGTGAATCTGTACAGTTTCTATGCACAAATCTATTTTACTAGTCATATTACCAATACCCAAAACTAGCTACTTGGCATTTTAGTGCCTTCAGAAAAGGGGCTGGGTGAACTAAAGTTCTTTGACCTTATAAAAAGGGGTCTCAGAAGACTTCAGAGGGAAGAGAGTACACTGTTGGGAAGAATCAGGCCCTCAGTTTTACCAGTCCTGGATATTATGCAAAAGTCTGCTTCTAGTCTAACCCTTTTTCAGGGTTTTTCCAGTTTCAAAATTAGCAGTTTAAAAGATATTAGAACTACCTTGTCTCTGTTGAAACAGGTTGTGAAGTTGGGTCAGACTTCTTAAATGATACTTGATGGCTTCACACCTGGAACAGTCAGTGGATTATTTGTTCATTATTTTCCCAGTTAATTAAATTAACATTTAGTGCTTGCAGGTCTTAAAAAAACAAAACAAACAAAAACCCACAAAAAAACCCCACAAAAAAACAACACTCCCCCTCCAACCAACAAAACTCACAAAAAATGAAAACGTTGAACAAGGAAAACCAACATGGCCATGCCCACAGCGCACTTCGTGTTGGGCTTCTTTACCTTTCCAATCTGTGAAGGGCAGAGTGATTTGCAGTAGTGGTCCTTCAGGTAGATGTTAGCCAGTCAGATTTATGGAATTCTCCACTAATGCAGCAGTTCAAGAACATACATACAGCTGATCGTTTTTCAATACAAGTTAGTTATTGGCAAGGATGGCTCTAGTTGGACATCAAGTTTCTGGACTCTTGTATGCAAAGCTTGCTGCATGCCTCTCCAGGAAGAGTAGAAGAACTATGAATTCTTTCTGCTTTCTATTTTTCAAGCATGGTCCTTTTTCAGGTAATTGATAAATAGGTTTGTGCTGTAATGGGGGTTCTGTGACCACATCTGAAGTGTTCAGGAAGATCAAAGTTGGAAGGTTTTTGGTAAGGGGTTCATAAAATTCTTAGTGCTGGGTATCCAAAGATACCATACAGTACTAAAAATGAAGCTAGGAAGATGATAGCTAACTGGCATATCTTAGGATTGTAAGTAATTTTCAAGAGGGTCAAAAACTGGAGTAGTATACATCATAAGAGTCTTCAGATAATGTAAGCACTATCATACTTACTCCAGATAGCTGAGCAGTAACCTCATAAGTGAGCACTATCGTGCTTATTCCATCATACTTACTCCAGAAAGTTGAGCAGCCACTTTTATTTGCCTTGTGTTTTCCAACAGGTCTGGATTCAGAGTAAAATTTTTGCTGAGTGCGACTTTAAAGAAGACTCTTAGTATAAGTATTTCTGTCAAATAGTGGTGGTTTTTTTTTTGTCCGACCCATTTTCTTTCTGATAGTGTTTAGGGGTTTACTACAAAAATCCCACTAATTAATAGCGTGTCAGTCTTTATGCCAAATGTTTTGTGTCAGATTTCTGTAATTTAGTTGGTTTTTTTTTTTTTTTTTAATTGCTGTACCTTCACAGGATGATAATATATTACATACTTCTAAGAAAGCAGTCTGTAGGCTTTTTGGTAGCGTTGCAGAGCTGAACACGTAGGTCAGAGGAAAAAATAAACTTCAGGTTGAAGAGGGGGTCCTTAGCAGTGTTTCACAGCGAGTGTGCTTGCTAGCAAAATTTCTCAGCTACTTCTCATTCACATTCAAATCAGATTTGACCATCAGTGCTGTTATCCCTTGTTAAAACGAGGTATACTTGCTGCTTGCAGTTCTTGCTACTCTGATATGTACAAATCAATTGGTGCTAGTAGAGGCATTGGATTGAGGGTTCCTGAGAAATGAGGACACTTAAAGCCTCAACAGTAGTATCGGTAGCTTCTCTCTTCTACTCTTTCTTTACTGTCCTTTCTTGGATTGGATGTACACCTCTGCTTGTCTGTCTTTGCAGAAAGACAGAAGTGTTACCTGCAGTATCTTGGATCTGTATAGCCAGCAAGCTACAGATGCAAAGTCCAGTTGCAAGGTTTGAGGTTTTTTGAATGGACCTTGCTGTTTTCAAATAAATTTTTGATGTGGTTTGTAAAGGTCAAAATACTGCAGGATTCTTTTCTTTGAATTTCTTTGATATTATTACCTTATCTGCGTGAAGTATGAGATCGTGAGTTACTAATTTTGTCAGCATTTCTAGATGATGCATGTTGCACAGGAATGTAGACATGTGCTTATTAGCTAATTTTGCATTTAATTTGCCCATTTTATGCAAGTAAACATTTGTTATTCCTCAAGTCTGCAAAGCATTAAAACATACATTTTCTTTAATGTTCTTCGTAAACATTAAATATTTCACAACATGTTTCCTCCTGTGTAAATTCTCCAATGACGGTCCATAGAAAATAAATGTGCTTTTTTCCTCCCCTTTTATTTGTTGCTTGACTGACTCTTGGTTGTACAGTTTTTAGAGTTCTCTCTGTCATATAGATGTCTTCAACTGCATGCTTATGAGGGCGTTCAAAAAGGTGTGCAGTGCAGCATGTGAAATCTAAAGGTCACAAATTAAATCTGTTTCACTGGGCCAAAGTGGAATGCATGCAGTAAAGACTGCATATTCCACATAGCAAGAGGCTGTTCAGATGTGAGAGGTGGTTCCATGAATGTAGGTTGTCTTTTCTCTTTCACTGGAAATAGCTTCAAAAATACTTTTAGCAATGAGCTGAGATTTAAAATAGAAGCAGCTAAAGAACATCAGATGTCTGGCTGTATTAGTAGAAGTTGCTGAAATAAGATAGAAACATGCAAGTACTTGAGTAGCTCAAAGTGGTTTTTTTTCTAGTATATTGTAAGATCTGTGTAGTGTGGGAATGGCAGTGTGTTTATACACATGGAGGAAAAACAATGCAGTTGTCCAGCTCTTAATTGCTGTGATTAGCTCCACTACTCCCTCAACCAAGGAATATTAGTAATGGCTTTTTAAATTAAATTTGAATGTAAGAAATAAATTAGAAATCAGTGCTCTTCTGTTATAGCATAAAGTTTAGAGGCTAGCACTGCAGGTTTAGAGTCCAATTCCATGGTAGGAGTTGCCATCCTTCTTTTCAGAGGCAGCACTTAGAATGTTTATTCCTTTAATCTTACTGATTTTCAGTTATTTGAACTTTTTACATGTTTTCTGCCCTCTAATTACATAAAAGCTGTGAATTTGAGTGCTTTGGCATTGAGGTATGATAACCTAGCTTTCCATGAAGACTTTTCCTGCAAGGTAGAGATTTCTGACAGACTGAGGAAAGTTGTGTATTTTTTGGTAGGCTTGTCTTGTTTGAGCTGTCAAGTATAACTGAAAGCATGTATCTGCAAATAATCATCTTTTGAGCATAAAGATTTCCTACTGAGTTAGGCTTCTTGCAGTGCTATTTGTATGAGAGAGTTGAGGTGAATTAAGTAGGAACATTTTCTGCTCCATACTTCTGTAGAAAGACTAACTTTTAGAAAAATGGGGAAAAAAGGAAAGTTGTACTTCAGACCAGTGTAATCAGTCATCTCCTTCATTAATGGAGTTTATTCTCCCTTCTGAAGGTCTCTTAGCTGGGAAGGATGTGGTTTGCTTCAGAGGTATGTGTTCAAGTGCACACAGGTTGTTCTCATGAACAAAACTGAGTTCACTCATTTCTCACTAGCAGTGGGAGAATCTTCCCATTACTTAGGAAGTGGCAGTAATCCTCAGATATACAAAACAGTGAGGACAGTGTCCAGCCCTTCTGGCTCACAGTCCCTAGACTCCAGCTCCATGTTCTGGGGAGCTGCAGGATGCATACAGCGTGCTCCAGAGTTAGGGGTGAGGGAGCTCCAGGAGACCTCCTGGAGGAGGACAGTGACACTTACCTTGGGCATCCTACCACTCCTGTTGTGGCACCTTCTTCCTCCTGCTGCACTTCTAGTGGACTTTGATTAACTCTGAAGAAACTTTTGGTTTGTGAATAAACCCTTCCCTAATTAGCCACAGTAGGAATATGGTTAATTCAAGTATGTGCCTAGTCTGTTTGCATTACATTTTGATGTTGTCACTGGAAGGGGCCACTAGGAAAGCAGGGTGCATCGAACCATGCAGTGTGTAGAATCTTTAAGAATCCCTGTCTATTAAAATACAGACACAACAGTGTCAAAAGTGAGTAGAACTGTACTTCACATGAGTATTTCTGGAACACTGCATTGTTCATCTCTTTAACCACCTGTTTCCTTTCAAAGAGATTGCAGTGAGCAGCATTGTTTACTAATCTCATACACCCAGCCATTATCTTACATGAATAAAGTTGTTTTTCCCTGCTTCTATGCCTTTGCATTTTAGTTTCTAAGGTGCACAGAGTAGATGTATACAGTAACCACTGGAATAAAACCACTACAGTTGATGTGTGTCCTGCCCTTCCTAACATGATACGTATGTGTTGATTAACCACTATTAAGTGGTACAGCTTGGAGAACTGCACATGTGCTGTATCCAGTGTACCAGGAAAAGAAATGGAAGATAGTATGCCTATGAAAGGTGTAAAGTACAAGAACAGGCTTACTAAAGATGATAAAAGAACCATATTCTCCTAATATCCTTCATTTAGTACAATATATCAATTCTGGATCATTCCATGTAGTTGTACAAGTCCTTCTTTCCTGCTGGTCAGACTGGGGACGTTCATCCAGACTTGATGTGGTGAGAGACCTGTTTATCTGAAGAAATTTCAACAGCCAAGTATTGGACTTTTTGCTAAGTTTAGGACATGGTCTTGTTTTTTCACTTTTTCCTCTTCTCTCATCCAGAACTCTTTATTTGACCAGCAGTTGGAGTGAGAAGGAAGTTCTTTCAAACAGTCATTTGCATCATCTCCATATAGATCAGTACCTAATGATACAGTTTTACAGATGTTTGTCAGTGCAAAAAGCTGGCCTTTCTAATGCAGGTATTTCTTCTGCTAGTGCTGTAGTCTGCACTGAGGAACTCATCTAAGAAAACACTAATACTTTGATTTTCTGGTATGGCTTTAGTGCAGTTTTTATGTAGTGTTGACAGTGATAGCTGTGGAAGGGCTGGCATACTGCTTTTGGTGTACATCCCTACAACTGTGGTACCAGGTAGATGCTGTAGGAGAATGACTTGTACAACCTATTTCTTCTTACTAACTCTAAAGGGTTAAGTGTGGTGGATCCCATTAATTACCATGTGACTTTCTGAGGGGAAGTACTTCTGTTAGGCTGATGTTACAAACTGGGAGCATGTTGTTTACATCTCCTTGATCTTACACATGGCAGTGTTTTTGTGTTAGGCAGGTGGACATTCCTTCCCAGAATGAGTAGTTCAGTCAAGGGTGCCATGAAGAAGTTGCCAGTTTCCACCCAAAGACTGGAAAGATGTCAAGATGTGGCATCTCTTGTGCATTACAGGATCTTTTTGAAGGACTGTGTTCTAACTCTGTGCTGTGAAATCAGCTGGTAGCACACTGGAGGATCTTGCTGTTTGACTTGAATCTTGCTATAATGTATCTGAAGAACACGTTTGGACACTGTGCTGGGGGAATGACTCATCTTGCTTTCCTACACTGTGCCCATCACAAAAACAGTAGACCTTATTAGCGTGCTTCCGCTTTTGAGATGTGCAGGTCAAGCAAGTAAAGTCGTCTTAGACATTTTTTGAAGCAAAAATACATGTGAATTCTCTGAAAATCCTGAATTGCAGTAGAAGTTTTCAAAATAATTTTGCATGGGCAGTTGAAGGACCACATGCAGTAACATCAAAGTTGCATTAAAAGAAGTCTTATATAGTCAGATGATGTAGTCTCAGTCTTCTGTGTTCATAGGTATTAGATTTGTTTGAATATGATAACTGGGGACAAAGTAGCAGCAGTATTTGGGTAGGGAGAAGAAAGCCTGACAAAGTTGCTTGTTTTTTGAGAAAGTAGCATCTGCTTTTCTTTTTTTGGGGGAGGGAATGTTTGTAGTGGACTGTCTCTTTCCATTTTTTAATCTCTTTCTCTGTAGTTCGATTAGTCTCACTAAGAGGAGGGCACCATTTCTGAGTAAAGGTACAGGGTAAACTACTTGACAAGTGTATGGTAAAAATCATGACAGCGATGGAACAGCTTTTCCTAGTGTGAAATCTGAACTTCCAAAAGTAACAAGTTGCTTGTAGGCTTGGTAACAAGCAGAGGAGTAGCAAGTAATAACACTATATTATATCTATGCTGTCTTCTGTAGCTGTTTTGGGTTGAGGTCCTAGGGATTGAGAGCAGCCCTGTGGAGAAAGACTTTGGGGTACTGGTGGATGAAAAGCTGGACATGACCCAGCAATGTGCACTCACAGCCCAGAAAGCCAACCATATCCTGGGCTGCATCAAAGGCAGCACAACCAGCAGGTCGAGGGAGGTGATTCTCCCCCTCTACTCTGCTCTAGTGAGACCCCACCTGCAGTACGGTGTCCAGCTTTAGGGCCCCCAACATAAGGAGGACATGGACCTGTTGGAGCAAGTCCAGAGGAGGGCCACAAGATGATCAGAGGGATGGAACACCTCTCCTATGAGGACAGGCGCTGAGAGAGTTGGGGTTGCTCAGCCTGGGGAAGAGAAGGCTCTGGGAAACCTTAGAGCAGCCCTTCAATACTTAAAGGGGGCTTATAAGAAAGATGGGGAGAGACATTTTAGCAGGGCCTGTTGCAGTGGGACAAGGGCTAATGGTTTTAAAGTGAACATAAGGAAGAAATTTTTTATGCTGAGGGTGGTGAAACAGTGGAACAGGTTGCCCAGAGAGGTGGTAGATGCCGAGCCCTGGAAATGTTCATGGTCTGGCTGGCTGGGGCTCTGAGCAACCTGATCTAGTTGGAGATGTCCCTGCTCATTGCAGGGGGGTTGGACTAGATGACCTTTGAGGGTCCCTTCCAACCCAAACTATTCTATGATTCTATGAAGCTTGAAATGCAAAGAAGTTGTGTGTTTCACATCTCTTAACCATAGTGTATTTCTTACAGAGCTTCCAATAATGAGTAAATTAATGCAGAGCAGACCACAATGATGTCTCATGTGACCTTTTTGCTATATGAAAGTGATGTCTTTCAGATACTGAGCTGGATCTGGCAATAGAGACTGTGAGCTTTGCTCTTGGTGTAACAGGAATATGAGGGCTACATAACTCACATTGATTCTCTATTGACAGTTAGTGTGTTGGTAGGTAAAAATTAAATGATGATGCCTGGATTTATGAATCCCCTGTGCACTGAGGGACTGCAAGTATATAAATATGTAAGAGGACCTCTAGGAGGAAATGTGGGACTCGCAAAGCCACACTGATCTGAAGCAAAGGCAGACTTTTTTGATGCACGGAGCCTTTGCTTGTGTTAGCAATAAATTCTTTTCTGTTCCAAATTGAGACTGCAAAATCTGTGGCAAGAAAAATACCCCACAATCAGACTTCAATACCAGAAGACTGGGAATAATTGCAGTTACTTATAGAAATAGGATTGCTTGATGAAAATTGAGATGTAGTGTGTGATTAAACATATATTTGTTTGTTATACTTGTGGTTGATTCTTTCATTATAACAATTCAGCCGGTGCAGGTGTGTTACTAGTGTCTGGAGGATGATGTCTGATGCGAGAATGAAAGGAGAAGCAAAAGCCTGTGCCTGTGTAAAGTGATTATTTTTTTTTGTCAATTAGTTGTCTAAATAAGGTATTTTAGAAATGATACTTGATTGAACAGCAATCAGAATTTAGGCTCCAAAAAAGTTAAACTTCCTGTTTTTATTTGGTATCTGCAGTATGCAAGTGCCTGGTCCCTTTTATCTACTAATAATGTTCTAGCTTCCATTCTTATCTCGTCTCATAATCCCTGAAGAATATTCATGATGCCATATGAATTGAGCTGGTGGTAAGTTATCTGTCTTTATACCTCTGGAGAAGTTTGATTGCAAGCTTTTCTGAGAATATTTCATTCCTAGCACTTCATTTATGCCCAGTCTGGTGTTACAGGCTCTGTGGAAATACCACTATACTAAAATTGTGTCACAGCGTCAAGTGAATTGGATTCTGGATATGTTTTTAAATTTATAAAAAAACTTAAAAAAAGTAAGTATTTACTTTTGGATGAATCCCAGCCTGTGGTACTGCTCTGGGTCATGGCCTGCAGGGAAAAGCTGCTCTTCACCTTCTGACTGATGCATCTGTCAACTGACGTTTTGCAGAACAGTAAATGGGGGGAGGAGGAATTACCAGAGCACAAATAGCAATCACATCATGGTTTCTTGTCCTGGGTACCATGTTCTTAAACTTGTTAGAATAACACCTGGTATAATTAAGCTATACTTCACTACTTAAATCAAGCTTAAGTTTAGCCCAGTGCTTTTTGAATTGAAATGACTTGGGCAAACCTTTGATTTGAAATAATTATAATTGCGTGTTACAGTTTTGCACACAGATTTCAGTTGTATCCTGATCTAAGAAATTTTAGCATTCCAGTAGATGGCTCTTCAACGTCCCTTTTGCAATTCACATTGGAAAAAAACCCACAGAAAACAAACTGACAGATAGAGAAATGGGACATAAGATTATAGAACTCTAGTTTCTTTTCAATATTTATTGTTGTATTTTTTCAATATTTTTCCTTTTCTAGGTTTTTTCCAGGTTTCATGGACTTAGGCTCTGTTCCTCTCAACCTCTTGTGGTTCATCGTGCACTCCAGTCAGCACTCTGTCAGAAGGCTTGACTCATATTTACCTTACAGTTTAGAACTGATTCTCCTTGCAAACATTTGAAACAAAAAAACCCCTACAAAACAAACAAAAAAAACCCCACCCCAAAATACCTGAATGACATTTCACTTTTTCCTGGATTTCTGTACTTTTAAATTGAAGTGTTTAGGAAGCTAGGTCTTGATTAGCTTTTAGTGGAGGTGAGATAGAGAAGTATTCGTGCAACTGCCCATTATATTTGCCTGAAAACACCTTTTGTGGGTGTCACCTGACTCATCTTGGTGCCTTCTGAGATACCCGCTGCTTTGCAAGGCTCACATGGAATATTTGTTAGACTTAGTAATACCACGCAACAAGAAAGGCAGAGCAGGATGAAAATCAATTGTATTCTCGGAAATGGACTTCAGTGCCTGTTGTTCAGCATGTGATTTGGGTTGAGAGAAGGAGGATTGAAAAGAATAGTTCTCGTATTTTGTTCATTGATCATCTCATGAAGAACTGCACAGCACTGCATCTTCTGGATAGAGAAGGGCAGACCTTTGGGAGCTGAAGACTGGTAAGACACTGGTGCAACTTTTCTTTGCTGGCCTTAGTGCCCCTTGCAGTGTTAAAAGTTTTGCTTTTCTAGCTTTGTTTTTCCTTTTGATGTTTTGCCAGTATTACAGACGGGAGGTATTAGCATGTTACTAACAGAACCACCCCCCCTCCCAGTACCTAGAAGTTCATGAGAAGATGGAATTTCTTCAGTAAAGCTGTTACTGTGGATGTCATAGGGAGCTGGGGCAGGAATCCCTGTCCCTGCATGGAGCCACTGAGGTGCTGAATGGAGCTGGCTGTGCTGGATTATCTTCTTCAGGTCTGATGGAGCAGTCTTACATCAGGACGCTCACAGATGCGTCCAAGCTGTTTGCAGAGTGGATGTAACTTTGAAAGCAGCGTGATTGTATTCATCTTCTGCTTGATTGCAGAAGCCTGGATCTGAGGTGGCTTGACCTCTGCCTGCAGCTTCTCCTGCTTTGTTCACAAATATGTTGGGCCCCATACACATGCATCCTTTTCAGTTTCTCTCAAGAGCCTGGTGAGATGGAAGTTCCTGATGTTGTCAAAACCCAAACCCAACCCCCCCAAAAAAGCGTAGCTTTGCTTGCAGCTTTTCAGCTCTCCAGTATGGTTTGCCGCAGAGGTCTGTGCTTGTCTCTGTGCTTCCTCTTTGTGTGTGTGACCCTTTCCCCTTTTCATGATGACTTTTCAGAACTTGGTCTTCCAGCCTCCTCCCCATCTTATGTTTACAGTAAGTAAAATCTTTTCAGTCCCCCCATTTCCTGTGGTGGGTTTTTGTCCATGTAGCAGAACCTCCTGACATCACTTAGAGCCTTGGTTAATGCCTGAGGTGTGGCAGCAGAAGGTAACGTTTGAGGTGATGCTG
>JANZLQ010000022.1:8213240-8231846 GCA_026212715.1 Elanus axillaris
GGGAAGAAGACTGAGAAATACTGGCTAGCACTGTTGAGGCAGCGTCCCCCAGCTCTAGCATTAGCCCTGCCTTCTGCTTGGGGAAAGAGAAGTAACAATCTTCTTCTCTTCCCTTTGGCCCCTGCAGCCTTTTTTGGCCCAGGTCAGTGGGACCAGTGTGGTCCCCTGGCAGCTCCTGTAACCCAGTTCCTGTGTTTCAGCTGGGAAGGTCCAGGAGGGGTTTGATCACTGAAAAACTGCTTTGAAGCTGTTCCTTAAAATGCAACTAATGCCATAAAACAAGCTACTTAAGTCTGTCCTGCCCACTATTGTGTCTCTAAGAGTTGACACTTCAGATAATAGAATTTGTGTATGATGGATGGAGGAGGTTATGAACATGAGCTGCTGGCTGCCAGTGTCCACTGCTCCACACTGGACACAGGGATGCAGCTGTAGTGGAGTAGAGGCCCCATCTTTTCAGCTTGTCCTGGCACAGGACAGGAACTCTGCAGATGGAGAAGAAATGAGAAACTAGAGAAAGAACCTCTCGGCGTGCCCTTGTAGGAAGTTTCAAAGCTTGTGAATTGAAGTCCACATGTAAGTTTGAAGCTGATTCTTTGACCTCAAATGGCAGAAAATGGAAATTTGGGAGCAGAAGGTGCTGTCCAACCCTGGTGTTGCACAAAGTCCTGCCCGGCATTTTGCAAGTGGGGAGAGGAAGTGGTAATGCTTATGTAAGGTTAAAAAAACCACTGTGGTCAAAGGCAATGGAAGACCTGTCCTGCAGCTTCCTTGAGTGCATCCAGTGTCTGTAGGAGGGGAGAGAGGTTTGAACAGGAGCTGGGCCACAGGAAGGGGCAGTACTTTGGTGATAAAGGCAGCCTGTACAGGAGGGATGGAGTTCTGCTGGCGCTTAACAAGGTCATTAGTGAGATTTTTAAATTGAAGAATGGAGGAAAAAATGTAAGGGAAGTTCTGTATCCACCTTAAAGGACAGGATTGGGGATGGAAGTAGTCTTGGCAGGAGGATGGGTGATGTGGGACCAAGTTTTCTGGGTATACTGCAGTGTGAGGATGAGAACCAGGCTGAAGGGCTTGGGGGTCTGGGCAAGAAAACCAGGGATGAAGCTGTCTCAGACATGGGAAACCCAGCTCTTGCTTGCACAAGACCATGGTGTTGGTGGTAGCCATTGTTGATCAGCAGTGAGACCCTAGAGCTAGGACAGTGCAGACAGCAGCTTGGTGCTCGGGAATGGCTGAAAGACAAGCTGGACGTTATGAACTACTGTAAAGGAATAGAGAGCTCGAAGCCAATTACAGGACTGAACAGCACCATCCATAGTGGTGCTACCTCTTTCAGTCTGTTCCCATCCATCACTTGGTCTTGATGTTTGCCCCTCTTCAGCATTTCAAAGATGTAACTTGAAACACTTTCTTTTCCCCTCTCCACCAGCGTCTGTGTCCAGAGAAGGGCAGTGGAGCCAGCAGTGTGCAAAGGAAGAGAATGGAGGGGTTTGTTAGTATTTTCAGTGTAAGAAACACAGTCCTCTCTTGCTCTTTCCATGCAAGGAGCATATGCTGCTGTGATTTGGTGTCACAGTCTGTGATCCTTCCTCATTTTCAAGCTTAGCGGTAAGGGGTTGTACGTGGAAAATGTAGCAAGACCGTTAATTATGTTTTTCACAAAAGTTTTTGTTTTTTCTTTCTCAAATGATTTCTGGGTTTTTTGTTGGGTTTTTTTGCCCCCTAGCTGGGCAACTCAATTGTGGGTAAGAAAATGTTGGATGTAACTGAATTAGGGAGAAATGTGGAAATGGGGAAGGATTGCAGGGAGGGAGCTTCAAATTGTGGAAAAAAGTTTGAAAAAGTTCTGTTATGTCTATTAATTAATTAAACTGGGAGTCTAATCAGTTAGAAGGGTTCCCACCGGAGCAGCATACCAGCCAGGGAGTGCTGTGATCTGCCTCAGGTGGCAGAAGAGCACTGCCACGCTGCTGGACTGAGCTGTGCGCTGCAAGATGCAGGCTGGCTCTGTCCTGCCTTTGAGCTGATGTGGAGGGACAGGGGCTGCAAGCGAAATGTTGGGAGTTCACTCTGCAGAGCCCCTCATGCACCTGCACAGGGACTGTGAGCGTTTTCCAGTGTGCTTCTCCAAGACGGTTTCTTCCCTCCTGCACAGCTGCTGTGAAAAGCCAAGAGCAGGGGCAGGAGATCCTCCAGGTGCCTGCCCATCCCCAGCTGGTGTCTGCTTTTAAAGTCAGGGTAGTTCACAGGCAGAATCGCCACCTCATACTATGGGTTGTCTCAAGCTTTGTGCTTTTAGAGCTTGCAGCTATGTGTGGTTGCCCTTACATGATGTCTCCTGAGAGACAAAGGGAACAGTGGAGAGAGGGATCAGTATTGGACCTGGGTTGTGGTGATTTCCTTTGCGTCTTAGGTAGAGGTGGTGCTGGGCAGTGTGCCCCAAGGGAAGGAAAGAGGTTAGGATTATCGAGGAGTAGACTTTTCATCTTTATCCATCAAAAAGAAGATAAACTGGATATGAGCCATTTCTTTTCCCTCTGCACTGAGTTGAATAGCCCATAGCATTGTGGAGGTGGACATAGTCCAATCACCGTATGAAGTACTCTTCCTTCTGTGGACCTGCTTGGGTCCAGTCCTGTATCATCCTTCCTGTAATTCCTAAATAGCTTCAAGTTAGCTACACACCAGACGGGTTCATTGTTCTTTATTGCACGCAGCGTACAAAGTTCATTGTTGGAGTAGCCTCCGTGATTAACTGGAAGCTGATCATTAGTAACATCCATATGCTGGCAGCAGAATAAAAGCATGTGCAGAGAGGTGGCTGTGTCCGTGTGTGCTTGTGTGTGTGTGTGATGGTCTGCCAGTCCTGCTTAGAAACCAAAGCACGCCTCGTGGTCTTGAACTTCAGTGAAGTCCCATTATCCCCTTTGTGAAACCATCTGCGTCTGTGTGACAGCTCCTCTACCTGAGTATTGTCTGCTGTGATGATTTCTCTTATTATCTGTCTGGCAGGGCTGCTGTAATTGCCTCCCACATTTAGGTTCTTCCGCCCAGCTCCCTCCTACACCAAAACTTGCAGTGCCTTCAAGGGAGGTCTTCACACTGAAATTCTGTGAAAACCTGTAACTCCTGTGCCTTTGCTGCCTTGGCTGGGACTCTGCAGCTCTGCCTGCCTTTTGCTTCCCCTCTCCAGTCTGGGGGTTCCCTGGCTTCTTGCACCCTGTGCAAATAGGAGCTGTGAGGCAGAAGGTGTCTCAAATCAGAGTAGAAATCCTGAGGCACCTCAAGTGCATTAAAATATTTGGGGGTTCATGATTTAAATATGTAATTGCCCTCATCTTCCTTGTGCAAATTAGGAATGATTTCCACGCATCCTGTGTGCTTCTTCCGGTGCTGTGTGGGTTATGGTGCAGGGGGGCTGCTCCCCAGTCCCTCATGCAGGGCTTGCAGATGGACTCCCTCAGGAGCAGTGCTGGAGAGAGACACAACAGCCCAGGAGTAAACCCATGGTGGGGCCAATGCTCTGGCTTTCCTCTTTATCACTAATTAGCAAAAAATAAGTGTTTCCCTGGGGGGTGGGAGGTACGGACCCTCGTCACAGCAGACAGAGTGGAGAGCTGCAAAGTCACTGTGGCTGCTGTGTGATCTGCTCTATAGAATTAAGTATATTACATCCATATTTAGATATGATACGCACATGCTAAACCCAGAAAGTCTCCTGTTCCAGGCAAAGCCCAGCCCAGCAGCTGTGCCTGGAGAACTGGCCAAGCCAGGCCCTGCAGACAGGGACCCCCTCTCTGAATACGCTTCCTTTTGAACTGTGGTGTAATTTTTCATGACTTGGTGGGCTGGCTGAATGGGCTGGATGTTCTTATAAGTGTAGAAGCACTGGACATACTGTGTTCCCTCAGGGTGAACACAAGACCCATCTGTCATCACCCAAGACAGGAGGGCTGGTCTCCCTATGGATGCTGGTCCAAATGCAGCCTGTGAAGACCCTGACAGACCTCTTTCCCAAGGACCAGCCTTCCTCAAAGGCCAGGCAGGGGCCAGCTGTTACTGGCTTCAGGCTTTTGGGGTGCTCCCTTCCCCTTTTCATTGTGGATGTGCATCCAGTTGCACAAACATGGCTCCAGGAGGGCTTGGGTCTGGACTGGGCTGCAGAAATTACTCTCAGATGGCTGGTGCCTCCTGAGCAGAAAGCTCCTGGCAGGAGAAAACTGCCTGCAGGATAACATGTGCAGTGAAGATGCTGTTTCCAAGGAGACATGTGCAGTGAAGATGCTGTGACCTGTACACACACAACTCCACTGCATGGCTGGTGGCAGGACACAACTGCATGTCCTTGGCAGAGCTGAGAACTGCCGAAGGGGACCAAGTAGGGAGATTTTTTCAATGGGATCTGACTGCCTTGGCACATTCAGAAACCTCTGAATAGGAGAAGAGGTTAATGCAGGATCTGTGTGTCCCTTCAGAGACGCTGTTTTATTGAAGTGTGGCTTCAGCATCTTCCTGGCATGGGAGCGGAAGACCTCTGTTTCCACTCTCCTGGCTCTCTGGGGCAGAGGAGCTCATCCCTCCTGCTGTCCATGGCCTTTTAGTTACAGGCTTGGAAGAAGCCACACTCCTGCTTTGGGACGTTTGTGTGAAATGGTGATGTGTCCTGGTGGTGCCATTCCTCAGGGCCTGGCTTGGGTATGGCTCAGCCGGCAGCTGCTGGTGTTGGTGCTGCTTCCCCAGGCCACCAAACACTTCTGTGAGGAGGGGATGAATAAAGCAGGTTGGACTTGCAGCTCGTTATCCCTGTAAAAACTGTTCAGGACTGTTGCAGCCAGCCCATTTTGTAGATGTTGCCCAACTGTGACAAACATCATTCACCTAAATGCACATTGGTGCTAAAGAAATCCACCAATCTTGTCTCGTTAAAAATCTTCAGTGATTGCTCCTAGGGAGGGGAATGTCTTTGGAAACTCCCTAGGAACTGCAGGAAAAAACGCTGCTCTGCAGGCTGGACATCCTTCCACCATGGATGGTGGCTGCTGTGAGGAGCCTGCAAAATGTGACCCAGTATTGCCCTTGCACTAGCTAGCACCAGTGGCTGGAGGCCATGTCCTGGGGAAGGCGTGAGCCCTGTCCTGTTGCAGCCTGGAAGCAGGAAACAAGACACAACCGGCCCTTGAAGCTCTTGGTGGCCATCAGGGTATGTGACCCTTCCTGCAAGAGCCCGTGGGTCCTCCCAGCTTGTGGCAGTCCATAAAACCTGCCTATTCCTCTGTGGGAAGGTTGTGGTCTTCAGCATAACAAAGATCAACTGGCTGCAGCTTTTTGCTCTCGGTTACTCATTTCTGAAGTTTCAGGGTAAATAAAGACCTGTGGTGAAACAGACCACAGCCTGGTTGCAGACAGGCTGTAGGCAGCGCCAGCTGGTTGGTGTTCATTGCAGGCACAACAGCCTGGATTATTGCTTTTTAGTATAATTTTTTCTTTTTTTTATATTGCACAGTGAAGCTCTAAAATAAAAAACCGGCATTGTTCATGTTCATATTTTGTCTCTTCTGTTGACTCCATTCAGGTGGTTTGGGGTGAAGTGAAATCAGAACAGAAGTGAGTTGTGGAGGAAATTCCTGACACATGGTAGTCTCTTAAAATATTTTCTGTATAGTCCTGACATACTCTGATAAAATGCTGTGGTATCGCATCCTGGGAAGAATGGTACAGATGAGACTGCACATCAGAGAGGAGGAATTTGATGATTTTGAGGTCTACAGGAATAGAAGTAGGACAAATACAAATGTGTTGAGTGAGAGTAAAGGATGGTCTCTTCAAGGGGAGATTTTGCACCATCCTCAGTCTGGGATGCAATGCCTTCTGAAGAGTCACTTCTGAAAATGATTATAAAATACAATTGTCTAGGAGGTTCCTGCTAAAGCCATCTTTTTTACAGGCATGTCTGCCTGTTTCAAATGTTTACGGAGACCCTCAGAATTCTCCTGAGGCAGTCACAGGAAGGTTCGGGTGGCAGATGTTGCTAAATCAGCAGCAGCATAAGAAAGGCTCCGCCTGAGCAGTATCTGCAATGGGAGCAAATTGGCACTGTAGTGAAGGGGGTACCTGGGTTGTACAGAAAGGCTGAAGAAGCCTTTCCCATGCATTGCCATATGCTACTCTTGAGATGAAAGTTGGCAAGCTAAGGAAAAGGGCTGGAAATTGATGTGGAAAGCAAGAAGCAGTAAAATCAGCTGCAGATAAAACATGAAGAAATCATTCATTCCCCATCCTGTGGCTGCAGTGTGCCTTGGGGAGCAACTGCCAGGCACTCTTGGACAAAGGAGACCTTTGCTATGACCTTCTCGGACAACTCAGGTGTTCCTGTCACCTCTGCTGGCCCTGTGCCAGGCACAGCTTGTTACTTATCCTCAGTCATTGCTCTGGCTGTTTTGTCCAGAGTACTCTGAGATGGCTTTCCTGCTTTAAGCAAGAGTCTATCTCTTGCCAGGATAGGGACATGGGGCTCACAGCTCTCTGCAGAGAACTGTCCCCATGGGCTGTCCCCCAGCTGGTCAGTTATGGTTGGGTCTGGAGAGCCCTGTTCTCTGCTACCTGGTGGTTCCAACAGGGGCATGGGAAATCTCAGATCTGGTGCATGTGGGGGTGTGATGGGAGGAGAGTGACTGAGCTTCCACTGTGAAGACTTTCCAATGGTGGGTTGGGCTGGGAGGTGCCCCAAAGTCAGGCATCAACACAGCACAGGGTTCTGCTGCATCCAGAGAAAGAGGCTTCCTTATGGGAGACAGACTTACCTGGAAGTTGCACTTAGACCCAGACTGAAATACCAACAGAATAAAGGACACAAGGAAGTGCCAGGATGGTGTGTGCAGGACTGGAGTGAGCAATGCACATGCAGCCCTTCACTGCACCTCCAACAAGAGTGCTGTTGCAGGGCCATTAGTGTGATCATGGAGGTGGGGCTGACTTGGTTGGCCCATGCCCTCTGCATGGCACACCCATTTTGTTACTCACTTTTTTATGCCACTCTTGCTGAGCAACAGGAGGGCTTTTATCATCTATTACCAAGGCATTTAAACTGCTAATGCTCATCCCAGGCAGGTGCTTGTAACTTGCCTTGGTGTATTTGATGTTGCTGTGCTGACTCTTCCTTAATTGTTGCAGTAGAAAGCTGGCAGGTGTTGGGAGATAAAGGCATTGATGGAGTAGCATTAGCTGTGATTTCCTGCAATGGGGGATGAAAGGATGGTTGCAGAGCAGAAATCTGCTGCTTACGCTGCAGAAACTGTTAGATCTGCTTTAGGCAGAGATAAGTGTGAGGGATCAGAAGGCTGAGGACAGCACTTATGTGGTCATAGTTCAAAGGCAGCTGCTGGGATTTTGTAAAATGTAATTGATTTAGGAGTAGGTGCCTCTGTGATGGCCAGTGGGATGCAGGCAGTCAGGTGAGCCTCTTAGGTAGAATCCTGAGTTACAGGAGCTGTGATGCTTCATATTTAAAGCCTAGTAGCCCTGCAAGTGGCTCATCCTTCCTCGCAGATGCCGGAAGAAAAGAGCTGAAGGCCTAGTTTTAAATGAGGACACTAAAAAGTACATTACATCAGGCACCTGGTGCGAGGAAGTCACTCTGATGCCGGGTTGCACAGCATTTAACAGAGATCTCCAGTGTCAGTGTAGCAGTGGTGCCATGTGTTAAGGAAACATTAAAGTCATATTAGTTAAATAAGTGGCTCTACAAATAACACATGGCCCTTTTGAAATGAAGTTACAGTCCTAAAAGCTAAAGGAACAGTGTTAGAACTGGCTCAAGACACAGAGGGACAATGGAAAGGCTGAAAGCAGGAAAAGGGGTAGCAAGGGAAACTTCAGTTACCCCGGTAGAGACTGGGTGTGATGCTGAAGCTGAATTTAGGGATACCGTGCACAACCGCTTTGTGGAGCAGAGAACAGGGAACCCATGAGAGGAGAAGTGACTTTTGACATGGCCTGGTTAGTGCACAGGATTTGATTCACTTGTATCTAATATGCTATTTGTGCAGGGACAGTAAAATAACAAAGTTATCTGCAGTAGTGATTGATGAAAAATCTTAATAAAAAAGTAAGAACAAACCAGAGAGTAAAATACTTGCAGAAGGTGTGAAGCCTGTTTGAAGATAACATAGTAGAGGCTGATATCTTTTTTTTTATGAAGGCCATGATGGCTACTCAGCAAGGCTAGGAAAGTTACTGGAAGTGAGAAGCCATCAGTGTAAAAAAAAGTGATCCTGGTTTTACCCAGACAGCAGTGGGCTCTGAATTAGAGTAAAATGTTAGAAATTATTAGAAAAGCACTTAAAAAGAATGCAAGACAGCTGTTTGCAATGCTGTGTAAATCCCTAGCCTGTCTGTGTAGTGATGCTGTCTGCAGCTTGCCTGTCTGTTTCAAGAAGCTAAAATAGCCCAGGGAGGAGTTCAGAAAAGAGCAGCAAAGTTAACAGAAGTTATGGAATAACTTGTCTAGGAGAAGTGACTGAATAGGTAAGAACAGTTTAGACTGCAAGGAAGATGCCTGAGGAGTGTGTTAAGGATTATCCCAGGTAGATTGGAGGGCTCAGAACACCTGTTACCTCTTTCAAAGTAAGAGCTGGGGACATCAGAAGAAACTGGTGGATGCAAACCAAACCACAACTAGTCCTCCCCTTGGCACACGGTGAAGCACGTAGACATGGTCATGTAGGATAGTATGGAGGCTAAGGGCTTACATATTCTCAGAAACTGACCTGAGAAGAAAACCTTCTCCAGCAGTACTATTGCAAAGTAAAGCCCCTGAACCACAGATGAATTGTAGAGGGGAAGGGTTTGCTGGGGAAGTGTCACTAATGCTGCATGCCTGATACTGTCTGCCTGAGCTGCTTTACAGAGGCAGAAGATGCTTTGACCCACATGCCATCCTGCAAGAACACTATGCCTTGAAAGCTCACCGTAGCCAGTGGTGGTGGAAGAAGAAGGAGCCTGTGCAGCCTTGGGCCAGGTGAGGGACCTGGAGCATGAACTGTGAGGCTGGTCTCAGCCACCTCCTCTTCCAGCTGATGGAGGAGGTCAAGGCAGCGTCTGAGAGTGAGGTCTCCCAAGACAGCCTGTGTGTTGGGGGAAGATTGCCTTGGAGGGCAAGTGGGTCATGCTCTTCTCTGGGATCAGAGGGCCACTGCCCAGCATGCAGTGGGGTGTGATGCCTGGACATGCAGTAAGGACTGGAAGAAGAAAAGCTTCTTTCCCAGGAGAGTGCAGCCCTGGGCCAGGTCACTGGAGAGGTGGGGCACCTCCATCTTCCATCAGGAGCTGGCTAGACAAAGCCATAGCCAACCTGATCTGGTTTTGGGGATAGTGCTGCTCCGCATGGGAGGGTAGACTGGAGACCTCCAGGGGTTCCCACTACAGCACTGCTGAGATTCTGTGACCTGCCCCTTTGGGTAAGACATGGCCTCAGAGGGTTGGGTGTGAAGAAAGGAGAGGGCTCTGGTAACCCAGGCTAATGAAGCTCCTTGGGTAGCTGAGAGATCACTTGGTGTAAGTGTATGAGAGGTATTTTCAGGCTGTTTCCTGCTAGCTGTGTGCCAGCCTGGGTGGGACCATCCCTGAACGCATCCTGCAGTACCAGACTCACTTCTGCAAGTGGTACCAAATGCTTGTTATTGCCAGACCACAGAGATGATGCCTTGTGTGTGAACCTGCTTCTTACCTGGAGGACACTCCAATTCTCTTGTCTCAGTCTCTCAAACAGTAGCTTTAACTGGATGTTTTCCAAAATGTTTCTCTGTCCCAGACATCTCTAAAGCCATAGGAAGTTGGTTCAGAGCTGACAACTTGGATAACTCAAAGTGTATTGTAACCACACAATGTTAAATAATGCAACATATGGACAGCATGGAAGTTAATTTTTAAAAGGGTTTTGTTACGCACTAGTTCCTGATTGCTTTCTCATCTGTGACATATTCTCCAACCCTCATCCTCTCCGTGTTACTCAGACACTATTGCTTTATGGGGATTTCTTAGAGATACTGCTACTTTCATCTCCCCCCCCCCCCCCGTAAATAATCACTGTTGATTTCTTTCTGCATTAAAAATAATATTCCATAATTTTTCAACCAAGCACACATAGTGTCTTGGTTTCTTATGAGGGAACAGTCATTGAGTTAAATTATTGATGAAGGTAACATTACTCCTGTTAGAAAGCACCGTGATCTACCTAGTAAATATGTCTGTATTGCTTAGGATTTATATGGGGTTTCATCATGCACCCACAGTTTTCACTGTTGACCTGGAGCCCAGGAACTGTCACATGCAGTGTAACACAGTGCGGAGTGTCACTCTGTGGAGGGTTTGTGCAAAGCGGGACAGTGCCAGCCAGCTCAGTGGACCAGCAGCTCTGCTCCCCATTACATGTCCACCCTCAAAGGTTGGTGTTACCACCCCAGGGTCTTGCAAGCTTCCAAAAGAGGTGTTGGGATGAAAGGGAGGATGGTCTGAGAGCTGCACCTTGGGAATGAGCAACCAGGAGGAGAGGAGCTAACTAGCAGCATATGGTTTGATTGCCTCAGCCATCCCATGCCTCTGCACCAGCAGGGTCAGTTCCTGCATCTGGGTTCAACACTTGGTTGGGCTCTTGTTGGGAAATATGTGCTCTGAGTGGCCACTCACTGTCAAAGCAGAAAGGTGCATGGAAAGGGGGGGCCCTGGATGGATTCATCCTTCATCCACTCCCATTAATAACCAATGCATTGTGGAAGATGGAATATGGAGCAGGCAGAAATTTGAAAAAGGCACTAAGTTAGGAGAAACTGTAAAGGCAAGATTAAAATTCAAGCTTATCTGGACAAACTGGAGATCTATCTGAAAGTGATAGGTTGATCTTTAGTAGAAATACTGCCTGTTATCTTCCTGGTACTGGAATAATCAACATACAAGACAGAACAGGAAACACTGGTCTGGGGAGCAGTCTGATGGAAAGCATAGATCTATCACAGACCTCAAAGGTGAAGGTAAAACAAATGGGTCATGTTCACGTGGAAATGGCAGGCACAAAATCATCTTCCTTTGCAATGAGGAGGAGAAGCCAGAAGCACCCAGCAGAGAACTCCAGCGTGCACAAGGACACAGCCTGGGAGACCCTCAGCATGCCTGGACACCACGTGGCTCTGGGGTGAGGGCCATGGGCATGGGCCTGGAGGTATTTTCCTGGATTGTGCTGGTGAAGGGGGGGGGGGGATGGGGGGGAGGGTTGGTTGGATCCAGCAAGTCCTCACCGGGTTAACTAATGCTGGTCACAGCTCCTGGGCTAAGGACTCAAATAATCTTTCCATAAAAGTCCTCTTCAATGCACATCTCAATACCTCTTAAAACCAGGCCAGGCTTTGCTGTGGGAAAAGCACCATTTCAAGTGCATTAACATCAGTTCTGTGAGGTTTGCAAGCCATACAAGACTTCAGTTTGTTTCTTTCAAATATTAATATCTGGTTTATTTTAACATCCATTACTGAGTCTGAGTAATAAGGACTTTTAAGGAGAGACGAAGGTGCCGTGGGTGGGATAGCTCATATGGCTGGATGCAGGCAGTTCAGGAGAGACAGGAGGAGGGTGTGCATGCTCTGTGTAAAGCGGTGGCTAGAGAGCACAGGCCATGCCTGGGGACAGGTGGTGGGCCAGACAGGAGTTTGTTGGAGCTCAGAGGATGGACCAACGCAGATAGCCATTGCCTGATCAAGGAGAGGAAGCAAATTAAACCTTCTGGTTGGAAAAAAGCCTCATGATTGCAGGTCCTGGTACTCATCAGGAACCTCAACCGCTCCAATGGGGCAGAAGGGCAATGGGGATGGGTGCAAGCAATCCAGGAGACTTCTGGAGCATGTTGGAGACAATCTCTTTGTGGTGATAATCAATGAACTAGGAGATTCACTGCTGGATGGGTTACTCAGAAACAAGGAAGAGCTGGCTGGGGGTGTGAAGGTGGAGATCAGCCTTTACAACAGCAACAGCAACCATAAGGTGGTGGACTTTAACATCCTGAGAGAAGAGAGCAAGGCAAATACAGAATTACAACTGTGGGCACAAGCCCTGCGAAGTGTGTTTTAGTGCAGTAAGGTGTCTTTGAACATATGACTAAATAAGGGAGGATTTGTTCCTAGGGATGAGGTCCCTTGTCTTTCTCATCCTGCCCCTAATTTCTTGGGTCTGTGTCTGCGAAAGCCTTGCCTCTGATTATTCTCAAGTGTAACTGGGAATAAGAAGGTCACCCATTCCAGGCAAGCATGAGCTCACATACAATGGTGCTCCCAGTACTCAAGGCACCCTAGAGGAAACCTTGGGCCTCAGAAAGAAATAAAACATTCAGCAGTTTGGCTGCTAAAGAAGGTCACTCTGGTTTTCCACTTGAGCAATTTCATGTTGTGAAGTTCAGTTGCTTTAGGTGCTGTCTGGCACCTGACCACTTCTGAAACAGGAACAGATGTGTTATGGATGCACACACAACCAAATCCAACAGGTGTTAAAGCTCATATTTATTCTTCAGTAAGAGTTAGTTAGAAGTCCAGTAACATTTTCTAAAACCACAGGCACGATGGTGTAAGAGGAATTAGTACTGCACAGGCGACTTAAGAATCCTTGAGATTTAAAGCGATGGCTCAAAACGCGCGTATCCCTTCCCTACAGGCCGAGGGCTCTTCTCTCCCTCAGGAGTGACCTCGGGTGGTGCCGACCCGAGGGGGAGTCCCCGACCGCAGACCCGCTGCTCCCAGGAGGACTGATCCCCAAAATGTCCTCCGGCAGGATCCCCTTTATGCCCCTGTCGAATCTGACCTGTGGTCATTAATCCCTCTTGGCCAAGAAGGTCACCTCCATGTACCTGGCACATCTCGATTTGGCCAGTTCAAATTTCAACCTGTGGCCTCCAGGGATTATGTTGGTTTTTTACCCTTCCCCTTCTCCCTGCCTGGAGGAGTTTCATTTCTTGCCAGCAGGATGGGGGACACGGACGGACGTACTGCCACAGCTCTCGTGAAAATGATTCCCCATTTGTAATCTCTGTGAAATTTGAACTTTAGTTCGTGATCAGAGACTAAGGAGGATGGGATGGGTGGGGGAAACTCCTCTAGCAAGAGGAGAAAAGTTTCCCTGCCATTTCTTGCCAGGGCTGCTGGGTTCTAGACTGTGGTCCTGGCTCCACCACTGCTTTGCCGTGTCACCCCACACAAGGTTGGGTGCTCCAGTTGCAGAACCCAAACAAAATGACAAAGTAACCAAGGTTTGTGGAGCCACAGGTACAGCAAGAGTGGTGGGAGATTCACCGTCATCCCAGAGGGCTTGTGAACTCTTTTCATAGTCTTTTCTCCCAGTTTTTTATTGAAAATCTGAACTAATTAACTGTTGAGAAAAGCAAACTGGTTTTAAGTGGGTCTCTTTTCCTCATCTGTCCCTTTCAAATGAGTTCTCTTGGCATCTGTGATGTTATAATGGTATTAACTCACCCATTTCTTTACCACTTCAGAGGAAAAGCCAGGTGGTACTTGGCTTTATCTGCAACAAAAAAACAGGCTGTGGAAAAAATACTTTATTTCTCTTTTCAAGAAGAGATTTCAGGCCTCCTTTCATCAACCCATTAAAGCCTCCCCCATCACTCAAAGGAGCACATCCCCTCTGTGAAAGGGGGGGAGCAAGGGATAGCAGAAGGCTCTGGAAATACACCATCACATTTGGGTTTTTTGGGGTTTTTTTTTAGTGGGGAGCTGACCCCTCAGGAGGGGGATAGAGTCATTTAAGGATGATGCACCTTTTCTGGCTTGTCAGAAAGGCAGCTTCAGTCCCCCTTGCTTGTTGTGCTCCAGCACAGTCAAAAACCAAGGGCCAGGTGATGCTGTGCACTGTGCAAGCCACCTGCAAAGAGGAGGGAACACGGGATGCACTAAGTTATGCTCAGCAAACCGACTTCAGCACTGAGATGGGAAAAATCCTCACACAGCTGTTGCCTTCTGTTATGAGCCCTGAGTGGCTGAAATGCAGCTGTTTACTTAGCATTTGCCCTGGAATTTGGGGCTACCAGCTACCCAGAGGCTAAAATTTCGATTATCTAAGGCAGGGAAAGAACAGAGGCTTGTGGGGCTTTTATCGGAGTACTGGGAAATTGGCTGCTTGTAGAAATGAGTCCTATCAGCATGACACACTAAAAATCTGGAAAAGCTGTTGGCCACATGACCAGCTTGAACCCTATGTCCTCCTTAGAGGTTGGTGACTGAGCTGGGGAAGAATCAAAAAAGTCAAGAGTCCGTTGACTGCCATCACCATTAATTCAACTGCTGTCTGAGATGAAGGAAGTGTATTGTCTTGGCCTTAGCCAGGAGTGAATTATGCATGTTTACAGATGTACCCCTCCATGGGTATCACCACTTCTCAGCAAAAATAATAGCAGAAATAGAAAATACCCTTAAAACAATACATGTGAAATAATTTAAAAAAATTTTAACAGTGGTGAATGTGGTGTCCTGGCAGCATCCTTTTGGAATTTGTTTAGTAAAGGCTTTAAAAAGGCTGGGCTGGCAGGACATATGGCTCTGGACAGAGAGAAGAACCCACCCAGGGACAAAGTCTGCCAAGCTGCAAGATGCCATTTGCTGCAAGTCTTCCAGAGACCAGGCTGTGCTCCCTACCAAGAGACCCAGGAGTCCCAGGTCCTGCAGGATCCTGGGTCATGGCATAGAGCTTTGGTTTGCTCTGTTTTTTAAAGGAAAAAGAAGTCACTACATAGGGGACTGAGTAAAAGGCTTGAGCATGTGAGGGGGAGGTGATCAGTGACCTGCGTCTTTCCATCTAGGGTGATAAATTCCCAGCCACTTGATGTTTTCAGATTTGGTGACATCAGACTTGCTAAATTATTCATAATCTGAGGGGCAGGGAGAGGCAATTTATTATGTTTGCATCATGCCCGATAGAAGTGTTGATACCTGTAATCATTGTAATAAAAGGGAATTGGTAATAAAATTAAACCTTCGCTCAGGACTTCAGCAACGCAGTGAGGAGGATTTGCATGATGTTCCTTTCAAAAAATGGACTTCTCACTCTCTCCTTTCCCCTTCTATCACTGCTTCAGCAAAACAAAAATCTTCCCAAGCAGTTTGTGGCACAGAACATATGACAAACATGAGCAGTCTGACCTCCCTGAGAAGCAACAATACAACCACATGCACACATACATAGTTGCAGTAGCTTTCTGCAACCAGTTTATCATTAAGCTACAAGGAGCATCTCATATGTCAGCTTGTCAGAGTTCCCTTAGAAGGTTAAATGGTGCACACTTTGCTTGTAATTGGATGCAAATTAAAATATCACTCATGAGAGGAATATCCTGGAAGGGCGGATTGCATGCATTAAACCTCAGGATTTGAATAATATCAGACAATATGCTCTTTCTTTTTACAGTTTTTTTCTGTCTCTACCACCCCAGCAAAGTGAATAAATCAGTCTCTTCCCCCTTCCCGGAAAGTGAAAGAGGAAGATTCAACATCTGCCGATGAAGACCATTTGAGTCATTCACAATCTGCCAATCAGAGCTGCTCAGTCCAAAGTCTGAAAGGCAGGGACAGCAGCAGCTCCACAGGGCTGGGAACAGAGACAGCCAGCCTGAGGCCATGTGTCTTACTGGACATGCAGACACCAGCCTGCTCTCCAAGGCAGCCTGCCATATCCTCAGTGGCTAAAGAAAATCAGTAGTTCTGCCCTTGAATGCAGCTGTGACAAGGGAGATGGTGCTGGAAAATAACCACCTTCCTTGTGCTTGATGTGGGCTTGGGCTCTGAGAATACGCCCAACCTCCTTCATGCCCTAAGGAGAAAAATTTCTTGCTCAGAAGCAGTGAATGAGCAAAAGCAGCTGGAAGAGATTTTCCCTGAGTTTTTCCTTCCCCTTCAGTGGCTCACAGGAAAAGGTCTCATTCAACCCACATGGATGTGGACTGGCAGATTCTTCACTTGTTCCCCCATACAGAGACATGCCTTCAGGGGCTGGGCAAAATACAGCAACTTCATCCTAAGGGACCCCAGCACAAGTAAGGGATGAAAGCAAGGGATGAAAGCCAGGCTTGTCCCAGCTTCTGTAGAGTAGACATTGGCCAAGGATGTATGGCTGAGAAGAGACCTCTCTAAACCGCTCCAGAAGGGACTGGTGAGGTTCCTTACTTGGCCCCACTCCCAGCAGAAGGATTAAAACCTGCAGGCATTACCATAATAAAGATGGATAACACAAAGATGAAGGCCTCACTCAGAGCTTCTAGCTGGCCCTTTTAGTCAATAACCATTTTCTTTCATGCCTTTCACACTCAAATACATGCTCCAAAGTTGCTCTAAATCCTCAGCCATCATGTCATCCTGCATCGATTCTCTGGCTGGACTGCCAGCTCAGATTTGTATCCAGCCCAGAGTGATCAGTCTCATCCCAGCCACCGTTTTGCTGCCATTTTCTATAATCACTGGATTAATTCAGCGAGGGTGAAAAAAGCCACTCTAGAACCTGTCACCCCCAGTGCTACTCACACAGAGAGGCCAGGGCAAGACCATGGTCACCTTAGCAGGGCAACCTGGGCTAAGCCTGGTCTGGAGGGGGTTTATGAGGACATCCCATCTTTAGGGTGACATCCTCTCTATAGGCAACATCCCATTGTTCTTTGGGATGTAACAACAGACTGTGGGTGCAGAGGGAAGGTATCCAGAGAAGGAGGAACATAGTGTGTCTGTACAGGTGTATGGAGAAAGCTTCTCAGGGAGACTGGAGACTCTGAGGGCTACCCTTCGGTATCAGGCTTCCCTCAAGCAGAGCCATCCCTTTAGCAGTAAAACTGCTTCTGGTATTGCTAGCGGAAAGCAAAACGATGCCACTAAGCAAACAATGACAAGTCACACCAGCCTGCGCAGCCTGGAACTAAGTATAAAAGATGGAGAGGTGCAAAACTGACAGCCATGCAAAAGAAGGACATCACCCCTCCATAATTACTACTGCCACTTCGTTACCTGGGATAAATATTGTCTTTTGGGGAAGTTTTTTGCAGTGTCTCACCACAACAGGTGCCTGTCCTGTGCTGTGGCTTCTTTTTATTAATAGGCCCATGGGATTATAAAGCTCTAAGGGAGCAGGGAAAGTTTTCCCCACAGCACACACACAGCTTGCAGGGAGGTCAGGACCAGTTTCTGAATCCTGACATTTCAGGCCACTGGGAAGATGCTTTTCTCCCATCTCGCTGGAAGTGCCTGTCCTTCTGGGTGTCTCAGCTCCTTGGGGCAGCCTGGCATATGGAAATGAGTTGTAGGCAGAGGACAGTATGTCCTCTCTTGATGTCTGTTATTCTAGGGAAACTTAACTAAAAAACCAACACAACAGAGCAGCTCCAAAAGCAGTCAAACCTTCCATAGGTCATAAGCAGTGTGTAAGCACTCTGGCATCACACATCAGCCTCTCTATGATGGAGGCACCTCGCTCCTCACTGCAAGGCAGAAGCTGTCCCTGCACGTATGCCCAGACAACTTCCTTAGAAGAGGCTTCGTAAAGGGCACCACCTCCCTAAAAAAGAAGTGCTGTCAAGCTAGGACCCTCATGTGTTAGGAACAAGAGGAGAGCCACACCATCTTCCACCTTCACCCTAGATGTGGGAGCTCAGCTCCTCCAGTTGCCCTGTTTTCTTCCCTGTCCGTCACCTGAGCGGGGTCTGAGACAGTCCCTGGCACCTCAGAAAGAATCAACTGGATGGCAAATACTCAGCAAGGCTACTGCCAACTTGCTGCCATCGTTTCCTACAGCTCAAGCAAGACACAGAAGCGCTGCCACACTTGTATACAAAGACAACTTGTGTTAGTGGCTGTAAGCTTACAGAGAGGAAATGGGGATGCAGGATCGATACCACACAGGAATCAGGTGTCAGTCATGTCCTGCACAGATTGATTGGTTTGGTTTCCCAAATGGCACATGGCAGACAGGGAGCGATGTGGTTGTTACACCGCTTTTCTGGAACAACTGTCAGCCAAGGCCTGAGCATTTCCAAGGGAAAGGATAGAAAAATGGTGTCCGGGTTCTGCATTATACAGGCATTTAGGTACAACCTGAGAAGAGGACTTGATACCAGTAGGACATACTTGAAGATGGCAGAGACATTTGTTCTAACTACCTCCTTCTCCCAGTGAACTTCATATAACAAGTACAGCCCTATATTGTGTTTGCATGGCAAGGTTTTGGTAGCAGGGGGCTGCAGAGGTGGCTTCTGTGAGAAGCTGCTGGAAGCTTCCCCCATGTCTGACAGAGCCAATGCCAGCCGGCTCCAAGACAGACCCGCTGCTGGCCAAGGCCGAGCCCATCAGCGACGGTGGTAGTGCCTCTGGGAGAACGTAAATTTAAGAAGGGCAAAAAAAAGTTGCTGCCCAACAGAAACTGCAGCTGGAGAGAGGAGTGAAACAAACAACGCTGCAGACCCCCAGGTCAGTGCAGAAGGAGGGGGAGGAGATGCTCCAGGCGACAGAGCAGAGATTCCCCTGCAGCCCGTGGTGATGAAGACCATGGTGAGGCAGGTTGTCCCCCTGCAGTCCATGGAGG
>JANZLQ010000022.1:8232168-8245412 GCA_026212715.1 Elanus axillaris
CCTGTCGAATCTGACCTGTGGTCATTAATCCCTCTTGGCCAAGAAGGTCACCACCATGTCCCTGGCACATCTCGATTTGGCCAGTTCAAATTTCAACCTGCAGCCTCCATGATTTTTTTTCCTTCCTCTTCTCCCCGCCTGGAGAAGTTTTGTTTCCTGCTGGCAGGACAGGCAGGGGATGTACTGCCACAGACACAGACACTTCCACCTTCCTGGCTGTGGTGTCTCCACTGGCAGGTACCCTGGGGGCATGGGCCTTTGCTCTGATCCAGCAACTGCCTTACCTACAGCAAGCACAGTTCTACCTCTGTAGGCCTTTTGTCCATTCTCAGTTGTTGATGAAGACCACATCCTCTTTGGACACTGTTCAATACTTTTCCAGGAGCAAATAAGGGATGATGCCAGACATGCTTTAAGGGCAGACTGTCTCTACTCCGTCTGCTGTCACTCTGGGAGAGCCTGATCAGAAAGATATTACCAATATCTCATGCTTTACTGTTACATGTTGCTAAAACACAGCCAAGAAAGAAATCCTTGCTGCAGTGAGCTCTGCTGAGTTCGTGCAGTTGCATTGATTCTTGTAGCTACCCTAGGAATATGACCTTACTTGTCACAGCAGATGACTTGGGGCTCTGCAGGGCAAGGGAGGTCTGACAAACTGGAGAATCTAACAGAGGGCCAGTAAGATGATCAGGAATGGGGATGCATAATGTACAAGAAACTGAAGGAACCAGGCTCCTTCAGCCCAGTGAAGAGAAGGTGTTAGGGATGATCAAATTTCTGTCTTCAACTACCTGAAAGGAGGTCATAATGAAGGTGGAGCCAGACTCATCTCACAGGTGCACAGCAAAAGGACAAGAGGCAGCTCACAGATTGCAATGAGGAGAATTGTGATTGCACATGAGAACAAAAAAATTGTTAACCAAGAGGGCATTAGCCACTGGAGGAGGTACCCAGAGCTGGTAGAGTGTCCATCCTTGGAGACTGCCAAAACCTGACTGGAGAAAACCCTGCTAGATCTGCTCTAGCTTTGAAGTTAGCCCTGTTCGGAGCAGAAGGTTGTATGAGGTGACTTCCAGAGATCCCTGCCAGCATAAGTCTTTCTGTGATTCTATTATGACATCCAAATACCTTAAGCATGGGAAATCCAGGTGTATGACTGATTCTTTACTAAATCCAAAATAATTTGGATATATATGGCATCAGTCATTCCATTCTGCCATGAAGGCAGGCAATAACTGCAAGAGTAAAAACAAGGCATAGGAAGGAGCATAGTATAATTCAGTTTGGCAGGGATCAGAAGTCTTGAATTGGAGTAACAAGATTTTTCATGCACATTTTGCATTTTTAACCCACTGTGGGGCAGAGTTTAAGCTCTATGTGGTGCATTACTGCACCACTCAAAGATGAGGCTGCAATGACAATTCACCTAGCCCTATGAACCTTCTTGATAGTTCTGCATACAAGTGGGCCTTGTGGAGATGTACTCGGTGCAAGACTAAAGAAGGCTAGTTAAGACACCTATCCATTTGGCATCTAGTGCCCAAATTGGGGTGGATGACACAGTTTGCAAAGGCTTTCTGATGAAAGGATGACTATTCATTAGTGCTGGCTTTGAATAGTGCAGTCCCTTTGACTTCAAAAGAAATTAGGGTTAAGAGGGCATTTAATATTCTCTGAAGGCAACACATCCTCTACACTGCAGACAGAGTATGGGCTGGAAAAGGATGCAACGGAATGAGACAGCACAATAAGGTGTTAACAGATGGGCAGAATGTATGTGCTAACGGCAACAGAAGAGTGAGCAATCCAGCCCATTTGACTGTACTGCATACCTTAACTCTATTCTTTTCCTGCAATACAACATGCATCATTTTCCATTATGTGCCCTGTACAGACCTATGTGATTTAAGATCTGTTTTGATGCCTTTTCAAGATAGAGTTTTTCTTGTATTTCAGATGATAGTCCCATTTAGGAGGAAGATATTTCTCAAATGCACCTAGCCTGCTGGAAAGCCAATGACTAAATGTAGCTAGCTAAGGCAGAGGCCATCGAAATCTGGAATTTCCTGACAATACCCCTTGGCTCTCAGGCAGTGCTCCTAGCTGGCCCCCTCTGTAATGATCTTGGATTCCTCCTTTTCCAAGTCTTCCCATTCCCACCTTGGGCAGGTCCCACCCAGAAAAGCCTCTCCACAGTCTGTCCACTGGCAGGCACTGAAAGGAAATGCTTCAGAAGAGCATATCAAAGGAGATGGTTCCACACATTGACCATTGAACAACTACGCTAGGCAGGTACCTCCAGCCTGCCACCTCCACTTCTACCTTCACTGAGTCCCTGTGGGTGAGCTCCTTGCCCACTCTGCATTTCCTATACAAACTCCCATCTTTCCCAGCTTCATTATTAATTTTCTAATTCAACAAGAATTTTCATGAAGTACAAAGGATATTTACCAAAAAATCAAATAGTGGATGTGTCAGGTTCAGCCAAAAGTTAATTTCCCTGAGATGCTTTCTCTACCAAATGCAGACATCAGCAGATGGGCAGCAGATGGGACGTGGTATGGGAAGAAGCAAAGCAAGATGCCTTCATTCTGGGCTTTCTACTGAAGCTAGTGGGAGATGAAATGGAGCTGCTGGGGATTGCTGCATGAGTGGGGAGCACAGGAGATAGGCTAGCACTGCCTGATACCTGCTTCCTCTGGGGGCTGGGGCTGCTAGCTACAAAAGAACATCCTCCACCCATGTCTAGAGGGAGATGGATCCTACCACGGTGTATCAACATCATTTTCATGACTGTTACTGTGGGAACCACCCATGTTATCTTGGTCACTGTCTCCTCTGCTGACAGCCTCACGTGTCTCCCAAGACCAGTACTGGACAGGATGAGGTGGGACCCAAGGACTCACAGCTGCCCTGTCAACACTGTGGAGCAGATCAGCCCACCTGCCTGCCAGAACAGCTGGGACCTCCCCAACTTTCAGCTAACTGCACAGAAAAAGGCTTCAGAGAGGGGAAGGGAAAGCAGGTCCCCCTCCATCTACTCTTGGCCTTTGCTATCCCTGCTTTTCCCTTCACCTCCCCATCTCTAGCCCCCCAGTACCCTATACCACCACTCAGCAGACACCAAGAACCCCACCTCAACCCAGAAGACCCCTGACCTCCATCAGCACCTCCAAGCTCATCATTCTCCTTCATCATTAGTGATCCTCTGCAAGTGTCTTTGTGTTCCCTTGGGATGAGTGTTAGGTTGGATTATGTCTGGGTGATGCTCTGCCAGGGGTTTACTCCTATTGTTAATGGGGTGGCAAAGCCCAATACAAAGGCCAGAAGGTTATTTAAGAGAAGCAGCACCTTAAGATGGGAAGGAGAGTCCTTGCACCAAGGTGTTCAGTCTTCTGACATATTTAGAGGACTTCCATAGTTAGGGAGTTCTCCAAGGGAGGGTGCTCTCCTGGTTATCTTAACCAATAGCATGGGACAGAAAGAACAAGCTACCACGTGTGGCATCTCCAGAGTCACCCAGACCATAATTGCTGATAATTCCACAGTAGTGCTCTGAGAGCCAGAAGGGAGCCTTGACTCATCTAAGACATCTCCTGGCACCAGCACTACAGTGTGCTCTGGATTTGGCTTCAAATGCCTCTCTGTTTTCTCAGCAGGGAGAACAAGAGATTAGCTCTCTTCACAGCACATCATGAGACTCGCCCACCTGTGTGAAGCATTTTGGACTCCTTGTACTCATAGCACTGTTTTTAGTATTCAATGAATGAGCCTTACAGTCAGTAAGACCGTTTGGCTCCTTTTGAGGGCTCCAGTTTTCTTTTCCTGTCTTTCTTGAAATGTTTTTCATCAGTGCAGATCTAAAGGCTAACTGGGTTCACTAGAACTCCCAAAGCAAGCAAAAAAAACCCCCACCTTAGAAGCCCAAGGGAGAACAATGTTCCTTGAGATGTCTCTGCTGCCAGGAGAAACAATGCAGGAACATCTCTATGTTGGGAACACTGCTTGAAGTTTCAAATTATTTAAAAATACAAATTTAGATCACTGTGTTGAAATTAGAGCTTAAAACAGATTTATGCTTTAGTCTGTTTATATTTCCTTCGTCAAAGCTGGAAGCTTTGGGGTGGCAGAAAGTCACCAAAGAAGTTAATCTAAAATGATGATAAAAATGTGGAATAGTGAAACAGACTCTTTGGGCAGTCCAAAAAGTATTTCAGTTGACCTGAAATAAAGTGCTTACTTTTGAAATATTTGTAACTAATTAAAAAACAGTGTTGGGCTGATTTCCTGCAAATACTTAATAGCCCAGGTCTGCAGGAGAGGCTGTGGTCTCCATTTCTTCATGAGAGGATGTCAGTTTTTTCCATCTCAGGGGAACTCTTCATGTCCAAGCAGAAGTGACTTCCATAGTGTTTATTATTCCTCTTTGAAACAGTAGTTTTCCATTTATCTTCTGCTAACAGAAATTTCCCTGAGATCCCAGAGCTTGTTTTGGTCAGCTACTTTTACAATTGGCGTGTTCTTGCAGGGCATCCTTCTGTGAGTGCAATTCAATAAGTACTTTTGGGGAAAGGAGATAAGAAAACCAGTCACTTTCTCATGGAAGAGAGGTAGACTGTCCTTTTGATACTGGCATATTCAAGCTGAGCTTTGCTGTAACCCATCTTCATAAATCGGATGTTTGTCTGGGAACACTGAAGTTCTGTGCTTATGGATAACATCAGTATGTTGCAGGAGATAAAGGTTGCTAGACAGTCTGTAAAATACATAATACTCTATATTAGGCATGCAAAGCCTCAGCCACTTACTAAAGCACACAGGACTTTCCTTTCTGGCCCATCCTAGCAGAGTTTAATGACAACTTCTCAAATAGGAAGGTCTTTTCTCAGGATGGCTGCTTTGGTCGCATTTGCTTTTTGGTATGTGCTCTTCTTCTGCTTGTCAGATTCAGTAGTCAAAATCAGGGCAAAAGTTTTAATAGCTTGTGTCAGATCATCAGCGTAGCTGTGCCAGCTTCTACAGAGCTGTACTCCACTGTCTTTTGCTTCATGCTCGAGCTGTGATTCCCAAGGGCAGTAAGCAAAGGCTTAAATCCCCTATGCCAGGCTTTACCCACTTGCATTCGGAATGTTTATTCTCTCTAAATCTGACCTGTTGCATTCCCAGAGCACAGGACAGGTTTCACAGGGACAGTAGGCTCACAGGAGTAGGGGGAGACATGTGCCATGTGGTGGAGTTTGCAGTCCTTGTTTTTTAATTCAAACTCTGACAGATCATGTCCCAAAGATGAGATGGAGGAAAGTCTCATTTGTGGATCCTGTCAAGACCATGACATGAAAAAGGTGCTGCATTTGCATCATTGCAGGGGCTGAGGAAAGTCATGTATGAAGTAGGCATGCAAGTGGTTGGAACGATGCAAACCTATAGGCTCGTGTGCTGATTTAGGGCACCTAAATGTTAAAAGTAATTTAGCACTAAGTTAGCACTAAAAATCCACCCTGCATCTGATGAACTACCATGAGAAAGGAGAAATAGTTTTCAAATTGTTTTGGCCCCTTTGCTCTGGAATTTTTAGAACCCCCATCATAGCAAAATTAAAGAACTCTAGCAAGTTGTGCAACCAAGGATCTCAGAGTACTTCATAACCATTGAAAGCTGGTTCCTTCAGGGTGCTAGAAAGTTATTGGTAGGACCAAGCAAGCTCACTTTACATGGATGGTCTGGAATTATGGCTGCTCCATATTGTAGGAAATCAGGTCATACATCTAAGTACTTACTTTGAATATTTAGTGGGGGATAGCTGAGTTTGACATATTGTCCTAACTCTTTTCTTCAAAGATAGTAAGGAAGATTAAAAGCCAGGCACAAGAAGTTGTATAGGGCTTTTCTTATCCATACTCAAGCTTCCAAACTCAGTTTCCAAACCTGAGCTGTCAACATTATATTGCTGGAAAATTCAAGCTACCTGCACTAGCAACTTTATTTTCTTCTCCCACTTTAAAGCTGGATATACCTCATGTAATCCTACATGCTGAACCTTTTCTGAAATGTTCTGTGCTCTATATGCCTTGCATATAGAAATTTTTTTCTTTTTTTTTTTTCCAGTAAGTTCTCCCAATCTTTTCCTGGAGAGCTCTGGGATCCCACACCTTGGTGAAGAGCCAGCAAGTTCAGTCAGAAGAAGTTTTGTATCATGCTAAGTGGTGGCTCTGGGAGGAGGTCTTATCCTCTCTGATCTACTTGAGCCTCCCACAGCTCCTTGCGTTGTCACGTAGTGTTTTCACGCCCTGGCTACTCTGGCTGAATAGCAGCCAAGAAACAATGGGTACAAGTTACAGAAAGGGAATACCTGAATGGACAGAACTGAAAACAGACTTTACTTGGAGTGGCCAAACACAAGTGCAGAAGCCTGCAGAGGTTGCAGGGTCCCCCTCAATGGAGGTTTTCAAAACTTGACTGGGTCCTTAGTGACCTGCTCGGTCTTCCAAGCCAGCCCCACTTGAAGCATCCAACTCCTGGGTGGACAGTGGGCCCATGGTGTAGTCTTGTTTCCCTCCCTGCCTCTGGCTCTGTCTCCTTTTGTTCCTGACTGGACTCGAGGGATGGACCTTGGACCATCATTCACCACTTGCCATGTCTATCACAAAAGTCCCAGTTACCAGTAGCCAGCTCTGCCCACTGTGTTCAGACCCTGTGAGACTTCACCCTGTTGGTGAGGGGATGGCTGTGCTGGGGTCACTCTCAGCTCCTGGCACACTGGCCCTCAGAAAGCAGCATCTTCTCCAAAACCTGCAGACAACCAGGCAGACATGAACTATGAAATCTCCTGAAGAGTCTATCTTGGATGTTGGAAAGAGAAACAGAAAACTCCTGCTGCTGCCAAACTCTCTTATCTCAAATGTCAGTTCTTGTGTCAAGAAGATAAACCTTTGCAAATCACCATCTCTTATTTTTTTCAGGTTGCTTTTTTTTCAAATGTGTAGGAAATCATATTCTAAATAAGCTACATTGAAAGAATAGCTGGATTTAGACACCTAGATGTTTTCTGCAGAGATAGTAGAAATCTCTAGTATTTTGAATTGGAACAAATGAACTTTCTTCCCTCTAGACAGCTACTGATGCCTCTCATAGGCACCAGCACTCTGGAGATTATCTTTGGGTTCTTGCTTCTCTTGTACCACGACAAAAAAACAGCTTTGTAAGAAAAAAAACCCCTTATTGTACATGCTTTGTTCCAGTCCTTGCAATAACACTTCATTTGAATCTGGCTGCCCTGGCAGCCAAGAAGGTGAAGAGAAGTTTGGGGTCATTTTTTAATCTGCAGGTCCTACAGGTAGCTAAAGCTGCCCATCTCTGGGTCTGGGTTAACATTGGGTGCTGGCTGCTCAGGTTGGGCAAATCAGTTTTATTTTACTGCAGTTAAAATGATCTGCATCAACCAAGAGATGTAGGAAAAAGGGCAATGCTTAAATATACTAGAACTATAGTAAAAGAATTCAAGGCTTTAGTAGGGCTACGGGAAAATTGCCTATCAGTTTTCTCAAATGTTTTTAACACAATTTGAACATATTAAACTGTTGCCAACGTCTAGTCATTGAAACATATGGATCCTGCCCATCCATCTGGACACTTTTGTCAAGTGTTATTCATTGGACTGGTGCTGGTATCTGGGATGGTACAGAGGAAGTAGGACCCAAAAGAAATTTCCAAAGCAGTGACTGGTGGTGGTGGTGTTGGGATGGATCTTTTGATGGCAGTTTTCAAATCTGGTCTGTCATACTTCTCACCAAAAGTGGTGCTGAAAGGGGTCTCCAGGGCCGACCATTAAATCCCAGAACTCACAGATGACAGTGTCACATCCTCCTCTTCATCAAACCCTTGATCCAGCTGTGCTGTTTATTCGTGTCTTCTCTGCAGTGGGGAGTCTCTGGGTGCTCACTGATCTCATGGCAGGGCACATTTGGTTTCTAATGTAAATCTACTTATGAGCTACAAACACGTAAGTTTTGAGCTTAAACCCATAACCTCAAACCCATGGGTTTTGAGTCATCTTTGTCCTTTAGGTAAGGTAGCTCAGCCTTTCTGTGCTTACCCATCTGACATACCTAAAAGAAGAACCATGATCCAGCTGCTGTTCTCTTCCTTTTTGAGGAACCATTATTCCCAGGGCTGTGGTGGCCCTTCTGAAGCACAGGAGGAACTAAGGAGTGACTGCTGTGTCCTAATTGCTGCATGATGTTGTTCTTCCTGCTGGCACTGCTGCACAGGCCATTCATGGTTTCATCTCGTCTTCGATCTTGCTCATGGTCTGGCCTTCATCTTCCTGTCTCAAAATGTTCTCTTTCATTTCCTGTGGGAGGAAGAGACTAGTCCATTCCTGTATGCAGAAGAATCAGATATAAGTTTATTGAATCCTGTTTGCTTACAGATTGCCAGCAAGATGGATTTTAAGGAGAGAGAAGTGACCAGTATTTCAGCCAAAAGACTTGGCTCCATAAAAAAAGGTAAAAGCCTGTGTTGACGATGCTGTCAGATGAATTAAAGATGTCCAGTACCTGTACCTAATGCACTCTTTGTGATGCTGCCTATTCATTTTGTACAATAGAAGTACTTGTTCTGCTGCCAGACTGGAAGAAGATAATGCATTATGACTAGCTGATAGTTAGATAGTTTGTCTTTAGAACAGCTTGAAGTGACTTGCCAAGACTGCCCTGTTATAATCACCTCTCTAGAATTTCCCAGCCTTCAGCCAATACCTTGCTCTTCCCCTTTGTCGTGGAAGAACAGTTTAATAACGGAAAATATAATATGATAATAACAATAATAATTTTTAAAAAAACTGTAATGAAAAAGAATATAATAAAAAGAGAGAAATTAGACCAAGAAAAGACATGATGCACAATGCAATTGCTCACCACCCAGTGACTGATGCCCGAGCAGTGATCCACCCCCCCAGCCAACTCCCTCCAGTTTATATACTGAGCACGACGTTCTGTGTCATGGAATATCCCTTTGGCCAGTTTGGGTCAGCTGTCCTGGCCATGCTCCCTCCCAGTTTCTTGTACACCTGCTTGCAGGCAGAGCATGGGAAACTGAAAAATCCTTAACTTAGGATAAACACTACTTAGCAACAACTAAAACATCAGTGTGTTATCAACATTATTCTCATACTAAATCCAAAACACAACACTACCAGCTACTAGGAGGAAAATGAACTCTATCCCAGCCAAAACCAGGACAGGCTCACAAGGTAAGTACTGACCAAATTCTGCTTATTTTCAGCTCTTCTTACTAGGAGTGTCCTTTGGCTGTCTGCAGGATGTTATTTGTCTGGTTTTGTCAGCTCGCAGGTCTGTGCAGCTCCCTGAGTGTAAGCACACACACACATCATGGCTCTTCACTGGGATCTGCCTCTGACTGCTTCACCAGCAAAGGAGCTTTCTCCATCACTCCTTTTTTGGCTGCCTGGGTTGCTTTCTTGAACACATCAGGAGTAGTTCCTTGCAAGGGGGAAAGTTAGTATCTCCAGCTTATCCTGAGGGAGGAAAGCATCTGCTTTGGCAGATGAGAGTTGCTGCCTCCCTGCTAGTTGGGGCACACAGAAGCACCCAACTGGGTACCAGGTGTCTGGCTTCCACACAACATTGCTTCCAGTCCAGGAAGGAGTCAGAGGTTATTTTAGTGCCCAGAGAGGCCTAAACCAGCAAAAGGCTGCATGCAAGAAGATGAAAGTGGCATTAAGGACCACTAGCTAGTAAAGTTTTTTGGCAAAGGCAAGCATCATTTATTTGGGGGAACAGTACAAGAAACATGGTACAGAGAGAGTAATCTCATCCCATATATCCTCTCCAAGCTTCTGGCAGTCAGTACTTTGAGAACATCCTGAACAAGGGACAAAATCCAGATACAGAATTTATTTACATCTAAGGGAAATTTTTTTCCCTTGAAATTTAACAGTTTTTTTCTGGGACGATAACTTTTACAACTAAATTGACAAAGTGTCCCCTGTTTCCAGTTTGAAGCCCTTTACCAAGTATCTTTACTGGAAGACCTCTAGTCTTTGAATTGTGAGAAGGCAAGTAATTGTTTCCCTGTTGTTTTCTCTGCATTTATGGTCTTCTACTCATTCTTCCAACCTGGTGGCTCCTAGTCTGTTTAGTCTCCTCTCACTGCAAGACTATTCCCTATCTGATCTTTTGTACTTCCTTTCAAAGACCTTGCACCTATTTGAAATAGGAGTACCAGAACTCCATCCAACATCAAAAGTGTGTGGACACAAGAGTGGTGACACATATGTCATCACTTGCATTTTGTTCTCTGTTCTTCTACTAGCAATTCGATAATTTGGTTTTGAGCTACAGCTGAGCACAAAGTTCCTTTTTGCAGAACACTGCCCCCACAAACTATGTGTGAGTATACAATTTCTCTCCATTGCAGATCTTCAGAATTGTCACTTCTACATCCATGGCCAATTAAATTCAACTCCTGTTTTCATCACCTGTCACTCTGTGTTGTGATGTGCTCTGGCAGTGTTTCTCAGCATGCCTCCCTGGGATTACCATCCGTTACTCTTCATCACCAGCAAGTTTTCTCACCTTGTTTTTGAGCCTTTCCTTTCTCCCAGCATAAACTTTATGGGACCTATGACAAGATGCTGCTGAGGAAAAGGCCAAAGCAGTAGTGAGGTAACTTCTGAATTTTTATTACGTGCTTGGGAAAATTGTTAAATCTACCCTTTCAAGCCAGGAATAATATAGTAAGAATGATGTAAGAGGCAAGCCAGGACCATGGGCCATGAACCTGGCTGAGCAAGTCAAATGAGTGGAGACTGAATGGGTCTTGGAGGCCTTGTGCTCCTACTCATGACTTGAGTGAGAGATTTATGAAGGGACCTGAGTGAGAGGTTTACGCCTTTCCATCAAAGTAGGCATGTAAATTAAGCAGTGCAGCTTGTACCAAGTGTCTTTCTTTTACTTCGGTAAGCTCCCTATGTTGAACGTAGAATGGTCAGCCATCATGCAACCATAGTGGCATGTGTCCTGACCATTGAACGCTCACCCCAGTTTTGAGGAAGCCAAATCAAAGTTGGAAGGATGCTTATTTTGTCACTCAGAACTGTACTGCACTAGGTGTCCCATGCTGCACGTATGCACTGCTCTGTGTTGTAATGCTGACAGGCACCTGAGCTCAGCATTGCTCTGACACCTGAAATGCAGCAGGACTGAGCAGCAAGCTGTGGAAGACTGTTGCGCATGACCTCAAGGAAAGCCACAGCAAAAATGCATTTGAACCCCTCATCTTGTCAGAGATGATGGCATTAGCACATGCACTAATTATTGACAATTCATCAGGGACAATGACACTAGGAGTCATATTAATTAATGGTAAGAACAGCATTTCCACACTCTGTCCTCTCCTTGTGACAAGTGACAACAGCTTCAGTGCTAATCAAGACAGTCTCCTAATGTGACTCAGATACCGGTCAGACAGTGGTCCCCACAGTGGTCTCCTCCCTCACACCAGCCGTACATCTGGGGCAGCAGAGATCACTCTCTCCCCATCACCTGCCAATATTTGGTTCAATTGGTTTATCCTTTTCCTGTCAATACCTATTATTAGTAGTGTATCATTTCAGGAGAAAATAATTAGCAGTACAGTCTTTGTGGGAACATTTGACTGAAAGACGGGCTGAGGCTTAGAAGCAGTGGGGTTCAGGATTCAGGATCTTATTCACCTCTCAAACACCCAGTGAGAAGTAGGCACTTTCTCTCCCTGCAGCCTACCTTGTCATGGGACTTTGGACACGCTCTTAAGCTTATAATATCAGGAAATGTAATGTTCCAGCAGTTCCAGCAGTTGCATCACTGCAGGCACTCCTGAAGGCTACAGAGAGGGTGCTGCTGAGCAGAGCTGTGCTATTCCCCCTCCCTCCTGCTGCTCCCCCCCCTCAGCACTGCTGCTCTTCCTTCCCTAGGGAGCCAGGGCAGGCAGCTGCACTGGCAGAGATCTAAGCCCATCCAAAAGACTGAACCATTTTCTGCAGGTTGGCCTCCTGCCTTGTCTCACTTGCGGCAGGAGCAGACCAACACCTGTGCCCATGCAAAGAGAGAGGCAGTGTCTTTGGTGGTGGCACGAGGTTTAGCTGGCCTGTCTGAAGCATCACATCACAAGCTTAGTCCAAGGGACAGGACTGCCTCCAGGACTGCTTCAAGGATAAGCAATAAGAGCTCCAGAAATGCTGACTGGGTGCCACTGGTTCATTTGGTTGGAAAATGCTGTGTAAGACCAGTTCTGAGTGCTAGTTTATATGAAAACACTACATTTTCCGTTGAGCACTCATATTTTACATTCTAAGTCCTTTTCCATGTTCTCCTTGCAAAGTTTCAATGTTGCTGTTTTGCTCATGTAAATATCCACCGAAAGCAATCACTTAGCTGGCTTTAATGAGTATTTGGCTGGTGAAAATTCAGGATTGCATTTGAAACGCTAGCAAAAATGTCTGTCAGTTTAGTCCATAAACTGTAAAGGATTGTTTAATAGATCATGTAATCATGGGTTAATATAGGATGGTCTCCTGGGTTTGGCTGGAATAGAGTTAATTTTCTTAGGAAGCTGGGAGGGGGCACAGCCAGGACAGCTGACCCAAACCAGCTAAGGGGATATTCCATGCCAGGTGATGTCATGCTCGGTACATAACTGGGGAGTGGGCTGGGGGATTGGGGATGGTATCACAGCAGGGGAAGTGGGAGAGCATCAGGTTGTGCATGGTGAACAACTGCATCGTTGTCGTGGTTTAACGCCAACCAGCAACTAAACACCATGCAGCCACTCACCCCCTTCACCTCCCAGCAGGATGGGGGAGAAAATCGGGAAAAAGAAGTAAAACTCATGGGTTGAGATAATAATGGTTTAATAGAACAGAAAAGAAGAAAGTAATTATAATGACAACAACACTAATAAAATGACAACAGTAGCAGTAAAAGGATTGGAATGTACAAATGGTGCACAGTGCAATTGCTCACCACCTGCTGATGGACACCCAGTTAGTCCCCAAGCGGCGATCCTCACCCCCATCCCCCCAGTTATTTCCTGAATGTGACATCCCATGGTATGGAATACCTCGTTGGCCAGTTTGGGTCAGCTGCCCCGGCTGTGTTCCCTCCGAACTTCTTGTGCCCCTCCAGCCTTCTCACTGGCTGGGCATGAGAAGCTGAAAAATCCTTGACTTAGTATAAACATTA
>JANZLQ010000022.1:8245512-8263746 GCA_026212715.1 Elanus axillaris
CATACTGAACTCAAAACATAGCGCCATACCAGCTACTAGGAAGACACTTAACTCTATCCCAGCTGAAACCAGGACAATCGTGCATCACTCATTTTGTATTTTCTTTTTATTAGTACTATTGCTATTATTGTAACTTCTCTTCTTGTGGTGTCCCAGTAAACTGTCCTTATCTCATCCCATGAGGTTCTACCTTTTTTTTCCCTCCTTTATGATTCTCCTCTCCACCCCACTGGAGGGGAGCAGGGAGGGAAGGAGGAGTCAGTGAGTGGCCTCATGGTCCTTTGTTGCCGGCTGGGCTGAAACCACAATGGATGGAAGGAGCTGAAAGGAACCAGTTGTAACAGTTTGCTTTGGACTTCTTCCAGTTGGGACCTCTTGAGAGGCCAGTTAATCTGTGTGGCCACTCAGGTGACAGAGAAAGCCTTTCACATATCCAAGACAAAATCAGTGATCTTTGACTCTACAATCTTCAGCCTAAATTTAAAAGTATATATTTATATATATAACTACATATATTTATATATGTAACTACTATTATCAACATGCTCCAGTTGATAAATCTTTCCCTAGAACATCCGTGATGTCATCTATTGAAGCCACCCAAGAACTTCCCTGAATATGGTCGTAAAGTCCCAAGGAAGAAAAGAACAGGTCCACCAAGGACACCATCAGGCTTCCTAGCATCCTATTTTCTGAGTCAAGTGCAATATATTGACTTAGTGAGGATGTGAACAGGATGATTTGCATGCAAAGAGGAGTAGGAGGGTGTCTGTGCTACCAGAAAGGAATATGGATACTTGCTCATGGAGGCAGTGAGTGGCTAAACAGGACATCAGTTTTGCAAATAACCTTGGTTTTCATAGTGCCCGGTGTATCAGATGAACAGTGCTTTGCAAAGAAAGGTAGCATCAGTTCCCACCTTTGGCAGCAGCTTTGATGTCATCCCCAGAATAACAACAACAGAGTTTCACCCAGATTTGTGTGGCAGGTCAGTCTCCAGCCAGGTCCAAAGAAAACCCATCAGAGTTAGCTGATAATAGCTCCCTGAGCTGTTCTGTGTAGGAGCACTCAAGGATCCTACAGTCTCCAGAACTGCAGTTATTCCCTCCATCCAGTTCTTCATTTCATATGATCGTCTTCTGCTTCTGCCTTCTTCAGCTGTTTTACCATAGTAAAACTGCTAGGGCAACTCCGTAAGACTAGAAATGTGTTTTCTTGGCATACTAACTGGCAGCTCTGCAGGACTGCTGAAACCAGCTGGGGATTTGCTTGTTAGTCTGCAACCCTTTGGGCTCCCCTGAAGGCAGACAGTGTGGCATATTAATCATGTTGTGCCTCCAGCCATCACTGTAAATGGGCTTCAATCTGTAGATGCCCTAAGCATTTATAACATAAATGCCAACAGCTCAACAACAGCTACAGATAGTACTCCAAGAGGAGACGATGTATGCCCTACCAGTGCCTCCATCTCTGCTCGGTGTTCAGGTACCCTGAACACCTGCCATAGGCTCAGAAGGCACTCTGTCTGCCTTCCCACAACTTTCCTCCACTGTACACCAACTGCTGGGTTACAGCTGAGGCAATGTGTATTGCAACCATTTAAAATAACAAAACTATAGAAACATACCTTTAAAAGCCTTTCCTTTACTGCTTTTCCAGCACCAGGGATGGTTTTGTTATATTCTTTGCTGAGGAAGTCACTGACACCAGCTCTGTTGTCCCCAGAGCAATTCTTAATGTCAAGAAAAGTCCCCATGTTCTTGCTGAGGGAAACTGCAAAGCCAGGCACAGCAGGGTAGGGCTTGTACCTTCACAGTGGTTTTAACTCAGATCTGAATGTTGCCTCTATGTGTTCCCTACATGGTCAATGAAGGGAAGGAGAATCAGAGTGGGACTACTTTGACTCACTTTTTATTTTTGAGCTATAAAACACAGGCTACATGCTGAAGCTTTAAAAGAGGCAGCTGTGAACAGAAGTGACAAGGGAACACAGCACACAGATGACAGTCTTGCTTTTCACTTACAGGAAGGCAAAACTTGCTGGAATGTACAAATACTTGCTTGAGGACCAAGTGCTTGAAAGTCATTTGTCATCATCTATTAGACACACATGATAAATGCTGACACAAAGGGTAAAGGCTGCTTTGAACCAAATAGCAAAATTCCTCTGAACACCTACTGGCAACACCAGTAGTGGATCACAGCCCTTTCCAACCCGTCTAAGAGGCTTTCCCCCTTTGGTGATGAGTGAAGTGTAAACGGACTAGCAAGACAATGAAAAAATTGGGTCTGGGCAGCTCTGAAATACATCCTGGTTTAAAGATTTGTAATAGAAATGTTGCTCTGAGTTAATGGGAATGTCTGTGTGTGAAAGCACCAGAAGAAAACCAAGGCAAGGGCTAAGTGTAGTAATAACCAAGTGATCAAATTTGTTAGCACTGGCAAAAGTGTCATTTGTATCAGAAAAAAGATGCAATGAGTTCAGCAGATCACACGTACTCCAGCAACAGGAAGATGGCAACCAGGTACCACACATCACATATACAGATGTGCTTCTATAAGATACCCGAAATGAGGAAGCATAAAGAAAGGGCAGCAACTTTGAGATATATGGAGAGTGGAGTCAGCACAATAACTGTTTACTCTTAAAGGGAGGGAAAGAACTGCCCAAAACTTAGTTCACTGTTGCTCACCAAGCAGAAAGGAGAGACATAGTGAGGATGTAATAGTGTCAGCTGTCCTCCAGCTCTGGACGAGTGATCTTGTCCAGATCACCTTGAGAGACATGTCTTGGTGCCTACAAGTGTGGGTGTGAGACTATGCAAAGTCAACTTAGAAAAGCCAAACAAAATAAAAAAAACCCTCCTCAAAAAGATCTCAAGCTGAGTTTTGTCACATCAGTCTCCAATATAAGAAAACCACATCACTCAGCAACAGGAAAATCAGAGCCAGTACAGCCAGTGTCCTGGGTAGGAGCACTGTGTTGGTGGGATTGCATGGCAGGCCTGGGAAATGGCAGCTATGTGCTGTTTCCTTTGCATCAGGACTCAGACTGGACACTTGAAATGGAAAATTAAGCAGCAAATTCTTACAGCTTCTGAAACAGAGATAAATGTTTCCCTTGGAACAGAGCCTCAGCATGACAAGTGATTTTTTCTGACATTTTGAAACAGAAGCATTTCTTTTTGACATTTTCAGAATGATGGCTTTTTTCCCCATTTTTTGCATTCAAATGATACTTCTAATTAAAAATCAATCTAAGTGGAAAGCAAACTATGTCAAGAAAAATGGGCAAATAAGCCCCCTCCCCCTCTCCACCTGTGCATCCTTCCCATCCCACCACTCCTGCACAAGGCAAATACTGTATTACAGATCAAACAGAATGTTTTCTGTTGGTCTCAAAAGAAACATTTCTGGTTTTCCGTGCTGCTGAAATGAGACTATCTGCATTCACCCTTGTGCAGGAGCAGATGTTTCGGAGAAAGATGCAGGAATCTATTTACTGCAGTGTTGCCCCAGCCATACCAGATCAAACCATGTGTCTTTGTGCTGAACCTTGAAAATGAAAAGATGTCTAAAGAGAAATATGTAATTTACCCCCATGGGCTGCACAGAGCTGCATCTAGAGAACCCAGGAGGCTTTCAGTGCTTGAGACTGGTGCTCTCCCTACAGACCTGTACATTGAGATATGTTACTCTTTAATCCACAGAAGGAGTGTGCACCACACACAACCGTTCATATTTGCCTCCTGCAAAATTTCTCATTTCTACCTTGACTCTGGTACCAGGGACAGTTTGATACTTGGGGCCAGGTGAAGGCAGCACAATGTACCTGGTAAAAATGACCGCTGATTCCCTTTTCATCTTGTCCCTCCTTCCCAGCATTTCCAGCCTGGGTGAATTACTGGTTGAGAAAGCAGCGATCTCAGTCCCACCTGCCAGCAAAGCTTGGCTCAGTTCCTCTTGAGCTGACCTGCCCACCTGTCAACACATTGCACCCTCCCAGAGCACGGTCACTGAGCCCCTCTAGAGCAGATTTAGGCTGGGTAAGTGAAGCCAAAGCACTCAGAGGGATACAGCCCCATTCACACTATTGGGATAAGGCCAAAGGTATCCACAGGTCTCCAAGAGAGACATTTGTCAGTGAAAATCTTGCTACTTAACTCCTGAGTGTCAGTTTAGTCTTGCAGAGCAGCTTTCTAGCAGAAGAGAGTCCTGTGATACAGCATTTGGATCTATATTTGTGCACAGATAGGGAAGTTCATCCACTCTATGTATAGAAAACTAAACATGTCGTGTGTGTCAGCTGCTTTTTCTGTATGTGCTCCCATACCCACTGTGACAAATATAGGCTGTGTTACAGAGTCGTCCCCTTCTCCTAGACATCCTAGACTTATGCTAATGTCTGGTTGGTTGCCACCGTGGCTGCATCCCACAAGAGGGAAGAGCCAACACAATCGTTCCCCAAAACATGTCTTCATCTAACCCTGCATAACCCTCTATGAGTCAACATCACCTAGTTCTCATCATGCAAAAGTACATTTTTGACTGTGCAGTCAATGCAAGCATCTGGTAGAAAATTCCACCCAGACAGAATTCAAGCAGAAATTTTAAGGGGATTATATTTGAGTAAACCTGATGTTTTTCTCAACCCATAATAAATGTTCAGCTTTATATTCTGGGATTATCTAGCCCCTTCACTTTAATTACTTCCATTGGACATTGGTTAATTTCTACACAAACCTGGTTTTTCTAAGCAAGTATTGAATATTTTCCATTATAAAATTTCTGCATCAAAAACTTTCCCAGTTTGTCTTCTTGTGGCCTTAGGATTTAGTCTGCATATTAAATGTAATTAATGAAATATGTAAAATATAAAATTTAATCACCCTAATTATAATTTTATATAATAAACATATTTAATAAATAATATTTTAAAAGCCTAATTTAATAAGTGCTCCAGTGGTCCTCAATTTTTGAGTAGCTTTTCCCTTTCAGCCTTTCACACAAATGACCACGGTACCTTTTCTGAAATCCTGGTATAGCGCAGTCATGCAATAAGGTGGGCTGACAGATTTCTTGATAGGTTATTTTTAATCTGGATTTGTGGTGCAAACAAGGGAGAGGGTGGTGGTGCCTGTACTGGCATTGCTGCCAAATATAACGCTCCTGGAATGACACCTTAGTTGTACTGTGAAGGTGCTTCAGACTTGCAGGATCTGGCAGATGTAAGCCTGTCACTGAGGCCCAAAAGAGAAGAGCAGTCTCTACCATAAGCTCCATGAAAGGAGCAGGAGGTATATTCTCTTTATGGAGAGGTGGAAAATGAATGAAAGGGACCAGTGGGAAGGCCTCATATGTAAGAACATTGGAAATACCCTACTGGTCCATCTAGCCCAGCCCAGCACGGCGTCTCCAACAGCAGATGCCACTGGCAGGGAGAGCGTGAGCCTGGCGGCTCTCCATCACCCCCTGCACGCCCCTCCAGCAGCCACAAGTGTGGGACCACAGAGGGGACATCCCTGCCTCATCCTCCAGCATCCACCAACAGACATATTTCCCACGAATTTGTCTGGTCCCTCTCTGAACCAGCTGCTGTCGGCAGCTCCCACGGCTGCCCAGTGCAGCTCATGACCTGCCGCATAAAGAACTTCTCAGCTGTCTTACACCATTTCTTATGAGTTGTAATGAGCTGAATGTCCTAGTATGGCAGGATTGGGTGAGCTGCTCCACTTTCAGCACATCTCCGGCTTTCAGGATTTTGTGAACCTTGATCACATTACCTTCCTCAATATTTCCTTCTTCAAACTGAAGTCTCAGCCTTTTTAGTCTTTCTTTGGAAAGCAACTCTCCCTTCTCTAGACCATTTTTGCCTTTGTCTGTTCCTGCCTGGCATGCAGAGACCTGAACTGCAAGATGTAGGCATTGAAATGAGGGTGTGACATGGCTTTTTATAGGGCAGGGTGTGCCCTTTGTCCTGTTCTCAATGCCTTTCCTGGTGATGCTCAAGATTATTTTTTTTTTCACTGTCACTGCACACTGAATTAATGGTGTCAATGATGTTCCCAAGATCACTTTCCTGAGTTGTAACTATCTGTTCCTGTCTCTGTATTGTTTAAATATCGTCTAGATTATTTTTCACTAGATGAATTCCCTTATATTTATCTATGCTTAAGCTCATCTGCTACCTATTTGCCCAAGGTGGGTTTTGTGAGATCTTTCCAGAGGTTCTCACCATCCACAATCAGTGTAGCATTAGACTACTCAAGAGAGCTTAAAACAAATTTTTTTGCATTTTGTTTTGTGATATTTGGAGTCACATATCTTAAAATAAAGGTGGGAAAGTTTTAAAGCTTTAATAATTTAAAAAGACAAATCAGGCTTTTGAAATTGCTGAGGCAAGTGATCACCCTTAGCTAATTGGTGTTGGGATGTGAATCTCACACCTGAAGAAAAGCAGGTTTTATCTAATAATCATTCTTGAGGTAGGAAAGACTAAGCATGATCCCTTGCATTGGGAAATTCAAACTAAATAGTGGGTCTTTGTAACATCCAGAATAACTACTGTGAATTCTACACTACAGGGTCAGAGCAGTGAGAAGGTCTTGCTATCTGCTACAGGCAGTCACATAGGTTGTCACCCATGATGAGCAGCATGACACTGCAGCATGTGGGGAGCAGCTATTTCTCCAAACAGTTTAATAATCAAAAGATTAAAAAAAAAAAAAAGGCTTTAAGTGCTACAGCTATGTTTTGGAAGATAAGTAGCTGCTCATCACAGAGTAACTTGTTTATCTTCCTATTCTCCTTGTCTCTAACACACTGCTTTGTTAAAATACTTGCATCATCACTCCCAAGCATGTATAGTTCACAGAGTTCCCAAACAGCTGAATTGATTTTCTGGGTGTAGGCTTGGGACAAGGCTTAGACTTGAAAATATCAGTTTATAACCAAAGAAACCCAGCATATACAAAACTGAGCTGGAGCTTTCTGAGGGAAAAGGATTATCAGTTCAGTCAGACCCAGAAAGAATCAATATCAACCAAACATCTTAGTTCTATAAAAGATGAATACTTGGAAAAAATGCATCAATGTCTATAAATAAAGCTCTCAAGCCCGTACTGGGGAATCAGCATGCTTGGGTGCCTCTCTGAAATGCCTCTACGCTAATGCATGTAGGACAGGGATCAGAGGCAGAATCAGAAATGTGTGTACAGTTACAGGGCTATGACCTCTTGGGATCACAGAGACTTGGTGGGATGGCTCACACAAATGAAGTGCTGCAATGGATGGATAGAAGCTCTATAGGAAGGATAGGCCAGAAAGGTGAGGAGGGGGTTGCCCTTTACATGAGAGAGCAGCAAGAATGCAGGGAGCTCTGCCTGGGGATGGGTCAGGTGCCAGCTGAGAGCCTATGAGTCAGGTTTAGTGGGCAGACAAACATGGGTGCTGTTGTAGTGTCTATCCACTATAGACCTCCTGATCAAGATGAAGTGGATGAGGCTTTCTTCAAACAACTGGAAGAAGCCTCACGTTCACAGACCGTACTGGTCAGTTTTAAGCGTTCCTCTGCAGTGGATCTTGCACTCTCATCTTCTGCCTGTACCTGAAGAAGACATCCACAATTCCCCCCATTCATGATAAAAATCTCTGAACCATGATGGTAGAGCCCACAGAAGTAAGTCATGGTGTTGAAGGAAAACAGGACAGTGAAGGGATGCAGCTCCCAAAGGCTATGCTGCATGAAGAACTCAGTAGAAAGAGAGGGTGGGCTGTCTAAGTGTGAAACAAGCCATTGCACAAATAACCCCAGTGCTGAGCAAGGAACAGAGCCAATGGGCAGCAGGCAGGGATGGACAGAGAGACCTGACAATGTCCTCATCCCCTCAGACAACCATGGCAGGTGCTGCCCACCTCTCCCTGCTGGCTGGTGGACTGGGAATTGCCCTGGCACTCGTGCAGATAGATACTGCAGCTGAGCCAATATGGATGCGGTATGGTCTTATGGCTCCCCCAAAAGGAGATACTATCCCAGGAGGTGGGTTGGCACTACCAGCTCTGGGAAAACCTGGTGCAGAGCCTGTTTCAACTTCCAGCTCACCACTCTGCTCCCATGAAAGCTCAGTCAACCAGATCCTGTGGAAACCACTGTGAGCTTTCATTCCTTGTGCATGGATAGACCTACGCACCCCAGAATCTGTAAACATGATTTTTAGACTGGATCTGCCTAAGCTAGGAAATGTCTGTCTGCTCCTATACTGCTAGACAGATGGGCCTCTCTCACTGGGTGCAAAGCATTTGGTGCCACTAAGGGTAACATACCAGAATCTGACTTTATCTGGTTATCTGGGATGTTCTCTGCCACAGCAGAGCTGTGATAAAGCTGGATCTCATATCAAAGATGTCATTTTGCATACAAACATGCTCACAGGCAGATAGGATAAATTAAAGAAGTGAAGCAACTTGCCAATCAGCTAGCCATGAGAGCTACCCCGGCCTCTTCCAGTGAGCGAGTCAGAGCATGTGGACTCAAGACTGTATGAGGCATCTCCAGAGAACACAGCAAGAAGAGCAGGCTAACATGTTCTGCCCAAGAAAACTCGCTCTGATAATCTGGATGCATGCCATCTAGTTTGTGCTGAAAAAAACTTCAAAACGTGAGAAAAATGGGCTTTTTGTTTGACTGGGATTTTCACAGGCTTTAAAGGAGCAGGAGGCTTTGATCTCACTAACTGCTTCGAGTGACTTGCAAACTTTTCAGTCCTGCAAAACATCCAATAGGCTGGAACTTGCATGTTCAGGCTGTTAGAGGGGTATGAATGATCATCTCTAGGTTTCTAAATACCAAATTTTTCCACATTGAGGGGGGTCAAGCACTGGAACAGGAGCCCAGTGAGGTTGTGGAGTCTCCATTCTTGAAGAAATTCAACATGCAAGGCCCTCAGCAACCTGATTTAATTTCAAAATTAATCCAACTTCAAAGCTGGCCCTGCTTTAGGGAGGTTGGTTGGACCAGATGGCCCCCAGAAATCCCTTACAACCTATATTATTCTGTAATTCTGCAATTCATAAACAAATAACAAATAAAACTAATGAATCAGTCATTCAGGTTTGAAGTCCCAAGGGGTTGCACTGGGAGTAATACAAGGCTGTGATGGAGATTGCTTTGTATGATCTTTTTCTCCAGTAGTTCTTGCCAAAATCATTGCCATCACTCATTGCTCTTGTGCCAGAGCCCTCGTCACACAGGACTTTCCTCAAACAGTAGCCTCAGTTAAAGCTATATGCAGCTCCCTCTGTGTGAGGTTTAGCACATTTGACAAAATGTTGGCTTGCGCTTCTCCCACTGACAAAAAAATGTAGTTAGAACTGCCTTTTAAAAATGATTTTTTCTGGCATAGTGAAGAGTAATTAAAATACGACATTTCTGTAAATTGGTCATTGTATAATTGGAAGCTTAAGGTCAATGTATTTTTAGTATAACAGATGAAGTCATCTCCATCTTTCCATTTAACAGTAGGAAGAAGACTGCACAGCTACAGAGGAAAAATAAATGGGTTCTCAGGAATATTCAGTGAATTGGATGTTGCAAAGTTTCCCCTGTGTTAAATTAGTACAAATTCCCCGCCAAGTCACCAACAGCTCTCAGGATAAGACAAGGAGAGTTCCACCTCTACCAGCTGCACATTTCTACTTGCAGCTGTGTTTCACAAAAAGGTGAAGATCCCACTTTTCTTCCCAGACATCTGATGAACTCTAAGAATAGGGAGCAATTTTAAGTCTGGTGGAGCACAGTTCTCTAAAGCAACAGATCCTGCCTGTCACCAAGTGGTCTCTTGCCATATAAATGCCAGGTATTTCTTCTTTTAGTTCATAATAATCCTATGCCCTGATATCTTTTGCAACCAAAGCCTCTCACATTAAGATTTTTGAGTCTACTACATCCTCTTATGCTTCAGTTTTTCCATATTTAAGGCAGGTAATTAAAGTTTATTTTATTCTTTGAGCTTGGGCCCACTGGTACCTCAGCCAGAGTGGCTTAAAATGGGAATTTCCAGGACATCCTGACACCACTGACTAGGTCTGTGTGGTCTGTTTCTAACTAGTAACTATTTAAGAACCTCAAATGTCTGACTACTCCCTTGTAAACGTCTAAAGTTAGATGAGCCCACCCCTGGTACTTGAAGCCCAGACTACACTGTGCTGATAGCCACGGCAGACTTACCAGCATGGACCCTACAGGACATGGGTCAGCTTTGAGGCAGTGTGACAAATTTCTTCCTATGCTTCCCTGTCACCACTGGGCCAGGCGGGGCCTGCTGCTGCTGCAGAGCCAGGGGAAGGCGTCTTTCACACAGCCTTGGGGCCGGTGCCAGCTAGTCCCACCTCTGTCTCCCTGTCCTTGGCCGGTGACAGGCACATCATCTAACTTCAGATAACCACGGCAGAAACACCTGCAGCGCAGGCAGCCACCTTGGGCATCCTTTGCAGCCAGGAGACAAACATGCACAGTTAGGACGTGATTCACCTCTTGTACCTCAGCTATCTGTTCTTGTAGGACTCATTCTCCAGATCCGGTGACTAGATTTCCACTGGCAGCAGCAAAGGAAGTGTAGCTTGGATCTAGACGAGGCCAAGATCCCCCTTGTAGATATTTAGGCAGGATTAAATGATCTCTCTCCTGTAGGAGGAAATCCCTGCTGAAAGCTGAGTGGGATATTAGCACGGCAGGGCATGTGGTACCAACAAGGTGGGCTTCACGTGATTGCAAAAGGGGCCCTGCTAGGTGCACAAGATGGACAGGACTGGTGGGACACAGCCAGGGCCCCCACAGGTGCATACTTTTCTGAGCAGTGGGACTATGGAGAGGAAGATCCAGGATGGTGTGCTATCACAGGGGTAGATATTGGGAATGTCCAAAAAAGCAGTGGCAAAACAGCCTTTGAAAAACATCAGTGTCTGTCCTATTACTGGTACTTTACATGTTTTCCTCTGGAAAAGAGCTGATGCATAGTGCTTGCCTGGTGTGAACCATGGCTGTCTCCAGGAGGAATGGACTGTGTGGCAGAGCTTCCACCACAAGCTCTTGCCTCAAGCCTTTGCTTGTTCACCTCCTGTTGCTGCAGTGAGACCTCCCCTTCTGTACCAAGAACTACACCTATCATTTGTCATTACATAATAGCACTAACTACATCAAGATCTAGCCTTTGGACACTCCACAGCTACTGATAGACAGTACTGCATTTATAAATAAAGAGTCATTATTGATCAATACAAGGGACAAGATCCTTATGGTGAAGCCCCACAATGGCTCAAGAATTACACTTCAGTCCAAACCATATTTTTTCTAGTTAAAAGCCTTTTTTTTTAACTGATTAAAGTAATTTTTAAAATAATTATTGAAGAGGCTCCAAAATAAAAGGAGTACAAGTGGAGTTACAGGAAAGAAGTATGTCCATTTAAATGATAATGTTCTCCTGGGAAAGTACCTGTGGAGCAGCCACAGGGAGCAGGGAGCTCCTCTGGTGCCCTGGTTTAGATGGTCCTTCTGTTCAACACAGGCCTGTTCCATCTAACTCTGACTTGCCTGCACTGTGCAGGATGCTCTGGCACCTGGATGACCAGATGACCAAATTTTTTCATGGAATTAGAGCTATGGGAAGCAATTACAGCCACTCCTTTTCATTTACTTCTCTACCAAGTTCACAGCCTGATGGTTTCAGAGTGAGATGCTCTAGAGCTTGACATTTAACTTGAGCTGATCATCCCTTTTTTACCCTCTGTCAGAGCAAAGGATGGGCTTGTTGCAGGAACATGTTTGCACTGCATAGGAAATATTCACACCCTGTTAGCAGTAGAGTGAATCAGAAAGAGTTTTGTGGGAGTGAGGCTCCAACACAGCCTAGGGATTGAGAGTGTGTGCAGAAGAATGATATTTTGAATGCTACTGTCCCAAAACGATTGAGATGATGTAAAAATTCTTTTTCCTGTCTGCTTATGGAGGAAACCCCATGAAATATAGTAAGCCTTCGTGGTTTGTCACTCCAAAGTCAGGCAGTGCAAATATCTTAAGGCATCATTTTGATAGAGGTTTATCATAGCTACATGATTCTTTATGGAATATATTTCTCACACGTCCTAAAGCAGGTGGGGTTAATCTCATGTAACTCTATATAATCCTCTTGATTATTACCAGAGGGACAGATCAACCTCATCCTCCTGAGGGTTGCTCAGTTGTCTGCTTTTGAATGTCCAGGTAACCACCTCAGATATATTTGTTTCTGCTGACAATAAAGCAAGTCCAGAAGACCGGCTCAGACTGAGACAACTAGCTCTTGGATGCCTGTGGCTAGCTGTGGTGAGATGTTCTCTTGCACTGCTTCTTGGGGTACCCTCAGGATAAGGACCATCTGCTCCAAAAGCAAGAGTCTCTATGGCTGGATTTGCTCTGACACTTGACTGCAGTGCTTAAGTTAGCTAGGACACTGGAAAGAGACTGAGTACTTCTAGCCGATGATTCAGATCTCTCATCTGCCCTCCCAGGGAGACAGCTGTGCTGCCATAGATGTTCCTCTCAGTCATTTACATGTTGCGTTACTGGCAGCTCAGCCAGGACTGAGCTCTCTCCACTGCTCGTGAGACGAGTGGGTTTTGTTCTTTAGGAAGCAGCTTTGAACCCTCCTGCCAGCAAGGAAAAAAAAGAAAAATTGCCTTGGGAAAGTGACCCTTGCAGGATACTCTTCAAACTGGAAGCAGCTTGTTCTGGCCTTGTTCACAAAGATTGAGGTGAAGGGGGTAGGAGGAGGTTCAGGTGGATGTTGTGACAAGTGTGTGCCTAGGAGGGTGGTCTGTAGTTGTGATAAGGGACTCTGCCATGGCCTAGCAGCTTCCAGACAGAAAGTACAGTCTATAACTGGTCTGCCAGAGGAGTTATCACATGTCTTTCGCTTACCTCCTTCTCCCAGTGAAGCATGGCATGATGGTGAGATCACTGGAATGTGCATTAGAGAAAGGGTTTTAATGGGTGGGTGAGAGAGAGTAATTTTTGCCCTTTCAGATGTGCACTCTTTTTTTTTCTTAACTCTCTGCCTTGAATTTACCATTTCTCACTTTTACCATTCTTTTCAAATTGTATTGTCCAGCGTTGGAGTCCATCTGAGTTTGTCACAGGTCATTTTTCTGGACTTTTTAAAAAGAGAAAAATGTTTATACCCCAGAAGAAGCTATTTATTAATATAGATACACTGTCACAGCAGTACATCATTTCTCCCCCCCCCCCCCCAAAAAAAAAGTAAAAGGGTGATCTATGGACAAGAAAAGAAAGTGGTAATTGTGAAACAATTGTTTTTCCAGCTCTGCTACAGATGGTCAATATAAAAATAGAGATCTTTCCTCTCATGAAGGAATTGTTTTCAGTTAAATACCCTATTTTCAGTGGTTATCAGTGACTTCACCCCTTAGCTATCTCTACCAGTGTGTTGGCTGGACAAGGAATAGCAGACCTGTTCCATGTTGTCCTTCACTCTCTGGCAGCTTCTCCTCTTCCAAGGACTACAGAGAGGCTCACAATCATGGCAGGCTTCTGATGGTCAAGCTAAAGCACTTTGCTAAGAACTGTGGTTTGTGCTGCCTGAGATCCATTTGATGCCCTAGGGATCCAACCTGGAAGAGTCACCCCTTTCTTCTTTCAGAAGGATATTTACTTTGCTCATTGAAGATATCTTCCTCTAGATGTTGACAAGTCATTGCAAGGAGCAAATATTTAGGGTAAACATCAAGAACTGCAAATGCAAAAGGGTAACTAGCTTATTAGAAATTGAGTGAAATACAGAATAACATCACCCGTCTCACAAAAGTCCCCAAACTGCTTGCACTGCAGCAGCATTTGATGCAGCAGAGACCTGTCAGTTACTTACAGTGTCATTTACATGCTTCGTTAAGTCTTGTTCTAGTTCTAATGATCATGTAACACAAAACAGACTGGTTTGCATTTTCTTGCTAATTGCTCCTCAGAGGCAAGTTATCTTAGGCAAGCACAGATGATTTCTACAGCTGATGGCATAATCCCCATAGCTTCTGTTTTCTTTGACACATCTGAAGTGACAGCAGCCTGCCTGCTCAGGAAAGTGAACCTCACATAGCACAGAAGCACAGCCCTTGTCTAACAGGAAGATTATCTTGACTCTTCTCTCTCTTCACATATCTATAGATTTCAGAGAAGCTGAAGCTGAGAATCTCTCTGGAGTTCCTCACCCTAATGATATACCTCTTTCCCTCTTGGGGAGCACTCTGTGCAATTTCTTATCCTGGAAAATATCTGTTCTGGAACTGTGATTCCTTGAAACAGAGCAGGATTCTGGCACAAGCATGGTTAGTTGCAGGCTGGGGTTTCTGCATGACTATGCCAGAATCTCTGTTATAGTTACAAAGAATTTATTTCAGGAAAAGAGGATGCTGACAAAGCATTTCCTACAGGTCCTTAACTCTCTGACCTGTTATTGTAAGCTTTTGGCCCATTACTTGAGTGCCTAAATGAACAGCAAGCTGGTTATTAGCAGTCTCATTTGCATACCTTGTTCAGATTCTGCAGGTTTCACCAAGAGAAACTATGAAACAAAAGAAATGCATGAACATGTGTGTCTCCTTGGAGGTTAGACATGGATGAGTTACCTGTTTTCCATCACAGTCCTTTTGAGATCCAAACAAAGGGCATACTCTTCACCATCGGTGCTGAGGGGTGACCCAGAAGCCCCAGGGAGAGCTGGATGGCAGCTCTGTGGATCTGGGAGAGGCCTGACTAGCCAAAATGTTCCTTTCTAATTATCCAAAGTCCTGCAGGCAGAACTGCTAGAAAAAGTTATGTTTAGCAGATGGCTGGCAGGGTAAGCTGTCTCTCTGAGACCAGGTCTCACCAAGAAGGCACCTTGAAAAGCATCCTAGAAATTGAGACACTCAGACAGACATACTGTGAAACAGAGATTGAAGACGTGTTTTAGTAACTTTTTGTTTCCAGGGATTCATCTGTAAGTCTGACCTAAGACAGTACTAGAGCAGTCTTTTCTGGTAAGTCGTTTCCAGAGGCAGCAGATTAACATGGCAAGTTGCAGGGAGGCAGGTCTGAAGAAGTGGTAGGGAAAGAAGCTCAGGAGAATATTTCCCAGTGCTTTTTAGAGTGGAGTTTTGTTTTGCTATCAGCTGAGATTCAGAAAAGCTTTTCCTCTGGTGGAGGCAAACCAGCACCCTTCTGCAGAGAAGCACTCAGACTTCCACCTAAAATTATAAAATAATATTTTTTTGTGGCTTTGAAGTATGGGTGGCCTGGACAGATCTGCACAAGTGCTCAGTCTCCCGTCACCATGTTTCCTGTGTGATACTCCCACTACAACCTTTCCTCTCCTCACTGCAAAGCTCTCCCAACCTCTACCCAACTGCAAAGCCAAATCAAGACTCCAGTGATAAGGAAAAGCCCAAGAAAAAGCATGACCAACAGACCTGGGGATGATAATAGAAAACTAAGCAGACTTTCCCACTGTATTTGGTCAGACAAAAGAAGCTTTTGGTAGGTAGTACCTTCAGATAAGTCGTGTAGCAGGAAGGCATCACATCTGTCTCTCAGCTCACCTGGATTATTGCTCTTTTCTCTGTGTGAACCACCAGAAAAGCATTTTACTGAATAACTGTTCAGCAGAGAGCAACAAAACTGGGCTTGTGGTATGTTCTTAACTCTAAAGCAAGAAATCTCTGTGCTGGAAATTTTGAGGGAGCAATGGAAAGTGTGCCAGTGTGTCTTTAATTGCCTGAATAATACTAGCATGATTTTCTTTCCACTCTGGATGCAGAGTATGAAATACAGTAATTATGAACAGAAGCCAGTGATCCAGCTAGTTCCAGTGAAGCAGAAGTTAATGAGAGGGTTCAGCAGTAGGAAGAAAACCCAAACTGACAAATTGCTCCTTAACATTTAACACAGCTTCTCACACACAGGACAGTTACTGGGAGCAGACAGGACATTTTCACCTGAGCAATCACTTCTGCAGTAAGAACAAGCAAGCAGAGGCCCATGAGATGGCATGTTCCAGTGCCTCCGGTGGGTGGGCTCTTCCTTTCCTCTGATCCCTTTCTTCTCAGATGACTTGTTCGTGCTGTGGGACTGGAAACTGTCCCTAAGCTCCATGATGGAGCCAAGGTAGCTCTGAGACTCTTGCACTCAGGAGGTATTGGAACCTCTGTCCAAGCAAAACCTGCTGCACTGTGCCTTGCCCTCCTGCTCCCTACTCTGCTCTTTCCATGAAGTTTTCTGGAAATTGGAAGAAGCATGCTTAGTTTGGGACAGCAGAGGAGGTGAGGGAAAGCCCAATCTGCCTCCAGACCCAATCCCAGCTGAGACACAGTGTAACAGCACTCATTGTCCCTGCCCTGGAAGGGGGCATGGGTTAAGCCAGCACCACAGCACAGTTGCACTTCTAGTGGCAGCTCTGCAGAGACACGTAAAGCAGAGAAGACTGATATGCCAGATACTGTGAAATCATCAACACTAATCAAACTCTGGTGTTTGTGTCACAGATTTGGAATCACAGTATTACCATAACATCAGGAAAGAGGTCATGTCCACAGGCACGACAGAATTTCTAACTCAAAGAGAGCAGTGGTCCAGCTCTGTTCTTCATACACACCACTCCCTCCCCATCCAGGAACCTGCTTCCATGACAGAATCCCCTTTGCTTTGCTGGCTGTAGCTTCACCCCGCTCAAGGGAAACTTCCACCAGGAGTCTCCTGTTTCCCATGGAAAGACCAGCAGTGGTGCTACGTCTGAGGAAACGGTGACTGTGGCTTCTCTCACCATGAGCAGGAGAGAATGATGGACTGGGCTTTTTGCACCATATAAGAGTCTAGCAAAGGAGGAAGACCAGGGTGAAGGGCCAGCTTGCCAGACAAACACCCACCCATGCTCCAGGCTGAGCAGCATATTGGTGCTCTGTTCTTGAACCGCCTCACTGGAGGTTTGCTTGCTGGCTTGCTTCTCTGGACAGTGTTTGCTGGTAGGTCTGGATCAGAAAAATTTGGAGAAGCCTATTCAAGGTAGCAATCCTGTCTTGATCCTCCCTTGCTGTAATGCAAAGGATGGTTGGTGGGCCGGGGTGTATGCCCTCCCTGGTACATGGTTCCCAGATGGCACATTAAAGCAGTGGTGTTAAGTGCAGAGCTCCAAATGAAGGCGGCTGTTGTTCTTTCTGCTCTTCTGCAGGGGCCGTGCTGGGGACAGAGATACACCGGAGGATGCCCCAGTTGTACTTTGGAAGCAGTGGATGAAAATGGTGAGGTTTTTCCAGTCCAGAGCTCCCCTTAGCAGTGAACTCACCGGAAGGTGCAGTTACCCAAAACCGAGGAGGACCTAGATCAGATCAGTCACTTCCTGGGAGAGTCTACTTCTCACTGACTTTCCAGGGTGTTTAGGTGACTCATTCAGATGGCTGCAACGTAGACACGTAAAGCAAGCGATGTGAATCCTGCTTCATGAGAAAAGCTAAAAAAAGCAAGAGCAGAACAAGTGAAGATAAACAAGCAAAGAGGGTGTGACTTCACCCACAGCAAGGACGATGAATTAAAATCTTGGCAGGGACAGTGGTGCTCTACCCAGGGCAGTAACTAGCAACATGCCAGTGCTTGTTTTAAAAGGAAGACTGATTGTAAGCCCTGTTCCTAGCTAGAAGCAGGAATCAAAACAGGGAAATGGAGCACCACTCATTTTCTTTACTTTGTGCAACTTGTAAGGAAACTCACTGTGGGAGAAAGCCCTGCCAAGAGCCAGGATCCCTCCATTGGGAGAACAGAAGTGTCTACAGACTGCCGGATAACTGCTAAGGAGCTTTCCTGCATCACGGAAGATCTGAAGCATTTTCAAAGTGAACATTTTCTAGGAATATAGCACATAGCCCACTGACATTGAATATGCATGACTGCAGCCTCAGTATTCCTACAATAAGGGAGTGATGGGTGAGTATCCAAGTGCCCCAGGCAGCTGCAGTGCCATTTCAACTCACCCACTTTTTCAGGAGATTTTTGCCATTGGTAAAATGCCTGCTGTGTGTGCAATTGTTAGGGCAGGCACAACAAATACAAGAAGGAAGTAATAATTAGAAAATATCCTTTAGACATTGTCCTGGTTTCAGCTGGGATAGAGTTAAGTGTCTTCCTAGTAGCTGGTACAGTGCTGTGTTTTGAGCTCAGTATGA
>JANZLQ010000022.1:8263846-8278452 GCA_026212715.1 Elanus axillaris
CGATCTGGTGGGGGGGTGGAGTGAGTGAGCAGCTGCGTGGTGCTTAGTTGCTGGCTGGGGTTAAACCATGACAGACATTTACCTGACAGTGGTCTATCTCCTACCCACTCTGATTTGCTTTGTAGATTTCACCTTGCTCCTGGGCAATATTCACATATAAGTGACCAGGGGAACTGTTGGGCCAAGTTCAGCTCAGCAATTATAATTCTCTGAGAGTAGCACCTGGAGACCTTATTCTGGATTACGGTCCCCTTGTACTTAATCCTTAAGCAATGTAATATAAGGCAGTCATTACCTCCACAGACATCACTTGAGTGGAGAGGAGAAATGCATGCTCCACGGGTCAGTGCTAGTGTTTGCGCCATCTCTGTGAGATCCCACCTTTTTCTAGCAGAGCCTAGCCCCAGGGCAGTTCTGCCTGCCCAATTCCAGTTTATCTCCTGACTGGAACTAGGAAGCACAGATGGAGCACTCTGAGTTTGGAATTGGTCTGATTTTGGATCCACTTATTTGAGCCAACTTTATCTCCACCAACATTGCCTCCAGTGTCTTTGGATTCTCCAAAAGGAGTAGCCCTTTGCCTGGCCTGGGTGCTGTTCTTCAAGGGCTGTGCAGAGCCAGCTGCTACCTTCACAGGTCATCACAGTCCTGAGGAGGAGCTGTGGGCCAAGCAGTTTTATTCCTAAGGCAAAATAAACAGTATCTCCTTCTTTATTTGACATTTAAATGTTCTTTTAATGCTTAGCTCTTTTTTTTTGCTATGCTTAAAGGTTTCAGAGGTATTTTAATCCACTGCTATGAAAATGAACAATGTCTTTATCTGTTGAACTTCATGAGCAAAGCATTTATCTATTCTAGCTGTCTGCTAGAATTTTAAAGGAAGTAAATTACTAAATTCCTTAGGCACTAAAGCTCCATTGTGAACGGCCTCTGTATGGCTGGGGGCACTTGCTAAACTCCTTAGGAAAAAATTGAATCAGACCCAGGGGAAACATCCAAAATACCTTACTTTAATGACAACGCCAGCTACTGAAGCAATTATTTTGAAAGCATGGAATTTAACTACGTTATTAAAGTGAAAATAGCTCCATGGTTATAAAAAGGGAGATAGTAGTAGAAAAAAACCCAACCTCACTAACATCCATGAACAATAGAAAGCAGCCCAGGCTCAGATGTTATCTAAGGTATGATACAAATATAACACAAAAGCTCAATAAGTAGCCTGTTGTCCTTATGTCAACATTTACCTCACAATGAAACCAACCTGATTGCTTTGACTGTCTCTTTGTTCAGTGAACTAAATGAAGCTCTGCCTACCTCTGGGTGCAAGGGCTCTGGTTGCCAGACAGCCCCAGTACAGTTTCCCAGTGAAGTAAGAGGCCAGCTGCTACGTGGTAATGTCATGCCTGGAGGCTACTGCTATGGCTCTGGAGGGACAGTTGCTGCTGCCAAATGTTGGTCCCACTCTGGCTGGGCATATGGCCCTATGTTTTTCCTTTATTTTGCTTTTGATGGAGAGGACTTTTAAAAATATTCTAATTATAGGCACATTTCTAAGCATGTGAACAGATAGCCCACAGCTGGGTTGAAGCATGAACTGGAAGAGAAGAAAGGGCCGATGCCCATTACTTTTGCTGCATGTTCTTCTATGGGTCTTCTAGGGATGTGGAAGCACCATTTCCTCCTCAGCTGCCAGCAAAAATCTGGCCAGCTCTGTAGTTCTGGGAAGAAGCCAAATGGTCTACATGTAGCCACGCAGTCACAAGTGAGAATGTCACCCATGCACATAGCCATGAGTGGGCAGGTGGCTTTGTGCTGAGGAACTGCAGGGAGCCTGAAAAGAAGGAGCTTGTGCTCTGATGGTGGGACTGGGACCAACTGCACTGGTCAGTACGAGGCAGAATGGAACAATCTGGGTACTCCAAGGAGGGCTTTATTGATATAAATGAAGATGTGAATAAATGAATGCTAAAAAAGAAGCTCTCTACCGTGGACATCAGGAGAGCAAACTTTGGCCTCTTCAGGGATCTGCTTGGTAGAGTACCATAGGATACAGACCTGGAGGGAACAGGGGCCCAAGAAAGCTGGTTGATATTCAAGGATCACCTCCTCCAAGCTCAGGAGCGATGCATCCCAACAAAGAGGAAGTCAGGCAAAAATGCCAGGAGGCCTGCATGGAAGAACAAGGAGCTCCTGGACAAACTCAAACACAAAAAGGAAGCCTACAGAGGGTGGAAGCAAGGACAGGTAGCCTGGGAGGAATACAGAGAAATTGTCTGAGCAGCCAGGGATCAGGTTAGGAAAGCCAAAACCCTGATAGAATTAAATCTGGCCAGGGATGTCAAAGACAACAAGAAAGGCTTCTATAGGTACGTCGGTGATAAAAGGAAGATGAAGGAAAATGTGGGCCCTCTCTGGAAGGAAATGGGAGGCCTGGTTATCTGGGACATGGAGAAGGCTGAGGTAGTCAAATACTTTTTTGCCTCAGTCTGCATCAGCAAGAGCTCCAGCCACACTGCCCAAGTCACAGAAGGCAAAGGCAGAGACTGGGAGAATGAAGAACCACCCACTGTAGGATAAGATCACATTCAAGACCATCTAAGGAACTTGAAGGTGCACAAGTCCCTGGGACCTGATGAGATGCATGCGTGGGTCCTGAGGGAACTAGCAGATGAAGTGGCTAAGCCACTATCCATTATATTTGAGAAGCTGTGGCAGTCTGGTGAAAAAACCCTGACTGGAAAAGGAGAAACATAACCTCCATTTTTAAAAAGGGAAAAAAGGAAGACCCAGGGACCTACGGATCAGTCAGTCTCGCCTCTGTGCCCAGCAAGATCATGGAACAGATCCCCTGGAAACTACACTAGGGCCCATGGAAAATAAGGAGGTGACTGGTGACAGCCAACATGGCTTCACTAAGGGCAAATTGTGCCTCACAAATTTGGTGGCCTTCTATGAGGGGATTAGTATTGGTCTATAAGGGAAGAGAAACAGACATCTTCTATCTGGACTTGTGCAAAGCGTTTGACACTGTCCCACATGACATCCTTGTCTAAATTGGAGAGGCATGGATTTGATGGATGGACCACTCAGTGGATAAGGAATTAGCTGGATGGTCACACTCAGAGAGTTGCAGTCAACAGCCTGATGTCCAAGTGGAGACCAGTGATGAGTGGTGTCCATCAGGGGTCAGTATTGGAACTAGGGCTGTTTAACATCTTTGTTGGTGAGATGGACAGTAGGATTGAGTGCACCCTCAGCAAGTTTGCTGAGGACAATGAGCTATGTGGTGCGGTCGACACACTGGAGGGAAGGGATGCCATCCAGAGGGACCTTGACAGGCTTGAGAGTTGGGTCCATGCAAACCTCATGAAGTGCAGCAAGGTCCTGCACATGGATTGGACAATCCCAAGCACAACTACAGGCTGGGCAATGAGTGGATTGAAAGCAGCCCTGAGGAGAAGGACATGGGAGTATTAGTGGATGAAAAACTGAATATGAGCCAGCAATGTGTGCTTGCAGCTCAGGAAGCCAACCATATCCTGGGCTGCATCAAAAGAGGTGTGGTAAACAGGTCGAGGGAGGTGATTCTCCCACTCTACTTTGCTCTTGTGAGACCCCACCTGCAGTACTGTGTTCAGCTCTGGGGTACCCTGAGCATAAGAAAGACATGGACTTGCTCGAGTGGGTCCTGAGGAGGGCCACAGAGATGATCAGGGGGCTGGAGCACCTCCCCAACCAGGATAGGCTGAGATAGTTGAGGTTGTTCAGTCTAGAAAAGAGAAGGCTCCAGAGAGACCTTATAGCAGCCTTCCAGTACTTAAAGAGGGCCTATGGGAAAGATGGGAAGGGACTCTTTAACAGGGAGTGTAGTGATAGGACAAGGGCTAACGGTTTTAAACTGAAAGACACTAGATTTAGATTACATATTAGGAAGAAATGCTTTACTGTGAGGGTGGTGAAACACTGGAACAGGTTGCCCCATCCCTGGAAGTGTTCAAGGCCAGGTCGGTTGGGGTTTTGCACAACCTGGTCTAGTGGACGGTGTCCCTGCCCAAGGCAGGGGGGTGGAACTAGATGATCTTTAAGGTCTCTTCCAACCCAACAAATTCTATGATTCTATGTTAGCTGTGCAGCCACACTAAGCTCTCCTGTCAGAAATAGTCAATTAGCAACATCTACTCCCTATACTGAGAAGGATCCAGAACATAGAGCTCATTTCATCCTCAGGCAGATGTCCCCAAGGCTGACGAATGATGCCTCAGACCATAACAACCACCCTACATCCTACTGGCCAAAGCCATTTGTGTCTGGAAGAGGAGATGAGAATGGCAAGATGTAGGCATCTACAATTTGCGTAGAGGAGTATTGCTCTGACTGAATGGGTGTATTTGAAATAGACCATTGGGCCATGTTCAAATATTCTCTCACAATTTTTAATCTCCTACTGGGGCATACAGTTTCTTCAGTGAGGTCCTCTGAGAGGGCCTTCCAGGCTGTCTTTTTGCCATCTGTGTCTTAGTTGGTGTTGGTTAGATTTTGAAAGGAATTAGCAGTCAGTAAATCCCTAGAGCCAGGGAAGCAGGAGAGCTATTGCTTTTCCATGGCACATTTTGTATAGCCATTGCTAACTAATTAGTTTCAGTAAAATGTCATTAACATGCAGTCCCTCAACAGTATGCCAATTTTTTCAGGAACTATGTCACTCAGACAGTCCATGCTTTCCATTAGGCAGTCTTTAAGGTCTGGTTAAGCTGTGCCTGGAAACTGAGAGGTAGGTACCAAAAGAAAAGCCAGATAATTTTGGCTCCCTACACCTCACATAGTTCTCCAGTGCTTTTCCCTTTTACCCCCCTGCACCCTGACACATCTTCACAACATGGCCCAGGGCATATCTTTAACATTGACTTGTAAAACCACTACTCTGGCTTCAGAGTCCTGACAGCTGGAGCTGGAACTAGTGAGGTATGTGCAGAATAAATAAATACACTGACAGCAAAAGAAAGGCTAAGGAAACTGTGTCCCCTTGCTTAATCAGGCAGAGGACCTGGTGACAAAGGACATGGAAATGATTGAGGTACTCCATACCTTCTTTGCTGCAGTTTTCACTACAAAGGTTTGCCTTCAGGCCTCCTGTGTCCTTGAACCTTCTCGCAGTCTGTGGGAGTGAAGTGTGTCCTAAGGCAGAGGAAGATTGAGCTAGGGAGCATCCAAGACAATTCAACATATGCAAGTCCATGGGGTCTGAATAGATGGATGCCTCCAAGAGTGTAGAGGCAGCTGGCTGACATTATTGTGAGGCCACTATCATCTTTGAAAAGTCATTTGGAGGAGATTCTTGAAGGCAAGTGTTACACCCATCTTCAAGAAGGGGAAACCAGAGAACTGTATGTCAGTCCCGGTGAAGGTGATGGAAACCTTCCTCCTGGCCAGGCATGTGAAAGACAAGCAGGGATTTACCAAGGGAAAATTGTGCCAAACTAACCTGATTGATTACCTTCTGTGACAAGACTAGCTGTGTTGTCATAGGAGGAAGCAGTGGATGTTTTACACCTTAGTGCTAGCAACGCCTTTGACATGAACCTGTTAGAGCAGGTCCAGAGGAGGGCCACAAAAATGATTGGAGGGCTGGAACATCTTGCCTGTGAAGAAAGGGTGGGACAATTGGGATTGTTCAGCCTTGAGAAGAGAAAGCTCCAGGAAGACATTTCAATACTTGAAGAGGGCTTATAAGAAAGGTGGAGACAGAATTTCTACCAGGGCCTGTAGTGACAGAACAAGGGGTAACTTTTAAAATAAAGAAACTAAATTTAGATTAGATATAAGGAAGACATTCTTCACTATGAGAGCAATGAGACACTGGACCAGGTTGCCCAGAGAAGCTGTGGATGTCGCATCCCTGGAACGCCAGGTTGGATGGGACTTTGAGCAACCTAATATACTGAAAGGTGTTCCTGCCTGTGGGAGGGGGGGGTTGGACTAGATGATCTTTGCAGACCTCTTCCAACCAAAACCATTCTGTGATCCTGTGTTTCTATGGTCTCCCTTTGTCGCCTCACAGTCAGATTGGTCAGATAGTGGGTGATAAAGCAGATAGAATACTGGCTGGATTGCCAGACCCCAAGGGTTGTGATCAGCTGTATGAAGTCCAGTCAGCAGCCTGCTGCTAGTGGTGTCCCTCAGGGAAGCACACAGAGATCAACACTGTTGTGCCTTCATTAACAACCTAGATGATGGGACAGAGTACATTCTCAGCAAGTTAATGGATGATGGATGGGAGGCTGGTCAACACCTTGTAGAGCATGGCTGCTGCTCAGAGATACCTTCTTTACTATGAGAGTGGTCCATCCTTGGAGATAATAAAAACCTGACTCGACAAGGTCCTGGGCAACCTGTTCTAGCTGGCGCTGCTTGAGCAGGGGGCTTGGACAAGATGATCTCATGAAGTCTCTTCCAATCCAAATGATTTTGTAATTCTGAAGCCAGCAAGTTGAGGAAAGTGAATCTTCCCATCTTTGGCACTTTTGAGACTATATTTGGAGCCCTGTGTCCAATCTTGCCTGTGTTACAAGAAAGACACTAATATACTGATGCAAGTCCAGCAGAGGCCATTGAGATGATCAGGGGGCTGAAACATATTATGTACAAGGAGGGGCTCACAGAACTGAGTTTCTTCAGCCTGGAGAAAAGAAGAAAATAAGATCTCGTTATTGTGTGCAGGTACGTAATGGAAGGGCATAGCCAGACTCTACTTGCAGATGCACAATGAAAGGCCAAGATGCAGCAGACACAAGATGCAACACTGAGAATTCAAATGGGATATTAGGAAATAATTTCATTGTTGAGATAGTCAACCAGTGGAACAGGAGCCTAGAGGAGCTGTGGACTCCTGATCCTTCATTTGAAGCTCAGCTGGACCAGGCCCTGAACAGCCTAATCTGCTCAGAGTGGGAGGTGTGTCCAGTGGCCTCCAGAAGGTTTCTCCTGTCCTTTCTTCTTTATGAGTCTAGATTCTATCTGATCAGATGGGTTATATTGTCTTCCTTTTTAAATTTTCTTTCTGCAGTGTAATTTTGGACAGGTTTTAGATCAGCACAGGTAGTTTCTTTTTTTCATTGTTCAGCTCCCCCACAAAAAAAAGCACAATGAGAGAATGCCAAATACAAGGAAGCAAAGAAGATGAATCAAAAAGTAAAAAAAATAAATTCAAAATTTTGGACAAAAAAGAAAAGCAAAACCCCCAAATTAATAGCCAATCAAGAATTTAGAAACCCAAATATTCAAAAATTTCATAAGCAATTTTGGAAAAAAAGGGTTTTTTTCCAAATGCAAAAGATGGAAATTATTTTGAGATCTTTTTACCAATATTATTTTCCAAATATGGTTTCTAATTTGTAATTACCTATAAATTTGCAAATTATGAGGAATTACTCATTGTCTGTACGTTCTTTCTCCTGACTAAAGACACTGAGGCCAGATTCTTCTAGATGAATCATAAATCAGAAGATCACAGATCTTCCATTCCCAGGTTGATCCTTCTCCTTTTCTTGCCACTGAAACAGTTAAATGCTTAATTTTGAAAGATGCATTAAAGACATCATCATCTGATTTGTTTGCTTGCATTATTCCTCAGTATCTGTTTTGTCTCCTTCCTCTGTCTATGTATGTATAACCATTTATAACCATCTTGCTGGCTGCTTGCCCATTGTGCTGTTGGAGGAATACCTTCCCCTAGGGTGTGCCAGTGGGACCATTGGGATTACTGGTAGTTTGCCATCAAGGGAACTGCTTCCACAAGGATGCAGCTCTTCCCTGCTCTTTTTCATCCCCTGCTATCATGGCAAATGGCAGTCTATGAATCTACCTCTGTATGACCCTCTATTCTCAGAGATTTTCAGATCTTAGCTTTGAGTAACCTCATCTATAGCTTTCAGGCTGGCCCAGCTTTGAGCAAGAGTTTGCACTAGAGACCTCCAGGGATCCCTTCCAGTTATTCTGTGTTTCCTTACATGGGGGCTATTTCAGAGTCTCTGACATTAATGAAAATAACAGCAAAGCTGAGCTACCACCACAGAGGATGTCTCCACTGTTTGCCCATGTGCCTTGTCACATTGCTTGGCAGTCTTGCGTGCTGTAGCTCTTTATTGGAGAGTAATGGAACATGCACTTCCCATGGACCGCTTTTTCTCACAGCTTTGACTATCTGAATTTCTCTTAGCAAAACACGTTGTTAGGGACATAATGGGAGTTGACAGGGACAAGTGGTTTTGTAAATAAAATCAAAGTGTATTGTGCTTTGGTATTCAGTATTTTCTCTTGCTCTTCTCTTCACACACTTAATTTCATAGTAGCCTGTAAGGCAAGGGAAAGATGGCAAATAGCAGACACAGGTCTATCACTTTTAATCAAGAACACAAATATTTAGTCAATAGCTTTCACATTAATGAGTACCTAGGGCAGATAGATGTTTCCTCCATAGAGAATTTGCCACAACATCAGAGCTGAATGTCAGCCCCAAATCCAAGATTCTTGGCTGTTGTATGCGGGGATCACTGTCAAAATAAATAAATGTTGACTCAGCCTGTTTATAGCCCTTTCCTTTCCATGCTGTGACTGATGATTGCTTTATGTGCAATGAGCCCAGAACCAGCCAGTAATGGATCTGGCAATGACCAGACTGTGCATGGACATGTTGCACAGGCTCTGGGAACTCTCCTGTGTCAGTTCTCAACATCTCTTTCAAAGCAAAACTCACTGGATGCCCCATCCAATTTCTGTCCCACTGCAAGTGGGGTGCAGAAGATGTGCTGCTCTGTTCCTGGATGGGTTTTACCTGAGGGGAAGCAGTAGTTGCAGTTACAGCTGATGACAGTTTTAATTTAACAATATACCAATTCAGTGAATAATGAGCGCTTTGTCCTTGATTTCTGGTGGACTGCTGCCTTGACCTTTGGCTCTGAGCAGCCAGAAGGCAAACACCTGAGTCCTGTTAACCTGGAAACAGGAACCTGTATATCTTGGGAGTTCAGTATGGACACCAGGACCTGACAGTCCATCTTCCCCACAGCAGTGTGAGGGCTAGGAAACCTGGGGAAGGCTCCCAGGATACATGACTATGGAACAGCCCTGCCATAGGCAACTGTCATGCAAAATTAAAATGCTGTGTACTACTATTGTGCCAGCATCTTTATAGCTGTTAATCATGGCATAACCCTAAAGAATGAAATAAAATTTATTTCCCCAAACCTATTATTCCACAAAACTGTTTTTTTTCTGACATTTGATGGGCTGAGTCTCTTTACTAGATCTGTGACAAGGTGAGCATCTGGTTCAAGGGAGCTCCTAGTTCAAGTTCAAACTATTTAGAATCCTTTCCAATTTTTTAATATCCACTTTTAAGTGTGAGGATGAGAGCATGGACCTCAGCCAGATGTGTTTTGCAGAGCTTGGCTTGTATCATTTTGTTCCTGGGACATCAGCCACAGGACAAACGGAAAAGCTTATGTGAATCTTACTAGATGGCCAGGATCAAAACGAACAGTTCTTCATTTACAGTGTGACATATGTGTACTGAGAGCTTTGGGTGGGTTGTCTTTGCCTCAGAAGATTCAACTGGCAGAGGCAGTTATTGGAAATCACGAGAGAGGGACCCTGTCTGGGAGTTCGCTCATGAATCTGCACTCCTGTCATGAATCATTCAAAGCTGTTGCTATGCCAAGCAGTGTTCTTGCTCTTCTTCCTCTGACTGCAGTGCTGCAGTTTATCATAAGACTGGTTACAGATAAGGATACTTGCAGCATGCCTCCAAGTCCAGATATCTGCTTCCATGGCTCAGTGAGCTGATTTGCACCATTCTGTCTTCACCACACTCCTGACTGACACTTCCCAGAGCTTTGATTGTTTTACCCCTTTAGGACAATGGGAAATTTTCCAGTGAGACAGTCTGATGAGCAGGAGCTGCCACTTTCCTTAGTGTCTAGTTGGAATTTCCCTTGCTGCAGCTTGTGTCTATTGCCCTTTCACTGTGCACAGCTGGGAAGAGGCTGGCTTCATCTCTATAACCTCATTAGTTAGCTGAAGATTGCAGTTAGATCCCCCTTTCCCTTATCTTTTCCAAGATGAACAAGCCCAGCCAGGTCCTTCAGCCCCTCCTCAAGCAATGTGCTCCTGTGCCCTGATTGCCTTAGTGCCCCGCATTGGGCTCTCTCCAGCCCTGATGCCAGTACCATATACTCTGTCCAGAAAAATGCTTCACTAAATCAGTGGAAGAACAGTGCTGATAGACACTTCCTCTCCCCTGAGAAAGGAAATTACTGTTCAGCTGTAACAGATTTTTTTTTTAAATGTGTAAATAATGCCTGTGACCTCATGGAGCTTCAGTGAGTAAACACAACCTCTTGGAAGCTGGCTGCATTCCTCAGCCATCTTCTGAATTAATCAGAAAGTTCAAACAGGTTCAAGCAACTCTTTGGGGAAGGCATAAGTACCTTAGTTCTTTGGGGAAGGTACAAGTTACCTTAGCAATTATAAGACAGGTTTTATATTTTGATACTGTACCAATTTCTGAGCATTTCTCTGCTTGATACAGAGGAAAGAGAAGAGCCTCAGGAGAAGGAAGCATCGATTGGCCTCTGGGCTATAGTCCTTTGCAAGGCTGAGAATAAAGCTTTGTAAAGCCAAAATACACCTTCTGTAGAGAAGCAGTGTCTGAAGAACTCTCCATATGCCAGCATTTAACTGTGAGGTTTGGAATGTGACAAAAACGTGGAATTCAGAGGAAAATGACTCATGTAGGAAAAGTAAGTACTGTGAGATTTTTTTGGAATGTCTGGGTCTTTAATTCAGTTTTCAATGTTAAAAGTGAGGTGACATCAAGTACCAAAGAGCAGAGAGAATTCCTAAACCAAGAGGAGGGACCCCACTTGATGCATCTGCCTTCCTTAGCCAAACTAATCTTCTTTGACAAGAAGCCAGTACATTCTGTTGACTCAAAAAAGAGTTGGTTGGTTAATCACAGCAGTAAACCTCAAGGAAGGACACCACTGGATGCAGAAGAAATAGATGTAAATTAGCAGTGGACAAACTGAGGCTGAAAATTAGAAGGGGACTATATACTTGTTTTCTGACCATAGTTTAAGGGGGAACAAAAGCAGTTTTGAGGTACTTCTTGTAGTTCTCAGGATGTCAGCCCCCCTGTTCTTCTTTACTTTCAGCTTGGCAAGATTTACAGATGGAAAAAGCATTATGCCTGTTCACGTAAGCAATGGATCTGACTGTGATGCATACACAGGGAGCCACACTGCTGATGAGGAAGGAAGTATTTTTACTTGGACATCATCCAGGCTGTAGCCATTTCAATGTCATTTCCCTTCTCCTGAGGAGGATGAATTCAGATGGTGGTTTCCATGCTGTTCAGAATTCACTTGAATTGCCCCGTCCACTGACCCTCCCATCTGCTAGGCGATGTGACGGGGAGAGTTCCCACCTCTTGGAGAGCTTCAACGAGGGCAGCAGAATAATTCCAGTCTCAGAGATTTTGTCTTGACTTGTGTCAGTTGTCCTGATGTTCAGTATAACGCAGCAGTCTTTAAGTAAACCAGAACAGATCAGTCTGTGCATATGCACAGTGCCACAGAGGTCTTTATTACCAATTGCCACCCCTCCTGTCAGCTCAAACCAGTAAATGCACTCCCCTAGCATGTCTGAAAAAGTTTAATAATTAATCATCATCTCACTTCCCTGGGGAGTCACAGTAGTCACAGTAGAGGAAGCAGCATCACTCTAATATGTTTGTTTGATCTTGAGCTAGATCAGACCAGAGCAGGGCTCAGAACCAAAGATCCTGGGCTCATTCCTAAGATTGGACAGCCAATACTCTCCTACCCTTGTGAAGAAAAGCATCTGTTTTATCTTTGATTGTCTTCCAGCTACACCAAGGAAGGAAACTGTTTCCCACACTGTGAAAAACTCAAGTTTTAAGCCTTTATTCTGCAGCAAGGGAATAAAAACATGAACCCTTTGAAATTCTCCTTGTACATGTCTGGGACCTTTACCTCTTCCCAGTGCCCCAGGGACCCAGGCTCAGCTGCATCATAACCTTGGCTCAGACTGCTGAGGAAATTATTAAGCTGTAAGAAACAGTGATGAGAAGTTCTTAGAATCATGCATGATAGGAAAAAAATATTAGAGAGATAGGACAGCTGAGATGGGCTCAGTTTGAAAAGGAAAAATGAAATCAGCCATGTGAAAGTCAAATGGATGCAAGGAAGAAACTCACTAAGAGCTGTGTGTGAAGCCCAGATCTTCTCAAAGGACCTGCCTCAACCAGCACCAAGTGGTCGCAAATGTACCTGAGCTACACCGATGTACAGCTACAACTGCTCCCACACAGGAGTCTACAGACTGAGCATCACTACCGCACTTCTTGAGACTCTGCCAACCTTGCCAATGCAGCTATATTTTTTTTCCTAGTGTTAAACCAAAGAGTAGACTCATTTCAAAGGCTCCTTTATCTGTAGATCTTCCTGTTGTGTAGGTGCACATTCGTACTGTCTCTGGGCATGTGCACAAATTCTGTCTGTGTATCCACCATGCCAAAAAAAAAAAAAAAAAAAAAAAGATAACATATCTCCAAAAAGAATAGCTGCATTATTTTTCTAAGAAGGACATTCAACACAGGATATTAAATACAACACTGATTTTGACCTTATAAAGCATGAGTGAAATGAGCTATGGCTGTTATTTAGGCAAGAGAGTGTCTGGATGATCAAAGTCAGAGGAAGAAGAAAAATGTATTTTTTCTTTTTTCTTAAATACCTGAAGACCAGTTTTCACTCCAAAATTCTCTCTGGTTTTCCCCGTCAGCCTAAGGAAAGCCAGTGGACATTTCCTTTTTATGCATGGAGTGAATGTTTCTGAAAAATATCTAACATCTGTGAAGGCCTGGCATGGGAGACCAGACCAACGACTTTACAGCAGATGTTCTTCTTGTGCTATGAGGAATCTGGCCTCTGCCTACAGCACGCGAGTTCCCCACTCCAGCTGAGTGAGTGGCAGGACAGCAGTAGCTGGCTCAGGGTGGCCGCAGACCTCAGACCACCTCGCACTCTGCTGCAAAGCTCTGCAAGATTCTCTGAAGCATCTCTTGTCCTGAGAGGGGAATTTATTCTTCAGTTGGAGATATAAAAGAGCCAACCTCTTTCCTTGCACGTTGTATCACACCAAACACATTTCCACCCACGAAAAAACACCCGCATTGTTTGGAAGGAAAATAAACCAAGAGGTATCTTCTCTAGACTTTTGAAGAAAATCTATTGTAGCTACATTTGCCTCAGTCTGTCTCCAGGAAATTCTGGAGGCTCGGAAGATTCACCACATATCCTCTCGCAGCCTGGAAGTGAAGTGATGCTGCAGGGAAATTTTTTTTTTTTTTTTGTATAAAATTCACACCATGGTGGTACATTTTGAAAAGCCTCCATTTTCCTCTCATTCTTAAGTGAGGCTTTAGCTTTATGACTTACGCAAGACCCAGCCTCTTCTTTGGGTTTAAAAACATGTTCTAAGTCCTAAATTGCAACGGGGAAGAGATGAAATGCTGCTGTTCCTGGAGCAGCCAGCTATTTGAGGTGCTGAAGCTGGGACAGCTTTGGAGAGAGCATAACTTTTCTTCTGAGACGGACCTCAGGGCAGCTACAGCAGGCTCTGGCTCAGAGTCATAAACTTTTTGAGTGTTAATGAGTTTCAGCCCATCACACTGAGACACCACGGTGTAGATGGCAGAGCCTGGCTATCAGCAGTACTAAGTGTTGAAAACCAGTGAGATTGTTTTCTGAAAATAATGCAATATGTAAATTAGGCTGCCAGAGGGAGCTGGAGACGGCCGGTTGGCAATGGTTAATTTAAAATCTGTTTAAGGCCAAACGATACTGCAAAGGGGCTGTGACTTTAGCGTTGCTCTTTCAAGACCTTGGCTCTATTCAAATTGCTTTACACAGGTGTTTTGTCTAGCGTGAACAAAGTTACCACTTCATCCAAAGAACAGCTTTCATTTCTCATTAGCGACTAAAACCAGCTTAAAAACACTAACTGCATTTCCCAGAAGAGCTAGATTTAACACTCCGGGTCTCTGAGGTTTGGCAGGTCTGCACCTCTAGAGGGGTACGAGCCGCAGCTGGAGGCAAGCCCAGCCCCAGCCAAGCCTCGCCGGCCGCGCTCTGGTCAAGCCCGTCCAGCGAAGCTCCCGGCCCACATCTACTCTGGGCCGTAGACGACGCCCTGTTGCCCTTCAGGGCATCACATCATGGTCTTGCTGGGTTACTTCTAGTTCCACCACCCGAAATAACGCGAGGGGCTGCGACACGGCAGCCTGCCAGAGCCCTGTTTCACGGCAGCGGGGTCAAGGCCCAGGCTGGCGGAGCGCGGTCCGGTGCGAGGACCACCCCCCCGGGGGAGGGCCGCAAACCCCGTCCCCGTCCCCGCCTCGCCGGGGCTCCCCTCGCCAGGCGCCGCGGGCGCCCCGGGGGGCTGGGGCCGGTGTCGCTGGCGGCGCGGGGGCCGCTCTCGCTGCGCCGACCCAGCCCGACGGGCCGAGCCCCGGCCCGGCCCCC
>JANZLQ010000022.1:8278940-8310203 GCA_026212715.1 Elanus axillaris
AGCGGGGCGGGCAGGAGGTGGAGGCCGGGGCCTGCGGCGGCATCGCCCCGGCTCGGTTGGGCGCCCGTGGCTGGGGCGAGCAAAGCTCCCGCGTCGGCATCGCCCCCCTGAGCGCCGAGAGCGGGGATTCAAGCGGCGCCGGACATGGGCGTTTATCGCGCAAGTTTGTCTTGAAGGGAGGCTTTGCTCTCACGGGCAATTTAAATGGGTGTTGCAGGTCTCTTCCCCCAGGTACGGGGTGATATTGGGTAAATGAAGGCAGCGCTTTAAAAGTGTAAATTTCTGTGGATTGCTCTGGGGAAAGCTTTGCGTGGCGGCGGCTCTGAGATTTGTCTTGTTACGGTCGTCCCAGCATTATCCCACGCCATTCTGGTTTGCATACCACGAGTGACCCAGCTGCCTGGCTTCTTCCTCACTCCGGCTTCACGTACGGTGGTGACCAAATGTCACCTCCACTTAGGTGCTAGCACACAGCCAGGAGTCTCACCATCACGTTGTGCTCCTGGAGCCCTCACACCTCCAAGATTATGTACCTGCCTGGATGCAAGCCAGGATTTCCAGGGCAAAGCCCACCGTTTTCTCACGGTGGACTGCCACCATGTCACAGGTTGCAGCAGACTATGAATGCGAACCACTTTTGGGATGAGCTTTGGTACTACAGCAAAGAGCAGGAGCCAGCCAAGGACAAGGACTGCCAGCATTACCCTGTGATCGTGAGATGGTCCTGATTTTTCCAGGATACTGTGGGCAGCAATGCATGAGATTTGAACAAGGACTTCAAGGAGAATAACGTTTCTCCCCAAAGGCAAGGACAGTCCCTTTCCCAGTTGTGAGCCTGACGTAAACCCCAAGGAAGAAACTCCTTTTGCAAAGCTAAGTGGACAACTGACTTCAGCGGGGTGGGAATTACTTTGCCAGTAATTGTAACTTCCTCATTGCAGGAACTGTTGCCAATGGAGTGTTAAACAGATTATTCCAGGAAGCAATGGCTGGGATCTGTGAGGTTTCTCAAGACAAATTTGCTTTTGTTCTTCATGTTCTCCCCAAAGATAAGGTGGCATCATATCAAAGGATTTAGGCTGTACAGCATGCATGCATCTCAAATATTAAAATGACCAAATATCAAAAAAATTGTCAATCTGTTGGTTTTCATGTAACATTTTCTGGTTTTCCCATTTACCCCCAGATCCTGATGGTTTCAGAGTAGCATCCTCACCAGTCATCACTCATCCATCTTTTCTGAAATCACTGATTGTTCTGTCCCCTTTGCAGCTGATGGTCACTCCCTATATTGCACTTCTGATGGGCTGGGAGGAGATTGAGCATGTGTAAGGGAGGCACGTGTGAGTAAATGGCAGAGAATAAGGAAATAAAAAAAGAAACCTCTGTGGTGTGAACAGTGCTGGTTTGCAGCTTTCTTAGAAATCTGGGAAGTATATTTCTTAAATTGAGACATGTCAGAACGCAGGAAGATGTGAGGGACCTGGCTACTTTCAGTGTCTAACACAGAGTAAGCATGATGGCAGTGCTCCCCTAAATGCAGAACAAAAACCAATGGCAAAGGTCACTCTCTTCTGGAACTACAGCAAGGCAATGCAGTCATCTTGGAGCTGTTTGGCTAGCTAGAGTTTTTCTACATATAGCTCTGAGGGGAACCATCCTGATATAGTAAGTTAGCATAAAAAATTGACTGTTTTTTCCCCTGCCTTTTGAGTAAAGATTCCTTTCTGCCCCCTTGGCGATGCACTCAGAGATGCATGTAAAGAGAGACACTTTTCAGAGTGCACACAAATTATGATCCACCCTCCATGATCCCCAGAGCTGCAGTGCAGAACCCATCCGAGATGTTCCTTCTGTCTGTCCTGCCAGCTCCCGACCCTATATGAGCACAGAGACATTGTGCAGAGGAGAACTTAGAAATGCTACCATCTCTGAGCTCATTGAAATTGGGGTGGCAAGGGGACTTTATTCTAAACCAGGGAAAAAATAAGCATCATCATTGCTATAAAGACTGTAGTCAGAGCAATAATGGTTCAGCTTCTTATTTGCCTAGGTTTCTATAGCTGGAGAGCTCTTAACAGGTCATATATGGGAATGCTACTTCACAGTGCCTTATAAATAATCACGAATAAAAGGAACAAGCATGGTATGTCAGGGGACCTTGTGTCTGTATCCAAGGAAGTGAGTAAGAAGGCAGAGGAGGGTAGTGTGAGAGGGGGGTAGAGAATTAGTAAGGAGCAACACTCGGAAAGCCAGGACGTGAAAAATGCTGCTGGGGTTGGTGCAGTTTTCTATAAAGAGAACATTTTGGTACAGTGCTCCTACCTGGCACAATCATGGGGAGTTCCTTCCTCCTGTTCATGCTCTGACATGGTGGAGGCTTGGGGCTTTCGTGCCCAGATGACATCCAGTGACAGTTGTTATAATTGACCGTGTCATTCCTCACCAGTCTGTGTTGAAGGCAATAAAAATTATCTTAATTCCTTTGCCCGCATGGAGCACCACAATACCACAGTGCTAAGTCCTAAGCCAGTCCCCGATCTGAACTGTGATGTTCTGCAAAGCTTGCACTGTCATGGGTTTTTGTTTATTTTGAATTGGCTAGTTTTACACTGTATTGCAGTCGAAAAAAAAATCTTACGTCTTGTACCAATTTACACAGGGCAGACTTGTCTAATCCATTTTGCTTCTCCAGTGCTGAATTGGTTATGAGAAATCACATTCCAGAAAGATTGTTTGACCTGTCCTTAAAGACTTTCTATGACAGAGATGTCACAGTGTCCCCTGGCAATACTTTAAGAGGAGCAGGGAGGTCATTGTTCCCCTATATTTGGCACTGGTGGGGCCGCACCTCGAGTGCTGTGTTCAGTTTTGGGCCCCTCACTATACAGGAAAGACACTGAGTTGCTGGAAAGTGTTCAGAGAAGGGCAACCAAGTTGGTGAGGGGCCTGGAGCCAGCTCCTCGCAGCGAGGAGCAGCTGAGGGAACTGGGGCTGTTTAGTCCAGAAAAAAGGAGGCTGAGGGGAGACCTTATCGCTCTCTACAATTCCCTGAAAGGGGGTTGTAGTGAGGTGGGGGCTGGTCTCTTCTGTCAGGTGGCTGGTGACAGGATGAGAGGTAATGGCCTCAAGTTGCAGCAAGGGAGGTTGAGGTTGGATATTAGGAAAAATTTCTTTACTGAGAGAGTTGTGAGACATTGGAATAGGCTGCCCAGGGAGGTGGTTGAGTCACCAACCCTGGAGGTATTCAAAAAGCGCGTAGACAAGGCACTCCAAGATATGGTCTAAGCGGCATGGTTGATGGTTGGACTCAATGATCTTGAAGGTCTTTTCCAACCTGAATGATTCTATGATTCTATGATGCTGAGTTTCACCACCCTTACCATCTGCAAGGTTTTCCTAATGGCTCAATCTTCCTTATTGCAGTTAAATCCCTCTGTTTTCAGTGATATTAGTCACAAGCATGGGGAACAGGCGATTCCTTCCTGTTCTGCAGCAGGCTTTCATGCATATAAAGAGTGTTGAACATCTCCTTCAGCTGTGTCCTTTCTAGCCCAGACAATCCTGTTCCTTAAGTTTGTTCCTGTACCTTTGCTTTTCTGATGATTCTCACTGCTTTCCTCTGATTCCTTTCTGTGGTCTGTATCTTCTTGGGAACCACTGCCCAAAGCTGAACACAGGGCTCCCATTTGGCCTTGCCCAAGGTGAACAGAATAAGATCGGTTTGAGGTCTTATTCCTAGTTACACACCTGCCAAGGTCTTTGCCATTTTGCTGGCATACAACATCACTGACACTGCTGACAGTGGATGTGGTCCTACACTATGCAGAGCTTTTACCTAGCTGGTTACTCTCCATCACACAATAAGACAGCTGCTCATTTCTACTTGAACTAAATGCCTTCCACTTGTTCTTAGACTCGTGTTTAAGCTTCTTAATCCTGTTCCGTAGTATGCTGGAATGCCTCCAGTGTCATTCCACTGGATGAAGCATGCCATCCACTTCATAACCCAAACCATTACTGAAAGTACCAACTACTGGGCCTCCTTGTTCCCACCATGGTAGAATTGCTGTGTATTTCATTCTGCATGTGTGTAGGTTAAATTCCTGTGTGCTCTCTGACATATCTAGCTGCCAGTTTGACATCATTCAAGCAAAAGTTGTTCCCAGTTTCTTCCTGAATTGCCTCTGGGACAGAGACTAAGGGGAAGCAGGGTGGATGAGTGCTTCTTCCAAGAAGTGCAAGACCATGTTTCTTCAAAAGTGCATTTTATATTTATTTACTAGTTGAGGAAGTGCTACATGACAGGTCAGTGTGCTGCCTTCTGAAGCTACCTCATTCTCTGTGTGGGCAGTGAGGGGCAATGCTCTGGTTAAATGTCTATAGTTAGGCAGATCAATGCTACCATCATAGCTTGTATTTTTAAGGCTTGACTGTTTATTTAAGTGCAAGTATTAGCACATCAACCAATGCTTTCCAAATCCCTCTACAGGCAAGGCTGTAGGATACTTTCCAGAAAAAAATATAATTCTTCTTGACTTCTGGGCTGGAGGAAAGGTCAGGCAAGGAAAAATGGCTAAAACATAAAAGTGAAACTTGGTGCATTATGTATGGCCCTGAGAAATTCTAGTGGACCACTGCACTCAGAGATGAAGTCTCATGGGAATGGCTGAGCACACTGAAACCAAGTTAAATGAAGCATCAATGGGTGATCTGCAGAGCACAGTGCAGTGCTGAACTGGGCAACAATAGTTTGCATGAGACCTGCAAGAATTATCCTTCTTTGCGTCTCTTTCCAGCATTTATTGTTATAGATTCCAGCTGATTTTAAAAGTGCCAAGGTTTGAGCACTGAGAGTGTCTTTGAATTCACTGGGCTTTCCCAGAGCACTCAGTGTGAGCCTAATTCCCATTGTTCCATTGACTGAATGCTGACATTTTGTTGGCATAAAAATAAAGGAATTAGAACATCATTAAACACTTGGAAAAGTCACCGAGTCTGAAAATGGTCTAGAGGCACTCTGTAGAAAGCTGTAACAGTGATTCCCCATCCTTCTCTAAATGGGCTCCAGTACTTCGGGGCAGGTAGGAAACCCCTGACTGATCTCCCATCCTTGCTCTGGTTCTCCTGCTGCCCACCACTGCTTCCAGGTTCCAGGCAAAGCTGATAGGTTCAAGCTATAAGGGCTTTTTAAGTGGCAGCATCACTCCAGGCTTCCTTTGCAGGTTCTGGAAGGAAATGGGCACCACCTAAACCAGGCTTCTAGGACAGGCGGGAAAAGTAATCTCCACAGAGGGAGCCTGAGATGATTAACCACTCTTTAGAAGTCAGATGTGCCAGGTCAGGCCTTCTGTATCAGTTAGATGATCCAGATCAGAGCCAGTGTCACTCTGTCCCAGATCCCACCTTGCAGGCACTTAGACATAGTCTACATTACAATCTCACACCCCACTGTATTTCATTGGCTCTTACAATTCCACATATTATATGACATCAAATAATAATGGGGGAGGAAATGTGAGAAAAAAAGCTAATTGGAGATTTTGCATTGTGCATTTTTGTTATCAGAGATTTTACAGCTGAGGGAGTCTAGGTAATGCCAGAGCTAAGTGCTCTGGCCCCTGCTCCCTGCAAAGAAATTACTAGTAACTTACTGTGGAGCATGTTTTTGCAGTGTAGTATTTGCCAGCATCACTGCCCGCTAAATCCCAACCTTTCTTGTTGATAAGTAATATTTAGTTATAAGGTGTAACAGCAGTTGTAACTTGGTAGTTAACAGTGGGTTGGGTAGCTAGTACACGTTGGCTGTGTATAAAAGCAAGAGAGAAAGAATATCAATACTTTATTGAAAAAAATAGAAAGTGGGGAGAAGAGAGAGAAGGTTTTAAACATTGCCAATATTTGCTTGCCAATTGTCATATTTGCTTGTTTAGAATGGGAAATGTTTTGTATACAATTTATCATATAAAATACTGTTCCCTGTATCAAAGAAACAAAACAGGCATACCTGATTTACTTTGAAATAGTCACAATAATCCTAGCATTAGAGATTTAGTTGTGCTGCATAAACCATGCTGGAGTGAATGTATGCAGTGTCTACTTCTCTAGAAACATGAACTCTTGTACCAGCTTCCCTTACAGTCAATGAAGAGAGATGCTCAGCCCCAAAGAGCTCAGCTGCCTGTCTGGGCTGACCAGCTCTGACTGAGTTTTAGATGCCTGAGTGGGCTGTGTTGAATCCCACCTTAACTTTGTTATTTTGTGATGCATCACTGAAGTAGGGGGCAAAGAGCGGAATGTTGAAAACAGGGCTCGTATTACTGATTTCATAACTGGTGGAAAATCCATAGCAAACAGAACTGATACATCAGTATAAACCTAATGTAATAAAGCAAAGAAAATAACATTTTTTTAATAAAAGGCTTAGAAAATGTACAGTTCATTGTATTACAACTAACACAATACAGTGTTATTGATCAACAGTTAATCTATACTTATGGTATTTGAAGTTTGTAATTTCCCTGTGTTGGTTGGATAACTCATTAAGTGCAACAGCACGCTGAATTCAGAAACACTGTTGAAGACATCTCAGAGCAAAGAAAGGTCAGGAGGGTGCAAACTAGCTACGAATGGAGTATTAGAGCTGTGTTTCTTGAAATATGTTCCAGTATTAAAAAGTTGTTTGGTGTTGATGCAAAGTATGCCTGAGATCTCAAAAGCATCATGAATTATCAGAATAACCAGTCTAGCCAGTAACACAGTAGCCTTGCTACTCCCTAAACACACGAGAAATTCAGGTGCAGACTCATGCTCTTATTGATTCAGCTCAGAGTCTGAAGAATTTTAATCATTTATTCTCCTAACACAGGTACCTGCAAAAATCAGGAATCAGGATCCCATGTAAAATGTCAGGGTGGAATCAGTCAGTGAAAACTACTCCCCAGACGCATGGAGGTGTGAGCAGAGCTGGGTATGTGTCTAGATGCCTGCACTGGCTGGTGTCTACAGGTGTGTGCACTTACCTGCCTGGCACGGAGGTGGGAGGAATTCACCCTTCGGGCTGTGCTATGAGCGGCATCCACTGAGCTGTGGCCACATGAGAGCCTGCACTGGGGGCAGGACCCTGAGCTGCCAGGGCAGAGCACCCAGCCCTGGTTAGAGGCTGTGGAAGAGGGAGAGGAGGCCGAGACTAAGCAGTGCCTGTTTCCTTCTGCCAGCAAAAGCTGTCCTGTGCTCTGCAAACCTGAACCTTGCTCCTCCCTGGCTGGAACACGAGACAGCGGAGGAGCTGGAAGCAGAGGTGTAAAGAACATCACTCTGCCACGTACGTCAGTGGTTGAGAACAGAGGAGCAAAGAAAGACTTTGCCATAAGCGCTGCATGGCTTTCCTGTGGCCTTGAGGGTTGCCACTTCCTGCAGGTGCTCTTGGCTTCTCCTTCCAGCTTGTGATCCTTGCCTGAGCAGAAAACAAATGAGCAATTGCAGCTGTGCTCACCCCTGTCTCCCAGGGACACGGCAGCTCGTCCCAGGGCAACAGGGACACTTTTGTAGATTCCCCTTGTTTTGCTCCGAGTTTAGCTTTTGTAGCCAATGTTGAAATCATCTCCTCATCATATGAGGACGCTTACTTCTATTCTAGATTACTCTGCTTTCTTTTCAAGGTGCTAACTTTAAATTCAAATGGCACATTAGCTTGTGCATAATGGACAGCAAGTAACCAAGCTCCCATTACAGTTCTTAAACTAATCCCCTCCCATAACTTTTCTTCTTTATTTGTGATGGCAATGTGACAGACTTTTCAGTACACAATGCAGCCTAATCCTTCTTTATTGTGCAATGTGCATATATATTTTATTTCCTGTCAGGTTTATTCTATCTTATTTATAACTTTTGCAAAATGTTATGTATTTCAGGCAGCTTAATCCAAGGCTAGGAAACTGGTTAGGACTGTGGTTACTTTTGCAGCATATCCAGTCCTTTATACTGATGCATGCAAATCTACTCACACTACATTTTACAGATTTTACCAATTTTTCACTTTTACACAGACTCTACCTTTTCTGCGGAGCTCATTTTTCAGTGCAATACACTATGGCATTGCCTTGTTTTTTTTCCCAGAAGCTGCATCCTGTTTTGATTATGATCTATGGACTGACACATTCCTATAGCTTATTCTAAAGGTGTTTCACCATGTTTGAACAGCATTCTCATCTCCAAGATGGACTCCACAGATACTCTTATGCTGCATGCTTGAGTCAAGCGTCCTAAATATGCAAGAACATATTCAAAAATTTCTCCCTCTTTTGAGTTCTATGAAATGTATCTTTCAAAGGTGTGATTCCTGTTGGGAGTGCCATCTGGTGTTTGTCAGCTTACACAGGGAGTAGCTTTATTACTGGTCAAGGTTTCAACATGATAGAATATACCTGTTTTATTTAGGCAAGATAGCAGATTCTGCATTTAAATGAAAAAATTAGAATCAGTTACAGAAAGATGAGAGACCAAATGGATTTTCAGTAGTTTGCTGAAACTTAGCTCTGTTCTCAGCCATCCCTTCACAATTCCCCTGGTTTTTACCCAGATACAAGGGGAGAGTATGACTTCTCTAATCCCTCTAACTTCAGTGTGAACTTAAGGGAAACGTTCAACATATTAGAAGACAATAATCTTGTTCTCTTTTTTCCTTGTTCTATTCAGTGAAAGAGCAAATTCTATATTTTCATTTCAACATACTTATTTTTGTATACACTATTTACCTCACTCCGACACCAATCTGCCTGGGTGCGCCAAAGCATTCTCTTTGCAGCTGAGCATTGTCAGAAAGTGTTGTCAGCTGCACCATAAAATTGCTGTCTGCAGGAATCGCACTGTTCTCCAGAAATAGTAGCTGTGCTCTGGAAGGGACAGAAATGTGTCATGACTTTTTTTACCCTTGGGACTGAGTATCTTCAGCAATCCTTGGTGGTCGTTCTCCCTGCAGGGCTGCAGCTCGGTGTCCATGTGGTGGCACTCAGTCGTAACACGCTATCAGTCCCACGCAGCCTCCTGCTTACAGGTTTACCTGCCTTGTCACAGTTTGGCACTTGCTTTCTCCTCCAACTTAACCAGGCTAGAGACCCTCTCCTGCTGCCTTGCCCTTACTGTGTCAGTTTAGCTGCAGAGCTGGAACACCAAGTATCTTTTCAAAAGAAGTACCTGGTTTTACGTAAGGACCCTGAACTGTGAAGCAATCGCCGTGGTTATCACCAACAGCTAAAGTGTGTTCTCTTCTCACATTGAATATGTGCCTCGCTTTACCTTCCAGACCTGAACTGAGCCTTCTGCTAAGTTAAATAGCACTGCACTGTCTACGATAGTCTCTCAATTTAAATACTCTTTCCTTCTTTTTGATGAATGAAAAAGAATCTCCCCAATGTCTCCAGGATATCAAGGCATCATTATGTACCTCCTCACCTCCTGGACTTTCCAAGTAACCACTGAAGGTGGGTCCAGGAACTGACCAAAAGACCCCTCCCCATGCAACCTTTGGTACTGTTGGAGGTGTATGAATGAGGGACATGGTCAGCCCAGATCACATCTAGGGTGAAGGAGAGCAGCAGATGCAGAGATGTCTCCGGTGGTCCTTCAGTGAGGAGGTGCTTGTTCTTTCCCCGCTGGCTACAGAAGAAGCTCTGGTTACTGCGCTGCTTGCCGTGATTGTATCATCACTGTCAAATATCTTCACTCCAGGGTCACTCTGTGCTGTGGTTTCTCATCATCCTCACTGCATGGGTATAAGTTTGCCCCATCCTCCCTTGACTGCCAAACCTGCATGCCACTCTGGGAATGGTAGTGTGGATGAATCACAGGGACAATAGCATAAATAAAGCAAGGACAGGTTTGGCCTCCTTTGCTCCATGCTGTTCCTGACCGCCTTTGTAGGAAGCCTTGCCTGCAAGTATCTAACACAACCCTGCAGTTTGCCCCAAACTATGCATTGTATGTCATGTGCTGTGCTGTGAAAACCTCACTCTGTAGGCTATGGCACCACCTTAAATTTATTTCAGGCACTTTGAACTGAAAAAATACCCACAGCCCATGGCCAAGGACACCAGGTGAAGCCCAAGAAGAGGTGGGCCAAGGACAGTGCTGACGCAGCCAACTCACCTGAGAGGATTTCCATCTTGACAAGTGTGGGTGAAAAACAAACCATGTCTTGCCTGGTGGGAAGCTAGAGGCATGACGCGGGCTGATGCCTTCAGCACTGTAAACGTAACTGCAGGCACCACAGCTAACAGCCTGCAATTACCCAGACTGTAAATTGCATATACTGAAGACAATAATACTATCTAGAGGTGATAACATCATCAGGTTCTACTCAGTACTCCTCACGCTGCAGAGATCATGTAAACCATGCCTAGGCAATATGTCCCACTGGGAGACTGCTCTCAGCTGAAGGTGCTGGATGGCCTCTTCCTCCTTCTGGGCTCTGAGTGTTTCAGGATGTGTATGTCTATACATTTGTGTTCTGTTTTCCTTAATATGCAGCCGTATGTATGACCTTGTACTTGACTTAATTTAATGACTGCTTGAGATTTAATATTATTTTTCTTCAGTGTGTGTAGTTTAAGGAAACAAATGTTTTTTCTTTTTTTGTCAACAGGAAAATCATTTATCTCTGTTCAGGATTTTTCCTTGAGTAAAAGGCAACTTAACTGAAATATTAAATTATTGGGAAGACATTAATTTTATCTAGACGGTAACTAAAATTCATTACATCCTAGCATAGTAATTCTAACTGGAGTCCCATTACTAAATTTTTTTATTATATCAAAGGTAGCGATCACCAACTCACACAAATTAAGTAACAGTCTCTAAAACAGGCATCAGCATCACAGGGAAGTACATTCAAACAAACTTTTAAAAGTCGATTCAGAGTCCCTGATTCCTAAAGACGTATTTAAGCTACATTGTGTTCTCAGTAGTCCATTGAATTTAATAGTTATTTATAGTATATGAAGACATATCATGAAGCAGATGCATAAGTCATTGCAATAGAGGGGCTATAGATTTTAAGAAACTTTTATGACCATCCTGTCTGACCTTGTGCACATCCTCAAGCAGAACACTGCTTTCCAGTTTCATTCATGGAGCCCAGGAGCTTCCAACCAGCTGAAGTGGATGACAGTTCTGTTTAGATACTAAACGGTGGTTTTAGTTTTTTTTTTAATTTTGTATATTTACAGTTCCATACGTTATACTGCATAATGGCACCTTACTGCTTGTAAATGAAGGATTATTTTGACTAATTATTCTGCATAAGTCTATAGTCCCTGCTGATAATTTAGCATATGGGGAATATATTTTAATGTCAGCATAGCGAACACCCAGGATAAAGCTCTAAGTAGGGAAAAAAAATTCTGTGAGTCCCGTGCACTCTCATAATCTGTTTTAATCTGCAACCAATGAGTAATATTGACTAGCTGCCTTGCATGATTATTGATACATCTCTGACAGATGCTGCCCTGCCAGTCAGAATGCATAACAGCTGCTCAATGTGCTATATCTATTTCTTGGTGAACGACTCACAATCAAAAGACTTTTTCTGTATGCACAAGTGCATGATTTTATTAAACTTAAGAATATATACTATTAAGGTTTTGAAGACCCCAGTAGAAATCCTACAAGATGTGTCTGTTGTGGGGTTTAGAAACCTGACCTGGAGTTACTTTTAAAAATTACTTTCAGTCATGATAGCCTTATTTGTGGTGCAGGAAACAGCCAATGCACTCTTTCTGAGTACATGATAAATAACTGACTTGGAGCATTTTTGCAAAAAAAATGGTTCTTTTCCTTTGGTGCTCACATCACAGGAAAACATAATTTATTTACAAAAATTAATTCAGTAACTCAGCATCTGTTGAGGCATCGTTTGGTTTCAGCAAGATTTTCTGCCAGTGTCAGGCTCTCCTGTTTACTGGTATGTTGAGGATTAATAATTCATTTGAACTCTAGACTAGTTCATTTGACTGAAAATACCATGTTTCACATCAGATTTTTTTTTTCCACAGTCATTGACAGCTGTTGGAAGCAATAGGACTACTAACAGGCTTGTTCATATACAGGTGGGTGGGTCATGTGCACTTCATTTTATTTCACATTACTGGAATTGTTCTAACACTGAACAATGGCTGATACTTGCAATATGTGGGAAAGGCTCTATAATTTTTCTCAGTAACTGAAATCAAGATTGGACTTGTCTTTAGTTTTTAAGTAATACAGTCATTGTCTTTAATATTGCTAATCAGTCTGTCTCGTGGTTTTGGTTTAGATTTTCTCCTGCGTGGGATGTGTGATCAGCCCAGTGTTCAGGTAAAGAGGTTTCTTAGACTCTAAAAGTGACAGCTCTGAAGTGAGCTGTTACTGAGTCAGAGAGTTAAAGGCATGGTAAAGGTATGGGAAAAAAAAACAACAGGGAAGATGAAGAAAATTTCTCACACAGAAACTAGATTAACTTTAGCATCTGTGTTTGCTGAAGAGAATTTGGATGTTTAGTAGAATCTTTATTTCTGACCAAAGTGAACCATAACAAATCTTCACTATCAGACAGTGCTCAGCTAAAGAGTTTGATGCAACTCAAGATCCAAAGTGCAATAGTATCAGCCAGGGTGCTCAGCCTCAACTTAAAACTCCCTTTACACCTGCCAACTACAAGACAGCTGCTGTGGTACCAGTTTCCAAAGAGATCTGGGCAACTGCGTATCCATAAGCCTGATGTCTGCACCTAGCCAGTTTGCAGAAATTGTGATAAACAATAGTATTATTGTACACATAGTAAATATGGTGTTTTGGGGAACTGTCAAAACAGCTTTTGTAAAGGTAAGTTATGCCTCACAAATCTGTTGAAGTAATTAAGAAAAGCTGATGAGTATATGGATTGAGTGAAGTCCAACTGATATAATTGGACTTTCAGGAGACTTTAAGTGATCTGGAAAGTACATGAATAGTGGGGTGATGACATTTGCTGAAGAAACAAAGCTCTTCAGCATAATAAAGACAAGGACTGACTGTGCAGACTTGTAAAGAACCTTAGTTTAAAAGTGCGAGAAGGAATACAATACAGATAGATGTAAAAAGTGAGCAAACAGGAAAAAATGCTGATGTTACCACTCATGGCTTTGGAATTATATTAATTGAGACTGTTCTGTGGAAATGTCAGATCAGTGCTATATAATGATTAAAAAAGCAAAGTAAATCTCAGGAATCATTAGAAAAGAAATTGAGAAGAGAACAGCAAATATGATTATACTGCAGTATAAATCTATGGTGTATCCACATCTTCAACACTGTTTGTGGTTCTGGTCCCTCTGTCTCAAAAAGCATGCATCAGAGTTGGGAAAGCATCAGAAAAAGTCAGCAGGGTTGAGCTGAACATATGGGCCATTGTCAGAGACAGGTGACTGGATTTGATGGGCTTTGGTCGCTATTGCCATTCTTACCTGCAGAAATTCTTATAAGTTGAAACTGCTTAGTGTGACAGAAATGGTCATTAGGAAAAGAGGTTAGCCTTAGTGGAAAAAAAATTCAAGAAAGTTATAGTCTAGTGTGAAATATGAGACTCTTCTAGGTCCTTTTATTGTAAAAATACACCTCAAAAGAAAAAGCATCTCTAAAAATAAGTTTGACTCACAGAAGGTGGATGTTTATATAAAAAATCAAACATGCAAAACCAAAAAGTGTTGTTTCTCATGTTAGTGTTCAGGAGCTCAAGACAGGCTGACACCAAAGCGTTAGTGTTTCACGTAGAATATATGATGCTCTTTCTCCACAGATTCCTAACCAGTGACTCTCAGTTCTGTCAGATGGCATGAAACTGTACCAGCTATGACTGATAGAGACGTTTTTCCTCAATGGCTGGGAGGAGGCTGGCCTGCTGATTATCTTCTTGGAGGAGTTTGGTGTCTCTCCTTGTAGCCCTCACAGCATGCTTCAAAGCCGTTCATGACCCATTTTCAGGATCTCTTTCAAGAAGGCTTGGGCTGGCGTAATGTAAGTGACATTCTGGTACTTGGGGGTGGATCTGAGTGAAAGGTCACAAGGAAATCTGTCTGAGGATGTTTTCTTCAGGTTTGTAAATATTTCAGGTTACACTAAGTGAATCTAAAGAAAAGTATGGAAAGCCTGTAGACTGTGTACTGTGATACCTCAGCTTCCACAACTCTTGTATCACCGTTCTGGACTAAAACATTTGCTTTCTTTTTCCAGATCCCCTTAACCAGTCAATCCTTCCTCTTTTGAGGGAATCACCACTCCACAAGTGCATGCATTACAATCATTCACCATGTGTATGATCCGGAACACCTCAATACTTGGAACATGCTGTGAGCTTCATTGCCAGCATATTGAATTCTGGTACCCAACACCTGACTCCAGCATTTGAAGACTGAGTGTTGAAGAGAAAACCTGAATGGTCTGGAGGAATAAATTAAAATAGAGCTCTGCACTTTTCAAAAAGAGGTCTTGATTTACAAATCTGCTAAAAATTATGTTTACAGAAGGAATCCAGACAGTATTGTTTTATATCTTGGGTACTCTACTAATAAAGTGTCCCTTATAAATATCAAAAATGTGACATTCAGCTATTAGATAGGAAGGGAGAATACTCCTGAGGATAGCTTTGTCCCAAGCACAGGGGCATCAATTATATGCCCAGATGTTCTCAGCCTCTCACTCTTCAATATTGACTTATGCAGCTTTGCAGAAAATTAGTTCAGAAAGGTGTGAATAAAAGATAATAAAGAATGATTTAGTCATCTGCAAGATGTAAATGAAAACCACCTAAATTCCCACCACTTACAGTACCACTTGTCATATACCAGAATCATGTCTGCATGATTATGTTAACATTTCTCTTTAACAATGATGTCATTGATGTGATGTGATGGAAAGTCTAGCTGAGGAGAGTACCTCATCTACCGTGTAAGCTGAAGTTTTCAACAAGTTAATATTTCTTCAGTGTTGGACTCTAGTATGAAACATTCTATTTCAGCAAAAGAGTAAACATCTTTCTTCATCATCCTAGGAAGATTACACTGGAAAGTGAAAAGTGAAATTGGAGCAGAGGATGACTCAGTATAACCATTCAGCAGAGATCTCTCTCCAGAGCTCAACAAATAAGTCATTAAATTTCACTGAAACACCACTGGCTTTAGATGAAAGGACACTATTAGGGCTGAAGATTTCACTGTCAGTCCTTCTGTCTGTTATAACTTTGGCAACGATCCTTGCAAACATTTTTGTTGTTATTACAATTTTTCTGACTAGAAAGCTCCACACACCTGCAAATTACCTCATTGGCTCCTTGGCAGTGACTGATCTTTTAGTGTCTGTCCTGGTAATGCCCATCAGTATTGCTTACACTGTCACCCACACGTGGGCCTTTGGCCAAGTGTTTTGTGATATCTGGTTATCATCAGACATCACGTGCTGCACAGCCTCAATCCTACACCTCTGTGTTATTGCACTGGACAGATACTGGGCTATCACAGATGCTTTGGAATATGCCAAACGCCGGACTGCTGGCCGAGCAGCACTCATGATTGCTGTGGTCTGGATGATATCTATTAGTATTTCTGTGCCACCATTTTTCTGGAGGCAAGTGAAAACTCATGAAGAAATTGCAAAGTGTACTGTGAACACGGATCAAATTTCCTACACAATTTATTCCACCTGTGGAGCTTTCTACATCCCGACTGTGCTCCTTCTGATATTGTACGGTAGAATTTATGTAGCAGCTCGATCCAGGATTCTGAAGCCACCCTCATTATATGGGAAACGTTTTACTACTGCACACCTGATTACTGGCTCTGCTGGGTCTTCCCTCTGCTCCATTAATGCCAGCCTTCATGAAGGGCATTCTGATTCAGGTGGATCCCCCATATTTATCAGTCATGTTAAAATAAAACTTGCAGATAGTGTCCTGGAAAGGAAAAGAATTTCTGCTGCAAGAGAAAGGAAAGCCACCAAAACTTTAGGCATTATTCTGGGAGCTTTCATTTTCTGCTGGCTGCCTTTTTTTGTCATGTCCTTAGTCCTACCAATCTGCCAAGATGCTTGTTGGTTTCATCCCATCCTACTGGACTTTTTTACGTGGTTAGGTTACTTAAACTCATTGATCAATCCAGTCATTTATACAGCTTTTAATGAAGAATTTAAACAGGCTTTCCAAAAACTAATACATTTCAAAAAGTGTTCATCTTGAGCCTCTCCTATTGTGTTACTGACCCTTGTGCAATCTTACAGCCTACCTGGAAGCATTCTGTGCTTTTATTCCTAGGGCATGGAGTGGTACTTACCATCTCTGCTGCTACCCTGTGCTGTGCATGTAACTGGGAACTTCTTGCCAATTTGGTACTTTCTGTCTGGAATTCTGTATCCCATAACAGAACTTGTCTGTGGTCTATGCAGTGATTGTTTATGTATATAAGATCAACACACGAAGTAAGCTTTGTAACAAGTGAAGGAGTGTGAACCAGAGAGCTGAGTTTGTATGATGGGATGACATGTTATCCAAAGCTTCCATGCCTTTCTAACCTGATGGGAGGAAAATCTGTGCATATTTTCAGGATGTCAGTATTTCTGCTGTATATTATTAACAATGTATGTAGGCTGAGAAAATTTCTAGAGAACAGGATCTGATGTCTACATTTTCTATGGCATGTATCCTATCCATCTGAAATTGATAAAACCTGTAACTTTTCAGAAGTTGTGTGGCACAGCCTGACTCTAAGCAGCAGGGCATAGAAGGCATAGCTTGTACGTAAGTTCTGTGGATATTTCACAAGTACTGCATCTGAAGCTATGCTTTTGGTGAACTGTAGAAAGAAGACAATTTATTTGAAATAATTTTTACACATTTTATCATTAATAGAATAGCCAGTGCAGAAATACCACAAAATAAATAGCATGAAAATTATTGAAAAGTACCTTGATCTTATATTTCTGTTATTTAATTTTTTGCATGCACAACTGAAAGAGGAAAATATCATTAGTGCCAGTGTGGAATGACTGGGACCTCAAAAAAGAGCCAGAAGGTTCACTCCCTGGTGAAAAGAAATGAGGCGTTAGAGAGCATGAAGTGACATATCAAGGAAAACTTTCCTAGTGATTAAGGTTGTTTAGGTGGATGTGACATCACTGTCTCTGTAAGTCTTTAAGAACTAGTCAGACAAACATCTGTCAGAGATCACAATGTCTGGACCCTCCAATGGGGCTGTGGAGAGTGGAGCAGGTCCCCTCTAACCTGCACTTCTCTGTCTCTGGGATTATTTCCCCCATTTGGCAGGTGGGAAGCTGGCACATGGAGGTCTTAATTGAAGTCTTGGACAAGACAGCACACCAAGTGGTGCAGCCCAAATTTCATTCAACTTTTTAGAGTCTCTGGGCATTTTACAGCAGAAGCATCATGTCCATACTGCATATAAGCAGCATGCATTGCTTTGAGTTACCCCATCATCCTTCTGACCATCCTTCCATCTCTCAGCCTGCCCAAATTCATCTCCACCATCCACTACTGTGGCCATCCCAACACACTTCACCACAGCCCAGGTCCACCACAGCTCTTCAGCCTCTCCTTTGCATTTGCTGCACAGTCTTATAGCTTCATCCAGTTGCTGGTGCCTCTGCTGAGGACTGGACCATAAAGTAATGCCCCAGGACCACCCACATGCTGCAGAATCAGGCAGAGCAGTTGTGTAGGTCACAGAATTGTAGTCCTCTCTCTCACAGTACACCTCTAGGGCAATTAAGGCTGCCCTGTTTGGGACACAGCTTCTCTCCCTTCCCAAGAGTGAGCTGGTCTAGCTTAGCCCAGCTCAAGAGATTTTAATGGTGGCACTACCTGGCCATGTCCATGCAGTCTGCTTCCAGAGTGTGTCCAGAGTGCCCACTGGCAGTGGTGGTTCTCTCACCTGTGGTCACTCCTGAACTGTGCTTCTGCATTGCCTGGGGATGTGGGTACTGACATGGGCCACAGCGATATTGGGAAATGCATGAACCATTAATTAGTGCAGACACCTGAGTTCTCACACCTGAGGCCAGGCCCTGGCACTATTTAATTTGCTGTTATAGACATAACCTGTATGAAGAGGTAGTGTACAACTTGGAGCTCCAGGCTCCCTTCTGGTGCCATCCTGGTGTCCAGGCCACTCACAGCTTCTACCATTGTGGGACAGATGGTGTGGCACCACCAGTCCAGTGTTGGTCTGGTGGTAGCTGAGGTATGTAGACATCACAAAAGGTTGGTATAACCACCTCTGCCAGAATAATGGGATATACAGTCTCATATTGGGCTTGCAGCAGGGGACCTGTGTGACTACATGAATTCGAAGAGATACAGCTCCAGGATCCTGCAGAGTCTTGTCACTCACAGAATCATTTGTGGAGACTGGGGAAATTCTCATAGCTTAACATAGGACATTGTATATTCTAGAACATTGGCATCTTCTAAAGGAGACAGACAAACAGACAATTCCTCCCCAGAGGACACAGTCTGTGTTATTTTAGAATAATTTTTTTCATCATGGGTCTGGGTGATACAGCTCTTCCTGGGCAGTAGTGTCTCACATCAGGGTTTCAGTCAGCCATTGAGCTCACGTGTTTAAAGAGCCAATGTTTAAAGATAGGCTTTATGCCCCTGGGCCCACATCACTGGAGCTCTTTGCATTCTCTAGCAGCTGTACAAGGATTTGGAGGAGCCTTTCTGTTTGACATTGACACAGCAAGACAAGACTGCTTTTAAAATGACCCAGCAGCACTGCCAGCCATGGCTGATGCCCAGAACAAAGAGCAGCCTGGAAAGTTTCCTGCAGCCATATAGCGTAAGCACTATTATGAGAGTGCCCATGATATGGCATCCCCTCATTCCCTTAGGAATCCTTTCCTGTCCCCCAACAATTTAACCTGGGAGACAGTCACAGCCTGAAGAGTATGTACTTCTAGAAGTCATGGGATCTCTGCAGACTTTCTTTTTTGCACTATAGGCCAAGGTTTGGGTATCTCTGAAGTTTCCCCTCCTTTTCTCCAGATGCCCTTTTAATGCTGTCCATCCTGCCCACACCCTGTGCTTTCTGGACACCTTTGTCTACTGTGCTCATCTGGCACAGCCCTGTGACCTGAGGGGCCCAGGGTACAGGGAGAGTGTCACACAGCTCTAACTGCACAAGCATACTTGTTTTACAGCTTGAAAACAAAAAAAGACCCAACTAGGGCAAGTGGATAAAGGACAAACCAAGTGAATGGTAAGTCACGGTGACAGTCAGAACCCAGAATGAAGGTCTGGGTTCCTCAGGGGCTTGAATAACAGAAGCAAAGACAGTTTCTCTGCCTCTCCTCCAGCAGCCTGGCCAGCATAGTGCTGGTGCCTACTGCTTTGTACCAGCCTCTGTGGACAGTTATAGGCTAGCCTTCCCACCATATGGCTTTGTGCTGCCTAAGGAATAGTTTACCTACAGCCAGGTCCCTTACGAACCTCTGAATCTCTTCCTACCTCATGTTTCAGGACATCATGCTAGCAGTAAGCCCACAGGTCACAGTGTTCCTGCAAAAACTTGGCAGCAAGGCTGTTGGTTGGTTGGCTAAATGATGCTGAATTTTGGCCTGCATTTCACTTACGGAGCTTCTCCACAGTGTCCTTCAGGTGGCCTCATGCCTGGTTCTAACCTTGAAATCAGAGCCTTGGAACAGCTGATGCCAACATCTCATTAGAGATACTGATAGAAGCAATGACAGAAAGTGTGTCAGTCCTTGCTCAGATGTGGGGACATGCAATACATAGAATCAGAGTAATTCAGGTTGGAAGGAACCTCTGGATGTCGCTAGTCCAAAATCCTGCTCAAAGCAGGACCAGCTGTGACATCAGACCAGGTTATTCAATATTTTCTTCAGCCTTCCAAGGATGAGGATGCACAGCCTCTCTGGGTAAGCTGTTCCAGTGCTTGACTGTCCTCATGGTGAAAAAGATTTTCCTTATATCCAGTTTGAAGCTCTCTTTTTTTTCCCACTTAGGTCTATTGTCTTTCAGTCTCCCACCAATCACCTCCTCATAGGTCCTGGGGGAGCTGCTGTCAGGTTCCCTCACAGCATTCTTTTCTCCAGACTGAGCAAGCCTGGTTCATTCAGCTTCTCCCTCTGCATTCCTGGGGCAAGTTCTCCACTCTCCTGACCACTCTGGTGTCCATTCATTGACCTCACTCTGGTTTAGGTATGTCTTTCTTTTACTAAGAGGCCCAAAACCAGACACAGTATTCTAGATGTGGTTTAACAAGGGCTGAGTAGAGCAGGATAATAACTTCCCTTGATTTATTAGCTATGCTTCTGTTAATGTAGCCTTCTTTGCTGCCAGGGCACACTGCTGGCTCCTGTTCAGCTTGCTGTCTACCAAGACCCCCAGGTCCTTTCCAGCAGAGCTGCTACCCAGCCACTCAGTCCTCAGCCTGTATCACTGCAAAGGGTTCTTCCTTCCCTGGTGCAGGATTTTGCATTTGTCTTGTTGAATTTCATAAGGTTCCTGTTAGCCCCTTCCTCCAGCCTGTCTAGGTAACTCTGAATAGCGGCTCTACCCTTGAGTGTATGCACTGAATGCCCCAGCTTAGTGTCATCTACAGACTTAAGTGCACTCTGTCACCTCCTCCAGGCAATTGTTAAAGATGTTAAACAGGACAGGTCCTAGGATAGCCCCCTCCAGTACTCTGCTTGTTAGCAGGCTGTCCACCCATCCAGACCACAACATCCCAAACTAGATACAAAGATACTGTGGGAGTTAAGTTTTGAAAGCCTTGCTAAAGTCAAGGTAAATTACACCCTTCTCTGCTCATGCACAAATCCAGTAAATGTATCATACAAGGCAATCAGACTGGTCTGATTTAGGGATGATTTATCCTTTGCAAATCCATGCTGACTGTTCACCTTCTCCTTCACAATGCTCTTGCACAGATCCAGCCTCCCAAGGCAGTACAACTGAAGGCTGCAACTTTGTCATTCTTTTTCAGACTGTGTTGCAGGATTGGTTAGACAATATCTCCGGGCAGGATGGCACAGAAGCAGGAGCCTGAAAGAGGTCAGTCTGAGTGACCTCTGCAGCACCTTGTAGCTTAGACCACAGGAAAAAGTGTCTCAGAGAACAACAGAACAACATGGTTTATGTCTGCTCTGTGAGGAGTTCTAATAAATAATGTTTCCCTGCTGTATCTTTATAGCTGGTTCTAAATGGTCAGTGGATTGAGTTTCCTTCACTATTGCAAATAGTCCCAGAGAAGATGGCTCAGATGAATTATACCAGTGGGCAAATGGAGGCAGAGTATATGGAAACCCAAGTCTTGGGGAAGCCCTTAAAGAAAAAGGCCTCCTCTCCATCCCATCCCTTTGGATTGAGGGATATTATGTCTGCTAATGTTCTGAGCCTGCTCTTTGTGAAGGACCTGGTGTCTTCTGTTTCTTCCTGCTATTCAGATGGGCATCTAGAACCTTTCTACCCAGCATCCTTCCCAGAATTCGTGGACCATGAGCTGCTTGACTTTCCCCAACCCTGTGATAGTTCCCAGCTAGAAAATTTTGCCATCGTACATATACAAAAGAAGCTGGGAGGAGGGAAAGGAGAGCAAGACCTTGACAGTACAGGCCACTAGTTAGAACACACCTGGAAAGCAGAAAACACAGGGTCAAGTCTGTACTCTAGTAAGCAGTAGATGGTTTATACACAATAGCAGGTAAAACTGTGAACTTTGTACTTCAGTATGTAGGGAGTGACATTGTTTAAAAATAGTCTTCCCAGCAGAGTGGCTTTGTCACTGACTTAGGAGGTAGGTGTCAGAACCCAAAGCCAAGGGAAGTTCCCAGCTGAGAATCCTGGGACTGTAAATACCTGTGCACAGGGATCTGGAGGCCAAATGTCTCCACAGAATTTCTCCTGATGATTCACCTGCCCAGTGTGAATCATAAAACCACAGATAATGGTCCTGGAAGGGCCTCTGAGAGACTGGCTAGTCCATGCCCATTGCTTTACCCAGATCAACTATGCTTTTGCCCTTTTTCCTGTCTTGCCTACTCTTGAAGATTTCCAATAATGAACAGAATGGCAAAATGCAGCATAGGAAGATGATCCACTACTATTCTTTGGGCTTTTATGAGACACTGTTTAATTCAAGAGCAAGCATGCTAGGCCCTTTGATTAGATTATAGGCTAATTAAAAAAGGTACATGGTCTAATATCACAGGATTCTTAATGCTGGTAAATATTTGATATAGTGTTGATATAGAGTGCTTCAGGAACTCATTGGAAAAAACAGTGATATGGAACCAGCAGAGGAAAACTAGCTAAGGATCATAAGTGAAAGATAAATAACACCCCATAGCCTCTGAGCTGAAAGGGGAAAGGCTATCATGTCACAGAGATCAATGTCCATATTTACCATGTCATTAATGCTCTGTGGATCACAGTCAAAAGTACACAAATGCATTTCACAGAAGGTACGTGAGGGCTGCATGATTTCTAAGTACCTCTCCAGTGAAGCTCTTGCAATATTGAGCACACAGGTAAGTTAAAACACATTTTTATTTGTACAGAAGTACATATTGTGGTTGTCCCAGCAGACAGTTATTTCAGTGATCATGTGGAATTTACTGAAAACAGAAGAAATAGCTAAATAAAAGTCAAAGCATGTGTGTTCACTGCAGCACCCTGCAATCAAATTTCAGTGCAGGTTATTCCTACAACTGGGGAAGTGGAAGAGTGCAGCAATGAGGAGTCACCATGACTGAAGGCTGGTGAGACAACAGAAGTGGAGGCTGATCAGTCCTCCCAGGACAAGCCTGAATCTTGCAATATGAAGGGAAGATGGTCATGGAAATTGTGTGGGTTGAAGCAATACTGCCATGCTTACCAATCCAAAGATGGTTCCTTGTGAGTGGGGTACAGAGGAACAACTGTTGTATGTGTAATACTACTCCCTCTGCAGTAAACCTTGAGAGCCCTTGAAGGAATATCAGGAGGGATGGCTGGTTCCCATGCAATTTCCATGATGACAATCCAGCTACAGGTGCTCAGTAGCTCTTGTCACTCAGAGGTAAGGATTTCCCAATGGCTTCAGCAAAATTAATTTAATTTTCCTGAATTCTGTTTCAATACAGCCAAGAAGCTTCTGTTGAAAATGCCAATGACCAGACACATACTCCATACACTTGTTGTCAACAACAGATTTTGCATTTAGATTTCATCACCAGTGAAACAGAAGGAGGAAATGTAGGTTAGTAGGTAATGAAGTTAAGAGCCCTCTCAGCTAGATTTCCTCTAAGCCACATCATTCACATACACACTACCTCCAGCTTCTGGTGGCAAGTCACATTTTCACAGCAGTTGTGTTGCCAGCATCTGAGAGGGAGGCCCTTTTCCCTAGCTTGCCAAGGTCCATCTGAGTAGCAGCCCTGCCCTACACCACAGCAATAGTTCTCCCCAATTTGGTACTGGCTGCAAACTTGCTGAGAGTGCAAGACAGCTCATTGTCCAGGCCATTAATAAAGACATTAAACACTACTGACATATCAGTGTGCATCCCTGAAGGATGCCCCTAGTAACTAGTTGCCAGTTGAACTTCAAATTGTTTAGCCCTTTAGCCCAACTGTCCAGCCAGTTTTCCATTCAATTCACACTCCACTTATCCAGTCCAAATCTCACCAACTTGCCTACAAGTAGACTGCAGGAGACCTTGTCAAAGGCCTTGATAAAGTCAATGCTACAATCAATCAATACAACATCCAGTGCCCTCCTGTTGTCCACACAGGCTGTTGTTTCGTTGTAGCAGGTAATCAGGTTGGTCAGGCACAACTGGCCTTTGGTAAATCCCTGCTGGCTGCTCACAGTCACTTTCTTGTCCTTCATGTGCTTGGAAATAGCTTCCAGGAGGATATGGTGTCCAGTCTTCTAAGGGACTGAGTTGAGGCTGACCATCTGATAGTTGCCTGGATCCTCCTCCTTGCCATTCTTAACGACAGCTATGACATTTGTCTTTCTTGAATCATCAGAAACTTTTACCAACCACCAGGACCTTTCAAAGATGACAGAAAAGCAATCTTGAAATTACGTTGGCAAGCATCTTTGGCACCCTCAAATGCATCCCTTTCTGGTCCCATGTGTAGGCCTAATTCAGCTGACATTTTTAAGATGTCTGCTCCAGGAAGGGGTGAAACACCCTCCAAATTCAATTGACTTTAATGACAATTATTTCCACTATTTAGGAAGGAAGACTGAAATAAGACTTGTATGGAAAATCTGTAGTGCAGATGTCTAATTTATTCAGACGAACCCCACTCTCAGTGTGTGCAATTCCTGTTTATTATTCCCAGCAACTGCCACTCCCCATCCTGGTGGTCTCCAGATATGTCAGGTTCTGGCTCTTTATGAAGCTGGTGAAGACAGATATGAAGATCCTTGGTCTGAGGGGGACATGACATTCTCACTGTAATGCCATGCATATGCTTTTTGACAAAGAGGAAGATGGCAGCAATGTGAACTGAAGAAGACATCGACCTGCTTCTGATGTTGCTGCTTGCTTCTCAGTGCCTTCATTACTGTACCTTGATATGGCTGCAGGGTCCTAGGGGGGGTAATGGTGGTATCTCGCTGATCCTACAGAACAAGAAACAGTTACACACACGCACACAACCCCACAGCCCAACCCAACAAAACTTATGTTTGTTGCCATATAGAGTGCTGATAATGATGTAAGTCCAGCACTGCTGCCCACACAAGCATGCATCTGTTTCTTTTTTCCTGCTTACAGTGTTTAATAATATTCCTAAACTCTGTGTGGCACCTAGCACAGCCAAGGCTCCAGCTCTGTCAGGAGCTTTTCGAAACTAATTCAATAAATATCAGGATCTTATAATGACTCTGATGTTATAAGTACTTAAAGCTTGAATACCTGGAATCAGGTAGTAACAGCAGAATCTCCACTTCCATTTAAAAACAAATCTAGTCTTACTTTGCAGAGAGAAGCAAGAAATTTTGATGGATACCACTGGCTCAGAAAACAGTAGGCTGATTCAACTCACTAAACTGGCAGAAAAGTATTCACTCTGCCTTAATTTTCTGCCAGTTTAATGAACTGAACAAATGCCAGAACTGGTGCAACAGCAGCAGCACAGACGCACAAGTAGTTTCAGAAGGAGGGAAGCAGAACTGCATGTATCATCAGCTGCAAGCTGTTAGATCAACTTAGACACCTCATTTAAATTCACCATAGAAACAGAGCAAATACAGAATAGCAAGAATGTCTGAAGAGTCAGTTCAGGGACTTCATGAACTGGAAGATGACTCAGATAGACATTTTTAATAGCCACTGAGAAATCTGTTCTCTGTGAGCTTGTCTAATCCCTTTTCAACCTCATGCCTCTGGTGTTCGTGGCATCCTGCAGCCATCCACTTCTCACATTATCAAGCTGTGCATAAACTGCATGAGCTACTTTTGTTTGTTTAAACCTACTACACCCATATGGGTCCTCTGTTGTCAGACATGCTGACAGCTTCTGTTGCTTCCCCGTATTATTCATGATTTTATGGGTGTTTGTCATCTCCCCTCCCCCTATCATCTCTGGTCACATCTGCCCATATTACTTACACTCTGCACCCTTGGAACTAAACAACCTTTCTATCAAGTACCATAAGAAGGGAAGGCTGCCACTCCACAGTGAGAGTCTTCCAGGTAAGAAAGATATCACTGCTTCCCTCTCAGCTTTAACTCACCCTGCTATTCATGTCTGCCCAGAAGCAGAGCAGTCTTCTCCAGCCCACCCTAAGCAAATGCACAACACCAGCAGTGTAACCTCTGGCACACCTCCTCCTCCACTCCCCCCTGCCTCTGCTCCCTCTTCCTGTTCCAGCCCCTGTGTAGTTTTCCTCCATCCTCATCCCCTTTACGCTTTGGGGTGAGTTGCGCTCCCCTACTTTGCTCCTGTCTTCCCTGCCAATTGTATACCTTTTGTTCAGGACCACCGCAGTCCAGCCAAGAGCTGGGTCTGCCTCCTCACCTTGTTACATCCCCCATTCCACTTGTCCCTTTTTGTCCTTTTGTCTGGTGCTTCCATTGACTGCACTAAGTCCCCATGAATAAAAAGAAAAAAAATTGCTCTTTCCCTTTAGAGCAGCCAGAGCTTCCTTATTTCTCCTCTTTTCCTCTAGGTCATGTATCACATTTCCTTTCCTGGGACAGAACTTTCTAATTCTCTAACCTCACAACACTAAGCTTTTTTCTCCAAGATATCTGCCTAGGCAGCTGCAGGCCTGTTACCACAGTCACTGTATCACCAGCTGCAGCCATGCCACTTCTGCACCACCCACAGCAGGCAGGATGTCTCCCACATGGATCTAGAGGTCTGACATTTGTCATTCCCTGGTCTTCCACTCACTGTCCGTTCCTCTTACTGCAGTCCCCACCTGGAAGTTGGTTCAGATGTCACCTTGGTGAAGGGCTTCTTTCTCCTTTATTTCCCCTCAGCTCAGTTTGTTCCCTCACACCTCCCTTGTCTACCTCCCATCACTTGTGCTGGGTCGTAAGGGCTTTACCCTCCGCCTTGTGCTTTTGTCCAGCAGCAGTTCATTGTCCAAATGCTGCTGGCACCTTGTGGCACAGGAGACTGAGGAGCGTCTTTCACAGTCTGTAGTGAGCATTCTGCTCTTGATTGCATTACTCCATGATGAGGACTTGCCAAGGCCTGGGGCATGGTCACAATGACTGTCTCTTGGATTGGAAGGATGGGTGCTGCATTTCCAAAACCCAAAGCAGGGTGCCAGCACCACTGGTAGAACCCTTTCTTCCCCAGATGTCCCCTCAATGGCTGCTAAGTAGCCCACCTAGGTGCCTGGAAAGATCCTGCTGCAGACTGCTGCAGCCAGCAGACACTGCTAATGACAATGACCAGGTGGGATCCACACAGATGGTATGAAGGATACACCAAGGAGGAGGGCCTGCTTTGGGGAAACACATTCCCTCTTCTGTCCTTTCTTGTCTCAGTCTCTCCTGAACATTGTCCCCTGGAGCCCCTGAGTTCACCTCAGTGCCCAAACTTCCATCTTCATAATGATAGAGGCCAAATTAAGCACAAGGATGATGAGTGCAGACCATTAGACCCATGACTCCCTTCTGCCCAAGGATGAGGCTTCTTCCAATAAGAAGTGAACCTGTGAGGAGGTCGCTGTCCTTGCCCCCCTGGAGGCCATGGCGTAGGAGGTCTCAAAATCCTTGGTCAGTGCGGGAACAGGGTTCACCCCTGGGCTCCAGGAAGGACTCCTCTTTAAGTGTTGTGACTTAGCTGCCTTTTCCAAAGTTGGACCTCTGCCAACCAGGGGAGCAAACAGAGCCCAGGAGCAGAGCTCTGGGCTTTTAAGGATGTCCCTGAATGGTAAGCCTTTTGGTGAGCATCCGGCACATATCAGTGGAGACTGCCAATGGTTAAGGGTGCCAACCAAGTCCTGCTGATGGTCCTACTTGTTACATACAGCCTTCTACACCTGATGGTGGTTCTGAGCCTGGTGGCAGGGACAGGCCCTTTGCTTAGCCCCTGTCCTAGCTTGGATCCCCCAGGTGCCCCACCATCAGCAAAGAGCCAATACATGGCATGCTGTCAAGTAGTAGTAGGCACACAGCTTTCACAAGGCCTTCCTTGCCCTCGGGGAGCAGTTCAGGTGATGCCTGAATGGTTTTCCTGATTACAAGGGTGCACCAGGAAATGTCAAAACCCAGCATCACTGAACACCTCAGGGTCTCAGGTGATTCTCTGTACTAATAAGACACATCCCATAACTATCATGTTCTCAGCACTGCATTCCTGCAGGGGGCTAATGTCAGTGCAGCTCCTGAGCCTATGAAGGGGAGGCTAGAGGGCGAGAGAAGCCACTTCCACTAAAATCTCTGTGAGGAAGCGGAGAAAATGTTTTCCTTATACCTAGGGACAGAGGTATGCTGTTATTTACACACACCTCAACACTAAGCCCAGGGTATGTGCTCCTCAGCAGGTGTCCACCTTCCACAGATGTTTGGATCCACATGGAACCTGCACAGGGGTTTTATCATGGTGAGTCAACAGGACTGCACTGGGGGAGAAACGCTCGGCCACTGTACACTCATGATCTCTCATGGGTTCTCTCATGGGATCTCTCATGCTCTCTGGGGCATGTTGGCCTAACCAGACTTGAATACCTGTGCTTGGATGGAGAGAAACATACTGACTTTCTACCAATTGGACTACATTTATATTTTAAGTTTAAATGTCTTGCAAGATGTTTAAACCTCTCTAGTGCAAGGGTGGCTTGCCTCATCAACCTCACCTGGTGCCCACGAAGGCTGTGGTAACTTCAGGCCAAGAGATGCGATCTCCTGGCACTTAAAGCCATTTAAATCATGGGCTTTGCACAGTGCTCCTTCTGTCCAGATGGAAAATGCCGGATTTTTTCTCACCAGTCCTCACTTTGTTTGCAGTCACTACCAGGTCTACACTTTCTGACACTGCCACAAACATCTATCTCTGGCAGCCAGCCTGTATGGAGCATGCTGGTATATCCCTTTCTTTAACCACATGCCAGAGCCTGGCAGCCATTTTGCATCCACCTGAAAGACCCATCCCAAGAACACATCCTTTCAGACCTCCTCAGAATGCTGAAGGACTCTTCAGATCCAGTTTTGCTACAGCCACAAAACATGACAGAAAGATTTTCTTTAAGAATCCCCATTATAAAATCCTACCTTCATAACAAGTGGTGGTTGTCCCTGGAAGGCTGATGCTGGACCTGGCCAGTGTCATCAACATCAGATACTTCCTGAACTACAGTCAGCAAGATCAAGTAGATCCCATTATGCTGACTTTGCATATGAGGTGGTCCACCCACAGCATCTCTCAACTAATTTATCCACATCCCCTATTTTGTTCCTATTGTGAGCAGGTTCTGCAGGAGCAATGCCACCCGAGCCACTGTCACCTCTGGCCTCATAACCAGAGGTTTTGGCCTCCAAACATCTCAATGTTCTGAACTCCTTCATGTTCTCCATATTGAGAACTTGATCTGGAGTTGGATCTTTTCTATTTGGCTCCACCTATCCATATCCAGCAAGCCATTTAGGCTTTTGATTACACTTTCAGCTGTTCTCACTGTGGAAACCAATGAGGACAATGGCAAGTAGATTATGCCTCAGAAAGGGCAGAAAAATATGCCAAACTTGTAACACCACTTCCCCAACATCTCTTCAGGTTCTTCTTTAGCCAGAGGAGGCATTGTTGTGAACCCCTGGCAGCCCCTGACAGAATTTTCTTCCCTTCATTTGTTTCATGGTTTTCTGAAACACTTGGGAAACTTTGGTGTCAGTATCATACTGCAGCAGTGAGTTTCATCATAAATTCTCTACAAAAAAGCACCCAAGCACAGCCCCATTCCTCTCCCAGCACAGCAAATCCAAGAAGCACATAGAAGGCATCCTAGGCTCTAATGTACACAACTCCTGACACATTTGGAGCACATGCATTTAGCACATGCTGAAATAAAAAACTACCTTTTTTTCCATTTCATCTCCCAGTTATACCCAGCTATGCCATTGCTAGATGGATTTCAAGAGCTGACATTGTATTAGCAAACCTCCCTCTTACCCATTTGGAAATTGGAAGTAGCATCTGTAAAGCATAGAACCAAAAAACTGCTGAATGTTGTTGCACTGCAGAGCACATGTAACATGTGCTGGACTTTGGCTGTAAACCTAGCAAATTAACTTTAAAGTGTTGATACTTCATTCAGAACAAGTATATTTCAGACTGTGCTATAGAAACAGGACCAAAGAGTATTATTTTAACTCAGTATGACACCATGGACAATATTCTATCAGAGTGTTACAAGCCAAATCACCTAGTGCTCAAAGGATCTTCCTTTGGCATTGTCTGAAATAAAACAGCATTGGAAACACATTTTTAGCTACCATACCTACTGGCAAAAGGGGACGATGCATTCTAAGACTGCCAGGTCCAGCTGCATGGCCTGGAGGCTGGAAGCGCTCACCAACTGCTGACTGGATCCTCTGTTGACCCTGATGGGCAATTGCAGCACCTAGCTACTGCTCCTCTGTGCCCATCATTGTACCACCCTCCAGGTCAGCATCGCTTGAGTCCTGTGGCTTTGCTTACAGCTGAGTAACACTTCGAGCAGCTTTTCCTGGTTAGTGCTGGAAGGTCTCTTGTCTCTGATCCCATCTGAACACCTCTGGGCTGCACATACCAGACGTGGAAACAACCACAGCTGGGTCCCCATTTGATTCAACACCAAGTCCCAAACTTTGCAAGAGATGACATGGAAGGGGAAACGCTAGGAATGCCCTAGAGGACAAACATCCTGTGCCACCTGGCATACAGCTCTGCCCTGTTCTTACGGAGACAGGTCTCTTGTAAACACCTGGTGTTAGCGGGCAGGGAGGGAGCGCCTGCGAAGGCACCGGCAGTGCCCACCCCACCACCAGGCCCTCCAGAGCCCTGAGGCGGTGGCAGAGCCCGGGCTGGTGGCAGCCCCGGGAGGAACCACCGAGGGACTCGGTCTGGAGGGCTTTCGTACACAAACCCGCAGCGAACCCAGTCATCAGAGGGCCTCACCTGCACCCTGCGCTCCGTCCCGCAGCCGTCCCACGACATCCACCCCCGGCCAGCTGCTCGCCCCCTCCCCGGCCTCCCCGTTTCCCTCCCGGGGCCCTTCGAAGGCAGCAGCCCCTCGGCGCTAACGCAAGGTTACCGCCACCCCGCCCGCCGAGCGCGGCCCGACCCGCTGCCCCCCAAAATGGCTGACACTCCCTCACCGCCCTCTCCCAGAGCCGGGGGAGGGCGCCCCGGCGCTGCACCGCGTCCGGGCCGGGCCCGGCAGCCCCCGCCCCCGTTGACGTCAAGCACCGCCCGGTACCGCGTCCCTCCCCTCATTGTCAGCGCCCGCACCCGCCGCCCGAGCCCGGAGCCCCCCGCGGGCTGCGGCTGCCCAAGCCCGGGCTGTCCCGCCGGCTAGAGCGCGCCGCGGGCGGGAGGGAGGCCCGGCCGCTCCCGCTGCCCAGGTAGGCAGAGGTGGGCGACGAGGGTGCGGGCGGGGGGTGCCGCAGCCCCGCCAGACCGGCGGGGCGGGGAGGAATTTGAGGCATCCGCTTTGTCTCCGCGGACGGCAGACCGCCTTCCCTGCCCGAGCGGGCGCCGCGGGGCCGGGTGGCCCGCGGTGTGGCGGCG
>JANZLQ010000022.1:8310303-8349951 GCA_026212715.1 Elanus axillaris
GCGGCGGCGGACTCCGCCGCCGCCACACCGCGGGCGACCCGGCCCTGCGGCGCCCGCCGGGGCCTCGGCTCCCGCTCGGAAATGGAGCCGCCGTCGGGCTCCTTCCGACGTGACCGGAACAGCCGCTTTCCTGACCGGAGAGCGGCCCCGCCAGCGCCCCGTCCCCGCCCGGGAAGGGCACGGTCCCTCAGGGACTGCTGCGAGCTGCCTTCAGGGAAGCTCTTAAACCCGTCGGTGTGCATCGCTGGATTTTGGCGGAGTTGAGATTTTGGAGGCTTCCAGGCGCTCAAAGCATGGGATTTCTGTGAATAACCTATCTTTTTTTTCCTTGCTGCAGCCACATACTCCCATTCCTGTTGCTTATTTTTTTAATTCTCCTTTCTTTCCCCAGCCCACCCACAGTTGTCATATAATTAATATTGTTCTCCCTTTTATATGTGAGCTTTTCCGATGCTCTGCCTTTGTTAATCACTTTAGCATTCTTTGCTCCCCTGTCATGAAGGAATTTATTGATGGAGTGTCTCAAAACCTTTCTTTTTTTCAAGATAAAATTTCTTAAATACCATGTTTGGCTTTGCCAGGTGTCCCACGTGCTGGTATGCAAAGGAAGTGGAATAGCAGACCTTTGGTTGTTGTCCTTGGTGACTGCGCTTTCATTGCAAATCTGCATTTTTTTTTTCTTCTAATGCTACATCTGAAACCTTTAAACCAATTAAACACAAGTTAAAGTGACCGTCTCAAGTAATCAGCACATTCAAGTTAGGCGCAGTGGGATTAGATTTTAATGGGTGCATAAATTCTGTTAAAATCTTCCACAGAAATCACAGGAAAGAGTGCTCCTCCTTGCAGCGTGCGTTGTGTTGGGGTTGTTTCTTATCAAGTCTGTAGCTGAAAGCCGCCTGGGCGGGTGAGTGCCTCTCCAAGCAGTACCACACAGCGATGACAGTGAAAGGGGGGGAAGTATTTTTACAACCCTGGAGTAGTCTCAGGCATTCAGAGTTTAGGGAAAAAATGCAGTTACTTACCACGTGCCTACAGTCTCTTGGCAGAGATACACATCTGGCCTGCTGGATAGTGAGGAGGGACAGTGTTCCTCAGCGTTTCTGTGAGTACAAAACCAGCAGTTATGTGCTTTGGTCAGTTAACGCAGCCTATGGCCAGCCATCGTGTTTCGGCAGGGGCAGCGTGCTCTGTGGCTGTTTTGCGTACGCGGCACTCACAGAAGCATAATTCCTCCATTGTGTCGGCTCCGCAGTGGTAAGGATGGCAGAAAACAGTCGGTGCTGCCTGCTAGGCTGACCACCCCCCCCGGGCTCCGAGAGGCCTGAGGGAGCGATGGTCGTGCTGGGGAGCAGGACCCCTCCTGGGCATGGGGCTCCCTTGTTGGGATAGTGCCCTGGCAGCTGGGGCTGGTCCGGGCAGCCAGCCCTCTGTACCAGGCCAGGCACTGCGGGAAGGAGGAGGACGTGGAGAGCTGGTTCCTGTGTTTCCTTTAGACATGTGGCTGAAAGTTCCTGCAGGCAGGAGTGAATCGGGGTAAGGGATTGTGGGAGAATGGAGCAATTCAAGAGTAGGCAGGTCCCCATTATCTAACCCCTATACCTTTATTCTGGTCTGAGCAGCCCTTCAGCCTCAGCTTCCCCATAATCCTATAAATGGTAAATTTTCTTCATTCCAGTACAGGGCAATCTGACCGTTTTCTACTTTCTAAGAAGTCAAAATAAATTACAGCGATGTGGGATCTTTACTAGCCCTCTGGCTTTCTCTGTGCTCTGCAAATCTGGCCCAACTGAGAATAAGTTACTGAATTTATTTATTTAACGTGAGTTAGGAAGTGTAGACAAAAATAGCTCTTAAAAAAGAATACTCTCAAATGTGGCTGTTACCAGAAATGGTAATGTTTAAAAGCCCGGCATGCCTTACAGTCTAGACCACGTTATTTTGTTTGTTAAAATGGGTTGGTGATTACATCTTTGAGCGTGACCTTACTGTAATATTGTACACAGGCACTCTGAGGTTGTGCTCATCCTCCATGAAACCTTTCCTTCCCACCAAGGGCTGTGGTCACTGAGGAACCAGATGATATGTACCTCCTTCCTCACGGAAGCTTTTCAGAAAGCGTGGCTGGTGTGACTGAGCCAAATGAAAAAATAGGACAATTTTGATACAATCGTTACATTAAAATGAAGTGAATATTCTTTTTAGGAGGCCAGTTGCATTTTAAGAGTCACATGATGGTGATGATTAGTAGCAGTAGTAAGTTTTGCACTAACTAGTGCAATGCAGGTCATAGGAACCCTTAAAACGTATCGGAAGGGAAAGCACTGGTTGTGGTGCTTATGGCTTTGTTATGTCTTCACAGGTCTAAGGCCTATTGTGCAGTCTTTTTGCCTTGGGTAATGTTTGGATCTGCACAGGGGAAGTGGCACGAGTGTTTTCAAATACTTGGTGACAGCTGATGGGCAAGTGTTGCTCACCAGCACTTCCTGCATCCCTGACTGCTGGTGGTCTGCTTCATCCTTCCATACTGTTATTCCCTCTGCTTTAGTCAGGCTGCATCTTTGGAGGGCTTTTAGCCCTTTAATCTGATCTCTCCATAGCCACCAAAGGTGGGATTCATCTCCCTGTCCAAGCTCAGCTGTTTGCCAGGGTAACAGGGGAAGGCAGCCTTCCCCCTGGTGGTGACTGCGGCCACCCACTGCAGACCCTGTGGACAGTCACATCTGTCCGGGTTTGAGGGTTTAAAGATGGTGACAGGATCAGTTTGGTGGAAAACCCACAAACTGTTTGCCTTTAATTGCCCAGATTTAGGAGCCTTCATAACCACCCTGACTTCGAGAAGGCACTGCGGGCATGGCATTCCCGTGGAGTCAGTGGGGTCTGGGTTGATTGAACAGCCTGAAAATCAGCACTTTTAGAGATGATCAAACATGAAATGTGGCATCAGTTGTCAGCCACCAAAATGTGGCAGTTTAGGCCTTAATCTTTTTGTGTCTCTGGCTTTGTCTTAGGTTTTGGCAGTGATGTTCCCCTGCTGAGGCCCAAATCTCAGCAGATAAGGGGTTGTAAGGCACAGTTCAGCCCTGTGTTCTTTAACCCTCGCCAGGGTGGAGTAAGATATGCAGGTGCAACAAGCAGCCTTACCGAAGCACACCAGCAGTATGCACAGGAGATTGTAGACCATGCACAGTCAATTTCTGTTTCCTTCTCCCTAAAACAGAGCTGAGACTGTTTGGGTGCTTTCTTGCAGGGGTTGTGCAGCAAACTTAAGGTTTGCATTCCTGAACGTTTGAGAATTCTTTGAGAAGAAACACAATCTGGAAAGGTGAATGCACTGTTACAGTAAAGGGCTGAAAGGAGAGAGGGTGTTTAGAAAATATGAGTTTTAATGTTAGAAAATATGAGTTTTAATGTTATACTTAGCAATTAGCCTGCTGTGCAGTTGTCTACCATGAGAGTTGGATAAGCTCTGCCAATGGTGGAACCTGTTAGGATCCAGACCAATAACCCCAGGAACCAAATGGATCAGTTATTCGCTTAGGAACAAAATTACCAAAATACACAGCTATAAAGTGTAAGGAAAGATCAGCTGATAAGTTTGTTTCTGTGTGACAGTGGGCAGATGAGAGCTGCTGCTCCCTGCTGCAACTCTGCCAACTTGGAGGAGGGACAGGGATTTGGGGAAGTGCTACATCAGTGCAGATGGGCACTGTGGCTGGAGGAGGTGGGTTTGCCTTTCCCGTCGTCCTGGCCACTTTCTCCTCCGGATGCCCTTTCCAGCCTTACCCCAGCCAATGCAAACTCCATGCAGCCATGTGGAGGGAGCTGATGTGGGCAAAAATTAACCATCAGCCTCCCTCCCATCCCCTTTAACCTTGTCTAATTTCCAGCCTGGCTGCAGGGTTGCTTTTGTCTGGCCAGGAGAGGGGAGCGTGGTGCTAGAAGGGGGCAGGTGCAGTGCAGGGCCACCTAAAAATTATTGTAAAATTTCAGCCTGAGGATCTGGTCCAAAGTCTGTGAGGGTCACTTGTGCAGTGATAGCATGCCCTGAGCATATTAAGCATTGTTGCCTGTGTTTGTATCTCTGCCTCCACCTTGCCTCCGTGGTGACTTTGGAAGTGCTGCCTTTGCAGAGCCTCACACAAAGCGCTGCCCAGTTTTGGGCAGCCAGAGTACAGATGCCACGTTTAGAGACTTCAGTGTAAAGTTCCTGTGTTTATTAAGTCCCAACAATTTTGGCCCTGTTTCAGAGTTTCACTGGGTTGGGCAAACCTCAAATATATATTCTCAAAGTAACTTCTGAGCTGTATTATCTGGGGTCTGATCAGCTGTATTTAACTCAGACCAGCAAAATGCACTGGTCTTCCAACAGAATGCATTGGTCTCGCTTGTGTAAATACTTTGTGTGAGCTGGAAAGTTCTGTATTGCTCCTCCTTGGCCCACTACAGCATAACACCAGCCATCCTGAGCCACCTCATCCCCTGCACTGCCCTGGCCCTCAGGGAATGAGTTGTCCACAACCCAGCCATGCTTGGTGCCAGCCCTCATCCTCCCTTGGCAGCAGGCATGGGTGGGCTGGCCTGGCTCCTTGGGCAGATCCCACATCTCACAGGTGGGCTTCTGGGTGCTCCAGGATGAAGCAGGGAGGGGAGGACTTGCGCTGCCAAGTGCGGGTGCTTCCTCACCACCCCTCGCCATCTGCCCTGGTTTCGGAGGAACGTGTGGTGGTTTTGCCCCTTCCAGTCATGAAGGGGAAAGTGTAGGCTTTAATGATTTTAATCAGTACTGCGTGGACTAGCCCCTGCATGTAGACGTTTATAGTTCTGAATTTACTTAGCTAATTGTTTTTTAAGTCATAGTTTGACCTGCTGTACAGCCCAGGCTGTAGTATCAAACCTCACTTAGTATCAAATTAACTCATTAACTTAGCCATTTTTGAGGTTTGTGATTTCAAATTGTAAACTTGATGGTTGGGGGCATTGGTGAATATAAATAAGATTTTTTGCTATGAAAACCCATGTTCTTTGGTTGGATTTGTGATTGGCTCAAAAGTAGCAGGACAGATTTCATTTGGACACCCTGCAAACAGGATTATGGCCAAGACCAGATACATCCTTGAGTGTGCACTGCATGCCTCTGAAAAAGCAGAGCAGCAGGAGGAGAGAGGAGATGAGAACTGAGGCTTTCTTAGCCCTACTAGGAATCGGCTTTGGTGGTTAATATTACAAAACCCCTGAAGCTTGGGGCTCATGTGTCAGGCTGCACAGCAGGAGAGAAAAGCATCTGCTTCTGTAGGCAGGTGATGAGAGGGCTGCCTGACTTGCATCACGGCGTAGCAGTCCTGCCGGGCAGCTGAGGAATGTGCTTTCCAGTGGCACATTACCTTTGCTGCAGGACAGCACCTCTCCCACTCTGGGACCCAGCAGGCAACGTGTAGCAGGTCATCATGATCAAGTGCTCATCACGATCAAGTGCTCGCATCTACTCCCAAGAGTGCAAGAGCGGGTGACAGCAAGCATGCTGCATTGGAAGTGCAAGTGCCCCAGTAGGAAAAGGTGGAATAGGGGTGAAAGAGTGAGCACGTTGTTGTGTGACATGGTCAGACCTGTGTCCATACTTCTCATATATGTGTTGCAGTGTTCTAATTGACCTCTAAAGTGGTAGCTTCACCCTAAGCTGAAAATGTGCCTTTCTACATGACTGATTAGGATGAACATAAGCTCAAGCAACTCTTTAATTAGCTCAAGCTCTTTACCGTGAATGTTTACTTTTCACATTTTCCTCTGTTGTTGCATGCAATCCAGACGCTTGCAGAAAGTTAAAACAGCTCAAGGCTGTGCAGTGTGGGCTCCTGTCAGCATAGCTCTCTTGGTGTCGTCAGCTTTGCCACACCGTGCTGCATGCAGCACGGCATCGTTTAGCTGGGAATGACAGATTTTGCTGCAGTGCTGCACCCTTGTTGCGTGTTGCAGCAGACTTTGTCAGACTTTTTCATGTTTATTCTCAAAATTGCTTATATATAAATTGCTCTTATATGCATTATCTGGGTTTTAAGCTACAGCACTGGCTTGTGGCTTCCCCGTTGGGTTAGTTTGAAAATCGCAGGATATGTTTCCAAAGCTGAAAGGAGGCTGCAGAGGCTCCAAGTTTGTGCTGATCATCTGATTCCACTGCAGCACTTTCAGCTGCTTGTGCCTCTGAGGTGCCTGTGCCTCACGTGGGAGTGCAGTGGGTTACCTTAAAGGGAAAATCTGATGAAACTGCTTCAAGAACTTGTTGTTACATGTGATATCTTAGTGGAATTTACCAGAATAGAAAGGAGATTCCTGACCTAGGATCTGGAACAGAGCTGCAAAAACACTAATTCCTCAGGTAGTGTGAATCATTTGGAAATATGTCTGTTTTTACTGGAGAACAATAATTCCTGTGTGGTAATAAATAACTGTTAGTACTGCGTTGTGGTGAGAATTTGAACTTAGAGCAGTCGAGAAATCCTAACGAAGCATCTCACTCCATTGTTTGTATACTATTTTGTATAGCTACTGTTTGGTATTGTTTTTAGTGTTGTTGAATGTGATTAATGTCTTAGCATAAAGGTATCCTGTGCAATGTGGATGTTGATGTTTCTATGTGAGATTTGGCATGAGTATATTATAAACTGCCTGCATATGCTCTTAAATTCTCTGGATGTTGTCTTCAGGTAGCTTTTTGCATTGGGCATAGTGTAGCAACAAGAACAGTTCAGAATAGGGCCTTTCTTTTTGTCCGAAATGACCTGTCACAGAGGTACTCTGAAGGGGAGAGCAAGTATCATCAGTGGTTTGGGAAAGCTATGAAACTGTGTGAAGGTGAATGCGGGAGCAATGCTGTAACCTGCTGTGGAGGTGGGGGGGCCGCTTTCCTGTGGTGATTGGAAGGGGGGGGGTGCTTTTGAGGTGCTTGGTCTCTGCAGAGCATAGACAGCAAATGAGCTCCTGACAGCCGAGTGTTAAAGAGCTACGGATGTGAGGCTGGCTTCAGGCACAGGCAGAGGAAAACAGCAACTGCTGAGTGCAGAAAAACAAGTTGTTCCCTGTTGACTGCCTTGATTGCACCTTAACTGCCGTGTGGCCCTCCTTGAGCCTGGGTCACCTTCCCTGCATCTTCTCCAGGCAGCAGCAGTGGCAAGCCCCATTCTCTAGCTTTCTTTTTCTGACTGTCTTACACAGAAACGTGCTCCCAAGTCCTTACTCACAGATCATCTCCATTCACTTTTTCCTCTGCTGCCTACATTTTGAGCTGATTTGCAAAGCAAGGCTCCTCTCCCCATCCCCCTCTTTTCTTCTTCTCTTCTTTTTTTCGAGATCTCTGCCCTGTGTGCCTCCAGCGACTGCTGCAGCGTGTGGCTGAGGGTGCTCAGCGCAGTCCTTGCCTCAGAGCCCAGCTGTGCTGGGTGTGAGCTGGTGGGGCACACAGAGCACCTCTCTGCAAAAGCAGGTCTGGTGGCAACAAGCCAGACAGGGTCAGCAAAGCATCAGTAGCATGGCAGTGACTGCATGGGGGGCTGCATGAGTAACAGTGCAGCAGGCAGGTGAAGGGGAGAAGGTTGTTCTCTTCTGCTCAGTACTGGCGAGGTGGTGTCTGAAGTGTTGTGAGAGTAGGGTGGATCTTTCACTAGATCAGGTTGCTCAAAGCTCCGTCCAACCTGACCTTGAACACTTCCAATGATGGGGCATCCACAACTTCTCTGGGCAACCTGTTCCAGTGTCTCACCACCCTCTTCATAAAAAATATGTTCCTTATGTTCAATCTAAACCTACCCTCTTTTGGTTTGAAACCATTGCCTCTTGTCTTGTCACTACAGGCTGTGGTAAAGAGTCTCTCTGTCTTTCTTATAACCCCCCTTTATTTATTGAAAGACCACAATAAGATCTCCCCAGAGCCTTTTCTTCTCCAGGCTGAACAAACCCAACTCTCTCAGCGTTTCTTCACAGGAGAGGTGTTCCAGCCCTTGGATCATTTTTGTGGCCTTCTGGGGACTTGCTGTAGTCTGTCAGGGGACCCCAGAGCTGGACACAGTACTGCAGGTGGGGTCTCACAAGAGTGGAGTAGCGGGGCAGAATCACCTTCCTCGACCTGCTGGCCGCACTTCTTTTGATGCAGCCCAGGATACGGCTGGCTTTCTGGGCTGTGAGCACACATTGCTGGCTCATGTCCAATTTTTCATCCACCAGTACCCCCGAGTCCCGCTCTGCTGGGCTGCTCTCAATCTATTCATGCCCCAGTCTGTACTGATGCTGGGGATTGTCCCACCCAGGTACAGGAAGCTGCAACATGATAAATTCTGACTGGATATAAAGGAAAATAATTTTCACCATGAGGTTGATCTGACAGAGGAACAGGGCCCCAGGGGTTGTGGCATCTCTGACCTTGGAGATCTTCACAACTTGCAGTTTTGAGCAACCTGCTCCAGCTTTTGACACTAACCCTGCCTGGAATGGGACCTGGGCTAGGTTCTGTGACATTTGGGGTTAACTTCATCCCCATACTGGCAACCAAGATGAGACAGAAACTGTGGGATTCCCACACTTTCCCTCCTCTGTAGAAAGGAACAGCGTGGTGGGGGAAGTGGTGTGATCCCATCTCAGTACAGCCAAGCCAGTCCTTCCTTCCTGTGAAACATCCTTCCTTCCTTCAGTCCAGAGAGTACAAGGGGAAAAAGAACACATTAATAACAATGTGAGGGAGCGGAGTTATCCAGCCATGCCCTGGAAAAGTGCTGGAGGGAGACCCTCTGCTGCCATTTGTGGCTTATGCTCAATTTGTCACACTCAGCTTCTTAAATGTGCTGTAAGAATAGCATATGCCCTCTCGGTTCTGATCTTCATTTAGGATGGGATTCAAATAAATTAATACTTGGCATTAAGCCTGCAGATTCTCTCATTAGCATCTTGTGTAATGCTTGCAGGAATACATGTGCTTCAAGGGCAATAAAAATTGTTTGTCTTCTCTCCAGAGTACCTGTTGTCCATTAGATACCAGTGAACTTAAAAGCAAATGAGAGTTGTTGCCCAGTAGAACTGCCTCTTTCTTGTTAACACAGGATATTTCAAGATTGTTGTTTTTCTAGCAGCATGAAACTGAGAATTTGGAATAAAGTTTTCCCATGATAGTCATGAGTTGGTTGACATCTTTAACTCTTTCATTTGTGTACCCATGGACTAGAGGCTGGTAGCAGCTGGATGAACTTTGAAGCTGGTGATGTGTTCAGTCCTACCAGTGGGAGAAGTACTGCTCAGCACCTTCCTGCTGGAAATACTGTCCCACACTTCTGACCCCACACAGCTTCTTAGCTGTGTACTGAAGGAGGTAGCTGGATGCTTTGGGATGATCTTCTCCCTGGGAAGTTATGGCTGTTTTTCTGCTGTGTCAGTGCCCACCCTAATCAAAGGAGTCACTTTATGCAAGCGAATGGGGAATAACTCTGTCCTCTTTCTGGGAAGAGGAAGCAGAGGCCAGGTATCATTCTGCCATTTCTTTCTGCATTAAGGAGAATCCCAGCAGTGGCTGCTGAATCCCCTGGCCATTCACCAAACCTTGGACCTCTAACTCATGGAGAGCATGAAGTCTTCCTTCACAGCTCTTAGCCCAGAGCAGGGTCTGTAGTGCACATGGGTGGTCTCTGCCTGCCAGTGAGCAGGGTCTGTAGTGCACATGGGTGGTCTCTGCCTGCCAGTGCAGTGAGACATGCTTATGTTTTTGGCCCATTTGCCAAGCTTCTGGTGCAATGCTGTATGTCTCATGTGTGAAATGCCCATTGTCCTTTTGAGACGTTCAGCCTGCAGGTGAAAATACTCTGTCCATAAATTCATCAAGGGTTTTGAGTGGGCTGTTTTCAATGGCATGACTGCACGGTGTCATAACACCATCCTGGCAGCTTGTCTTGGATCCTCCCTGTTGTCCATGGAGCATTAATTTTGAGGTTAATGTGTTTAAGTCCCCACAGCTACAAGTGTGCTCTCACAAAAGCAGCATGTTCCTTAGAAGATCCAGGCTGTGATCTGTTTGTAAATGTTATTTTATTTACTTTTTTGTTACCTGAGGGTATTTTCAGCAATAAATTGAACACAAAAGACTCCTGTTAGAGTCTTCCAATCCAGCCAGCTGTCTTCATTGAATAAATCACACTTGAGAGAGTGACATAAGTTCCTGAATACCTCCTTTCATTTGACTTTGCACTTGCCAGTGAACAAAAAAGATATCTTCTGAAGCTGCAGGGTGAGAGCTCCGAGGGGAAAAAAATTCCTGTCGTTATAAGGGAGTCCAAGATCACAGTTAACATTTGTGATACAGCCAGGGGACAGGGTTCCTAAGAGTTTGTGTTGGGAGGCCGTGAAGGATTTGGAGATTACTTGCAGTGTGTTAGCCAGCCAACCTTCATTTACCTGTGCAAGTCATGAAACGCTGTACGTGAGGTCCACCTTGTTCAAATGACTTCGGGGAGAATCACGCAGGCTTTGGCTGCGTTGCTGCCTGCCTGTGAGTCAGTGCGTGTGGTGGGTGGGGTATCCGCTGCTCCTGCGCTGCTAATGGCAGGGCTTCGTGCTGGAGTGTCGTGCCTCGTCTTGCCTGCCTGCTGTCCTGCCGGCTCCCGGCCCACGAGGGGCTGGCTTGGCTCAGCTAGGCTGGCTGCTTCCCACAGAGCTCCTGAGCACCTCTGGAAGAGACCCCGAGCTGGCAATGGAGCCTCGGTTTAGTAACAGCTCCCAAGGTCTTGCTTCAGAGCAGAGTGTGGATTGCAAAAGAAGCAGATGGAAGGCAGTCTGTCCTCCCTGTGCAGAAAGGTTTGCTTCGAGCCCACAGTCATGCTGCTGGTGCAGGGGAGTCCTGCAGGCAGGTTGCATGGCATAACCAAAGCCGGTCAGCCTTCATGTCAGAGGCATTTCAAATGGCTGAGTGATTCCTCGTGCCAGCGGCGTTAACCCCTGCTGTTCGCCAGCTAGCTGAGCTGAGGGATGCTGCTAGTCTCTCCCCTTTCTAACAAATGCTTGTCCAAAAGCTGCAGGCTCGTACAGCGGTTCTGGTGCCACTGGGCATGCGAGCACGCATGTGAGCTGCTGCAGTCCTGTCACTGCCTGCGTTCATGCATGCAGTGCACTGCAGGCTCCCGCAAAGATAGAGCCCTGCCACTAGAAGTTCACAGTTCAAGTTTAAACCCTGGTTTGTTCTGGGAGCAACAGCAGTGGCACCTGTAACCTGATTCATCTTCCTTGGCGGCCCTTCCACAAGTCTGCTTGCGACTAATAGCAGCCTTCATTCAGCCCCGTGCATTTTGGCTGCAAGTGCAGGGCAGGGCAGGCTGCTGAGCATGCCTGCAGACCACTGCTGTCCATACATCCCAGTGTAGTGTCCTAAAATGGTGCCAGCAATTTCGTCTTCTGCATCTGCAATATGTGGGACAAGTATTGAATTTGGTTCAGGGAGGCTGTGTCAGAACTCAGCTAGGCCGGGGCAAGCTTCTTGCAGACAAGCCAAGGGAAACAGCAGTGTACCCTGAAAAGGGGACACTCCCCCAGCAAGAGCAACCTTCCAGAGACTTGGGGTAAAACCTTTCCTGATTTGGGGGATTTTGATGATCATGTTTCTTTCTAGTGGCAGGGCTGTTCTGTTCAGTGGGTGGATAGCAATGCTAATGGTTTATAAAGTAGACTACAAGAGAGCAGTTAAAACTGGGCTTTTGCTTGAATATTGAATTTTATCAGAGTAATTAGTCCTAGATGTCTACTTAGGGTTATTGAGTTAAAGGGCTATTAGTAAAGATTAATGAAAAATTTAAATGTAGACATTTAAATCTGAATGATCATTTTTAATTCAGTTCACATTTTATTTCTTTGTGTCGTTTGTCCGAGGGTCTGTGCAGTGCTAGCTGGGCCTGCTCAGAATGACTACCTGTGTGCATAGAGTAGAAGGAAGTGCAGGGCAAGGTGTGCAGAGAGGACGGTGCTTTTCATTAAATGTAGGTAAAAGTTGGCCATTTGTCTACGCTGTTCCCGAAAGATTTTTCCTACTAGTACTAAGGAGTGCTAGAGGACAATCTTGAGCCATGGATCACCATCATCAATGCTGCTTTTTGTTTGTACAGTTCTTGGCATGGCTTGGCCTGGACCTTCCCAGACATCTTCTGGGAATGGCTCAGGAGTTAGCAAGGACTGTCCCATTTAGAGGCACAGCAGGTTTAATAGGGCAGGGGGGCTTGTTCCATACTGGTTGGCCTTGGGGCAGAGGACAGACCTAAGCAAGGCTCACATACTGTTGTTATAGGTGTACCCTTAAGTACTCCCTTTGGTCAGCAGGATGACAGCGCAGTCTCCAAGGGGCCATTCATCCACCCAGCCTTAGGCAGCAAACTGGGATCTGACAGTGCTGCCCACTTTCTTTTTTTTTAATCTGTGGAGGCTGCCTGGACCCTTTTATATTGAATACACAGCTTTAGAAGGCTAAGTTTTGGGGACGCAGGTACTGTCCATGGAGATGGGCTGTTCAAGCAGAGAGCTAAGCCAGGTTCTTTCCTCAAACCATACAAGGGTAGGCCTGGGTAGGACCTTGAGTTCAGGCAGTTGGATTTCCCAGTGCGGGAGAGCTGGGAGGGATGCCAAAGGGCTGCTCTGCTCACCTTTGGCTTTCAGCAGCTGCTTGGCTACCTGTGATGCTGTGGCACTGCAGCTGAGCTGGGCACTCAGTGCTGAGGTTATGCTCTCTGCTATGGGTGGCTGAGCCCTGCATACACGTGGGCCATGAGTGGGACATGGGAGTGAGCCAGCAAGGAGCCGCACAGGTAGCTTGTAAGGAGACCTTTGCCTCTGAGCCCCATGCAGCACTGCAGTCGCATCTTCAGTGCAGCACAGACCTGCCTCTGGCTGATTCCTGGATAACACGGCGATGTCTTGGTGATCCTTTCATGTGGCCATGTACTCCAGAGTGTGGCCCTGTAGACAAGCCATGAAGACAGTATTGTGTCTCAGGCCCCAAAGTCCTCAGAAAAACAGAAAAAATTACTTCATCTGCTGCATGTACAGCCCTTCTCTTCACATGTCCAGAGCCTGACTTGCCTTTTTTGCAAAAGATGGGCTTGTAGGTAGGTGGAAGCTCGCTCTTACCTCTGTATTTGCTTTCTGCTGTGAGTCCACCCATTCCCTGTTTAGGTGTTTCACTTGCCTGTGGTGCAGGACTTGGCCTGGAGTGAGTTTTGCTTTGGGTTCTGAAGTATTTTTCCTGTTTGTCAGGATTATCCTCTGTTCTGGGCTCACCATTGCTCTCAGCTTGGTGGCATCTCTGTGTTGTCTCAGTCTCCTTTCCACTCCATTACCCATGCTGATAATGAGACTGCTCAACAGGCCCAATGGAGGGGTTGTGCTAGGAAAACCGTAAGAGAGGAAAATCACTGTTTGTCATGTTTATTATATTCTCTCCCCAACAACCATTGCTGGCAAAGTTCAGGGACAGATTTTGGGCTACACAAACCTTTTCCTGACCTCCCTTAGGAGTTCTTACCATCTCTCTTCTTTATTATTGGAAAGGCTTCTCATTTTCACACTGAATCAGGGGACAGTTTCAGAGAGCCCTGGGCCTTCTGGCTCATTGTGGTTTCATCTAGACATGTGTTTCCCTACTCTGTTTATGGGAATCCACATGGGAGACAGTGTCAGAAGCCTTAATAAAGACAAGATACCTTATGTCTACTGCTTCTTCAGCTGTTCAGTGTAACTGTTACCCAGTTTAACAAGGGTTAAAGAAGTTACCAGCACAGCTATGAATTTGAATGTCCCAGTTCTTTCTCCATTTTCAGAAACTTACATTATTCATACTTCAGACTCTGCCAAGCTGACTTGGTTTTTGAGATGAGAACCTCCCTAACCTGGGTTCGGTCTCCTTTAACAGAGTTTAGGCTAGTTAGCAGGATTATATGTTGCTCTTGATGATGAGCAGAGTCTTGTTCACTGAGGCTGGCACAAAACTACCTACTTTAAAAAAATATGCAAATTAGGTTGTTAAATAATCTGTTGACAACTCTGTCTTGTGTTGTGACACAAGACCAGAACATTCCCTCTGTGAAATTACATGTTGCTGCCTCCTTGCAGGGCCTCCACCTCTGGGCAAGTGTGGAGTCAAAGCCCTTCTGAAACAGCAGATGCTGAACAACACAGAAGCGAGCATGGACCTACCCATGTCCAGCCCCAGACTGTGTATTCGAGTTGTATAGCCGTGCACAGTCCTCTTGGGATTTAAAACACCAAGGACAGGAGCAGGTTACCTGTGTCACCTTGTGTGTCAGCTTCAGGATCAGAGAAAGATGCTGGGTTTGCTTTAGCTTTACCTTGTAGCTCTGCCCGCCTCCAGGCGTGTGCTGAAGGCCAGTGTGTGCCTGAGATGAACCCATTCTTTACCCTTACTGTTAAGCCACACTGTTGTGCAATGTGGGATCCAAGGTTTTTACGTCTGGTCAAAGTCATAAAGCAAAGCATAGCTACTGCTTTGCCTGGCCTGCCAGAGAGGGCAGAGACCTGTCAATGAAGAGCCACTATCCATGGTTTCCATCTCTGCCATAATCTTTGTTTCACCCAGCTCCTGATGCAAATCTAGCAGGACGGATTTTTTTTCCCCTTGTTTTGTGATTATAAGCTGGGCTTGACTTTCCTACCCAAGCCCATTATTTTTGTCCTGGATCAGACCACAAGTGTATCTAGCCCAGTATTTTTGCAGTGGCCAAGAACAGGGCCTTAGGGAAGAGAGCAGAAACAGGGAAAACCTGCGGTAAGTGGTTCCTGCATGCTCTCCCAGCCTCTGGCCCCTTGTGGCATAGGCATTTACAGAGCTGGATGTGGCTTCTGTGGATTTACTAACTCTCAAAAGATATCTGTGGTGTTACTTAATCTGTTTGCCCCAAAACCATGGAAAATTTTAGGGTCCACAGCATCCTCTGGTAGAGTCCAACAGCTTATCTGCATGTCATGAGGAGCGGTGTGTCTCCTTGTTTGTTGTGATTGCAAAGTCAGGGAACATTTGATCATATCCCTCTTCTCCAAGCTATTCATAATTTTATAGATCTGTCATATTCTTCCTGGGTCATTTTGCTTTCCAGGTTAAATAGTTCTTGTTTGTCAATGATTTCCTCTGCAGAAATCATACTTTTGACCATCTTTGCGTATCTTTTCTAGCTGGCAGCAGAGGCTGAGATGGGACCAGAATTGCAAACAGCTTTGAAGATTCTGGCACACAGTGGGTTGATACAGTGGCAAATTAATGTTTTCCTTTTTTTGTGCTGTACTTATTTCCTAGTAACTCATAGTATTAGACCTGATTTTTGACCACTGTGGAACAATGAGCTGGTATTTTCCTGAATGGTTGTGGTAAGCTTAAAGCTTGTTATTTTACATGTAAAGTTAGGAATTTTTTTTCCATGTCTGTACCATAGTGCTGGTCTACACTGAAAGTTGTCTGTCGTTTCCCTGATGAGACTTGGAAGGTCCTTCCATAGGTCTTCAGAGTTAGCCTTTGTCTCTATGACCCCGAGCTCAGGGTGTCTTCAGCTGCTTTTACTAATGTGGTGGAGGAATGCATTGATGTAGAGTGGTACCGAGGGCAGGTCCTGCATTGCTGGTGTCACATGGGGGCACTAGCTTCTCTGGGAAGGTGTGAGTTCAAAGTTGAAGTGCAGATCCAGGAAGCTTTCTGGAGGTAAACCCATTTCTGCTGAAGTACTTATGTAGGTGGGAGCTAATAAGAGCTCTGTCACCATTTTCCTTAAGAAATGCAGCTGGCAGCTGTGTGCAGTCAGAAGTCTCACTGATGGAGAAATGGTGCCGCCTTCTGCTTCGTTCCTTGCTCCTGTGCTGCTTGCTTATGGTCACCCTTGTTCATACCTTATACTCCTTTGTGCTGGGACAAACATTTTTCTGTCCACTATTTCTTACCTTGATGAGGTTAGATTTAGCGTAGGTAAGTCCTGCATGAATATTTGGGATAGGATTGGTGAGTGCGCGTAGCAGGGAGGAATTTGCAGCTGAGAGTGAGAAGGCATCAGATCCAACTCAGCCAGCACACACTGCTCCAGCAGCTGCAGTGTTAGGACAGTTTGGAACATCCCTGAGCAAGCAGCAACAGACCCAGTACTTGTTTAAATGGCTGAAGCAGAATGAAGTGTAGGAATTCGAATTGCAACACAAGCAAGGGAACTTGTGCTTTCATCAGAGCACGGACCTCTGGAAAGACAACTTGCAAACCTTGTGACCAATGGGCAGCAGAAAAAAGAGGGCCTGGGGGAATCCTTGAACAAATACTATCAAAGGGTACCTCCTTGGGTAGACTAGCTCAGAAAACCTGGGAAGTGCCAGCTTCCTTCTGGAGTGTTATTGTATGGTCTGAGGGCCAGAGAGCCATTGCTGTGGCAACAGGTTTTTCAAATGCTGCTTTATTTTGGTGGGATATCTAGAACAATGTTGAAAATGGGCCATGGGACTAGGTGTGCAACAGTACATTAAAAGACCAGTCAGGATTGCTGGGGTTCAGTGTGATGCCCTACAGCCTTTTTTGGATGAAACAAACATGCCACTCTGGCTTTCAGAGTTGCTCCCTGGCAGCAGCAGGCAGCCTGGGACGCTGCACTTCACGATGGTTAGCTGCTTTCTTCTGAAATACACTTCAGACTATGAGGACAGCAGCCCTGCTGGTCCTAGAGGAAAAAAATTGGGGCATGCGTTAGAAAGCTAGTTGCACACAATGTCACGTTGAGCACTGGGGATAGCTGGGACTGTGTGAGTGGGGATAAGAGGTGCATCCCGTTGTTCTCTAACTGCTCTGTTGAACAGCGCGCTGGGAGATGTTTGGTGGTTGTTTTCTGCTTAGTCTCCTCACATGGCTTTGCTGTGCAGCCACATTGCTGTCTTGGCCTGCAGACACTGGTGCAGGTGTGAAGCGTAGCTTCTTTTGGGCCTGTATGCTTCCTTTTTTTCCAAAACTCTACTCTGTCCCAGCTTTTGAGATCTGCTGGGAGTTTGCTGAATTACACTTCTGTGCCAAGGCTGGGCAGGCACCCCCACACAGGCTGGTTGCCTGTCTGTCCTTTCATTTCTGTCCAAGGCAGAAAACAGATGGTTCACTAGCTGTAGTGGTTCAGGGCAGTCAGTAGCTATGGCAACTCCCCAAGCTGTTCTTGTGTCGGGTGTAAGGGAGCTAAAAAGCTTTCGTTTTAGCACTTGAAAACTTCATTGATTGAGTTCTTCCAGGAAGAAAGTCGCAAGAATAACCAGTTTTCTGTGCTACTGGGTCCATGAACTCATTTTTTTGGGAGGGCTTTTGGAGCAGTCCCCACTTTCTGCAGGATTTGTAGGGATCCGTGTGGAAACATCTGAATGGCTGAGCCAGGCTTTTGGCCAGGAAAGCTCACAGCAGTCAAAGCAGTGTTCCTGCAAAGGAGTTGGCTCCGATGTCCTTCCACCACTCTGTTATGAGAGTGGAGTGTACTCTGTATCAGACAGGGTGCAGAGAAACGTATAATACCCTATAGTTTTCATGCCAAGAGGGATATATCGGTGCCCATATGGCTCTCGGGTATAATGATGGGAAGAATGTGACGGTTAAAACTGCCAACGCCTGATGAGCAAAATGATTCGAAGATGGTTATGAGTACTGGAAACTGATCTTATTAGGTGTATCGTAGCAGGGATGCCTTTCCCAGTTCTGTAGATGATGCTGGATGATAAATTGTGTGGGTTTATGCTTTTGGGTACTTAGCCCATTTGTAGTGTGGCGCTGGTCACATGCACAGTGTTAAGTGCTGTCTGACTTGGATAGGTGTTTGGGATGGGACAATACAAGAGCCCAAGAAGATGATAAGAGCTCTACTGGATGAGAGCAAAGGTTTACCTACCCCATATCCCATGTCCAGCAATGGCTAGAAATGGACTCCCAGAAAGGAGGATAGGGACAGGGGAAGTATGCAACAGTGCAGGCCAGAGGATTCTCCCAACCTCCAAGTTTTGGCTCTGAGACTTGCTGAGCTAGGAGTGGGTCCCTGTCTCTGTATGTATGACTTTCATAGAAAATTCCCTCAATTTGCCTAGTTGCTGCTTTATGAACCCACAAGGACTTTTAGCTTCCACAATGTCCTGCAGCAAGGAGTTCCCCAGTGTAACACCACATACAAAGCAGAAGCAGAGTGAACAGAATGAGCCCACCAGAGACGAGCAGAAGGCAACAGGATGGGAAGAGGGAGTGAAAAGACTAGCAGGAACCGTAGCCAGTATTACTGTCCTAGCCTTCAGCACAAGTGTGACAGAAGAGACTGGAGGGAATAGAGCCATGCTTGAAGGGTAAGATTTGTGGTAGCCAGATGAAGAGTTTAGAGGAGCAAGTGTAGGAGGCGAGCTTGTTAAAGTGACAATGTGGAAGATAGGTCTGAGAAGAGCTTTTACTGTATGCTAAATATCTGGGGCAAATGGAAGTTTGAGAAAGAGAGAGGTAGACTGAAGTGATGTGAAAGAGAAGAAAAGCAACAGAGGAGGGGCACTGTAGGTCAGAGCAAGGTGCCCATCTCCTCAGTATCATAGTTGCACCAGTGGCCAAAAGCAGATGTTGGGGAGAAGCACTAGACTAGCTAATATACACTATGATTTCCTTTCCCCCCCTGCCCACTTCCAGGGACTTCCTGAGTCATAGGACTTTGTGTTCTTTGCATTCAATGATCTTTGAAATTTTCTTCCATGAATTTTTCTAATAATTTTCTGGATCTGTATAAACTTTTGGCATCCGTAAATACCCTGCAAGTGGTGATTTCCATGGTTTTACTGCTTGCTTTGCACCTCCCCGCAGTCATTCCAGCTGATGCCCATCTGTTTGTGTTTTATGGGTGGCAGCAAACATCAACTTCCTCCACTCCTCTCCTGATTTTTATGGCTCTGTATTAGTACCTCCTCCCCCCATCAGCTTTCTCTGTTTCAGGCTGGAGAGGCTGATCCTGGGCAGTCTCCTTACATACAGCTTTTCTGAGATGGACAAGCCAGAAGCCCGCAGTAGTTTTCCCTCCTGGTTTACATTTTTCCTCTTAATACTCTGGGTTTTGTACTGCCATTAACATTGAACCAATGCATTCATAAATACTGAAGTATGTCTGAGGAGTCCAAGGCCCCTTTTCTTGAAAGGGGCATTGCTGGAGAATTACAGATAAAAAACAATGACAACTGGGTACAAAGTAGACAACAGTAACAGACAAAATGCTGGCCTTGTGGCAGGACAGTTGAGAAACTTCAGTTAGTCTGAGGCTCTCCTAAAGCCTGGATCCTGTGGCTTTCAGACAGCCTGTGGGTGGTTCAGCGCCAGGCAGCACCTTGACGCTAGCGCATGTTATGGGGGTAAAGTATTGGTGACAGGCATGGTCCCTGAAGCCCTTGCAATGCTGAGCCTGACAGAGTTGGGATGGAGGGGTGAAGGAGATGGAAGATCTCCATGTCCAATAAATATTACAAAGGCACTACTGAGCAGAGGCTGCTTTTCCCATGCCATCGGATGGCAGGATGCTGCCAAGTTTGTGTCTCGCTGGAGAGACGCCCGCATAGTGTTTGTGTAATCAAATGTGACAGTAAAATCTGTTTCTGAGGACAGTACAAGTAGCAGCATGGGACACTACGTCAGAGAAGAAAAACATCTTCCTCAGCTTTGATTCCAGTGTAGGATGGGGCATTTTTCTTGAAACAGCGTGCAGAAGGCAGGAAGATAATTCTTGAGGTCTATGATGTGATGAGGTCCCCAGCTGTCCCACCAACTCTTCTGCTTGCCTACAATACATAAAAATGTGTTGCTGAATTCAAATATAAGGCAAATGTAGAGCTTGTCAAAATAAGTGTTTACTGCATGTACAAGGCATTTTTTGATACTGGGCAGATAGGAGCAGCATGCTGAGGGGCTTTGAAAGTATCAATCCATTTCTGATCAAGAGCTCCAGAGTACAGGTAACATCCTCCTTGCCATGGCAAGTATGCCACCAGCTGCAGGGCTCTGTTTGGTGCTTGTGCAAGTTAACACCATTGTGTATTGCTGGAAGGAAGATGCTGCACTTAGTCACCGAATACTCAGACCTTACTTGTGAGTCTTTCCAGTGGGAGGCAAGCAGTGATTCTGAAGGGGAGCCAGAGGAGAGCAGTAGTAGCTTTGTAGAGAAAAGCAAAATCTCGGCTGTGCACTGTAAAGCAACAGCAACTGTGTCTGCTCAGACCCCAGTGCTGCTCAAAGCATCTGCTGTGAGCAACTGGGAGTGGCTTTATGCTCTGCTGCTTTCACGTTGGCCCTGCCAGCTCCATGTAGAGAAATTCCTTTTATAATGCCAGGAGCAGAGCAGCACTGAGGAGTTTGGTGGGTGATCGGAGTGTTGGTGTAGGGTCGGTGTGACTTGGTGATGTGCCAGATCCTCTCCTGCATCTGCAGAGCCTGCTGCAGTCTCCCACACTTGCTGTAGATGCTATTTGATGTCTTTGTTTTAGTCTCCTTGAACATTGTGGTTGCTGTGGTTATTTTTGGCTGCTGTCTCTTTATTTCACATGTCTCTAGTCTAGCATTGTATTAGTCAATATTCAAACCACTTCCAGATTGTTTAGCTTGTTCTGAATTTGAAAATTTCCTCTGCAGCTAGATGCAGATGTTTCTGAGACAGTTCATCTCTCAAAATACAGACATCCCTAAAAGTCACTTGGCATTTTGCCTTTGTGTTCAGTGGGGCCAGGGTGCCCCTTTCCACACTCTGTATAAGCAAACACATCATCTGCCTCTCTTCAGCTGCCCCAGGAGGTTGTTAGGTGCCTGCAGGTGGCATGCGGGGTTGATGACACATAGTGGACTCTGGCTCTTATTTAGTCTGAGTATCTTGTTTTAGACACTTTTTTCTCCTGTTCCCATGACTATGTATCATTGTGTGGGGTCAAAAACCAGGTGCTGGAAGGAGCTCATGAAAGGCAAAATCAAATAAAAAAAACCCTTTCCTTCCATCTCTCTTTAACTTACTGAAGGCTCTGGCCATGGAATCCTCATCTGCTGCAATTTGTGACACCCGTGTCCTTTTCCTATAGAAGTGGCAGAGAAATTCTGCTTTACAAATGAAGAATGACATGCTGGACTCCTCCCAGGCCATTCCACCCTGGGGCAGGGAAGAAAAATCCCACTGATGCTCTCACCATGTTGAGCTATGATACAAGCATGAATCGTCAGCAGCATTACCGCATTTGAGCATGACATGTTCACACTCCCTTGCATATGTATGCAACACCAGAAACCCTTTAATTAAAACTGCAGATGTCTATGTACACAGGGCAGAATCCAACAAACACCTAACCTATACTTCAGGCAGAAGAGTATGCATTAGAACCATAGCATAGTCTAATCAACTGCCCCTGACCTGCTTGGCTATCTGGGACTGCTGAGAGGAACCCCCCCTTGCTACCCCAGGTTTTGCTGATGTACAACTCCAGAGCTATCCTTCTGCTTCAAGTGACTGTCAGCCACCTAATGCAATTAGAATACATAGTCTGGAGACCTGCATTGCCTAAGGCTCCCTTTCCCCAGGTGTGTGCAAACACTCCCAGCATTGTGTTCAGTGTAAAAATACAGTTCCCACGGGTATTCTAAGTAATAATTTAGCAGAAAACAGAACAGGGAGGATCTAAGCTCACTCTAGAATTTGGGGAGGTGGAGGGAGTAGTACCAGGTGTACACCCCATCCACAAAAGCGTGGACAATAGCCCTACTCTGCTCCTCCCCTGAAACTAGACCAGCTGTCACCTGAGGAATGTAAACCCCTTAGCCTGTGTGGATTTGACTGTGTGCAGGACCCCAAGGACTCCAGCTACAATGGGGCAAATTGCTATTCTTGTCTCTGATTATAGCTGTATTTGAACCTATTGATTTTCTATTGCCTGTGATGAGTGCTGCTATACTGGAAATCCCTACAGCTTCAAGATCAAAAGAAGAAACAAATAAAAAGAGGCTATAGGCCAAGGCATGAATAATTCCCATTCATCTTTAGGACTGGGTAAGGCTGGAACTTAACATATATGATATGATGTCACCCTTTTGATGGTGGGTACTGTGGAAGACCAGCAGTGCCATCACTGGCGGCCTGGACTCCCCCAACCACACTGAGGGATGTTGCACTATCATTATAAAAGCACAAGTGAAAAGATAAAAAACCAAAGATTAAGTGCAAAATGTGCTCATGAGAGATAGCAGAGTCTTCTAGCACTCCACAGACATGCATGGCAGCTGGCAGCATTTTTATCTTGTCATAGCAGAGAGCACAATAGGAGTGGGTGCCAACAGTTATTCCCACATGGTCCTGTTGGGGACATCCTGAACCCCAGAGCAGTGGGTGCTTGGTGGGACTCTTACCAATAACCAAATCAGAGCAAGGAACATGACATGTAGAGTAAGGTGCTTCTGTGCATCTGGAGAGGGCCAGCATCACGGTCCTAAGGACTTCTGGCACAGATTATCTGTGTAGGTCTCAGGTCGTAGTCATTTAATTGCTGTTCCTGAAATACAGGATGGTTATCTCCTAATTCATAAAGAGTTTCAGCTAGCACGAATGTTTCTAGCTAGAGGTTTTTTTGCCTCCATGCACATCTGTGAATTGACTGTGTGTGTTTTGTGCAGACAAGATAATAGTCCCAGTGGAAGATTATATCCAATGATGCTGCTAAAGAAATGTTTTCATAAAACTGTAGATATGATGGGCAAAACTGAGCGTGCAGAAAAAATTAAGAACATGAAGGGTAATTGAGAGTTACAAAAGTACCCTAGTAAATGTCCTGAATACTGAATTCTCACAGCTGTTTAACAGGATGCCGTGGCCAAAACAGCAGGGTAGATTTAGATGAGATGTAAGGAAGGAGTTCTTCACTATGAGGGCAGTGAGACACTGGAACAGGTTGCCCAGAGAAGCTGTGGATGCCGCCTCCCTGGAAGTGTTCAAGGCCAGGTTGGTTGGGGCTTTGAGCAACCTAATCTACTGGAAGGTGTCCCTGCCTGTGGCAGGGAGGTTGGACTAGATGATCTTTCAGGTCCCTTCCAACCCAAACTATTCTGTGATTCAGTCTGTGATTCAAAACCTCACAGAGTCAGAAGAGCCCTGAAAGACAATCTGTACTATACAGGGGGGGAATGCAATTGATAATGATAAATACAAATAAAGTTAGGAGATATATGCACGTGTTGAGGAGGACCAGAAAACCAAATGACAAATCCATGGGGCAAAGCAGAATCAGAATGAGTCATTTAAATAGTGAATCCTGGTAAATTCACTGCAGTGTTTGTTACTAAGTTACTACTTTGAATCAGTTAAACTGTGTGCTACCTTTCTCTTGTGAAATTGGGTTTTAGCTTAAAGTGCTATAATAAAGAACCATTTAGATCAGACAAAAAAATCTTTTCTGCCTGTAGGTATTTACTGGCCACACCTTTTGCCTTTATATTTGCTTTGAATAACAGATAGTTGGGATTCCTCAGGCTTCCTACCTGTCTCATTGGAAGGGCATTTTTTCAAGAACTCGAATGCAGGACTGCCCTTGTTGTTCTGGTGAAATCAGTGATTTCTTAGAATTTTAAAGAGTAAAAAAGCATTCATTGACTACTTTTCTCAGCTTCTGCAAAACTTTCCCCAGCCTTTCCCAAACTTTCAGCTTCTGGTTTTGATGCATGGCCCCAGGAGAGAGGGGCACCATTCCCAGGGGAGATGACTGCCATCCAGATATCTGTGCCTAGGCCCATGTCCAGGTTCCCTTTTGTCATCTGTGGGCAGAGTATGATCCCTTAAGGGGTGATTCCTCTCCTCCTGTGTCCCTGGGAAGGTCAGATGAAGTCATCTGAGCATCTTTTTCTCTTTGAATCTAGAAGACTCAAGAGCAATTTGTAGGTGTCTCTTGCTCTGTGTCACTACTTAAGCAAGGTGAGATACATCATACTTGGGTATGTGAATACACAGTTCAGTACTGCATACAAAATAATGTCATTTCTACTGTCATACTTCTAGTCACTATTTCCTGCTGATACAGCCAAGAGGGGTCTACCTATGAGCTGCAGCAGTACATCAACTGCTTCTCTAGATAAGATTTCTGCTGTCAGCATTTAAGCCTTTTCAGTGTTTCCAGGATATAGCCTTTCAGAGTTTTTAATTCTACTTTATCAGTGACTCAGACGGCACTGTTTAACTGAACTGTCCTCATTATATTTGCCACTGCCACAGGTTTTTTTGCTATTTGTGAAAATTATCACCCTCTTTTCTTCCTGTTCTTTTGCTAAAAATGTAAAATAGAGGTAGGATGAGAACTGCTCCCTTTCTGGAAAGAGAGAGAGAGAGATATCTGAAGTCCATACCTCCATGTCAGATTGTTTAGTACCTTTACAAGCTGAGTGAGTTATTGCATTATTGGATTTATTTAACAAGTCCTGTTCAAACATCCCCCAACAATATTAATTAGCATTAATAATAGTCGCAGTATTTGAATCTTGCACCATTCATTCTGATATTTTGATATCAGTGACAGATTGCATAAGAACAGTCATGAATAGCCAGAGTAATTTAGGTTGGAAGTATCTCTGAAGGTCTCTGGTTCAAGCCCTCACTTAAAGCATGACAAGCTTAAAGCAGCCACTACATCTAAGATAATATTTTATATTGGCTGATTCCCTTCAATCCTATAAATGTGCACTTTATTTGTAATGCTAATTTGTTTAGGTTCTGTTTCCAAGCACTGGGGTTAGTTCTGGCTATGCCAAGAAGTTAAAGGGCCATCTGCTAGAAGACTTCTCGTGGATACTTTCTCTTGACATACTTGTTTGTAGAAGATGTTGCTTTACATCTCCTTCTTCTCCTTATTAAGCTAATTAGATGAAGCCTCTTTCATCTTTTGCAGTAAATCATGTTAGCTGGGGAGGTATTTGGGAGTTCCAGGGCCATCTCTGGTAGAGCTCTGAGTACCTCCACAGATGGAGGTCCCACAGCCGCTCTGGGACCCTGGACCAGTGTTTGACCACTCTCACCGTGTGGGGGGTGGGATAGAAGTCCTAATATCTACTTGGAATTTTTCTTCTTGAGCTTGAATCTTTTTCTTCTCTCACTGTGTGCCTCAGAGGAGAGCCTGACTGTCTTCTCTACACCCTCCTGTTCAGTAGCTGCAGGCAGCAAAAGGTCTTTACCTTCCCTTCTTCAGGCTGTGTAAACCCAGTTCCTTCAGTGTCTCCTTGTATGTCCACTGCTCCAGCCCATGGCCTTCTTGGTGGCCTCTGCTGGACTCAACCCACTATATCTGTGTCTTGTACCAGGCAGTCTCAAACTAGACACTGCACTCCAGATGTGGCCTCACGAGAGCCAAACAGAGAGGAAGGATCACCTCCCTCAACCTGCTGGCTGCACACATGCTGACACAGCCCAGTCTCTGGCTGGCCTTCTTAGCTGCTGACCTCTGTTCAATTTTTCATCCTCCAGGACTCCAGATCCTTTTCTGTGAAGCTGCTTTCTAGCCATCATCCCTGCCTGTCCTGGTGCCACAAGAGCAGGACTCGAACTTCTTTTTGCCGAGGCTGTTGTCCACCCCTTTGTCCAGCCTGTCAAAGTCCCTCTGAATAGCAGCCTTGCTCTCCAGCATATCATCAGCCACGCTTTCCCATGCCTCCCAGTACAGTATCATCCCCAAACTCACTGAGAGTACGCTCCGTCCCATCATCTCTGTCGTTGATAAAGACATTAAACCTAATCAGCCCCCGAGGGACATCACTAGTAATTAAACCATGCAATTAATTGCTGAGTTCAATTTTCTGTTTCATTCAAATATTTGAGTGTTTCCTCCTAAATCAGGTTCTCCTCTGGGCCTCTGAGCAGCCTTTGACATCCACAGAGATCAGTGACTCAGTCCCAACATGCCTCTCCTGCTCTTTATGACCCATGAGCTGTGACAATGTAGCCAGAGGGTCTAAATGCTAATTCATGGCCCACACTGAGCTCTTCACCCAGCATCATCCTGTGTAGACACAAAGGCACGTTATTAGCCATGGTCCAGACTCTGTAGGAACCAACTTCAGGAGCATGGTTTGGTGGAGCAACAAGATGGGTGGTTCACCAGCAATACTGGGTCCCTTCTCAGGGATCTGTGCCCGTAACATCCTTCCTTCCTGGTGGAGACTGCATTGGATGACCTGAGGTCACTTCCTGGGGCGACTGTTTCTTCTGTCTGCAGAAGCTCTTTGTCTTCAGGGCAAGGTCACCTCTCTGCACCCAGTTGCTCACTGAGCTTAAGCCTCTGCTGGCCTCCACGGTGGGGCTTCCTCAGGGTGCCAAGTGTGTGTGTGGGGGGGTCCTACTCCATCCAAGTGGCAGCTGGTGCTGCGGGAATATTTGGGATGTAGAAGAAGAGGGAGGAGAGGGAAGAGCGGTCTCTCTGCCTCACCCCTCTGCCCACCCACCTTTGGAGGTAGCTGTCCATTTTCCACCCCTTCCCATGAAGGGGGCTGTGGGACTGGTCCCACTGGCAGAGCTTGCTGAGCCAACAATGGTCTCTCTGTGGTGAGAGAACTGTTGCTTGGGAGCCAGAACCACCCCCCTGCTGGCTGGCGTGATGCTTGTGGGCCACACACAGCCCTCTCCCCTGAGCTCTGCAGAAACAACCTGCAGGAGCTGTGGCCTGAAAACGAGCGAGCGCTGCACACCAGTCTTGCTGTGTGTCTGCCTAGGTTAGGCTCCACCAGCTGTGTCCTGGGGAGGAGGCTGCTCTCACTTCCCAGCTGGTGGCCGACACTGGGTTAACCATTAACTCCCTGCTCCGCGGCCTGCTGGGGACAGGGCTTTTTTTTTTCAGGGCACTGTGGAGCTGCTCGCTTTGGCCTTTCCTGTGACACTCCGGTGATGTTTCTTCATGGGATCGTGCTGGGGTCTGAACCGCCTTTCCTGTCTGCAGACAGCTGCACAGCAGGGCTGTGGCCTTTACAGTCTGTCGGCAGCACGAGGGAAGGTGGCCCAGGAGTGGGATATGATCATGGTGGTGAGGGAGGGGACAGGCGTGTGGCCAAGGCCAGACACATCACTGCATGCTGAGGTTCCTCTCTGGGTGCTCTTTGTGGTGCTTCTTTCAGCTGCCTGAGGTGCATGAGACCAAGCAAATAGGTTGGTGACACACACACCCCAGAGTGAGGGAGGTCCCTCAGGAGAGGGGTCGCAGGGTGCCTGGTGTGTACCACGAGTGCCTGGTAGGTGCCTATTGGCAGCCCAGGCCCCCCTGCCTGGTGGGAAATGAATCACCTTCACTCAAAGGCTTTGCGTTGGGGCACTGCAGTCTCCCTTACCAGCACTGTCTCCTCCCCACATCCTGTTCTTTGCTTCTTGGCGCTGTGTAATAGGAAACTCCTGAGTGTTTCCTCTGCAGGGAGTTCCACAAAAATGCTGGAGGCCAAGTCCTGCTTCAAGGCAGACAGCCTGAGCAAGGGCGCAGGTCAAAGAACTGTGGTCACCCCCCTCCCCCGAAGTTTGCAATAGCCCTCTCACATGTTGGGGATGTGCCCAGGACAGAATGATGCTAATGCTGAGTGCCAAAGAGGGACTTAAGATCTTCCCAGCAGCCATTCTGGCCCACTCGGGTCCCACATCCCTGCTACTCCCTGCCAAGCACAGAGGGGCTGTTTAAAAAAAAAAAAAGCCCTGCCACCTCTGAGCCGAGCTGGGAAGAGATCTACATTCAGTGCATCAGAGGGTGCCCATGTATTATAATCACTGCTCATTGTCAGTGGCAGCAAGGAGGAGAGGCGTAAGTGTTTGCAACTGCTCATCTTCTGGGTGGGTGAGTGGGTGGCAGCCGAGGGCAAAACCAGCTCTTGAAACAGGAGGGAAAAACTTGAAACTCCACTGGCAGAATGTCCTTGGGATGTGACTACAACCCAGGTGAAGATTTCTGCTGAGCATCCTAGGCTGCAGGAGAAATACTGGTAGCAATGGGCAGTGCCAACTGGCAGCAGCTTTCACACCTTCCATCGCGAGCCAGGTGTGTGGGGGCTTACCCCATCCTCAGCGGCCACCAAATGGCTGGGGGTTGCATTTTCTAGTTTCCAGGTCTTATTTATGATTCCTGAACCTTCATCGCTAAGGTGTCTTCAGGACACTGGTGCAGTGCTGAAGAGGGAGGTGTCTGCTGCATGGATGTGTCCATGCACAGCAACCTGAGTCCTGCACATGCATGAACCTCCGCAGCCCAAGAGCTTGCATGTAGGCAGCTTGTACTGACTGTTGAGCACTGGGATGAAGGTCCACCGGTTGTGCACACACCACCGCTGCAGACCAGCAGAGGAGGGTACTTCCTTCCCTCAGCTATTTGGAACAGGCTCTTCTTGGAAACCCTCTGTAACCAAAATAAATGGACTGTGGCTCTTCTCCACAGTTTCATTTCTCCTAATTTAGCACTCAAAAAGGTGTTTAATTAAAAAGTTATTTATATAAACATTTATAGTCTGACTTACACATTGAGAATACTTATGTTCTGAGCTCTTATATTGATTTTAAACATTTTTTCTTTCAGGGTGAGATTTGCCTCTTTTCAAAGAAACAGTAACGTACCAGGAATACACAAGGTGTTAAAGACCATACCATTCACCAAGACTAAGCAAAGCTTTCACCTAATAGGAATAAAAAAAAAAACATGGCAGAATTTACAGGTTACAAGGAAACGTCAAATCGGCACCTACGATTCAAATTGCAGAGTCTTAGTCGTCGCCTTGATGAACTGGAGGAAGCAACTAAAAATCTGCAGAAAGCAGAGGATGAGCTGCTTGACCTCCAGGACAAAGTTATCCAGGCAGAAGGCAGCAATTCCAGCATGCTGGCTGATGTTGAAGCCCTGCGGAAAAGAGTGCTGAAGATCGAAGGCAAGGATGAAGAAATTAGGAAGGCTGAAGAGCTTTGCCGGTTAATGAAAGAAAAACTTGAAGAGGAAGAGAGCCTCACCCGAGAGCTGAAGTCAGAAATCGAACACCTTCAGAGGAGAATGGCAGAGCTGGAGAAGCTGGAGGAGGCCTTCGGCAGGAGCAAGAATGACTGTACACAGCTGTGTCTTAGCCTCAATGAAGAAAAGAACTTGACCAAAAAGATATCTACAGAACTAGAAATACTTAGAGTGAAAGTGAAAGAACTGGAAGCATCTGAGGACAGGCTGGATAAAACTGAGCAGAGCTTAACGGGCGAGTTAGAAAAACTGAAATCCTTAGCGCTGAGCTTTATCACTGAAAGAAAACATTTTAATGAAAGAGAAAAGCAGAATGAAAAAATAATCCAGGAGCTAACTCAGAAACTAGAACAAAACAATAAACTAAATAGGACAGATCAAACTAGAAATGCATCCAACTTGCTAGAAAGGTCATCAAATAATCTCCTGGACAGAAATGATTTGAGAATTGAAGATGACTTGACTTCTGCATTGCCCTCTAAGGAGTCCAGGAGGAAGGGAAGTGTGGATTACCTGAAACATGTAGAAAATGAAACCAGGAATAAATCAGAAAACCAAAAGAATAAAAATCAGGAAGACAACAAAGTGAAAGATCTCACCCAAGAAATTGAGAAACTTAAAACTCAGATCAAACGTTTTGAATCTTTAGAAGAAGAACTTAAAAAAATGAGAGCCAAAAACAATGACTTGCAAGATAGTTATTTGAGTGAACAGAATAAAAACAAACTCTTAACAGGTCAGCTAGAAGAAATAAAAATGCAAATAAAGAAACAGAAAGATATGGAGAATGGAGAGGTCGAAAATGAAGATACAAGCTTTTCTGGCAGGGGAAAACATGACAGACCTAAATACAGAGGTGTCACAGCTGATTTGACAGCTGCCAAGCACAAGTCAAGGGAGCTCTCACCACAGCAGCGCCGGGAAAGAGTAAGGAACAGGGATTTCTCTATCAGTAATGACAGCTACAGCCATGGTGGTAAGCAGGTGCCCAGTCCAAGCTTAATGAACAGAAAAGCAGGAAAAGCATCTGGTGCATCTGCCCTTTCAGACACTGCTGTGACAGATACAAAAAGACTGGAAGAGAAATCTTCAGTTTCCAGTTTTTCTTCTGGTCAGAAGGAAGGCTGCATCACGCAGAATGAGGGGAAGAGATCAAAAGAGCAGCCATCTGTCCTCAGTCGATATCCTCCTGCTGCACAGGAGCAGAAATCTTGGAAAGCACCTTCCAAACCTGTTGGTGACACAGGCCCAAGATCCAAGGCTGAAAAGCCATCTCAGGTGCTCCGTGGCAACTGCCAAAGTGGTGCTGATGCACGGGATGAAAAGTCAAGCAAGGGAGAATCAGTGGCTTCTTTGGCCGAGAAGCTGAAAACAAGTCAGGCAGAAGTCAGTGACTGCTCAGGAGACACACTGCTCGCCAGGGGTAATCACACGTCTTCCAATGGCACAGCTTCAGCATACAGGTACCACCTCTCATCCCATGTGTCGGCGTTGGACTCCACTGGCTCTAAAGCAGAAGCAGTGAACACTTTTGCTGCATCACACAGACAGCCCTCAGACGGGAGGGCTAAAAGAGCAATAATCTCCCAGGAAAAAGAATTCACAGACACATCACTTGAAAGTGCAAAGCCTTCAACAGTAACAAAGCGATCCCATCGCTCCAGGAGTCAAGAAGACATCCTGCAGGTTCTCACAGGTCTTGATAAAGAAGACACAGAGCAGTCTTCAACTTCAGCAATGGATCATGTAAATGCTGGCTTAAAAACAGACTCCAAAACCATCCAGAGTAACCAGGAAAAACTTAATTCAGATGAAGAATCAGGAAGAAGCAAAAAAACAATCACTCAGTCAGATTTTGAGACAAGGAAGAAAGTCAGTTCTAAGCAGTTCTGCAATTCCAGGGGAGTTTTTAGAGCATCACTTTTTGAAAATGACAAAAACACTGTAAATGATGAAGACTCCACCAAGTGTATAAAACCATCAGATGCCAGCACTGGAGGATTTAAATCCAGAAGGTCGTTCAGCCCAAGAGAAGCTCTGAGATCAAAAGCTGTCATTAAACCTGCAATTGTTGAAAAGGATATGAAGGCAATCATGGGAGGGACTGTTTCTGAGGCAGAGTCAGAAAAACAGAAGTCTGTTTTTAAAATGGTAACAAATAAAATGACAAGCAGCATCACAATCTTCCCTTCTGAGCCAACAGCTCCAAGGCCCAGTGCAGATACAGCCGCAAAGGAAAGGCATGTTACCACCAGCAACATCATAGTTGCTCCAAATGAGCCTTCACCAGTAACAAACATTCTCCCGACACCCTTCGAGATATCAATTAATAAAAGTGCTCTGAAATTATCTGAGACAGACAGAACTGGAGACACAGCACCAAGAAGTAAAGCAGAAACAGTGGTCTCCAGAAGCAGCATTATGATAAAGACTTCTGAACTCACAGAGAGGAACAGTGAGCCACCTTTGGAGACAATATGCTGGAAGAGCCATGGCTCTTCAGACGCAGCTTCACCCGAAACAAAACATGTCACTGTGAGAAGTTCCTGGAGAACAAGACAAGGCTTACATTCCCTGGAGGACTCTCAAACCAAAGTGGAGAAGAGTGCAGCTTCCATTACTACAAACATGTGTAGGTCCTCAGTGGACCTCTCAGAAATGGAAGGGAACAATGCAAGAACAAACTCCCTGGAGCAGACCTCAGCAAGGACCAGTGCCGCAGCTAATTCCTGGAGTGCCCCTGAACTGGGGTCCCGAAGGACCAAAAGTAATTTAAGTGCGTCTGAACTGTTAACACGCAGGAGCTATGCAAGTGATTCTACAGCAGCTTCTGCTTGGCACCAGACCACGCTACCTGTAAGTATCATATGTCAAACACTCTTCTCTTTCAGTTGATGAGCTTTTCCAAGTTGCCTGTTAGTTGTAGGGTGCCTGATTTTAAATTCTTACAGCTTGCTTCCTGAAGTGCTGCACTCTCCCAGCTCCTGCTATCTTCAGCGGAGCATCTCATATGTGAAATACCCGATTTAGACTTCTTGAAATTGGATCCATCTGCTTGGGTCTTGTAATACCATATGAATAACTATACAGTAGCATTTGGTCTTGCCAAGATCAGAGAAGACATAGTCACAGCTTATGTAGGACATGGTATGCTTTTCAGAGTGGCTTTGCATGGCACTATCAACTTGGAGCAGTAATGAAAAAATGATGGAAGTAAGCAGATTTTAATAGGGCTGTGCCTCAGGCAGAGCTGTAGCTCTAATGGCAGCTGTAGAGAGATACAGCTCCTTTTGGGAAGAGCTACATGGTTTCCCCATGTGTAACCAGTCTCTGATCTGGAAATGCTTCCCAGGCATCTCCTAAACAGATGAGTGGTGGCTGGCTACACAGGGCTGCTGCCTCCTTGGTCTGTGTCAATATGCTACCTGAAAAGAAGCAAGAGTCACAGGGTTGGCTGTGTTCTTTTCCTATTCCTTTGGCTGTGTTCTTTTCCTATTCCTTTGGCTGGTACCAGTGAGGGGAGTCCCTCAGAGCTGGGTTGACACATACAGAAGAGTTGGTCTGGTGAGCTATACTTGCCACTGGAGCTGCAGTCTCCAGCATATTTCAAGCAAGCTCACTGGCACCAAATACCCCTCCAGTCCATTAAACCACAGGCCGGTTCCTGCTGCAGCTCCTGCCTCTGCTCTTTACTTAGAGTTGCTCTAAGCAGCTGCTGCCATTGCCAGTCTCCAGGAGGAGACCAGCTGAGTAATCTCACAGGGCTGGTGGCAGACAGGACAGATTCATAATTGAATGACTCAGACATTGACAAAAATGAGGTGGTGAAGATGTGAAAGGAGTTTTACATTTGCAAAACTTCTCCTCCCCTTCTCTGGCAATGAGAAACCCAGAAGAATTTGCACAGTTGCTTTGCTTGGCATTGCAGAGTCTGTTGCGTGGTGTTACGAAGTGCAGGTTGGCCTTCCAGCTACATTTGGACACTGGAACTACATCATCTCCCTGGCCAGGGTTACTTGTGGGTCACAGTCAAGTTTGTACTTCTCCTTCATGAGTCCTGGCAGAATTGACATGACTGAGGTTGTCCTTCTGCATAATGGTAGCTTACATGCTTGGGAAACAGGAGATCCATCCCTGGGCTTCCCTTTATCTCAGGAGTTTGAATTCACAGCACCCACAACCTTAAGTCTTGCGGCTGAAGAGGTCTCTACTTGCAGCTGGGCTCACGTGTGACCAGTCATGGAGCCCTAAAGAGTGAGCACTCACATAATGTCTTTTCCCATCTTCCCTTTAGCAGCCCACCCAGGGCTGAGTGTAGGTCTGCAGTACGTTCTGCGGATGGCCTCAAGGTCATCAAATTTGCTAGCTGTGCAGTGTGCCTACAACAGCAGCTGAAATGTACCTGACAGAGCAGTGTGACCTCTGCGTGGTCATCCTGGGTATTCCTGATGAATTAGCTGTCTTCCAGCCTTGCCTGCATCTGCAGTGACAAGCAGTCAGGAAAGCGACCGCATGGTTAGTTCACACAGGGTTGCTGAGTATTGAGTTAGGTATCTCTGTGCATCATACTTTGAAATAACATCACACTGGCACCACATAGTCATAAATCTGAATTCTTGGTCATAAATTAAGTATATTTCAATCTTGTAAATGAGGAGCATGAAGTTACCCTGAAAGACTGCAGATACACAGGTATACCAGATGTTATACCAAATTTTATGTATTTGGGCAGGTCAAATTATTGCATATGCCCTTGGAAAAAAGCCCTAACTATATCTGCCTTTGAAGGGTGTCTTCAGGCTTATAATATGCTTCATATCACAAGCAGTCTGTTTCTGCTGGGATTTGTGTTTCAGTTAAAGATGTAGCTATTTCTCTGGCAGAAGGGTTGGCACTGATATATGCTAACTTTGCACATTCAGCTCTCCTGTGAAAGCATCACTGTCATCTCTTCCCAGCTCTACTATCCAAAGTCTGAGAATGCCTTAAGAATCCTATTTGGGAAACAGGGCCTGTGCTAGTTTTGCCAAAATATATCTTCCTCTCCTCCATGAAATACTCACGATGTCTGACCATTTGCTGCAGCACAGCAGGAAGCTATAGCATGCTGGAGGCTCAGTCCCTGCCTCAGCCTGGCCCTCAGGATAGACCCAAACTGAGCACCTGGAAATAATTCTTGCAAGGAGAAGCCAAGGCACAAGGTGTAATTTCAGCTTTCCGAGTTTGTACCACAAATGTCCCTAATGAAGCTACCTGAGGTATCTGCAGCTCTAAGCAATACTTGGGCTACAGCAGCAGCTCTTCGGAGCGCTGCTTTGGGAGACCCAGAAAGCAGTAGGTGCTGAGGGATGGATGCTGCAGCCTGAGGACCAGCTCCCTCTAGTGCTTGCAGCAAGCCTTTCTCGGGCTCCCATAAAAGACCTGAGCAGACGCAAGAGCTCAAGCAGTCATGCTGTTGGGCTTCGTGTTTCAGATAACAAAGTCGGTATTTCTCTGGTGTGATGTTTGCTGAAAATGTGCAATGCCCAAATTAGTCCAAAGGCACTGGCAGGCAGCGAGCAGACAGCAATGCAAAATGAATGCACTTACTTAATTTTTCTTGTGGCTGTGACATTAATATGACTGAAGCTGGGCTGCGTGCTGCATAAATTAGGTTAAAACCTAAGGTAGGCTTTTCTTCAAGTGAAGCTATGCATATCTTCTTATGGTGGGTGGGTCTCGTCAAAAAGTCTCCCTGATAGTATCCAGGGATGTACTGCCTCTTACCCATTCTCTGCTTTCGGGACTAAGATAAAGTACATCCCTCATCATTTCACCCTTGCTGACTCCACATAAGCTTCTACTTAAGCAGCCAGCCGTGCTACATCAGTGCTCTCGTGTTTCCTTGGACCTTAGAAACTTCGTGCAAGGGTTCTGTTCTGTTTTGTGTGAATCCTGGGGGTCACAGCCTGTTCAGAGCAGCTTCCCAGGTGCTTGTAAGTGACGAGCTGATTGTCCTTTGGGGTGCTATGGAGCATGCTGAACTCTGCACTGACCTGGCTGTGGTGCCATACGAGGAGGTACCAGTCGGTCTGCATTGCCAACACATCAGGGGTGGCCAGCCTGATGGCCCTGGCTCAGCTCTTTACCTACAAAACTCTCTGAGACCAGAGTATTTGGGTTGCTAGTCATAAATTCATGCTGCCTGACAGCAAAATGCTGCACTATCAGAAATACAGAGGTGCCTAGCCCTTGCTAAGCTGTCCAGGTCCGCCAAGATTACTGCCATTCATTAAATTAAAATTATCACCTCAGTTTTATGAGCAGCCTGGCCCACCATGGTCACCTCTGGCCCATGGCTGGTTAGAGGTCCCTGTGGGACCTGTCCCTGTGTTGCGCCTATTCACTGAGGTGCTGCTGCTGCTCACATCTCACAAGGGGGAGGTCAGCTCCAGTGTTTGCTGGATGTCATCCACAGTGGGGCCAGCTCAGGGCAGATGTTTGCCTATCTAGACCCACCAGGCGTCACAGCTTCTTTCTGAGAGGCCGCCAAAGCCTGGTGTCCATCTCACAGATGCTTTTCTGCCAGGCACAGGGGCTGCTGCTTCTCCCCTCCCTGCTATCCTTTTTGCCACAGGGCAGGGACCAAATCTGTCCCACCAGTGCCCACAGCCCTTTCACAGGGCCATGCACTGTGTTCTTCAGCAAACACAGCGCCATCCCCAAAGTAAGCAGAGCTGATAAAGCCTTCAGTAGTGCAGTACAGCTGTTGCGCTTTGCCCAGTAGCTCATTACATTATTGCAAGTTCACAATTGTCGTGATTTGTTTTGTTTCTGATAATGATGTGATAGTAGCTTACAGTGTGCTGGAACCTGTGGATAAGGAGGTTTTTTTTTGAGACAGCAACAGGAACAGCAAAAGCACTGCCATCTTCCCCAGGAGCTGGAGGGTGACAGGGACTCCTCACCCTCAGGACTCACAGCAGGGTGCTCCCTCAGTAAAAGACACAGGTGCCCCAACCAGCCCTCAGGTAGACTGTAGGCACCTGAATCAAAGGGTATGACCCTATAAACATCTCTGCTGGCATTCCAAGAAAACATTAGTGAGTTTAAAAGTGCCATTTAGATGCCTATAGCAGGAAAGCAGTGTAGGACACTCCCATATCACATCCTCATTGCCAAGAAAATGGGACATTCAGGTTGCTGGCCATCCCCACCCATGGTAGAACTCAGAGTTAGTATTTTTAAGAAACTGCTTCAGTCACTAAACCATGGGATTTTTCTGCTGATAGCCCCTCGTGGATACAAACACTCTGGGCCCAGCGAGCCATACACGTTGAGAGCAGATTTGTGCACAGGGCACTCAGTTGAACAGAAGACTCTGTACCCGTAACTTAGGTTAAAATCACTGGCTGGTTTAAAAAAAAATATCTTTATGAAATAGCACATAAGTGAAGATATGTCAGAGCTGGCCCTGTGGCCTGAGTCCCCCCTTGCCAAAGGGACTCAAGCCAGCACCTCACACTGCAAACCAAGGACCAGGAACCTAGTGCTATTACAGACCCTTTCATAGTCCTCAAGTCCTGACCTTATTTTCCTTTGCACAGGATGAAAGCAAAGATTTTGTGCCCAGTTCCAGAAGAAAACAATATGGCTCTTCTGAGTACCTCTCACAGGTTGACACGCCAGGGAAAAGGCCAGCCACCAAGATGGAGCTGCAGGACCCTGAATCCAACCCCCATGCACCACTGGGTCTCCAAGTAGAGGAGCAGGTATGTGAGTTCAAAGGCCATCCAGAAAAGAGTTACAAGGCAAGAAGCCAATATATGAACTGACCTCCCAGTAACATAACTTAGAGAACTTGTCCAAAATGAATGTAAATCTTGTATGAGAAATCCAGTCTTACATTAGCACTGCCCAGAGGTGGCGTGTCTACTGTATTGCCTCGGTAAATCATTCTACTCCTTTCCTATACCGGTAAAAAAGTACTACCTTATTTTTCTGTTCCGAAAACCAGTTCTTGTTTCAACTAGCTTTATGGCTAAAAACATTCTCCAGGGAGTAAGAGGCACTGCCTCTAGACATCCTGTGGCACATGTTGGACAATCAGGGATGGAAACAAAAACATTTGGAGAGACAAAATCAGAGCTCCTAACTAACCTGCTTCAGCTGGGTGCTGTACTACTAGGGTGCTTGTCTGCTGCTATATACCTGCTGGTCTGCCTCCTTAAACACATCTTTCTGGACACAGAAAGAAGTGGAAAATGGCCCATATTATAGTGACTATGACTATTGCCTGAAATATGAAAAAACTTGTATTCCAGCCTTTTCACAGGGGGATCCCTTCAGAGGAGATAGGGGTCCAGGCAGACTTCAAGCATGGCTATGCACCTAAGAATTATGTCTGTATAAAAGACTTTCTTCCTCTCTTGGCATTCCCTCTTTGCCTGCACAGCTGCTCAGAGCGAAGTGCATCTTTCCATTTTTGGATCACCCACAGCAGGAAATATCTTTAAGACCACAAACCTGTCGTCAGTGTATCTTACTGGATGTGCACAGGAGTTGCTGAGTCTTGATGTGAGAGCAGCAGGACTGCAGTGAGGCATCTGAGAGCCCTACATATAGTCATGCCTCTTGGTGAAGTTGCACAAAATTAAGGGCCCAGAGGGACATGGTCCAAGCTGAGCTTTGCACACTGGCATTTTGAGATAGGTAATGTCTGCAGTACAGAGTAGTGAACTCACACTGTTGTTGGTAGCTGAAGAAAGGGACACCACAGTGATGCTCTGTGTGGTCACCAAGTGGTGTTACCCACAGTAACATTCATCTGGCCAGATGCAGACTCCTGTACCTGAGGCTGTGCTGTCCTTTTTCTGCACAGACTGGGTCAACAGCAAATAAAAACTTGGGTAAAGTCAGGTCCCTGTAACATACACACCATCATTTGGATCTTCTGCCTTGCCTAGACCTCCACTGACTGTAACAGGAGTCTGAACACCTTGCATATGGAGATGTGCTCTGACATTAGATCAGCTCCATCTCCTCTGTGTTGTCAGGTGGTGTGCATCTCACTTGCAAGATCTACATGCTGGGTGTGGAAGTGGGTGCAAGGTATGCTACAGTATAAAAAAAGATAATAGGTTCTGCCTCTGTGGGTCAGGGCTGGGTCATTCTACTTTGGACTTACTCCACTGTAAACTCTGATGGAGCCTGTATCTTCCAAACTGATTCTGCCACTGCCCTCCCCTGCCCCACTATCAGGCTAGGATCCTGATAGGCTTTAAAATGGCTGCCTAAGGGCAATCACAATACTCTTCCCCAGAGGAAAAATGCTGCCAGAGGCAGCTGTGGGTTCTGGTCAGTCTGTGATGCTGTGGTGTTCTCTCTTACAGGGTGCTTTCCGTGCCTGCCGGACAACATCTCGGAGATGAGCTGTATTCCCTTCTACTCAATGAATGTGCTGCACAGTGGAGCAAGAGGCAGGACAGTACCAAGCTCACAGGTTTCACACCTGTTTGTAACCTCTCCAGAGGCTTCAGCTAGCCTGAAACCAGTTTTCTAATGCGATTTGTAAGGTACAGGAGCTTTATTAGTGAATTCTTTTTCCATTGCTGAAGAGGCAGCTGCAGAGACTTTGCTCAGGGGACTCCCACTTCTCATCTCTGTACCTGCAATCTTAACCTTCTCCATAGGATGATAGGTCTGTCTCCATACGGAAACCTTGACGACTGCATAGCCACTCTGAATGATGGTACTCCTTGGACGAGAGAGAACTTCTTGTTAATCACTTGCATTTAGACAAGATCCCGGAAGTATCCCTGTGACTACAGTCCACCAGCACATGACAGTAGTCCTATGTGGCTCCACCACTGAAAGCTTACAGTTCCTAGGGAGAGTTTGCATTCTCCTAATACACCCTTGTTGGCTTGGGTTGTGGTCACCTCAGTACCTGTGTTGCCAGCAACCTCTGTCTCTAGGCAGGAGGAAACCATTCCCTACTGGCTGCTTACACATAAGAGGGAAAGAGAGCAGAAAATGTTGTTTAGAAGCAGTTTCTTCCCTATTGCTGTCAGTCTCCACAACAAGCTTTGCATGACCTACTGATCACCAGCTGAGATCTTGCACCAAGAACTCATCCACTGAGCCAAACCAACAGCAGTTCACACAGCAGTGAAACTTCCTCTTGACTTGGACTGGGGTGCCTTTTTACCTGAAGCTTTATGCCCATCAAGCTCTACAGGCATCAACTCTGCTGCTTGTTCTCAGCAGTTGAGCTCTAAAGGAAAAAGAAAAAAGTGCTTTTCCTCACAGACAAGCAGAATGTCCCTGATTCCTTCCAAAAACACGGTGGAGACAGCAGGATTGGACCCTAAGCTGAGCTCCAGTATGGCTATCTAGGCAGCCTTGGTCTATGCCCCTCTTCAGGACCACCCCATCTACCATATCTGGGACCCAGGTATGGTCAGAGACTGCTTCAAATACAGAGGTACATCACCCTGTCAGTGCCCACAGGCCACCAAGTACAGATGACATCACTGTCGGGGAGGGGGGGGGGGGAGGGAGGGCCCCGAGGCCCCGTGGGGGTGGGGGACCGCTTCAGAGGTGGGGTGCCCCGCCGGGATGGGTGCCCAGTGGACAGGGGGCGCAGGATGGGGACCGGGTGTCCTGTGG
>JANZLQ010000022.1:8350051-8407234 GCA_026212715.1 Elanus axillaris
GAGACACTGCCCCCCGCAGCTCCAAGAGGTGCTCAGATGTTGGCCCAGCATCTGCCCTGAGCAAGGTGATTGCATCTGGCTCACACAGTCAGAGGCTCCACCACTCCTTTACATCCCACCACCCAGCTGCAGAGCTGGCCCACAGTTTTCCTGTCCTCTACACAAACACCACTGACCTCCCCCCAGTGCTTTCTTCTGCCTGTTGGAAACAGACGCTCCTCTCTGTGGAGGGACAAGGACAATGCTGCAGAAGGGAAAAGGTCCCTTATCTGTTTTGGAGGTGCTGTGGGAACAGCTGTGACCCAGCAGCTCCCATATCTTGCGTTGCACCCTACACTCATTCCCACATCTCACCTTCCAGACAAGCAGCTACCACAGCAGTGCACATGTGACCATCCATATATGCACATCTATATGCCGTATCTCCTCCCTCTCCCTTGGAATTATATGCCTCAATTCTGAGAGGCAAATGAATCAAAAAACCCAGAGCTGGTTGGAAAATATCTATGGAAACATTTATATAAAAAAGGAAAGTGTTTCAATGACTTTTTTTTTTAAATAAAGATTGTCTGGAGGAAGGGAAATTTATTTTTTTTCAAAAAGTGTTTCCTTTTGCAATTTTTAGATGGTTTCCCAAATTTATATGTTTAACCCTTCATTTTATTCTTTTTCGTGACATGTACAAGTGTCAAGTTGCGTAACAAGAAAAAAAGATAATGCTTTTAAATTAGTATGATGTGGCAGTTCTAATAATCTTAAATTATATTAAAATAAATATCAACTGCTATCTCTCACCATCTCATGACATGGCAGTGCTAGTACAGAATAGGATAAATATATCAAGTATAATAGGAAAAAAAGTTTTAAACTCAAAATCCAAACTAAAAGTGAAAGAAACTGAAATTCTGAAGTTAAATTCAGATTTCTGAAATGCCTCCCCCTGCCCCACATTTATCAGTATGGAAAATTAGTGCATAATTTGCAATTTGAAACCACAATGGATTTTTTTTTTTTAATGAGCCTGTGAAATTGCAATATCCACCTTGAGCACCCTGCTTTGCTCAGAGGTTAACTGTATGGCAGGATCACCACCACCACCACACAAAGACAGACATTACTGAGATCAATCACTTGAACGGCATCAGCTTCCTTTGCCTCATTGTTCAATAGTCCAGCCTTTCCATGGCTGATAAACAGAATTGCAGCCTGACCAGAAGTGCCACATCTCAGCAGTGCTCTCATGGAGCTGGCTTGCTTGCTAGCCTCTGCCAGCCTCAGGATGCTATGTTCTGACTCTTTGCCCCTTATTTTCATGTTAAAGAAAATATTTCCCTTCAAAACTAAATATCCTGCCTCAGGTCCTCTTCCATCTGTTGCATGGGAGACGCTGCTGCAAAAAAAACCCCTCTGAGGCAGTGCAGCTGCTCTGCAGCAAGTGGCCCAAATGCCTTCTGCAGTACCTGCTTGCTTAACCTGGGAGTTTGCATCTTGGAGGCATCTTGGCATGTACCTGCCTCTTCAGACATCACAGTAATTATTTATCTCCATTTACATTTCCAAATCTGCTGCTAAACAGCTCTCCAGCCATATAATATATACCCAGTTACAATCACTGTGGAAGAACTGCTGCTGATGACTTGCTTGGCATTACAGTTCAGTCTCTCAGAGAAGCAGTGTATTTAGGAGGGCCTCCCCTCTGCCCTGTGTCACTGCTGCCCAGGACTTACAGCTTAGTTTTTACAAAGAGCCAGACAGCACATAGGCACTGAGGAGGATGAGGATTGCTTTGAGCAGCAACTGTATGGCTTTCCTCCCAGTGATGAGCCCCATCCTGCTACAGGACAGTGGTCCACATCCCACAGGACACTTGCGTACCTGAACACATCCACCAGCCCTCTCCGTCTCATGTTCTTGGCATGGATCCAGCCAGCCTACCATGGTGCTTCCAAAGCTCCCTCCAAGGGAACTGGCTTCAGTCCCGGCCAGGAAAGCTCTGCATCCCTACAACACGACATGCTGGGCTAACACAGGCTTCCTTGTACTTACCCACCAAACTCTGGCTTACCCATCAGCTTCTCAACCCCATGTCTGAAGTGCAAGGGAAAACCCACCAGCAGCAATAGCTGTTGGTTTTCCCCTTCTGTCAGCCAGGACCAGACTTTTCCTTAGCCATGGGCAACCAGGCGGCTTCACCCTGCTGCTCAGCCAGCTCACAGCATGCAGCAGAAGCCGCAGCTAATGACCCAGCAATGCAGCTCTTCTGGCACTGTCTGCTTTCCTCAGGTGCTTCTCGCAGGTGATGTCTCTTTCTTCAGCTGCCTCAGTCATTCAATATTTTACAGCACATACCTTGAACTCTTGCTCTAGACTCCATCTCACTGCTTGTAAATAATGAACACAGATGTCACTTGGTAACTGTACACTGGGTTGTTTTTACCACAACCAAGATTAAATCTGAGAAAGGAAACCCTCCTTAAAATTGAAAGGGGCCATGCCCTTTAATCATGAGTGCAATAGGAGCTGATTGTATTATTAAACTTATAGCAATGACTTCAGGAAACACAATGTGTTTTGTTTTACTCAAATTGCACACTTTTTTTTGAACAGCTGTAAAATAGAGTCTATGTGTAAATATTGCCATCAGTGAAGAAGTATTTGTAATTTTAGCATATAAATATAACAGGCTTTTCAGTGGGCTTGATGATGCCACAAGGCTGTGCATCAAGCACTCGGGTAATTCCAAAGTTGTAAATGTATTTGCTGTATAGAGGAAGTGTGTCAGTGCTCGCCTCTCCCAAGGAAACGGAGATGCTGGTCCCTTTTGGACAGCCAGTGGCTTTTCCCAGAATGGCTGGCACCAGCCTGAGGGGTCAGCAGCTTGCTGCTTCATGGAGCGGCTTCCTTTGTGTCCAGAAACATCCCTGCAGCACGGAGAGCAATGCCTCTCCAGCTGCTTTGGTAGCATAGAGGGGTGACAGCTCTGCAGTGCAACCACCAATGCCGTGCATTGTCAAACTGCAGCTCAGGGGACACAGACGAGGAGAGACCCACAGTCCTCCTGCAGATGGTACCTCCAGGAAAGGAAAAGGGCAGGAAGCACAGGGCAGGGTGGTGCACCTTGGTGCTTTAAGAGACACACGACATGAGCAATTTCCTAGCTACAGATTGAAGCAATAGGCACACTAGTGTCATCTGTAATATAGGAGACCTCATCTCTGCCACCCTGCACATCACTGGAGTGGTCAAAGCACTGCTCCAATGCCAGCCTCCAGTGGACTGCTCTGTACGTGATAAAGCATGAAGCCATTGTTTGCAGATGCCTCTGATGGTCAGTAACCTAAGGACCCAAAGGATCATCTTCCTAGGCTGCCCAGCATGCAGCGCAGGCTCCTGCCTTGGGGAAGCAGCACTCCAGGCTGCATGGAATGTATTTTTAAGAGAATAAATATATTTTTTGTATTTACAGACATATATTTGGGCTGGGGCAGCTTAGTTAGAAGACAAATAATGCAAGAAATCCTTTCATAATCACAGACTCATCCAAGTTAAGCAAATTTTCCAGGGTTACAGTATTGTCTATTTCCCTAAACCAAACTTTGTGTCCAATAGCTCTATCAGCACTGTTTCACCCTCTCAGAACTCTCCCTGTCTCAGCATGCTCAGTAGAGGGAAGCCAGCTCTTTCCTCCCCAGGCTGCCCATGCAGTGGATACAGATGGTGCTCACTTCCTTCCAGTTCCACAGTGCTCTTAGTCTGCATGCCAAATGTAAACACACACTTTATCTGCATGTCTCTCCTGATTCAAACACTGTCAGCTCTACAGTATATAACCAATAAAAACTCTTCTCTTTTTACATGATTGTGATGTGATATTTATAGCTCCGGCTGAATGCTTGCAGAGTGTCCATTACTCAGTTACTGATCTGCCTTGGTGAAGTGCTGAGGCAGCTGCAGCCTGCAGCACTGTGTGTTGGTGCCGAGCCTCACTACCTTGTTCTTAGGTTTTTGCCTGTATCCAGGCTGATCTCATACACCCTCTCCTAAGCTGCATTTAAGACATGGACAGTGCAGATACACATCGCAAATCAAGTTGAACACAACCACTCTCCGCTTTGGATGACCTGGACTTGGCATTGCTGAGAGCAGGTTGGAGGAAGGGCTTTTCTACAGAGGAAAATGAGCCACTGCTTCATTACATTTCCTTTACTCAGCCAGGAATGTAATGGAACCCAGACTGTAATGGAACCAAGATCCATTGGCCATCTCCTGCAAGAAGCTGGAAGATATAGAGGTCAGTACAAGTGGGAAAGTCTTTCACAGTTCCTAACTTTCTGGCATATGCAGGTACAATTAGCACCTATCGTATGCAGGACAAGAGCCTGTGAGTATAACGATGTCATTTGGAGAGCAGTATGTTGATTTGTAAGGGGCTCTGGGCACCACACTTTATATTGGACAAAGCTCTTTTCCTTTTATCTGGTTTATTCTGTTTGACTGCAAAACTGGATGCATTTCCCAAAGCTCTATTAAATGGGTTATTATTATTGACTAGCATTTTAGGACCATCCATAGCTGTCACTTCAGCTGCTACTCCCTGGGCAGAGCTCTAACTAGAGGTGAAGTCCTACAAAGATTCCTTCTGTTAAGTATCTAAGAAAACTAACTTTTGAGTTGGCTGAGACCCCTTTCTATCCCAGTTTACACAGGCAGCTATTGAACATCACTGAAGAGGTGATTCGCCACCTCTTGACCATTACTGTAGCTACAACACAAATGCTGCTGTGTCTGGCTTGCTAAGGACAGCAGAAGTGTGTAGAAGTGTAAGCGAAGAGTTACCGTCCATAGCTTCCACATCTGCTCTAAGTCTCTCCCATGCCAACATCTTAAGCATGTACATGGTGGTTCTTTTCCTTGTTTGTGATTCAAGGCCAGGCTCACCACTCCTGTGTGAGGATGTTATAGTAGGTGTACTGGACTACTAGCCCACCTACCATAGCATTGCTGCTTAGTTATGAAACAACTCTGAAGCCATTTTTAATCTGTTCTTTTTGATCAGTCACATCTACTTGCTTTGGTGGGTTTAAGTAGTCCTCTCATTGCCTACAAACAAGTGTACTCTCTTATTACTCCAACTGCAAACCTTTCTGCTTTACTGTACATGTGAGAAGGTTGCTGCTGTAAATCATCTTTATTGGTGAGATTTTGAGCCAGATCATACATGCTGCCCATGCCCAGATCAAGCATTGCTTCTGCTCCTGTGGGTTCATGATCAGCCACTCAGAGAGGTCTAAGTAGTGTCTTATATTTTAACTCTGGCATCACATCCAAAGCACTATTTACCCGAGCTGCAGAGACAGCTGACAGCTTCCCTTAACTGTGTTTCCTGACCTTGCAAACCAATCTGCTTACCACCATTACCACCACTCCAATCAGAGAAACAGTCCTAATGCTCACCACCCTTGTAGACAGGTAGGGAGCACCTGCCCAACTCTAGAACCAGTCCCAATGATCTCTGGATGCCTTTAGCATGCAGCATCACTTTTCACTGGCACAGGGCACTCTGCCTGCCTGTTGCCCAGCTACTCATGTTCCCACCAAGAGCCTTCCTTGTATCAGCTTCCCAGGGTGCTTATGCCTGTTAAAAATCTTTATTAACATGTTTTTTAATCCAAGGCATCTGAAACCCAGACTTAACTTCCTTTTGGCATTTGCACAGATGGACATACACAATTGTTTTCAAGTTACCTGCATTTAACTTGAACTGGAATTCTGAGTAGCTGTCATCAGGTTATGGAAACAAGGCTTAAGGATACATAGACCCTTCAGTTCCCAAAGATATCTTCTCTGTTACACACTGTCCAAGCACACAGATGGCACAAAGTCAGGCAGAGCAGCCAGAGCTATTTCCCTTCAAAACCACCACCAGATAAAGCAGTTGTATTTTTTATCACTTGGTGGCCTAGACACCACAGGAAAGGGAAGGTCTCTGTTAATTCTCAGCTTGCTGAGGAATCAAGCCAAGATCTGTAAGCCTTAGCAGACCAAGGTAAAGCAAGGGGGCAGAAGGGTGAAGGGCACCCTCCTACTGAAGCACAGGCTCACATAAGCAAGAACACAGTAGGGTCAGGAGGAAATAAATTAACAAGTAGGAGGCTGAGGCTTTGCCACTGCAGAGACTGGGAGGAGAAACACCTAACTTGGTCCAAGGCCTTCCTGGACTCTTCTGCAGTAGCTCAGCTCCAAGCCTCTCTTAGGACTTCAAGGCCAAGATACATCATGTGGCTCCTATTCACAGACCGTGACCCCATCACCTCCCTACACCACAAACACGGAGGCAAACATTTCCCTCCAGCCCCCTAACGGGATGGTCACAGCCAAACTGCCTCCCTGGGGCCAGCCAAATACCTTCCTTCATCCTTAGCAACACGCCCTTACTCAGGCACTCGGGACTCCCCTTATCTTCTTTAAAAACCACCATATTCTTGGGAGCACAAGCTGTTTCCTTCTGCACAGGAAGCCCCAGCACTGCCTGTCAGTGACCATATTTGACATTAACTCTTACTGACCCAGACTGGGGCCCAGCACTGCTCTCACTTCTCTGGTGCACCATGGGTAACACCTCTGCATACCTGGGGCTAATCATCTCAGTTATGATGCCATGGAGAATAAACCAACATCCTCCTACCAATGATAGAACAAGGCCTGGATTAGCCATAAAGTTGAAGCCATTAACTTCAAGCTCCCATCCAGGATGCTCCTATGGTTCATCCAGCAAAGATGGGATTGTACAGGGTAAACAATGAAATAAAACCCAACTGAACATGACAACCAGAGGGAAGTGAAGGATAGGACAAAATCATCCCTTACCACTTCCTTTGTGAAACATCTGCACTAGCTCCATGTTCTCAGCTAGTGTTTTTTCCAGGTGCCTTCAGGCCCACCAAGATCTTACCAGCTGCAGCCCTTCCCACCCCGGGCCAGATTCCAGGACCTCCCTTCAGGTGCAGCTTGGCTATCCTGACTCCTCAAATGGACCAGCTACCTCCAGAACTATGATGAGTTGCCAACAAATAGGAATCTTCAAAAGCTGCAACATCACAGCTGCTTCTGAAAACAGGCACAGTGCCCGAACTCTTCACGTTTCAACTATGAGGAAATGCTGGGTGGATCATACCAAGAACACCCTGAAGCCTGGGTAAATAATATCCTAAATCCTCACCCACTCAAAAAGCACATTCCCTCCTGTGCTCACCCAAACCAACTGCACATTGGAGCACAGCAGGAAGAAACTGCATAGAGTACTGAGGAGATGGTGAGATTTTCAGCTCCTCTGGGCTAAGGGGCACATGTGAAACATCAGGTAGGGCGTAAGGCTTAATAAAGGCAAATGGAGTACACGGAGTACGCCAGTCACACTCAATTCTGAATTACTTCCTCCCACCATTGTCAGCTACAGAAGAAGTTGGCTTCTGTTGCTGAACAGGAATTTGGTAGTCTTATACATACATTGCTAGTTGCTGTAGTATTTTTTCATGCTTATCACCAAGCTGAAGTATCCTCAGTGAATCAGGAAAAAGCATTCAAATCGAGCAATTTGACAAGCTTTACATATCCTTACTACTGAATGACAATTCTGTGAGGGAGGAAAAGTCACTAAGGACAGAAGTATGTTGTCCAAACATCAGTTCTAACTCTGCCCAAGAACTTGAGATTGGAGACATTTCTGTTCTAAACAGTGAATCATGGCTAAGACTTGAACCTCCCCACATGTTAAGCCATGCGCACACAAGGCTTAACAAAAAACCTGAAAAAATATATATGCGGGACTATGAGGAAGAAGAAGGATAAGTATTGAGTATGTGGAGTACTTGTGTCATACAACACCTAGGTAAGTAATGTCCATTTTTCAGGTGGTTGTGGTCCACATGTCTATTCTAACCTTGGGTAACTTCAAACACAATTCCACATAGGTGCAGCTACCTATGGTAGCTTGAAAGCAAAGCAAACAGTAATTTCGCCATTTGCAAAATCTTGCACTAATTATGAGATGCTCAAGCAAAGGAGCAGCATTTGGTGCAGGTATGAAGAGAGAATACTGCAGAAGCTGTGAGGAAGGATGGACACACTGAGCACCACTATTGGGGATTACAGTGTCCAGCTACGAGGTGCTTACAGCCAGACTACACACAGATAACTGCAATCTAAAACAAGTGGATATCTATATAGATGGTCTCTGCAGAGAGACACATACCTAGGACCTCTCCACAAACAACTGCATTCATGAGCTTCTGAAAGGCAGAAACCCATAGACAGAAAATCTACTTTATGATCCAGGCTGGGCTGGCAGGCCAAGATACCTGTCTTTTAAGTGTTAAGTCTAAAACCAGGTAAGCTACTCTTGTTCAAGTGAAATAGCCTTAAAGTTATTGGGGTGTGGCGATACAGGGTCTAGAAAAGAGAACAACAGAATAACAGTGAGCAGACGTCCCTTCATGGGGAGGTGTAATTAACACTACATTGATGGGGACCAACAAACAATTCAGTAAAACAGAGATCCAAACTTTTGGGCCCATGAGACAGCAGACCCCCAAGCACAGGATATATCCAAAGCATTTCTGTAAGGGTGGAAAGCTGTGAGCTGGGTCTGGAACATGGAAGTGGTAAATAGAAGCCATCTCCAGAAGGTTCTTGAGCTGACTATATACAACTGCACTAACAATACCCAAGGTCTGTGAGCATGGCACATCGGCCACATACTACTAAAAGATCTCGATTGAGTTCTGGTAATACAGGATCTACAAGACCTAATTAACAGTCTCAAAGGTCCTGAAACTATTCGGACACAGGGACATAATCACTTCTCCAGAGAAGTGTGGCTGGAGGGAGTGTAGACAACTAGTGCAGAGGAATATATAAGGTTAGGTGAGATAAAAAGCCCACCCTAAGTAGGTATTTCAAGTATTACCACAATTCTTTCTGCAAAATCTTCCATGAAATGTCTCTGCACATCTTTTATTTGGAAGCGGTCTGAAGTTTGCACTTACTGGTGCAGCTGAGTCCACCTCTAGTATTTTGATACAACATGAACATGGCAAGTGATTTCTTCAGCTCAATAGCACTTCTGGATGCTCATGAACAAGTCACCATGCTATTTTTTTTGCTTGTTATTTTAGGAAGTATGTACTAGACAGTATTTGCATGAGAAACTACAAAAATTATTCTAAGTATACCACTGCAAGAACAGGCCCATTAATATGGGCCAGTCTAGATGCCAGCCTTTCTTACAGATTCACTGGGCAAGACACAGAAAGGTTGAACCTACAGCTACAGTAAAAATATGTCTGCTTTGTTTCTTTGAAGCACAGTCACCCTTGATAGGACTTTAAGGCTCCCAGTTCCACATCACCATGTGTGACAGTAAATTTGGTCAACTACTCTACCCTGTATCTATGTGTGTATGTTAACGTGATGATGCTACACACAGAAGTGCAGGATGGTGAAGCCTGGGCTGCATTCCTGACATCAATATTTGCATTGGATATTTTATTGTATTTCTCAGCTTCTATGACTGATGTTTTCCAGGGAATGTTAAACACCACATTGACTTGATGCCTCTTAGTGCCTGGAAGTAATGGACATACTCCACAAGTGCTGTAGAGGCTTTGCTAATAAAAGCCAACAGACTCTGTAGAGAAGCAACAGCTTTTAGGAGACAAATCAGCAAAGCTGGAAAAAAAAAAAACCAACCTAATTTTAAGACAATTTGTTCTTTGGATAAGACACATTCCATGACTGATATGCACAGGTAATTAAAGGGACGCTTTCACTCTCCACTGACCTTCCTAAAGGTGACTTGTGGGATTTTTTGGTATTTATCCAGCTGATGCTGGTGTCACCCAAAGCATAAGGTCTGGAAGCATGCTAATAGTTCTGTAGTATCTGTGTGCTTTAGGGAAGAATGTCAGTGTAAGCATTTCCTGTAACTTTCAATATTGCTTCCAAATGAACAAAAAAAAAAAAAATCACACCTTCAGAAATTAGATACATTGGAAATTGCAAAAAAATCATTGGTAAAAGCAGCAAACTCAAAAACAGATCAGCCCATGGCATCTAATTCTCTTTTGGTAAACAATTTTGGGAAAAGTAACTCATGGTATTATCACCTCTTTTAAATAGAATCTAAGTATATAAATAAATTAAGTTTAGTCACCTTACTTTATAGAGCCACTTCACGGCTTGAAGACTGCAAGATGAACTCTGAGCACCTTGTTGAGCACAGTACCCTCAGTTGAACTTTTTTAGAAATATAGCAAGAGACATAGTCAGATGAAAAGATTCATAATAAAAAGACTGAATCAGCCCAGTGAAGTTGCTCCTCTAGGTTTATGATCCAGTCAATTACTAAGATAGCAAAACAGGGAGAAACCATGCTTTGCAATTAATGTCCTCTACAGGCAAGACGATAGCAAATACTCTGAATTCCATACAAAGACTGAACACAAAGAGCCTGAGCTAACAGTTTATTGCAAAGTAGATGCTAGCACGTGACAAAAACACAGGCATCTGGAGAACTGAGAAACGCAAATCTTCCTGCAGATTAACCTCATCCAAAATCACAATCTGACTAGGGGTTGCATGCATTTACTCAGGATTTAGAACCCCATGGCAGATTACCGTGGTCCTTCATCTTCAGTACAGAGACGGAGGTCCAACTAAGGAAGAACATTTTTCATTCCAAAATGGACACCAACCAGTTTTGTTGTCAGAAATGCAATTCACCTGCCCATGGAGCAGAACAAGCAGTAGCAAGTCCCTGAGAATAGGTGGAAAGGGATGCTATAGAAGGTGCAACCAGACTTAATCACGAGGTTTTGTGACTGTGCCCAGCAGCCTCAAATGTATGATAAAGGTTATCCATGATCTACTGAAACAGATCAGGCAATCCCTACAGGGAATATAGGGCAAGCAAATAGCAGCAAAGGGAAGAATGGCTACACCATGAAGGAGGATGCTGAGATGGAAGAGGGCCCAGTGACCCATTTAGTTACAATGCCATCTCCTCCTCAGTAGGTCACAGTGGTAGGAAGACTGCACAGACAGCACTTAAATAGAACCAGCCATTATGGGACAGACCAAAGGTCCATCTAACAGACCCTGGTACAGGGAGCAGAAAGCAATATGCTCCTAAACACATACCTTGATAGTCTGGACTCAAAGCCACCATTTGAGGTACAGCAGAAGGCAATCCTGAGATGACAGAAACAGCGAGGTAAGAGCTGCTAACTGCTGGGATAGTACCTGCTCAAGGAATATCACACACTGGTAGTGCTGCAAAGAGTGTGAGACCATCCTGCTCCTGGACAAACAATGGAAGTTTCACCATGTGGCCTGGCAGAGCTGAACCCAACACTAAGTTGACTTAGCACTATATGCTCAGGCCACCTTTTCCAGGTCTCCAGCAGGCCTCAGGGTGATAGTGCTTCCCCCCAAGCTCACCCCACCCCCCATCCCAGCAATTCCATGGAATACAACCAGAATAGAGGGAGCAGTCTTTGACCTTCACCCAACCACTGCTCCCCTCTGCTGAGGGTGCAACGAATACCACTGATCATGAGAAACTGGGCCATGCAGGGCAGGAGCTGCAGCACAGCAGCTCTGAGGTGTCCAGCAACTAGCAGCACAGCCTTATCTGTGTCTTCACTGAGCCTCAAACACCCCTAAGAGCTGAAGTACTCTGAGCTGTTCACTCTCTAATACCTACTAGGGCTTGGTTAGCAGGGACTGGCTGAGGAATAGGTCCAGACTCCCCAAAAATAATGGAGGGCAGGGTACAGCAGACCACAGATCATGGTCTTCATCCTCCAGTGAAGATTCTGAAAGCAACAAACAGGCTACACCAAGTCACAGGGCCTTCTTGTCTCCTCCCTCCTCCTGGCATTCCTATTCCTTTGCTCATGCCCATCACCACCATCAGCTAACAAGCACCAACTCCTTGCACACCTTCAAAAAGGGTGGGAACTGTCAGGGCTTCATCTCCACCTTCTTACTTCAGTGGTCATAGTTTTCAGATGTCTTTTTGAAAAGGGAAAGTGGGACAGTCTGGTTGTCAGGCAAAAGATTAGCCCCACTCAGTCACACCAATGGCAGTGCACAAAAGGAAATTTGTTTACATTTTAACAAAATACTGTGTGTTGTTTTACAGAATTAGCCTGCTGAATAATCTGCTACATCTAAGTCAGAACAAACAAAGCAGAACAAAGCAGCTGAAAATAACATTAATAGGCTGATGCAGAAGTGGCTTGATATTTGACTGGAAAAGACAACATTTGGCTATGTTAAGTTGAGGGCTATTTTATTTTCCAGTGAGCCAGAAGTGTTTTCCTGACTTTTTGACACTTTGTTAGAGCAAGTGGGATGACAGTCCTCATGGCGAGACACAGCACCATCACTAATCCCAACAGCAAATGACACCACAAATACGGAGACCCATAGAGGCTGGAAGCCTGGTTACAGAACATAGCACCCCAACTCTCAGGTCCCTTTCCCATCTTCAGTCAGACTAGCCAAGAGACTGTATCAGCTGTTGGTGGATTTTAAAGGCCTGTCACACCTCCTGATCCTAGATCAGGATTTCTCTGGGTAGTGGTGCTGATAGGCTTTTACCTGAACATAAGGTAGGGAGTCTTCAGTCTCAAATTATTTACTCTCAAGTCACCCCCTGGACACCCCTCCTCCATGTCCTGCTGACTTTCAATTCCTTCCTCACTTTAGTGGTAGTTTTCTGACAAACCATCACAAAGTCTGTCTTGTCCCCTGGAAAGGAAAGCAAGGATGAGTAGTGTTGCTGAGGAGTACTCCTTTCAATAAAGGGCTCAAGTAGCAACAACATTTGCAAAGTTAGATATATGGGGAAGGTAGCACTAATTGAGACAGAGGTTTGGGATAGAGGGTCCCCCATGGCACCAAATTCAGCCACTTCAAATGTGCTTATTCCTTGACACCTGAAGTCTGTGCCCCCTCACAGACTATTACCCCTGCCACATCAGAGTCCTCCCCTTTCTCACAGCTTGTTGGAAGGATTGCCTATGGAGATACCCCCTCTCAGACTTCAACATCTAATGAGAAGGCAAACAGAAGATAATAGACATAGTCAGGAGAAAGAATGATCTCCAGCTACTAAGAAGGAGACACAAAAAATCAGGAGAAACAATGATGCTAGAAGATGGAGAGTCTGTGGCCAAAGACATTACAGCTACAAACAAGTAGGGGTTGCTGTTGTGTCTGTGTGTGTATTTTCTTCAGGAAGAAGTATGGGCAATGTAATTGTAGAGGGATAGGTATGGAACAAGAGGAGGTACCAGTCCTCCGGTAGCAGAAAAGAAGGTGCAAGGACAGAAGGAAGCTGGAACAGACTGCACATGTACAGACATGGGGTCAGATAGAGTAAGAACAGAAAAACTGAAATTAGAAAAAAACCCAGTGTGAACAGAGACCATGGTTAGATGAGATAGAAATAAACTGTAGAAAGAGGAAGATGAGAAAAGTTGGAAGAAATAAGAAAAGTCTAATGCTAAACAGAGAATGGAGGACAGGGAAAAAGGACATAAATATTTAAATAAGACTGCTCTGTGCAATGAAAGGAAGTCTCTATGCACTGAATTATTAAGAAAAATATCTGGAAAAGCAGCCAAACCAAAGTGATTTTCAGCATAACAATGGCAGCTGCAACATCATCTCATCAACCTAGCAGAAATGAAATCAACAGGTACACAGAAAGCCCACCTGCAGCAGCATGCAGAAGTCAAGAGATGAGGTCCTTCAGCTAACTTACTGTCTAGGCAACGCTGTTTCCATATAAACAAATAGGCATAATTTTTCTAGCTTTTAACTTACAAATATCCAATTCTGATTTCTTTTGTTGAAAGTATTTAATAAACCAGTATGCTTAGCACACTCCTAGTAATAATACCAGCTTTCTTTATAAAACAGGATGCATATGGCGTAGCAGCCAATCTACCATTTTGGAGGGGTGTGATTTGCTGTTACTGGTAGGGAAACGGTTGCACCAACTTCTCAAATACCAGGTAAGAACACAATTGGTCAAAAAATATTATTCCTTAAAACAAAACAATAAAAGCAAAACAAAAAACAAATAAGTTCACATAAATTCTACACTAAGCTACTATTCGTAGCAACCAGCTTCTAGAGGGCCTTGTGCAATTACCAAACTGTAAATACACATATAGGTAGAAAAAAAACCTCTAAAAAACCTCCAGCTATAAGCTTGACTTTCAAAAAGTATCTGCATTCAAAAAAGTCCCCGACCAGCTTGGTAGTAAAGGATTCTGTGTACACTGACACTTCAAATAGCTATAAGAGGTTTTGTAAAAGTATGCCAAGCCAAAAGTTCGGTAAGTTTTTGTAAGGCCATTCTAACGGAAGTATTATACAGTAACTCATGGCTGAGTCCTTTCAGCAGGTACTGTTACAGACTACGTGAATATCTTCATCCCAAAAAGTCCACAACAGCAACACTGTGGTCCTGTCACTCCTCTTCTGATACCTTCTACTTTTCTTACATGCTGGCAGCTTGTTGTGGGGGGACCCCAGGTGTAGGCTGGCGAGGCAAGGTATACATGGCCCCAAGAAATTGGTCTGCAATGCGACCGGCTTCTCTCAGTCCACTCAGTAAAGCACCGTGAACAGTTGCAGGGTAGTTGCGAATTGTATGTTCTCCTGCAAAAAACAGGCGAGGAATAGGCTGGAGGAAACAGAGAACACTGTTAAGGCTTGTTCATATTCTTTCAGATTCTGCAGCAAACAGGTACTTTAAGAAGAATGTTAAAAGTCCTCTAATCACGCTACAGTCTCCATTAACATGAAAGTGGTGCATACAAAATAGTCTGTATTAAAAATATTTTAACCTCTCCCACAAATTACCAAGAAAATATACCTTTAATTTCACAGGAGAGTTTCATGTTTGTAACGATGGTTATATGAGGAAATATTTTCCAATTATTTGCCAATATCTTTGCTTTGATACAAACATATTAAAGCTCTACTTGAAAAACAATACTTTCAGAACCAGGTAAGCAGGGGAGATTAACATCCCCAGCTATACACCAAAAAAGCATTTGAATGTTGTATCTACAACTCTACAGCCAAACTGCTGAACATGTTTAAGAAGAATGATGGTTTCTGATCCTGGGACATGAACTCTAGCACAGTAAGCAAACAAAAACTTCAGCAATTCAGTGCATTTAGTAGTTTCTCTTTAAACTGAGACTTTAAACAACCATTGACAGTGTCATTCAAAAGTAGGAGAAAAACAGATTTTCATATATTATACTCTGCAGAAAATTATTTTATCCATAGCTATGTTTATTAATTACTTCTATCAAGCTATGTTTATTAATTACTTATATCACTAGAAAAAGAACCTAAATAAAGCCAAAGCCATATTACCTTCTCTGCTAGTGCTCTCAGAATGGCTATTGCTTTCAAAACTTCATCCTCTCAAATTCAGCTGGAGATGTCTTATGTTTTCATTGTGTTTGCTCCCAATTTGGGAGAGACCTTTTGATTCCTGTTCCTCTCACTCTGGCCTTCACCCTCTTTCAAATCACTACAACTCACTCATATATGGTGATGGACAACATAAAGATGGAGTATGAAGCAATAAATGCCTAATATTATAATACTCTGTTCAGACATTACAAAATTGACTTTCTGAATAAAAATGTTCTTTTTCTAGTAAAGAAATGACACAAAACCTGGGAAGGCAGAATTCATGGATGGAAAACAGAATCATTTTAGAGGTTCTAATCATTCATCAGAAGATGCAAGTTATCTAAACTTGAGTTTAGATCTGTATGCAAATTAGTGGGAAATATCATCCTGGTTTGAGTTTTTTCTAAAAAGCGTTGAGACATCTCTCACCTGAGGAGCACCTGGAATGGCTGGCCCTGGAGTAATTGGCTGAGCCATTAAATCATAGTCATTTCCAGAAGATCCAGCTGCTACATAGGAGTATGATCCCCGGGCCCATGGGTCAGCACGCCAGCGAGACACCACAGTCTCTTTAGGCTGAAACAAGACAGAAACTTCACTTGTTGACACAGTGCAAGTTCTACAGTTAGTGCAAAATACAAAAGATGCAAATTGCAAGAATGAAAGACACAAAGTTCTTAGGCTAACATTAATGGTGGAATTCCAAGTTTATATTCCATGATAACACATACTAAGGTAAACAACTTGGTTTTGGTGGCAATACCTTAATTCTTTCCAATATATTAGCAGAACCTACTGCACATAGCTTCTGCATCAGAACTCAGACTTTGTAGTCAGCTGTACATGCACGCTGTGTACTGTTTGCTCTGTTTCTTCTCTTATTATCAACATAATGACAATGCACGCTTCCTACTCCTTTACTTTCTTTCAGCCACAGCTCATCTGATTCTATGCTGATTTGATTGTGATATAGGCCTATATAAGCTCTGTAACTCACCAGGGAAAACGACTGCATGAAGGGTCCCTACACAAACACCTCTATTTCTCCAATCCATCTGTTTTGTCAAGGTAATGGTCACAATGAAAGATATTCCACTGAAAGATGCAACAGTGAGAGCATCACCAGGACTCAAACCAGTATCACTCTAAGGCATAACAGCAGTTAAGAGAAAATGGGACATCTTCATAACCTTGCAGACTTAACAGAGAAGTGATAGGTGTGAGTCTTAAAATAGCCCAGGCTGTCCAAATGTGTAACTGAGTTTTAACAGGAATCATGCCCTGTAAAATTGCAAACATCAAGACAGGAAGCTCATCTCCTCGCCTTGGCCATGAAGATATTTCATGGAATTGTTTATACTTGAACAGACCTTCCCACAAAGGAAGAAAAGGAGCCTCTTATCTAGTGAGGATGTTATCCAGAAAGCAGTCCAGCAGGCATAGTATCACATCATGGCAAGGGAATTCTCCTGGACCCAACACCAACAGATCTGAGAGGATCTCTCTGAGGCTGGCCTCAGCTGGACTATATCTGATGCCTTCTGCTGAGTCTGTGGAAAGGCCACAGAGGACCGGGGCCATGTTCCAAGGTGTAAGACACCACTGGAGGTTGGAGATCACATTTCCCAATATGGTCTGATGACTTCAGAAAATTCCTCATCACAATTTTCAGCACTTTTTTATCCAAAAGGTAAGAAACTTGAGTGATAAGCCAGCCCTCATATACTGACTGCTTCTTGAGAAAAAAGCAACCTCACATTTCCCTCCTTGTTGGATGGAGATCACTGTGATGGCACTGTATGTTATCACGTCTAACAAATAAAACTTTGAGGCATTTTATAAATTTCTTAATTCTCTCTAGCAATCACATGAAGCATTGCAGTCCAACAGGGAATAAAGACCGACAGAAATTTTACTTCACTGCGGTAGTTTTGAAAGTATGGCTAACCTAGACACAACTGTAGAGCAGAATACAAGAGTACCGGTTCCCCAGTAATGAGACTGCACCAGTCCAAACAGCAACTGTGGTGTTCATGTGCCCACATGCCCATGTATGGGTATGAGTCAACTTTTATTTTCAGATTGGCAAGCAAATGCTGTAATTAGTATTCCCTGTGAAAAGGAAGAAGGATGGTTGGAGGATAAAACATGTACTACAACAGAAGTGGTACAAAACTTGAATCCCACTCTACAGAGGACATGAAGCTTGCAGAGGTTAGCTGCACAGCAGGTTGAGAAAGTTTCCATGTGTTGAAGAACAGCAGGGGGAAAAAAGTGGTTCTATCTATCTTTGGGAAATGAAAACCAAACCAGAAAGAGAAAATAAGACAGTAATAAGCAGCAGCACAGGAATAAGGAGGATGGCTCACATTCCAATGAAGTGTTACTTTTGTTTAACTTTTCTGCTTCCCTGGTTTGGACAGATATGAGGAACTGCACTTGCACAGCAAGCTCCACTTCATATATAGTTGTTCATCCAATACAACAGATGAGAGTGCAGTTTATCCAGACTGATGAATGGCTGTCCAGAAGACAGCCTCCAGCAAATCTCTCCATTATGAAGTGCTCACAGTACTATTTTCCAAACTCCCCCTTCACTAACCACTTCTTTTACACTTATTGTGCCTAAATAACCATTGGCTAGCTGCACAAGGAACTGATCCAGATGAAAGATTGCCTTTACTCCCTTCCTTCCCCTTCAGTTATTTTCCAGCCAAACCAGTTTCTCTGCAGATTTCACTGGTCAAGAGCGTTACTATGCTTTAGAGAAGGTGCAAAACATGGCAGGGAGTATCTAAGCAGTGCTGTCACTAGCCATGGACAACTCTGCTGTAACCCCAGAAATGTAAAAGGTAGAAAATTTACTGAAGTATTGGACACTCTGGAAAAGCTAGAATCTTACTCAGTCTGAAACAATCTTCTCAAGGAAAAAAACCCCAAACCTCCACCCCAAACAAAAAAGGCCCAACCCCACAAACAAACCCTCCTCACAAAAACCCCTGGATAACCAAAAGGTGGTACATATACCATATACCAAACAACTCAATACTGCAACAAAGCTACTGAGAATTGTATCACATTCTGAAATGCAGAGAATTTACCCAAAGACACTGTCTGCACTAACCTGTGGCACAGCGCTGCTACCAAATATGCCTTTGAGGATGGCAAGGCACCGTCCAACAATGACATCATCACTGATATTTTCCATGATGCCTGCTGCTTCTCCTGCTACCAAGGCCAACAAAATTGGTGCTGGGAGAGTAGGGGAAAGGAGAGAAAAAACAACTCAATTATTGAAATTAAACATTTTAATCAGGCAAGTTGGACTTGAATGGGCATGGTTCTGCAGCTAAGTTGTGAGGTTAAAAACTGAACAAAGGCAACAAAAGTAGTCCTAAATCTTCCACCATCATGTTGAATTACCAAAAGGAAAATGGATTAATTTATGCTATGGTACTATTTAGAATTATCAAGAGAACTGAAGTATTAAAAATTAAATACACACATTATGAAGTACAGCATGCAGAAGAGAGGAAATGTTTTCTTCAGTGAAGACATCACTTGTTTGACATAGGAGTTTCCACCAGGATTTAACAGTCATCTGTGTTACATTTAAGGGAGCTTAATACCTTCCAAACAATCTAATTTAGGTATGATTAACATCAGCATAGCAGTTCAGTTACCTTAAGTTACCTGTATATGTACTTCTATGGTACAAAGTATCTAGATTTCTTCATTAGCAATGCGCATTCACATTAAATAATCTCAATGGAGTGGAAACCATGAACAGTAGAACAGTATCAAGAAAAGCAGCAATTCTAAGAAGAACTCAGAAGTCAAATGGACAGATATCAAATAACTCAGCTGCCCATGTGATACTGTGGTGAGTGGTGTTAATGAGACTATGATATTCAAACAAAGAGATTAGGTCATTTTTCCTCTGACCAGCTATGGTAAGACTAAGCATGCATTTGTGGTAGTCACAAATTCAAGGAAAAACTTAGGTAAGTATCGAAGAGCTACCAAAGTAACCCAATGACAAGAAACATGCATTTCAAGAAGTGACTCATAGACCTGAGCATGGTTACTTAATGAAAACTCTCTCAGTTGATCTTTTTCCTCCTGGAGATATTTATGAATTCCTAAATTTAGCAAAGGAAATACTACACCTGGAAACAAATGTGAAGCATATTGAAATGGGAAATACAGTCCTTGTTAAAAATTTGCCTTTAACTTTTGTACAGGTTTCCAAAATGATTAGTGAATTCCTTATATCCTGGTATATATGGAGATCTCCTGGTATACATTTCCATCAAATTACTGCTCTTTAAAGAAAACTGGCTGAAGTTCATTTGCAATATACAGGCTGGAAGACCCAGTAATATATTCTGGTTAAAAACAAAAGTCTTTGAAATTCTGAAATAGTTAGACTAATAAGGATGTTATTACTACAAAGTTATTAGTACTACTACATTACTACAAATTACTGTAAAATTACTACTCAAGATACAATTAAGACACTTCAATACACAGGGCCTCTGGGTCTAAAAACAGTTTATTAGACAAGAAAAGATACTCCTCTAGTTAAACTCCATTTTCTGAAAGATTAAGCCTAGTCTTTTAAACAACTGAATGAAAGAACAAAAAACTGGTCTCCTATCATCCATAGGCATTCAGAAATTTTTTTTTGTCATTTCAGCAGCCAAGTTTTTCCTAGTTTGCCATCCTTGACACAATGAGATCCCTGAACTTCCCAGCAATTACTCAGTCAACACATTTCTTCTTGATGGAACAACTACATATTAAAAATGCAGCTTCCAGTGAATTTCTTCATGAAAACTTGTATTCAGGCAACCCCAAAATATTTTTATGGAAATCCCGCCTATCCAGGTATGAGGCCCTGTTTTGTAAGCATTTCTCCAGACTTGAAAATACTGCTATTCAGTCACCTGGATTAATTCAGAACTGTAAGAGAAAGCCAGAAGGCTATAGCAGAACAGTGACTATTTTGCTACACAAATGTCAAAGTGCTGCTCAGAAAAGCTTCTTACATGATAAGCATGTGTCACTGCACCACAAAAAATTCTCTTGAGGCAGTGATGTTTACTAAGCCTTGATACCAAACAGCAAGCAGAGAACGTGGTTTAGCCAGAACTATGACAGAGAAAGGACCTCATCTTTTTCATCACATCTCTAGGAAAAACAGAAGAGCCAGGCAAGAAAAGAGACGGAAATGTCACTGGATTTCCAGAAAACAGAGTGTTTCTGCCATGAGTTCCTCTGCCCTGTGCTGATGGAGTCTCTCCATCCTAAAGTGAGTCTACACAGCTACAACAATAATCCAACAGCGTTGTAGAGCAAGAGGCACCAACAGCACAGGGCAGCTGCTCTGGGACATGTATAGCATTCTTGAGGCTACAGGTTTTCTCAGTAGTCATTACCTAACTAGACTTAAACCACAGGGACAATTCCTGTCTGAGGTACAACAGGTCACCCAACAGCAGTACAAACACATGCAGTCTTTTCATCTGACTTTCACTGCATTCATCCACCTATCTTTAAACCCTTCTCGGAGTTGGTCCCTGCCAACACAAGACCTTTAAAGAACTTCCACAGAGCTAATACAGCATGTGCTGTGACACTTTGGGTTTTTTGTTTCTGGATTAATAATTGTTCTCCAATCTGTTTGGTTTAAATAGTCTCTGCCCAAAGTGCTATGGCTACAGAAATACAGAATATGACAGAATAACAGCTTTACAAGTTCAGTCAGGTCTGCTTTATATTTCACAGTGTAACCTCGTTAACTGCCACCTAACTATCCACAAGAAACGGTAATTGATTTTTTCTTTTTCAGTCATCTGACTTATGCTTTAGCACAGGATTTTATTGCATTTCTATTTTATTTCTATGTGCTCTGCCTATTTTCATGAGAAAAGTTTTGCATCTAGCACCAAAATCTTTGTATGCGAGATTCTTTCAATCTAAACCAAAACCACAGCACTATTTGTTAAGTATGTAACACAGCCATCTTAAAGCCACAAAAGCAGATACACAAACAGCCTTACTATCCACTGCTCATTGCTTGTATCTCTCCAGTCAAGTCTTATCAAACACTGTAACAATTAAATACCCTAGAAAGGCACCTTCCTTGTGCAGCAATTTTCTCCAGTTAAAAGAAAAACCTGTCCTGCCCGTGATAGGCTGGAAGAAAACCCCCTGGCACTTTAAATAGTCATCTGCAAGAAAAATAACTCATTTAATAGTGCTCACTGTATATACACCTTTGCTTTTAGTATGGCAATGAACAAAAATAGCACACTTACTGAAAAATATCTTCTGACAACCTCTTGCGGCAGACACCAGCTGCAGGTAAAAAAAAACAACTACTAATGGCAAAGTCCAGCTGTAGAAACAGGCAGAGCAAAACCTTTTGCCTACTTAGGCATTTTCTAAAGAGTTCTAAAATCATCTGTCAGTCTGAGACTCAGGGTCTGTAAGTCACAGCTGCTTTGCTGCTCAAAAAAGTTAACAGTCATCCATTCAACAAATTGGATCCACCGCAGCTAGCTTGCCTTTCCTCCAGGGCATGGCACACTGCATCTTAACCATACAGATGGGCCTGCAGCATATCAAGCTGGAATGGTAATGCTCAGCAAGAGGAAGGGAGCTATCACAAAGTTGCTAGTCTGCTCCACTGACATAGGAGTGTTCAATACTCTGTAAAAGGCTGCACTGCACCCCCCTGAGAAATCAAAGCAGGATAACATACAAGCATTGAGTTCTGCAACGCCATGTAAGAGAATACACAAGTCGACAGCACCCCTTACATGTGAAAAAAATGTAGTTTATCTTGGTTAGCTCCTAGACAATTAAGTTTGAAATCCTGGGCAGCAAAGTCACCTGTACCAGAAAGAACTGGAGGTCACAGACAAAAGAGGCTCATCTACAGTTATTGAATCATTCCAGATTAGACACACAGTCCCATGAAAGAGGTCTGGCTTCAAACTCTCAGTTCAAATTGAAAAACATCCAGGAAGCTGAGGTTTTAAAAACTAAGACTAAATTGGATGCCAGTCCCATTTGCATGAGAAGCTTACTGAAAGAGCGGAAGAGCTCAAACACTATTCCAAGGGGCCAGAGAGAAACTCGATTTCAAAGAGACTTATAAACTAAGAAGTGGCTTTAATTCAGAAATGCTGCAGAGGCAAATCACCCTTTTCTTGAAGAACTCGGTACATCCTCCTGACAAAGTAGATACTGAATTAAGACAACACTGCTCTTCGGCAAACAGAACCCACATTATTTGCTGTATTTTTGAAACACTATATAAACAGATGAGGTTTTGGGTTTTTTTTTTCTTAATACAGCACAATAAAAATCAAAAAAGTTAAGTTTTTCAGAATACCAGTGGCAACTAAATAGATGCTTAACAGAAGCAACTAAGATAACACTGAGTAAGTCACATGACATCCTCAAGGTGCAAGACAATAAAGTAGGCTATGAAACTGTAAATATTACCGTAGATAGGTAGCAACACAATTTAACAGCTATTTAACATAGCCTCGAATTCAGCATGAGTAAACCTATACTCATCCATGTTCTGCCCTAATTACTACAGAATTGTTTACAAGTCAGTGATGCCCTCTGCATCCATTTCTAATCCTACAAATACTATCTTCTTATCATATCCATATGTGAACACTAACAGCATCTTAAAAAGTGCTTTTTTCTGGATCTGAAACTACAGAAATAAGACACTGGTAAAACTAGACATGCACCACAGCTACCTTTGTACAGGTTCCAAAACAGGAAAAGCTCTCCTCTGCTTGCAGTAGTGCTACCAACATGACCAAATAAATTGACACTTGGATCCCAGAAGACACGATCAAAACACAACACAACCTAGAACCAAAAAGAATCAAGACTTAGGAAGAGCGCACAATAAAAACAAAAATACAGACAATCACACTCATTATTGTTTATCACTGGAAAGGTCTAGAAAGGAAAATATGGTGAATATATACTGCATATACATAGTACATAAAGGTGTATACCTACACTGCCTTCCATAGGTTAGTGTGCTCTCATAGTTTACAGATCTACTGGTTAACAAGCTACAGCAGATATACTGAGTCAATGTATTTCTGAAATTTAACTATTTAAAAAATTGTGGGAAATAGAGAAGAGGTCATTACAGTTCTTCAGATAATTTTCAGCATCAAAATCTAGGAAAACAGCAGTGGAAAAAACTGTTCTTCCTCTCATCCACCAAACATTTTCCACAGACATTTCAGATTCTGCCTATTGCAAACCCTGGTCTGCTGCAGTTCCCTCAATGACCAAGTCACCTTGTTAAGGTTGCCAAATCCCATACGCTGCACTGCAGATGTTTTCCACTCAGGAAGAGGTGGCACAAACTGTACTGCTGGAGGTTGCTGTTTCAATACTCCCAAGGGAAGAGTACACAGCACAGCATCACATTTGTAAATGAAAGTCTGGCTAGTAGATCGGGTATTTACAGCTATCACTTCACAGCCTGGAAAGGGGAGAGAAAAATCAATCATATAACAGGCCAGAAGGCAAGAGCATTAGATTAAAAATTAAAGAAACTAACATAAAAACATATCCACATCAGAAAACATTTTGTTTACTGAGACAACTTTACACTAACAATTACTTAACTTGTAGGCAAGTAAATGTTAATGGCCACATAGTTCAATTCCAGAAAGTGCAATTGACACAGCATCTGAAAATGGCCATACTGGGTTAAGCCTAAAGGTTCATCTAGGCCTGTAAATGATATTTAAATATATGCATAAATAGAGCAAGTAGAGAGTGAGCCTCTCACTGAGTTGCTCTCCCAGTTGACACTTTCCCAAGCCCAACGTTTGGAAGAACAACAAAAAGATCTATTCCTTCCTTTTGTTTGAGTCCATATTACATTCATTTATGCTTCTAATACCAGATCCCGTGACACCAAGTCTTAAGCAGCCCACAACCTCTTACTTCAAATGCTTCAATCAATGAAGTAAAGAAATGGGAGAATGAATCTAAACTTGTGAATCAGTAAATACAATTAAAAGGATGGCATGAAACCAGCCACAGAAATAAGCAAAAAAACCATTAAATATTAATAAACTTCTAACAGCTTCCTATACAATTAATCACAGTAAGAAGTGTGGCTGTTTATCTAACCCAAAACATATAATGGGGGGGGTTTTACGGGATCAATCTTCACATCTGCTTCCAGAAGCACTGAAACCCAATTTCTATGATCATACTCCCTCAGAGCAGTTTTCCAGAGGAGGTGGCTTCACTTACCTGATGCTGTATAGCGAACCTGTCGAACTGCTGTGTTTAATTTAATATCCAGCCCTTCTGCCAAGGCTACAGGCACGCAGGAATATCCATTCCTCACAGTCAAGTGACTGCCTGTGAATTCAAAGTCATCATCCTAAAACAAAGATGCATAAAAAGCATGCATTTATAATGAAACCACATAATTCACTAGAAAATAATCAGCAACTCTACACAATGGCAAAATTTTTTTCTAAAACCTTTTTTCAAAGAGCGAGTTGAATAAATTTGAAATTCTTTATGTTTATTAGTCAAGTAATAAGTATAGGAACTTTCAGTAGGTCAATCCTGGCTAGGTGCCAGGTGCCCACCAAAGCCACTCTATCACTCCCCCTCCTCAGCTGGACAGGGGAGAGAAAACATAACAAAAGCTCATGGGTCAAGATAAGGACAGTTTAATAAAGTGAAAGCAAAGGTTGTGCACGAAAGCAAAGAGAAACAAATGATGTTATTCTCTACTTCCCATCAGCAGGCAATGTCTGGCCACTTCCTGGGAAGCAGGGCTTCCGCACACATAGTGGTTGCTCCGGAAGATGAAAAATGTCCTCCCCTTCCATCTCCCTTTACTTAGCTTTTATATCTGAGCTGACGTCATACGCTATGGAATATCTGTTTGGTTAGTTTAGGTCAGCTGTCCTGGTTATGTCCCCTCCCAAGATCTTGCCCAGCCCCAGCCCGCCATTGAGGGGGGCAAAAATGTTGGAGAGACAGCCTTGATGCTGTGCCAGCACTGCTCAGCAGTAGCCAAAACACTGGTGTTCTATCAACATCTTTCTAGCTACCAATGCAGAGTACAGCACTGAGGGCTGCTATAGGGAGAATTAACTCCATCTCAGCCAGACCCAATACAGTAGACAGTATTATTAGATTGTTTTGGCACTAATAAAAAGCTGACTGGAATTTCATCAGCAAATAATAATCATGTAAGAGCTCAGTATCTGCATAAAAGCAGATAGTACTTCAGTGTTTAGAAGTTGTAACAGAGAAGCTTCCATGAGAATGAAGTAAATATAGCTTAAGTTTTTAGTGTATTGCTGAATGAATACATTAATTAGCTACCTGGTCCCAGTGCTTCAGTGAAAGCGTAGATAGGGGTGTAGCATTAGCAAATTCTAGGTTTGCAAAATGCCAGTCAAGTATTTGCCTGTCTCTTGATGACAGATAAACATCACTAGAAAAAAACAAACATAATACAAAGACATTTAGTTTTCTAGTGTACAATGTTGCAAATGCATTGCTTTTGAAAAATTTATTCACAGTGTTTTTTGAGTCCCTCCTTAGTGGAAAAATAAAAAAAGAACACAAGCAGATTCTGTTTCAAACAGTTGGACCTCCTTTATGAAAGCTGAGTATCAAAGCCCAGCAAATTCACATTTTCAGAGTAGAGTACATGTAAAATAGTCTAACTGAAGTTAGAAACTTAACTTTAGAAATAAAAAAGTTACATAAATAATGGCTTAAGTAGCATGTATGAAGACGACAACTAAAAACCTAGAGTAATCACACAGAGCACAAAATAATAATATTCTGCCAAAATAAGCAGGATTGGTAAGCTATCATTAGTGATGGGAATTTAAAATCTCAATGGCTTGCTGACATCAGGCACAGATTACAGTAAGGATTTCTACTGAAATGAACCCTAGCTAAGAATGACCTTTTTTGACCAAGTCACCTTTAAAATTGAGGAAGATTAGTTTACAGCTGAAAGAACTCAAACTTCACATTTGTACATTCCTAACTCCTCGAGTTACCATAATTAAAAGAAAGCATACCATAGCATTTTTGAAACTAAGTGTAAAGTAGTAAAAACCTGCTTTCCTGAGTATTTATTTTTAGTTTGTATCTTTACCTTGGTGGATTGGCTTCCAGTTCTTGTAACTTCTCTTCCAGCTTTCCTTGTGTTTCTGCCAATTCATCGTACTCCTAATAAGATTTAAAGCTAACATTAAAATCAGTTTACATGTAAAAGGACTTAAAGACATCATGTAGCGTCAGACAGACCTAACCTCAAGAGAAATTAGTGGAAGATTCATGGTTTTAGTGGAATCTAAATCAAGTTCTTTTTTTTTTTTTTTCCAACATTTAATCTAGCATATTTTGCTCTTCTGCTGTTCAAATATACAGAAGTCTATGCCACACGGCAGAAAAGATCAGTATGCTAATTCTTCAGAAATTTAAACAGTCAGATCTAAAGAACATGCAGGTCCATTACAGTCCTGGAATTTTAAGGGTTCCTATGGTACCAAGAGCTTTTTCATATTGGACAAAATGTTATTTCTATTCTTTCTCTCTTGCAAGATTATTGTTCATATCAAACATTGAGATTTCCAAAGCAGCAGCAGTCATGCAAAAGACAAAGACATGATCTCATTCAAGCTTCTTTCAGAGGTTTGGGGTTTGTTGTTTTTTTCCCCCCTTATTTTAAAAAATATTAGTAGAACTAGGTATAAAAGCAACAATAATTTTCCTACACGGCAGAATAATTTGGAGTGTCCAACAGTAGTGACAGGAGCACAAGGCTGTTCATTGACGACAAAACAGAAGAGCTAAGAGCTACTACTTATGTATACACAAAAACATTGAGCTTCCAAATAAAGGTATGCATCTTCATTTGCACAAGTAGCTGAAAAATGATCCTTAGTTCTATCTGACCTGGGTTAGCAAGGTATCTTTCACTATCATAGAAAGAACAGGTTTTAAGGTTTCCTTTTTAAGGCATATTTCTACAGCAAGATACACACAGAGAGGGGGACTAACTCTGCTTGTCAAGACAGAGCTCTGTAATGATAATCTTTTGATAGAAGTCTTTTATTCAGGAAACCACCTTTTCTATATTGGAAAAAGAATGTCTCTCCAAGTGCAGATTTTATTTTCAGACTATTGTGAGACCCAGCAGTACTAACTAAAGACCAAGTGTGACCTAAAATTTAGCCTTCAAAAGATTAAATCCTGTCTGACATGAACCAGCAGAGACTATTACCTAAAATTGAGCCTTCATTATGTTAAAACTCTCCATCATAAGCCACGAAAGACAGGTACCTAAAGATCATGCAGCCCTTTTATCAGTATTATAACCCAGAGTTACCATCAATCACATTCTCTTGAGAGTGTTGGATTGGAGTGAGAGATGTAGAAACATTATATTGGCTAATTTTAGCTGGCTGCTGAAGTCCTCAGAAACCACTGACTTCAGTGCTGTATATATGTCATCCTTTACCTTGCAAAGTGCAGTCAGATCTCTGTGTTTACTTTTCACAAGAAACTCTGCAGTAATATCCCGAGGTGGCTTCACTTCTGATGCTTCCTTATACTGTTGATGAAGTTCTTTAATCTTCTCTTTTAAATTCACCATCTTTTTCAGGTGGAATAGGAAAAGGGAGCAAGGGGTGGGGGGAGAAGAAGGGAAGACAGATTTCATGCATGTTACTGTGTAAAATGGATACTCATCTCAAACTATGCCAATATACTAAAGAGATTTCCTGGTTTTGGCAGATGTTACATATATATGCAATTCTACCTCCAAGAAACCACAATAAACATCACCAACCCCAAAACAACATGGCTTAAATCCAACATCATTGTTTTCTTACAAAATATCTTGCAAATAACTTAAGATATGAGAGCTATCCTCATACATTTTTAATTTGAAACTTCCATGAAGATGTAAAGATGTCACCTACCGCAACCAAAACTAATTTAAGTAGGCCTAAACCACTTGTTTCTACACTACAATTCAGAGTTGTGGTAAAGAAAGTAAACATTTTAAAATAACCCCCCAAAAGCCTCAGTCATTATCAACATCTCTAAAGGAAGCTATGACACAACACTGTTTATCATGTCTGTCCTCTCCCTTTCTTTTCCCATATTTATGTTTTAGAGTCTTCTGCCTAATCACTTATGTGCTCCTCCTCAAAAATGGAGACTCCTTTGTTATAACAGTGCTTCTAGAAAGGTCTTGAATGAACAGATATGTTTAAGAACAGCATTAATGGCAGTGCTTCTAGAAAGGTCTTGAATGAACAGATATGTTTAAGAACAGCATTAATGGCAACTTTCTGATATTTTTCCATGGAAGTTTTTGTTCATTTTGCCACTTTCTGAGGAACCCAGTGCTATCCCTCTTGTTCTAAATGTCATTATCTGACCTTGTTAAGAAGGTCTTTCAATTCCTCCTGTGTTTTCACAATTTTTTTCCAGTGTTCAATTTGCTCATCCTTCACGTGCTTCTCCTGCAATCTGGAAAAAGCGAGAAGTTAATCCACCATAAAATCCTCGCGTTATTGAGAAAAATCATTATCACCATCTAATTAGTGTAATGCAATGAAAGCACATCATGAGGTATTTTAGTAAATACTCATATGGCAATTAGAAAATTAATACAAGTTTCTGTAAATAAGGGATACTTGACTAGCTAAAATGTGAGCCTGAAGTTACCTACTATTATTAAAAGGCATATTACAAATGCCATTAGCTTTCAAGTAGTGTAAGTGGGCTGTCAATTATCCACCATCAATTACTGTAAGTATTGATTTTCAGGAAGCTTTCAAGAGAAGATGTTTGCTCCTTTAACCATCTTTGGCATATTTTGCTTCAATAAACAAGAGACACGTACACAAATGAGAACTCAGCAGAGACCAAACAGTTGTATGAAGTGGGTAATGCTTACCCTAGGAGCATCACAATTGTTTCAGGTATCTTTTGGAAAATCCTCCACAAAATAGGAGTCTACCATGAAGAGAAAAGTCACTTACTGTATGACAACCTCCAGAGCCTGACCTAGGGAGACAGGCTTATTATTGAGAACATTAAAATCCAACTGGTGACTGAGGTAGGATGTGGCTTCCAGCAGACGATTAAATTCCTGCTCCACCATTTCATCTTTCTCTTTTGGAACCTAGGAGTCAAAAGAACACTTTCTTGTTAATAACCTATTCATAAATAAAAAAGAAAAAATACTGGTTACCAAAGCTCAAAGCCTCAGAGACAAGACATTTGAGTACAAAGAAAATTTTAAAAGAAACCAGAGCAATGACACAGATTACCTTCTCTAGTGCAGTCTAAATTCACAACACCTTATAACAAACTCAAAATGCTACCATTCCCCAAATCAGAGGAATGAGAAAGGCAGGGTGCAAATAAATTTTTAGAACAGTGCTCAAAAAAAAGATATCACATGCCCTAAACTAGAGCAACACTTGAAGAGTACAACTAAAAAGTAGCTGAGAATAGCCCTTTTGAAAAGAAATTTAATACCTGTAGCTCTCTCAAATGGTCAGACACCAAGGTCTGTACAACACAAAGTCACTTTGCCAGGGTGTCTGGCCAAAGAGCTACAAAGAAGAGCTGGCAAATCATGGTGACAACCAACTTCTCTTGTATAAGGAAAGAAAAACAATTTATAGGCATGTGAAGATTTCCTTACTGGACAGCGTGTTCATCAAAGCTCCAGAAGCTTGCCAATGCGATAAAAAGACCACTCTGATGGTAGGATGGCTCTACGCAATCACAAGGCTTTAGAAGGCTTGGCATAGCTCAGTGAAGTAGACAGTAACTTATCTTTTGGAGTGGTCAGCATGACTAAGACCTACTAATCCAGCTTTTCCAGGATGATGGCAGAAGCACTGCAGGACACTTCCACAATGGTGGTATTTGACTGTACTGAAGATACTTATTTAAATAGTGTGTGCTGCTGCCAGCATGGAAATACCTGTTTGGTGACAACAGTTGCATGTGCTGAAAAGAGCAAGCATCACATGTTATTAACATCTGTTAAACCCAGTCTAGGTTAAACAAAGGATAGAGAAAAAACACTGATGAGTATAAGGGAAAGATCAATATGAAGAGGAAAAAAAAAGTATACACTTCAGAATGACTGGGAAAGTTCTATGATGATTACTAACCAGAACAAAAATAGCTTGAGAGGTGCTGTTAACAGTGCTAAGCCTATCCCCATGACTATCAGATGGCTCCTTTTCAACTAGGGGTTATTCACCCCTAACTCCAAGTATACCCTGTGTTGACTGGGAAATTTTATCAGTATGTCATTGTTCTAATTAGGATTCCTCTTCCACTCTGCAGCTGGTCACTTATTCTTGTGCCAATGGTTATCTTCTAGCTCTGTAGATCTTTCTTGTCTGGCATTTTCCCAGACTAAAACACTGAGGTTCACAATTAATACTTCCATCTCTGGCTACATATCATAAGCATAATAAGCCAACTTTTCCAACTGCTTATACTAAGATGTTGATTCTTCCACTATTCTTCTGGTGAAATGTCTTAGAATCCCATACTGTTCTGCCGGTAGTGTCTCCCTGGAGACTTACTGCATCATGCTGAAATGAATTTCCCTGTTTCTGATGGACCTACTTTTTTGAGAGAAGCTTAAGAATGTACATATCTCCCCCAGCCCATGGCTGCCAAAGATTAGTGACTCACCTACTCTGCAATGACTGCAAGGTTCTCCTTTTTTCTTGATTATTACTGAAATTCTCCCATCACTCAAGGTTGTTAGGTCTCAAAACGAATTATGTCTTTTTTGACACTACTATATTCTTACTATATCCACTATTTATTTCTCAAGATCATGCGCTTCTAAAACATGATAAAAATTTTGAGATACTGTCAGCTCACAGGCTGGAATATTATACTGAACAGCACTACAGAAGACACAGATTATATAATGACTAGAGCACATATATAAAAATTAGTATTTTTTAAACTATGTATGCAGATATTTCAAACTTGCCCTATACTTACCTCCAGTCTTGTCCAATCTACAATTTCAAGATATAGATGCATGCTTACATTTCTGCTTATTCATTTGTGTAAAAACTGAAAATCTATCCTGAAGACCTGTATCACCTTCCCTGATTGATACGGCTGCCTTTCAGAATTACATGCTGAAACTTCCTCTTTAGCCACATCTGTACTTAAGATTCCTCTATGTCACCCTCTCCAGTAGTTGCTGCCACTCACATTTGATAACAATTGTGTAACTCTATAGCTATGTAACAATGTAACTTCTACCTATTATATTAAAAAATATTTGGGGTTTATACTAAATAGAACATGTATTTCACAATTATAAGACTATTTTCGTTTATGTACCAGAAAGCTTCAACAAGGCTACTGAACATAGCAGAGGTATAAGGAAAGTTTCAAATGGCAGTTCCCAAATGCAAACTTTTTTGTCACATTCCAGTGACACACCCACCTCTGACTTAACATTTGTATTCTTGTACCAAACCTGAATACTAGGATCTACTTTAATAACATGGGTAACAACATGGGTACATACTGCTGTGCCCTTCTAATTTTTTTTAATCATGAAAAAGGAAGAGCTGGAAATGAAAAGGCATGATCTAAATGACTTTGTTTCTGGGATACTTCCTTACAGTCAATCCACGGATAAGTGATCCTGCCTCTGAAGAGAAGACCCTGGGGATGAACAGGATGCTGCTGCAGCTTCTGGCTTAAGTAAAAGCCATGTCTCTGTGGGCAGAACTTGGTACACATCCTCAGCAGTAGTCTCAGTTGAAACCAGAGGACTTGCTACCACTAAGCACTGCCTTAAGACTGAAGAGAGGCTCTCAAGAGCCACAGGGCAGACTCCACTGAATGATTAGATTTCAGATCTTTTCTGGATGAATATGTGTAGGACTGAGGGTTTAAATTTTAATTGAAAAATTAAAATTATAGCCCCAGTTTCAAGAAACTGCTGAGAATCACTTTTATCATTTAAGCTTCACCTTCCAAGTTCCAGCTTAAGCATCTATTATTACACCACAAGTCATCTGTGATGAATGAAGAAGCATTGCCCAAGCATTAAGGAAACCTGAAGTCAGCCACAGTTGAAACTGGGATGCTGGACCTACAAGGGCAAGAAGAAGGGCTCTCTACATACACAGCAGTAGCAAAAAAAATACAGATAATGCAGACTGCAGACCTGCTGCTGAACCTAGTGGTAATGGATATGGAAAAGGCTAAAGCACTAAATTCTTCTTTGCCTCAGACATTACAGGTAAGGTCTGCTCTCAGGCCTCCCCAGTCTCTCCTCTTCTCTGTAATCTCAACAAGTTGTAGGAACAGGCTGACAAAAACCTCATGAAATTCAAAGGCAAAGCCTTGAAACTGGGACGGAATACCCCCATGCCTCATGACAGGCTGAGGACTGACTTTTGGGTATCAGCTTTGAAGAAAAGTATGTGAGGATCCTGGTGGACAACAAACTGAAGATGGCATTACAATATGCACACTTCCCAGCAATATGAAGTTGGGATGAAGAACAGGAAAATAAATGACATTGAAATTCACATTGCCTACCTTTTCACAGCTGATATCAATGCCTTATTCAGAAGCTTAGGCAGCTGTGCAGACAGTAGAAATTCCCAAAGACTATCCAGAACTCCTGTATCAGTAAATTTTTTGGAGAAAACCAACGCACAAATAAAGGATCTGAAACTTGCAATCATTAAGAGCCCATCCTATATGCAGAGAAATTGATTCCATCTTCACTTCCTCAGAGAGAAGTCTTTCTTAATTAGGTAACACCACGACAAAGACTAAAATAACCACCACACTTTAGAGGAGCGGTAATTGAAGGTATAGAACTGCTCAATCTTTGGTCATCATACAGTTGTGAGCAGCAAGAGAGGTTTATTTCTTCACTGCAGAGCTTAACGATAAGGATGTACACTCAGAATATAACTTAAGTACTTTGCCCTTCAGTCAAATGCAGATAGTGGAGAAAAAGACATAGACTGGCAGGAATGGTTAACCATCTAAAAGATACTTGTGTAGATGTGGCAAGCTGTCAAGACAGTAGCCAAGGTATGAAGGATATCCCATTATTACTTGTTCCTAGACTTCTAGATGCATTCCCTGCTTTAGATGTCTGAATTATTATCTGGTGTATATTGTTTTCCAATGAGATCTTTGATACTTCAAAGGACGGCTAGGGAATTAGCTAATTTAAAAGCTACAGCTTGCCTCCTGTCAAGTACTGTGAAGTCTGCCAAAATGCCAGAGGGAGAGATGGAACATTAGTACTCTTATTTGAAACAAGAATTGCCTATTACTGGTGGACATAAATTGAGAAGTTTTTGAGGAAGAGTGGGGCAACAAATGGACTTGGGCTCAGGGATAAGCTGAAAGGAAAACATAAAGGGACACTATCAAGTTAGTAGACTCTACAGGCAGGGTGAGAAAAAATTTTGCTCTGAAAAAAGGTACCTAGATGTTACTTGTCCAATACTCATTAGTAACCCAATGTGAATGCATCTTTGGAAGATGCGTATCCTGTAGAAAGCGATTTCAGCTTAAACTAAACTTTGTTTTCACTCTTTATAAAGTAGTACCTTGACAATGTCCTTTCAACAATTGCAGCAGCAAGAAATACAACATAAGTAGCCTGACAGCTATTTCAGGATAAGCTTTATACAGTGGGGTGAAAATCAAAGTACTAAGATGTGAAAACACTGCAGAAACAGATAATCGATGTTTAATTTCTAGCAATGCTAATAATTAAAGGAAAAATTGTGGCAACATTAAAAAGGAAAAGAAAGGATTAGTAAAATAACTGCCTTGGTATAAGCAGCATCATGGAGTACGTTAAGGAAAAACAAGAGAAAGACAAAATGAGCAATACATGTCAAAACACACAGCTTTCAAGGTACAACTGCACCACATCTGAGCAAGCAAATTCAATTTTTCTTTATAGAGCTTCTATTTTCATTTACTTACTCTTTATTATATGAAGCAACAAGCTTTAACACAGCTTAGATGGTCATCAGTTACAGGCAATACAGAGATATGATCACAAATAGATGCACAGATACTGAAAGTCACATAAGCAAGATTATATTGGCATTTGTGGTATCTGGGTGATAGAAGATTAAAATATTGGTCGTCATTACTCGCACCACAACTTCTCTTCCTAATTATCTGTCATACTTCAGTTAAATGTTCCAGAAGCTATACGTGACAGACATGCTAGGAAACAAGCAGCACACAGAGGCAATCTTATTTATTTATTTTTAAACTAAGGAAAAGCATTCTGGTTTATTATGTAGTAAACACAAGGAAGTGATAAAATTCAGTCTCGAAAATATGTCCACTTATACCTATCAAGCTTTGTTTGCAACAGGTAAGCTGACAAATTTTGTGACATGCCTTTTTAAAATACGACTAGTGTTATAACCTTCTTGCCATTACACTAATAAATGCACACATCTAAACAGCAGCAATTCCGTGCTGCAGCAACCACCTTCGAACACAAGGAGGTGATGTCACTTGTGCTACCAGGTTAGCCAAAGGGGCAGAAAGAACCTTTTTTGTGCTGAACAATTCCTCCCTACCCCAGTGCTGGGCAGGATGCAGCCACACTGCTCATTTCCATCCTGACTGGGTCTCCTAGGATAAATAGCATTTGAATGTGGTACAGGAAACACTACAGAATAATCGGAAGGAATATTCCTTTTCAGACAAACACTCCATTCTCACTGGCTTCTTCTATAAGTGCCTATCTGATGAGCGAGAAAAGTCCCAGACCACAGGAGCTGCATATGCCTGAGGGGCTTACCTGGAAATAAGTGATCTAGCTGCTGCATACTGTGAACAGAAAGGAGTGGGCTAGAGAAAGGAAAGCTGCATGGTCAAGCTGCAGGCATCACAGTGCTTACTGAGACAATAAAAGTATGGTATAAAGTTCAAAGTAGCTGAACTGTGTGTCTTACTGGGTAGTGTTAACAGACGGAGTCTCTTCACATTGCACAAGGATACATCTGCCCCCCTGTGAGGTACTGAAGCATTACTTGGGCAGACGCTGAAACAGCTGGGAGAGCGGGAACGCAGCAATGCAGAGGCAAGCATGTTATGTGAAGGACTGGCTTCACAACATGAGAGCAGACTGACTGCTAGAGCTGTCTACAATGCTTTCCCTGAGTTTATTATAACACACTATTCACTTGTGTGCAGTAACAGAAGCTGCAGGTGCCAGGTTACAACAGGTTTGTGCCAAGGCTCACTTTTTCAGGCCCCTAGCAAGCAGCTTAGTATCCTCACATGTCTTCTTTCAGAAGCTACTCCTGGTACCATGTTTTAAGATTCAGGAGGTATTGACTGAAGTGTTCCTACATGTGTGAGATTCAGAAATAACTACGATCTATCATTTTTATCTCTAACAGCACTCCTTGATACTACAGCAGAAAGAAATAAAGCTAATTAAGTTTGTCAATCTCGGCTCTAGAATATTATTTCTGAACTGTTGCATGTGTTGAACCAGCTGACACTGGTTAGTCAACCCTTTAAAAAGCAACAAGGAAGTAGAACAACAGCACAGCAGACAACTGTTTCAAAGAGGAGTGAGACAGACAACTGCCTAAGGAAAAATAGTAATGAATTTGGGAAGAACAAACAGGAACTTTGCTTCCACAAAAAGTCTGAAATTCAAAGTTAAAAACCTCATGTGTAAAGAACAGGTTTTAGAAGAATAGGAGCAGATATGCTGGAATATTACTATACGACCTAAAAATGGACACACTTTCTTTACTCCATCTCCTGCTAGACCAATAGCCTGGTAACAAATACACTGGAGATACTATTTCTTTCTAAAACGCTCATGAAAAGAGTATCAGACTTACAGCTTGTCCATTTGCTTCATAAAGCGGGCATTTTTGTTTGATCTTAGCCAATTCCATATTCACTTGTTTGCTGACCACAGCCATGGGATTTCCTCCTGGAAAACATTTTGTATAGTTAACAACAGTAATCCTCCAAAGTTTGTCTGCAATTAAATAAAGATACCACAGTTAATGCTATTTCAGAGACTAAACACACCAAATCCAGTGAAAAATGCATTCCGGTGAAGTAGTAGAAAACTGCCAAAGGTCTACTCTTCACAGCAATTCTTGCAACAATGTCATGAAAAAAACCCCTGCCCACCAACAGTTAAAGACTGTATGTAAAAAGGGCTGATTATAAAAGCAGAGTCCTAGGGTGGCAGCAACCTTCGTACAATTAAGACTTTATAGCCATAAATGTATCTTCAAAACATTTGAGAGCAGAGCGTTTGAAAAGCCAAGGAAAGCTCCCACAGCTGCATAGTAATTTAGGAGCTTTTGTAAGTGTGATGTCATGGAGATGGAACCTAGAGAATTCAGGCCCTAAAATTTAGTGGAACTCCTACAAGTGACACTAGTGAATACAATCTATGAAGATGAACCATGTACCCCAAGTGTACTAGATGTGTAGGTAGATATCTAACAAGAGATTAGAAAACAATCTAGGAGATTCCACAGAGAAACATAAGAAATGCAGAAAGCATTGACTTTAAGCATCCAGAATCACTAAATACTAAAGCCTCTCTGTAAGCACAGCAGAGGAAAGGAAAAGAATGGTCACAAAGGGGAAATGGCATAGAGGAGAGGAAACGTGAGCTTACTCCACAAAATTAACTTTGGGAAAACTTTTTCAGCTCTAGCTTCCCAATGTTCTCTGATTCTGCAATCCAATCAAACCCAGAGCTTTAGTTCAAAATAGAGAGGGATGCTCAGCCACCTTTCCTGTCTTCGACTGAACAAGCAGAAGCGTTTTGAAGTAGGTCTAAATAAGTTCACATTTCAAGTTCAACAACCTACTAAGAATTTTAGTTCTTCCACAGTTTACTAACAAAACCAGAAAAGATCCTGTAACTTCTGTCTTTCAGCTTCCTGAACCACAAGCTCAACCCCTTCAGTAGTCTTTCCTCCTCACATCTCTTCCAGATTCAAAAATATGAAGGATGTCCTTCAAACCATCTCCTTCACTACATGAATGTTTCTCCATAGCATATGCTGCCTCATTCAAAGCAAAGGGTAGATTCTTTTGGAAAGGAAACACTCATGATGAATTAAATATAAAAATATTACAGTCTTTCACTAAGAAACCTTAAATCTGTTTTACCAGGACTATGTAACTTCAATACTCTGTCTGGAAATAGTTTCTGTATGCAATTTAATAAAGACTAGTAAGACAGACATCAAGTTTTGGCAGTCAGTAAAAATCAGTTAGGTTTTATAATATTTTATCATTTCACTGCATTACTGAAGGGTATTCCACACTAAACACGTGCTCATCTTCTTAGTAGAGTAACCAGTATCAATAACTGATGCCATCCCATAAACCAGCATTAAATAGGAAGAAATATGGCTTGTTTGCCATTATTTTTACAACTATTTTTTAATCACTTAAAGAACTTTTGGGATTTAAATCCTGACTTTAAGAAGGCCTTTCTCTTTAGATTGGCTCTGTTCTTCATTCCCCCTGTGTAAAAGTAAAAACATATTCTATCTCTTTTGGGTCTCTCCCATCTTATAGCTTTGCTATTTATTTGCTCTTAGCTACTCAACTAATCCCCTCACTAAATTCCTACTTCTCCACGTTCAGTTTCAGCTTATACTTTGGAAAATCCAAGGAAACAACTAAAAGAGTACCAAGAAATTCAGTCCACAGACCTGAGCTCAGAGGCCACAGGCAGCTGGGTAAAGCAGCTTTAGAAAGACTTGCTTAGAATATGCAGTGCAGATACCACCCTTAAAAAGGAACCGGGCAGAGGAACAGACACACAAAAGCAAAGAATTCCACTAAGCACAAGCAAACTGTAAAAGAATGGATCCACAACAGTTTGATAATGTGACAAGAACCTGTATGACTTCAGTAACCAATGAGAACTATGACACCAACAAAAACCCCAGCTTTTAGTGCAGGCTGCTGTCTGTTCTGAAGATTCACTAATGAAAAATGCTAACTACCAGGAGGTTGAACTAGAACATCTACATTTAATAATTAAAAATACCCAATTATTTTGGACATGAAAGGAAATAGCGTAATGTTTCAGATTTGTAACATCTTGCCCCACAATTTTCCTCCCTGCTCCTTTTTATTTTGAAAAACTCACCAAGTCCTGTTACCACCATTGCGCCTAGATCAGCAACATAGTTCCCTTTGCGAAAGGTAGCAACTCTTCCTCCTACTCGGTCCTTTTAAAAGCACAATATATTAAACCTCCTGTAACATTGGGCAATACATCTCACTTAAATATTATCACTGAAACTTCTACAGAACATAGTATAAATATTCTCTGATCCTAAGGTTCAATAAATAGAATGTACACTTTTCCAAGAACCTCTGCAAATGAACACCTGATCTCAATTAATTCGCCTAAGTTAAGGAATAGTATGTTTAAGTTCCATTAAACAAAAAAAACAAAACAAAACAAAAGTAAAGAAAAAGCTTGGGGAAAAAACAAACCACAAACCAAAAAAACACCAAAAACCCAAAACCAAACCAACCAACCAAAAATCCCCACAATACATTTAGGTGAGCAAGAGACTCCTAAACAATTAGGTTGTTGTTCTAGTGGTATGGAACCTGTAAAGCACAGAACCAGCGGCTCCTGCTCCCTAGCAACAAGAGCAGTAGCTAGCAAAACGAAGGGCCTGAAATTTTACTCTAATAAAAAACTTAAGCAGATTATTTTAATCTGAGCTAAAAAAGTGTCAGAAGTATATACACAAACAAAATTAAGTCAGGAAGTAAAACACAAGATAAATTCCAATTTAATTAGTCAATGGATTTATTTATTTTAAATGAGCATCAAGCTGTTCTCGATTAGATTATATGAAAAAAACTTTAACTTTAAAAAAAAAAAAGGAGATTCCACTTCGGGCTGGATATAAAAGATTACCTTATTACTGGAAGAACAATCAGCTAGTTCATGTACCACAAAATGTAGCTCTATATAACTTTAAAGCCTCTGTTAATCACACACTAATAAGCCAGGAAAGAATTAATGTAGACTTAAAGGGTGTGAAGAAAAATATCCTGCCTGATGTTGTGTGGCAATTCCAAACAATGATTCTATTTAATGGGCAGGTTCTTGACATACAGACTTGTGTTCTGCTTTCCAGTAAAAAAATCAGTTCCTTGTCATGAAAGGACAAAGATTCCAGCCTGTTACTGGTGTAAGCATATGACACTAGCATCTGACTATATAGTCCACCCCTGAGAAAGCATTAGCCAACTCCCAGTGAGAATAGATACACTCATTTCCTAGTGAGACAGGTTTAGTACTCAGCAGTACATCCTGGCTGCCTGTAACCACACACAAGCTTACACATCTTGGGCATGCTGCTAAGATACTTAGTCTTATGCTAGTACTGAATATGGTTACTGGTTAAGTTTCTGTATAGAAGTAAAACAGCACAGAAATTCATACCCTGGCTTCCAGAACTGTGACATCCATTCCAAAACTCTGCAGCTGGCGAGCTGCTGCCAACCCAGAGACTCCAGAACCAATAATGATCACCTTTCCAGTCTTCTTGGCTAAAGAAAAGGAAAAATAAGTTACAAGCTCTAAATGTGCATTACTACATTGTAAGCAATTATGCTAAAGTTGCATTTAAGAGATTCCAAACCCAAAAAGCAGCTTCCTTCTCATCAGTAGTTCTGACAAACTCTTTAACAAAACAAATAGCCACAAAAAGAAAATTGAAGTAATTATGTACATAATATGGTAATAGTAAAACACTTTACAATTTTTATTAATGAGACAAGTAGAAGAAAAATACACCAGTAGTCCATCTGTAACAAGGAAGAAAACAGGAAGAAAAATATTTCTGAAGGATAATTGCTTGAACAAGAAACTGATTCTTATTAATTACTGTGGGACAAAGTATCATAGGTTTTATTTCCTTCTTCCCCGGAAGAATAAAACCTAGAAAGGACAGACAAGTTCAGCACTCATAAAATTCAAGCATCATATAAACATATAACAGATATAAGTACTGTATTACATTTCTGTCTTTTGTTATTCAAAGGAGGAACAAAGATAACTCATTAAACAGTGACAGCCACTGAATTATCTACAGATTTGTAAACATTCTCCTTCTCAAAGTGATTTACCTAAATACATGGCTTCTCCATCCCAAAATAAAAAACATTAACATCTATAGCCAAATGGCCTTCCAGCCTTTTTTTATTTTCTCAGCACTGCAATCCTAAAAAAACCACTCCAAAAAATTGTCTTAATAAACCACTCCAAAAAATAAAACAAAACTCGAACTGGAAACAATTTTCAAGTTTCTTACTTGGAAGGGGCTTCACTCTTTTGTAGATACCAAAGTTGATTAGACCGTGACGCTCCAGATAGCTGTGTACTCTGTGAACGAGCACCGTGTCACCTACAAAATTGTAATGTTTTAAAATTATTCCGTACATTCGGCAGCACGTATGTACTGAAAACATACTCACAAGCAAACATATCACAGCAGCAACCCAGCAAAGTCACACTGTACACATCCCTTCCTGCACCCTTAGCTGCCCTACTGAAGAATCCATCTTCTTGAAGAATGCTGAGGTTAAAATTTTCTGGAAACCACAAGCTGTTATCTGTGCTATACTGCAGTTTTAAATACTGCCAGAACAGCTGTACAGGACATTAAATGCTTCTATTTATCTAGTGTGGAAGAACACCTTTTCTGAAACTGACTGCAGAAATCCGGTGAACTGCACACAAAACTGTAGTGCAATTGGCCAGTATTAACCCAAGCCATTACTGGAGCACTGAGTTCTAATTTTTTATTTTATAAACACAGTAATTCACTATTTTGCAATACTTGACAGTGTATCTGCTTTCATTTCAGCATTACTTTCTTCTTTAATTACTTTTTCTTTATCTCTCCCCTACACCCTTTTCCAGTTTATTGGAGTCTTTTTTGAGAAGGGTGAAATGGCCTACATTTGCAAGCAGTAACTCCTCACTCCTTTACTGCCTTCTTTCATCGCAACCAGTCTGTTCAAGTCTTATGCAACTTTTTACTGCCTCCCAGAAAGCTTACAATTAAGAAAATCTCATAGCTGCAAACCACCATGAAGTTGTAGCAAACCTTAAAAGCTGCATGTGAATTCACTCACAGGAAACTTCTGTAACAACTCATCTTTTTACCAGCTTTTTTGAATTCTGCTAGGGATGTATTTCTTTACCAGACAAATGAACTCTAACAAACCTGAAACACGCACATACTGCAATATCCCATTCTGTACACGAACGCTTATGGAGCTCCACTAACAAAAGGACCCATGCGAAATCCTCTCTCGATTCTGAGCAGCTTTTCCACAACCAAAACTGGAAAAGAATAGCAATGATATATACAGTATGGTTTTCGGAGTAAGACTTGACTTACTATTATAAGGTGCTTCTAACTGTTGAATAGTTGCCTCAAATGTCAACTGAATCTTTGGGTTATCCAACCAGAGCTGCAGCTGTATGTAAACAAACAATAAGACACATTATATTAAGCAATACAAAAGAGGTATTTACCATGTGTGTGTTTGTTACCAAGTACTGTTAGGAGATTAAACCCTCTAATCAGTTAAATTTTGGCAGTGCTATCCAAGCTGCACTGAGCTTTGCCTTCCAGTGTTTCTTTAGGGTGCAATACAGTCCATTTTAATTTCCTACACCATTTCAAGTAAGTGGAAATTCATCAAGTTAGCAATCTCCTAATCACGCATACAAGAAAACATACACTGAAAGAACAAAAGCTACAAAACGAAAGCACCGGAATGCCTGTATGTACAGCCCTCTTTCCACCTGCATGGCAAGTATGACACGTGATATTTTAATTGGGCATGCACACCAGTCAGCATCTGACTTTTCAGCATCGAATTTCACGTCATTTTTGTAAAAGCTACAGAAGTATTTGTCATCTTATGAAGTTTATTCATCTCTGACCTTTAATCTTCTAATCCATCTTCACTGATACAAGACACCACCATGGACTACATAGGCCACGTATGTACAAGAAAGAAATTTAGACGGCAGTTACAGTTCAAAAACCAAGCAGGAAGAGCTGCCTGTGAAATATTAATTATGTCACTTCATGCTAGGAAAAAAGCACAGAATAGCAATCACCACTGTTTCCCCAACAGAACTCCAACCTCATGGCATGGATGGCAATAGTTAATAAATAACTGTTTACTGTTCAGTACCTAGATCTAGGTCAGCATCTCCACATCATTTTACATTTCCAGAATTAGCCACTTATTTAGGTATTTCTCTACAATTGCACTACTGAACTTCACAGCTCCTCACAGATACCAAATTAAAGTGGAAATCAAGTATAATGAATAGGAAAGATTAAGAAAGATTTTCCATATAATTTGGGAGTCCATTTAAGGCAAATTTCATCTTTAGCATAGTACTGTCTTCCACTCATTTTCCAAGTAACTTTTAACAATGTTCTTTCTGATAACTTCTGAGTGTGGAACTAACCATTTCATAGTACTATGTACTATAATGCTAGGATTCCATTCTCAGCTGGAAGAGTGCAAAGCCCGCAGTCTGTATTTTTATATATAAATCTCTATGTGCATATATATAATTACTTCCATTATGCACATTAGTTTACTTTTATTTAAAATCAATCTGCTATGTTATCACCCAGTTACTCATAAGAGTCTTCATTTTTTGTAGTTTTTGTAGTCCTCATTTTACTAACTAAAATAACTTAGTATGTGCAGCAAATGACCATTTATTTACAAATTCTGATTTGCAGACTCCCTGTGAATACACAAAACAGTGCAGGCCTTAGAAGATTTTAAAGGCTTTAAACTACAATTGCCCTGCACTGCCACAAAAGATCATTTATCCTTAGATTCTGCTTTGTAAATTTTTATGACCTGCTTTAACCAACAGTAATTTAGCAAGAGCTTTTACTGGTTTGGGTGTTTTGGTTTTGTTTTTAAAAAACAAAACCATTGGTTGGTTGTGATTTTTTATTGTTGTTTTGGGGTAGGGGGGATTCATGTAGAAGATCACATGAAGTGGAACTCCTTTGTTCACTTTCTCATGAGTCCTTCGAAGAACTCAGACAGACTGTAAAGGATTACTTCCCTTTCTAAGAGCTACTGCAAGCCTTCCCAAACGCATTTTTACTTACCAGGTCATTCATTCAATTCTTGATGCCATTTGTTACCAGGCAAATTGGAAAAACCAGACTTACTAGTTTAACTCCTCTAACCTCCAGGAACTCTGGGCATTCATGCCTTCTTCAGTATTTTCAAATCCCTTGGTACGTGCCAGCTATAAGTAATAGGATGCACACTGCCATTCACAGCTCTTCCAGAGCTCTATTTATATTACCATTTGCTTCATCTGCTGTTCTGTAACCTCCGCTAACTTGACTGGAAGTGATCTCGCAAGTCTTTCTCAGAAGGGGATTCCAGCTTAGGAACTTCTGTAAGTTCCTCCATAGCGAATAAGTACCAAAGACCAGCAATGCAGCTTTTCTAGTACAGGCCTGCAAATACCCCTTCCAAGCACTCCTTTAAATCTCAGTCATTTATTACTTTCAGGGGAAGACTTTTCTGCTTCTAATGTGTTTGTAAAAGGATTACTCACTATACATCTTGAGCAAACTGTTTTTCAACCTTTTTGGCTTACCTTGGTCTGGTTTCATGCACCTCATGACTTCCTAAAACTTACAACTTAGGTTAATTAGAGGGAGATTCCACAGGAATAGCAAAAGTCGCACTGTCAGCACGAAGATGTCCACCATGCATAAATTCCAAATAACTTCAAGTTATTAAGCACTGGGTGCTACCATGGTTAATACACTGTGATGCCCCTTGATCATCTTAAGTCTGTGAAAAAAACTGAATGGTGCATAAGGTGTTTTCTCTCTTAACTATGGTAACAAAGCAATTTTCAAAATATTTCCTGCTTTCCTACTGTTAATTTTTCTAGTGTGACTTAAGTTCTCTAAAACACTCTTTTCTAAGTACAGGAGAAAGCCCTCAACCCTGTTTGTGTGCTGAGGAATTTAAAAGCATTGTCACAGTTTAAAAGCGCCATCTGCAAAACACAATATTACTGTTTTACTAAGGTTTGAACTTCAGGCATGCTTGCCTGAACTCAAGTGAATGAAGTCCCCAATTAATTATTTGAATGTTGCTCCTTCTTTCTACATTTTAAGTTGCATGTAAGTTTTGAATTGGGCAGAAATGCTACAAACATTCAGAAGCAAGAGTTTCATTTCTTCAACATCACAACTTCTTTTATGAAATCAAAGCTGGCAAAGTAACTATTCCGTTCTGGGAATAAGACACGACTGACTTGATGTCTCAATATTACAGCAACTGAATGCTAAGCAACGTAAAAAATAAAAGCTGAGAGGTTTGCCTTATTCTAAGCAACAAGGTATTTGACTGAATATTATTTTTAAGTATTCTAGAGAAACTTCAAGCTGGGGTTAAGTAATAGAACATTTACACCAGCTTTCTGTTTGTTTACTTTTAAAAAGCTGTATTAACTGAATCACATAGTTTTGATGGCTGTTATGACTGTATTTTGGATATTGTAAATGTACTGCAGATTCTTTATGCTGCCTCACAGCACTGCCTCAATCAAGAACTGGATAACACCTTCCTTAGCAACTTTGAGCATGCTAAGATGCCAGAAATGAAACTCCATCATCTCAAAACCAAAAAAATCTACCAACTATTAGACATGGTAACTGCCAAAAAGTCTTTGCAAGGTACAAAAATGTCCTACCCTTTTTTCATCAATACTTTTACAATAAACTTACGGTGCGGTTCCTGATGTACAGAAACACCTTCTGAGTCTGCTGTGGCCCACTGATTATATCAGGGAAGCAGGCAGCTTCTTGAGATGTCATACGGTCATGTGGAAGTCTACTCTGGAAAGCTGCACCCTCCACACCTACAATAAAAAGACAAGTTGTCTACAGGCACTGCAAAAGGAACTGCTAAATAAGTATCTTACACTACCCTTCCTAGCCAGTGCATCTAGCCATGAGGTGATACGGTGGCCAATATCATGTCATGCTTTCATTTAGTCCTTTTATTTACTTCTGCAAGACATCCAGGTTCCCAAATCAACAGTTCTTTGAATTACAGGTATCATCTAGGGTTAATGAAAAAGCTATACTACAGGGGAAAAAAACAAAACAAGACAAAAACCCCCAAAATAAGAGGGGCAGAGGCACAGATCAATATAACATATAATATTATATATGAACATATATATAATATCAATAAAACATAACTGCTTTAGATGCTGTCCTTCATTTGTGTGGTTTCCAGTTTCTATCTGAATATGAAAAACATTTTAGAACCCATTCAAAGCCAAAAGATCTATAAGATAAAAGCATGTCTACCAGTCCCCTCTCACCTGCTTTTCAAGGTTTCATTTGCACTGAACTCCTGATGCTAGAGGAACCCATCTTAACCTCTCTTCTTGCATATTTTATATATTCACAACAGGCAGTGCAGTGAAATACAATCCTTCTTATGCTTTTCCTGTGTCCCCTCCCGAAGAGCTGCCTATAATCAACAACTACAGATTTCTGACTTTTCCTTTTAGATGCTCTGCATAAGAGACTAATGATGAACATATACAGGAGACATTTTTGCTGTGGAAAGACTTCATTCATAAAGACACCTGTACTTCTACCCATTCAAACACGAGCGATGAAGTAATAATACAGTTATGTACCCTACATTCCTCAATCTCATTTGAATGTTATACTATATGTAAAGTAACAAACCAAGACACAGCTGCATAAAGTGCTACAGCACAAGTAGAGTGCAGAAAGCAAATCTTGCAGGCACAGAGAGCAAAATGAAATACTGAGATGTGAAATACAACAAGAACAATGTAAATCTCGTATGTCCTAGGAAGTGACTTAAGATCAGGACCGACAGAGGAGAGGACATTCAATCTGGAAAGATAAGCCAATATATCCCAAGGGGAAAAAAACCCCACAAGTAACGCAGTAAGATTAAGATCATTTGCTGAAACTGGAACTGTTCAAAAGAATGTAATAAATGTAAAAGAAAACATAAGCTTGCAGTGTTACACTAATCAAGACAACTGTTTGAAAGTTTGAAGTTCACGTGCAGAAGTACAAATCACTGTATTGGGGAGAACAACTCTCTTCTTTCAGTTCTGGTGCAACCACACACTCCTTTAACTTCCAAGCATTTTTACATCCCAAAGGTGAAGGAAAAAATTTAAGCAAGGAAACAGCTGTGAAACTAAAAAAATTCATTCACAAGCAAAGATTAGAGGATCTGTGTGATGACTCAAGGTAAAGAAAATTGTCTATAATATTTACAGGAATTTTACAACACAAGGAAATTAGAAACAGAGGCTACAGAGCACTGCAAGAAAGTAAAATGCAATTAACAATAGGAAAAGTTGACAAACCCACAATGCTTCTTGATGCTAATATTCAGCTATGGAATAGAAACCCGTAGCTCTGCTAGAACATCAGCTTCTCCAGTAATAAACATCCCCCAGCCCTTTCGTTGTCCTTCAGTCTAACACTGGACCAACTGTGCAAACATATACGCACAAATGCATATGCTAAACTATGAACTCCACAAGATCGTGCAGTTAAATCAAACCAAAGTTACCAATTCTGATACTTTATTAACATTAACAAATCTTAATTAAAGTTCTATGTCATCAAGTGTTAGCAAAGAGCTCAGAAGCACAATTTTCAGCGAATGGCTAGTTAAAGATTTGGAATGCTGAACCTGACTCCCTCTTACAGGCTTATGCTAAAATGGGTGTGCCTTCTCCAGCTACTTGCTAAAAAGTGTTGACTGCCATGCAGTGGTCAACCACCAGGAAACTTTCAGACATGTGGATTTAAGGAACTCACCAGTTTCTTGAAAATCTTTGCAATTTACTTCTTCAAATTCAGAAGCCAGAGAAACTGGTGCTCCTAACAGCCTTGGAAAGAACTCCAAGGTGGGGTTTTTTTGTTGTTGTTTTTTTCAAAGCCACCTGTCTTTTATGGCAATACCCAAACTTTAAAACTAAAATGTCAGAATAGCTCCAGATGAGCACTGGTATTTAGGAAAATAAAACAAAACAAAAACACAACAGGGTTTGACACCAGAATTTAGGAAAAGTCTAGCTATTATTAGCGAAGATACTGTTTTATTTGGCCCAACCACCAGAAGATCTTTTAAGAACTAAATTACCTTGAGTTTACTTCTGTAACTACACTGCTCAAAGTTAAATCAATTTCAGGCTGATTATATCCCCCCCCAATCCCACACCCTTACTGCTTGCCTTTCATGAAAGCAACACATTAAAGAGAGTACCAATTCAGAACCATGCACGCTTTCCTTGGGGCAGGCAACTCTTTAATGACTGTAGGAATGGGTCTGCCTAGACTGGATTCTCATTCCCTCTTCACACACATTCATGCACACACTTGCCACTTCCTGACATTCAGCATCAGCAACTAATGTGCTGAAGTTTTCATTATCTTCTTCCCCACAGAAGAGATCTTGAGGGACGCTGCTCATTTAAAGCCTTACTGAAACATCTGCAGATGAAAAACACTCTGAAGGAAAGTTATTGGCTGCTGAATTGGACAATTGCTAAAGCATACCCTCAGCATATATATAAAATATGCAGAATTTCCAAACATACAATGCCTGCCTAAAAATGGAATAGGCAATGCATCCTTAAGCCCACAATCTATAACAGTCAGAAATTCTGTGCAAGTGGTAAGACCCAAAACATAACTTGGCTCCTTTACTCAGAACAGCAAGGATGCACTCTCAGATGAATATCTTGAAGTTACATTTGCTTCAAAAAGAGCAACTTGGAGGTACAGAATAGGTTCTGGAGCCTTCAACTCCTTTGCTTAAAACCCTAATCCTCAATCCTCAAGTGAGAGTGAAAGCAGCAGAGTTGGAGGAAGATTTTCAGTAGCTTTCTAAGTACTTAAAGATACCAATTCTGTGAATTAAGCAGTAAGTGCACACTGCTAGCATCAGTACTTAGGACAAATGGCAAATGCAATTCACAGTCCAGTCCACTGAGAAGCAGACTATGAATCTCCCCAATAGATAAACCTCCTGGGCTAACCACTGGTACACAGCTCAAGCACAAACCCTTTCAAAAGAAAAAAGAAAAACAAAGGAGCAAAAAGGTACTCCACGCTGTTTCTTCAGCATATCAGAAAAAAAGGTCTACTGTGCTGAAGCCCAGGGCTTTCTGTGTCATTCTAGGTGGTAGAAACTGGCTAGGTAAGAAATATCTTTCTGCACACTTGAACTCCTCTGAACATGGAGAGGAGTGGAGGGATGAGAGATCGGCCTGAGGGATTTCAACATACGTTAGCGCCCTTTTCCATAGTTGGCATAGAACTCAACTGAAATTTGAAAATACCCTCACTTTTTTAACAGGTGGGTAAACAACTCCTGTATCTCTTGCTAAATTCTGGACAACCACACCCATGCGCACTTGCAAGCATCAATCCCTAACTTGGCGGCTCTTGCTACTAAGTGGCAAGCATCAAACGCCACCCTCACCTGATGCTTGGCCGTCTCCATACCCTCCAGAATTGTCGTCTTGAAGTCCTCCTGCTTGCCCTGTGGAAGGAAAGAGGAGAACTCAGGGACCTTACTCCATAAGTTAAACCATACTGGACATAAAGGCCCGGCAGTTGGCGTTTTAGGTATTAAATTTCACCAACTAACTAAACCCGTTTTCTGAGAATCCCATCTTCTGGAACCTAGGTTTAGGGTACCAAACTCTGTGGTCTTCTACTGTCATCCATGTTACTGGAACGCTTTACATCAGACTTTATGGGAAATAAAAGTACACAATATGTAGCATTCCTGGTAGCTAAATACTTATGATCATCTTCATTAATGGCTAGGATTTGAATAATAAGATTACATTTCTTACTGCCAAGATCTGGTGGACAGATACCATCAGATTCTATTGATCTCAAACCGTAAGAATTTGATAATCTTGCCCTTGGTACTCCTGAGTCTCCCCATATGCAAGGGGATAGTTTGAACCATTCTGAAAAGCCTCGTACTTTCAAGAGTCGATTCTTTTTTTTGCCATAAACCCTTCCCTGAAGCTTGATGACGGAACTTTTTTTGAAAGGCTCAGACCACTTATTTTGGCTTCAGTGCCCTTGATACACCACCAATGTTCTAACACACTAAGACCACCTTTGAAGCAAAGTACGTGTCAATACCATTGATCAGTAATGTGATCAACACCCAGAACTGAAAGACATTGGTCTTTCAACATATCCAAGGCTGGAAACATAAGGAAAGGGAAAGTACTCATCTGAAAGATCTGAAGAAGTCTCAAAATTACCTTAGCCTGTATCTAAGTCCTAAATAGCAGCCTTGACAGGACTACAACACAACCAGGAACAGAGCATTTCTAGAACAGAGAGGAGTACAGCTGCAGTGTTTGCAGGAACAAAGCCAATATACGTCACCTCACACACTGCTAATCTTCACAGGAGACGCTAGCTCCAAGTTTAGCTTGCAAGTGATATTCTTCCAGTCAGATGTTTGCCTCAAGTCTTGTCACCTCCAGAGAGCAGGAAGCCTTGTAACACTACAGAGACAGCTGAGCACTGTTCGGCTAGCTGCTCCTGTACCAAGGTTCCTTCAAACTAAGTGCTTCAACAGTCAGCAAACTGGGTGTTTTCTAAAGCCCAAACAAACCACCACTGAAACAAACTGCTGAGGTCAAGGTAGCAAATGGAACAGTCACTTCCTAGAGCACAACTGCTCAAGGTGTCATCTCTAAACATGTAAGAGTAAGGTCTAACCTAAGGCTGAACACACAATTGTTAAGATCACTCTTTAGAGTTTGGGATTGGGTGGACAATTTTGCCAGAATATAATTTGAGGCTCTTAAGGGATACATAAACTTAAAAGAATTTCACCTGAACTACAAATTTAACCCCTAAAGCAAGACACAGAAAGTGAACCAAATATTTTCATACTTTGATAGCCTGAAGTAATATCTGGAATATTGTAACAATACACATCTACAGATAACATAAAATAGGAACTTGAAACAAGAAAGACATTTTCACTCAGCTACAGTAGACGAGCAATACTCAGTACTTTTATATGATCAGTCTACCAGCAGGGAAGTTCAGAAACTCACAAGAGAGACCATGACAAAAAATTGTATTTTGACATGGCTCAGAAGTTCCAAAGTCAGAATTCTCTGAACTAATATATCTGCAATAGCAAGAGAGAATTCCTCACTTCATCTACACTGTAAGTACTTTATTTTGCTGGGAACATTACAAGACCTGCTTCTGTTCTGGGAGAGACTAACACAACTCAAATGTCAATATTCACAGTCCAGCACAGGCCTTTAATTTCCAGGAAAAGTTACACTTCTGCCTTCTATAAGTTTAGAAATGGAAAAGATGCTGACATCAGCCTGTGGCATTCATTATCCCTGAATTAGCACTGACAATGAGTAGAGGGGACAACACTGCTCTTGGTTTACTTACAAAAAGAAATCAGTATTTTCCTCTTCTGTTAACAGCTAAACCATTTTCAGTTTCAGGTCAAAAAAAAGTATCACTATTATTGCTTGCTCGGACATAATTCTAAATGCTACCCACTCTGAGTACAGAAGTGTGGAAACAAGGTCTGCTAGTGCAAATAGCCTCTCCTTCCCCCTAAGAAAGTCATGTTCCAGCTGCAGAGGAACAAAGTAGCAAGCAAACTGCGGACCCATGTTAACAAATTACTGCAGCGCAACACATGTGCAGCAGGAGCAGAATCTGCTGAAAGTCTCAAGGCAACAGAATAACAGACCATGAGCTGAGGGCAATCAGAAAGGTCTACAAAGGAGTCGCTTCATACAATCATCCACTGTCTTAAAGAATAGTGGCACAAGATTACCGCTGAGTACTGAATTTAATTAGGAAAACAGACAAGCCAGATGAAAGACAGAGACAGAGTACCACTAAGTTTTGACTATTCATTTGACATTAATCTGGATCATATTCAGTCTTGTACTACCTTGGAAAACAGAAGGTAAGAACACAAGATTACCACAAAGTAAGAACACTGACAAAACTAAAAAGACAGGAGCTGTTAAAGAAAACCTTCAGAAAACTGTAAGAATGAAAATCCAATTTGGTGAGGGCCAACAAAAAAGATCCTTAGAGAAGAAAAATGAAAGCAGCAAGCTCCTTTAACTTCAAAAGGGATATTGGCAAATAAGAACACAAATGTCATTCAGCACTGAAAGTGAGTTTGGAAGCTTTTTGCTATCAGGCAATATTTCTCAAGTAAAAAAGAGGAGAGATACTTTAAGGAAATTACCTTAATCATAAAATACTGATACACCTTTTAAAACTGCTCTGCAGTAACACACAGTAAATTTTGCAAATCCAGATGATAACAATCTGCATAGCCAAAACATCTGGAATTCCCCACAGCTGAACACATGAATTGAACTCACCCCAAATAAGACCCGCATTTTGCTGTCACCTAAAGTGTGATACTTGATAACCTCCTTCTACTGTAAACTGTCTGTGAGGACAGACTACTGAAATACCAGCTACTGTCAATATTACATTCTTAAGTTTGCACAACTAGGCTTTTCAACACAAAAGGTCATAGCCTATAACACAACAGCTTTACACCTCTACTGCACTACCTATGTTTCTGCAGGCTTCAGACATACAAAGGAAATTATTAAGGTCTGCAATAAGACTAAATTAACAGTAAAACACAAGCTAACTTTTTGTATTTTGTTAAATTTTCAATATGCAAACCTGCTATAGTATTACTGTACTATTTAATATTTCTTATTGAACACATATTTTTGCTTCAAAGAAGTCACAGGGGGAGAAAACCTCAATTATAAACATTATTGCTATATACACCAAACTCCATGCCTCTTCCTGCTAACAGTTGTTTGAATTAGAAGTTTCAATGCACTTTAACAGCCAACATAGATGACCTGATGCTCTTGATGCCTGCATGAATAAAGACAAAGTAAAGAGATCCACCAATGTATATAAGTTCAGAAGCCTTTTAAAATACAGCAAGACTAGCTATGGAATGACAACTGAAAATTTGTCACCTTCCTACATGACTGCTTCATGCATATCACAGGATTTCTAGGAATGGAGAAAGGATATGATGATATAAAATCTACTTATTTCTAGGAAGCTAAATATAGCCTGTCTTAAATTTGGTTGTATTTAAACAACTAAATATAGTGCTTGCACAGTAATTGCTTAGCAGACTGTTGTGTGTATAGAACACCATGAGTCTACCACTGTCTATCTTCCATGTTTCTTCCTTCATGGGGTAAAACACTACTTCACTGACTATGTCTCACATTGATTACAATAATCATTCTTAGAGGCACAAAATGGCATCTAAGAAATATCAAAAGTGTATTAATATTAAGTCTCACAGATTAAACCCAAAGTCTAAGCTAACTTAAATCGTAAACTTAAGATACTTAATTACACCTATTAAAATTCCATTTTTTGACAGATCAACTACAAGTAGGGGCAGGGAGGATTTTTATCATTGCAAATATTTCAGTCAAGCATATGAGCTATGGTATTCATGTATCAAGCCAGGAGCCAACAACTGCAGCTGAGGAGAGATTACAGGGGCAAATCCTAAGAGATTGTCTACATTCTCAAACCTGCCAGCCAAAAAGCAGCCAGTTAAGAGCAGTAGAACTGAAGACTAACAGTTATTTACATCAGTGATAAACCAGCAAAAGTTCAACTACTAGATTTCTGCTATTGTCTAAAACCAACTAGCACACACATCATCTCATGAAATCTCTCTGACAGCTAAACTTTGCAAAAGCATGATTTTTTAGATAGTAGAGTGATGCACCAACACCAGACCTAACTAATGGTGGTGGTAGCTGTAAACACGACAGAGGTAAAGAATGGATAGGATACTGCTAGTATCACAAATTTCAAAAGCTGCTTCATGAACAAGACTGACCAAAAACCTTCCTAATGTAAAGTGAAGCTTTAGAATTCTGTCAAAGGTAATGAGAAAAGCACTAAAGTTTAAGCAAACAGTATCCAACCAGAACTTAAGGTCATAGTTTAAAGCCACAGGAATCACTGTATATTAAATCTGTTCTCCTGCATAGCAACCCCCCACAGTAAATCTAACCTCTTTTCTTTCAGAATAAGTGAATATTGGTACATGAGCAGGTGTGGCAGCTAAGTGCCAAAGAGGCTATTCTGGTCAATAAGCTTCCAAAGACATGTCAATAAGGATCATGAGAATCTAGTATAAGAGGTCTGGCTTAGTTTGGAATTAAAGATGGGTATATCTATGATGTATCAGGCTGCTCTTCTGCATTTTTCCCCTCCTTCCACATATAGGGCCAGCAAAGAAAACACTGCAAAACAATCATTCAAAACCAATCAAAAACAGACACAGGATTCATGACACTGCACCTGACCCTGCTTAATTTCTGGCCATGAAATAGGTAAGTAGTGTCAGAGAAGAAGGTCTCTCTTTACTCACCAGATGGCTCCTCTGGCTCACTTTCATTCTCTTCTTCTGCAGGAGCTGGTGGAGGTGGTGGTGGTAGTTTTTTCTCTTTCTCAGCTTTAGCATTCCTCTCTTCTTCAGAGTAATACTCATCTTCTGACAGATTTGCCAGACTCTCATCCATCTCTCTATACTCCACCTGTAAAAAGCACAACACAGGATAAACACACTGAAGATGTCTGTAAGTCTCACTACTAAAACGAACACTGCAAGCAACAAAATTGCTTACAGTTCAAAGAAAAGGCCTGAGTTACCTTGTCCAGAGTCTAATTACAGCTACCATGTTACAAAATCTTCAATAGCTTAACAAGTTCCATGTGTTTTTACCTCCACTAAAAAAAAATGAAAATGTCTTCAGCACCCAACTGTCCAGTAGTAGGAACTTTCCACTCTTATCAAGCCCAGTTTATGTGTATTTGTTATATCATCATTTAATCTCTGTAGTTGTCTTCCCTTTCCTCACCTCCCTGTCAAACTCAGGGATAACAAATTGCCTCTGTGTCCATTCCATATGTTCCAACTTGAATTTATCTGTCAAACACAGGTGACCACAACTGTACACAACATTTCCTGAAGAAATCCTACCCATGTCTTGTACACAGACATATCTTGCACAGATAGTCTCCTGTTTACTGGAAATCTTGCCCTCATACAGAGGATCACATTTGCCTCCTCTCCAGGATGGTCACACTAGTGGCTCAAGACAAGACAGAAAAATAAAAACCACCCAACTTTATGGCCATCTATGTTTTTTTCTGTTTTCCAGCAAAAATAAATAATATTACCACCTAAAAAGACTCGCTCCAACTTAAAGAAACATGGAAACCCCAAGAAATAACCTGGAAGGGATGCATCTCATACTGTTTAATAAACCAAGTTTTTTTCCAAAATAAGAAAATTCTGTATATTGCTACTGAATTTCACTACCTGTTGGAAAGAAAAAAAAAAGGATTTCTCACAATATGCGGCCATGGGAAAAATAAAGCAAAACCAGCTAGTGTACCTCCAACATCCTACAGGTCAGCTTCTCCCATGAGATAACAAAAGCAACTCTGCATTTCTCATCAAAAGAAGGACAAATCTTTCACAGTTGAAGTTCAGTCATTAAGAAAGGGCAATAATGGGCACATTTCAAAGCAGCACTGGGAAACCAGTGTACAAGAAAGCCTAAATTGAGTAACACACTAACACACTCCATGATCTTCTGCCTTTCAAATATTTACGTTCATTCCATCCTGTCCAGCATGTTCCGTTTTTCACACTGTTGAGCAGATGTTGCACCACTAGGACCTTTTGTGATCTCCCACTCTGAAGCAAGTTACAACGATCCCACAGCATCACAAGTACGGTATGACAGGTATTTGAAAATAACACAAACTAGTTTTGCCCTAAGGCCCTCTGAAGTCTTCCATCCCCCTTGACCTCCCACAACTGTCAGAGAACAATCAAGTCTATAAAAAACAAAGCTTTTTGCTAGGTTTATTTTTAAACTGGGTACCCTTCCCAACTGAGTGCACACCACAAACATTTGCAGTAAGACAACTTTGTGCTAGACTGAAGTGATCATGGGGATACATGTGTTAAAGAGATTAGCACCCTTAGCAAATTTCAATGCAGAAAAACATCACCGAAATACAACCCACAGATAGTGCACTAATTCCTACTTGTTAACAGACCACTATAAAGAAAGTAAAAGCCAGGTATGCTGCCTCTGAAGATCAGAGAATGGTTTGGATCAGAAGGGACCTCTAAAGATCACCTGGTCCAACCCCCCTCCCATGGGCAGAAGCATCTTTCACTAGATCAAGTTGCTCAAAGCCCCGTCCAACCTGACCTTGAACACTTCCAATGATGGGGCATCCACAAATTCTCTGGGCAACCTGTTCCAGTGTCTCACCAACCTCATTGCAAAAAAATTCTTCCTTACGTCTAATCTACATCTACCCTTTCCAGTTTAAAAGATGCACCAGACTGACCTAGCCAACAGTTCCTACATGCAAAGGACCAGTCCAGTTATCTTGTCACATAAGAGCTCTGAAGAGCAAGACATTCAATGCCACAGCTACAGTACAGCAGTTAAGAGTTCCTGAAACTAATTTCAGCTTCCATATGTAATACACCCAGCTCTGGGCACAGCCAAGATCTTCAAAGTCTTCTGCAACAAAATTTCCAAGAAAAAGTTTCAGAAAGAAAAGGTAATGTTCTCAGATGTTCAGAATAAGATATGAGAATTACATACCACAGGCCCAAATTATTGGAAGCCGTTTACAGTCTTTAGATTCCATTGCTAAGTCTCGCCCTTAACACAGCACTGTCTCAACTATCCAATGCCAACTGAGGGAAGCTGAAGAACAGTGGACTGAGTGTGGCCATCACCTTTATACCTTGCAACACAAGCATCATTCCATACACATAATCCTCAAGATAAGTTGCATCAACACACTCCTAGTAACAAAAGGAATGTGCTCACGAAAACATAAGATCATAAAAACTCAGATGCAATGGTAGGGTGTGTTTGGATTTTTTTTTTTTTTACTGCTCGGTATCTAACCGGGAAGCCCTACAAAGTTCCGAGGACTGTTGCAAACTGCTATCCTTTGTGAAAGCGCACAAGTTCTCCCCAGACCTTATGAAGGTCAGCTGTGACAACACGAGACCTTAACCCGCATTAGCTTCTTGCACGTCCGCACGTTTATCCTGCAGATCTCGCCTCCGCGGGCAGCACCCGCACCCCACGCACCGGCGCCGCCCGGGAACGCTCGACCGGGGCAGGGAGTTTGGTCAGCCCAGCGCCCCGCGGGCAGGGAGCGGTCTCGGGGACTCCCGGCCCGCCGCCCGCCCCGTGGAGGGGCGGGACCCGGCAGCCCAACGGCCGCAGCACGCACCGCCCACCAGACCCCC
>JANZLQ010000022.1:8407350-8428926 GCA_026212715.1 Elanus axillaris
CCCCGCACCTACTTTGGCCCGCTTGCGGCGGCTGGTCCTGCGGCCCTCGGGGGTCTCGGCGATGCCAGTGGTTTCGGCGCCGGGCGCAGGGGCGGCACCGGCGGCCGGCGGCTCGGACAGACCGCCCGGGGGCGAGGCCCGCGGCGGCTCCTTCTTGCGAGGAGTACGCTCCGCAGCCCCACCGCCCTCGGCAGAGGAGCCCAGGGCCCCTGCCGCGGCGGGAGGAGGCACCGGCGCCTCAGGCCCGCCCTCGCCGCCCGCCGCCGCCTCCGCGGCCTTCTTCCCCCCCGACAGCATCGCCCCGGCCGTGCCACGCCGCCCCGCACAAAGGAGGCCGCGAGCGGGCTGGCGGCACCGCCTCCTGACGTCACCTCCGGGCCGCGGCGCGCGCACACAGGGGCGCTCGTGCCTCCCGCAGCCGCGCGTGCGCGGGCCCTCCCGCGCCTTCCGTAGGGAGGGCGCCGTTACACCTGAACCTCCTGGGATGGTGGCGAAGATGGAGGCCACAAGAACCACGTCTCACTCTTACTGCTGGCAGTGCCTGCGTGTTGTAGCCCTCACTGTTCCTACAGACATCACTGTTGCCTTGAGTTCACAAATTACTGGTTTTATCTCAGGCATGTTCCAGGAAAGCCTCTGGTTACTTGCCTAGTCTCACAGAGCTCAGTATCAGGTCCGTGTCCTGCAAGCCTCCCAAGTGCCTCCATTAGATCACGTTAGCAAGCTTTTCAACGCACACCCATCCACTTCCATGCCATCAGACAAATTTACTTACACATCTTTTCTGCCATTTCCCTGCCTACACACTAATGCAGATAGAAAGTGGCATGACCTGTTGGCAACCAAAGTAAGCGTGAAGCCCTGTGGCCATACCTGTGTGGACATAAGTGTGTCCACAGCACAACTCATGGAGTCTCTTGAAATGTGCCAAGACTGTGCTGAAAGAGAGATGTTTGTGCCTACATCCATGAAGAATCCCAAGTTTAGTCCTCCTCCCATCTCCTTCCAAGGCCTGGGCTGGACTTTTCCTCGCCATGTCCTCTCTCAAGCTTCTACTTACACCACCAGAAAAAGCTGGTGAGGCAGGGAAGGGGAAGCTGAAGCTTTCAGCCTTTGGGCAGGACACTGCTGATCAGTGCCCACCAGCCCCATGGATGCCTGTGTGGAATATACTGCCAGAGACATTCTGCTCTGGGTTCCCTTGCCTTGAACATCTGAACATTATTAGCTAAAGGTAACGGAAAACAAAAGCCCAGTCTTGCTAATTTTCTTGCCTCTCTCCTCAAAACTGGTCATTAATCAGAAGAGATATGTGGCTGATCCTAGTAGACACACCTTGTCGTCAAGCTGGTTTGTATTGGCTGGTCACTTGGCTGTGTAGACACTGTAGAAGGATTTAGATACCTGGAAAGGCAGCAGCTGCACAGAAAGATTTAGGTGTCATTTCGACCATTCTCAGCAATGCAGGAAGCAAGTAGAGGCTGTAGAAGGTCTGCCATGTATAGCTGATGCATTCCAGATGTCTGCACAGCAGCATGTGGACAGGCAGAAAGAAGGTCAACAGCACACACTGGCAAACAATGCCACTGCTGAGAAGCAACTGGAGCAGACTGGAAGGAACTCTGAATCCTTGTTCAGAGGAGTTAGATGATGAAATCCAGCTGGGAGAACTGCAGAGATCAACTCCAAACAGCGAGAGGGAAGAAAAGAAAGCAACAGGCAATTGCCATAACAACACACTCTTCACCTGTAAGCCAAAGTATTCCAAGTATTTCATACTTCCACAGGAAGCATTTCCTTCATTATCCCACTTTACTCTCCTTTTGTTTGTTTCTGAAATAGCCACAAAATTTATTTTTAAGTTTTACCTAACAGGCAAGACAAATGGTTTTCTCAGAGCACATTTAACATGTTTTCCGTAGGTTTACACCAACCACCATCTCAAACTCAAAACTTGACATATTTATTTACTCTTCTGAATTGACAGATTCAAGTTAATCCTTTTATTTTTAAGGGTCATTTATTAAATGCAGTTAACATGACAAATATAGGCTCCCCATATTTGTGAAACTGTCTCCTAAGTCCATATCTATAGTTTAGCTTCATATTCACTAGGGTATAAACACAATTAGAATAAGGCATACAAAGGGCTTCCAGCAACATCTTGTTTCTTGTTGCACCTGAGACAACATCATGCTCGTCATCTTTAGGTATTTTTCCCCATCATCAGAAAAGCAAATTTAAGCTAACAGTAAAGTGTGTGAGAATACTCTGACATCTGAAACAATGAGAATTTGCTTAGACTCCTTCTCTCTTTGTACAGAGCTGAGCAGAAATTTTTCATTTACTTCAGATATAAAATCTGATTTTACATTAAGTATGTGCATTCAGTCTGATCCAAAACATTTGTATGGCACATACAACATTTAACTTTTATCTTTATTTAAACAAAAGTAAATTTAATTCTACCTTTCTTCAGAAAAATCTCAGATAATCAACACAGAAGCCATTTCTGCAATTATTCACTTTGTCCTTCACTAGCCTACATGAACAAACTGTGTCTTAGGCTATTTATATCAGAACAACGACAAGGAATATTTTCTAAGTATTCCAGATGGATTCATATTAATGGAAAACCCTCCATGGAGTGGAGGACACCCTCAGAATCAAAGTTCGGATTTGATACACTGCCTGAGCAACTGGACACTTCCATATACACAAAAAATGTAGGCAAAGGACAACAGAAATAGAGGAACTGAGGTGTGGAAAAGCTGTTAACCATTCTGCTCACAGACAAAAGGGAGAAGAACAGAGATTTTGCAGCTTTCTCTAACATGTGGGTCCTGTTCCGATTCTCCATAACATACTTCCACATCCCCAGCAGCACAGTGGAAAAGGAGCCTAATCCTACTATAATGCTACTAAACACCAACTAGTGCTCATTTTCAAGGAAGCCATGGTACATTTCCTCAGCTGTAATTCATCCTTCTTCCCACACTTCAGAGAAAGGAGGTTTTATTAAGTGGCATTTTCAATTATGACAGACATGAATCCAGGAGAAAGGCCTGTACTTGCATTCAGCTTTTCAAAACACGGAACAGTGACTGGCGAGTACAAGTATTATTATACAAGAAATCAAGTCACTCAAACCCTCTTCATTGTGAAGAGGGTTGAGACCGGGAAGGTTCAAAGAATGCTGAGAATGGAAAAAGGATCAAAAGCAATGTTCAAGGCATTCATGAACTGAACAAATAGGTGCTTTGAAGTCTATACTTTTGTTTTCCTCCCTTTACAAGTCTATACTATGATATGGAGATAAAAGCCAGTGGGGGGGGGGGGGAAGTTCTTCACCCAATACTTTCTCTAAATTAAGTTCCACAGTTTTGTTTTTGTTAAAAAAAAGTCATTTATAATTTAATACCTGTTTCAGGATTCTCAGATCCGTGGTGCTGTTAACATCCACTTAATTGGCATTATCCATTTTCAAAAAGAAATTAAAAAGCAGCTCTGAACTTTGCTTCTGAGATGGAAGCACTGTCTCTGAACCAACAATGATTCCTGTCACTCTTGCTTTGCATCTTTCAAGGCCTGAAGTCTTTCTAAAAGGGGCGGATGGGAGTAATGCCACATTGAAAAGATCCAGTCAGAAACAGGGAATCCTAAATTATCTTTGTTTAGCTTGATCAAAGCAGAATATAGGTCTTTAGCCTTCCCAAGCTCCTTGGCAAATGCATCTGCTTGAAACTCAAATCGTCTGCTTAATACAGTCAAGCAAAATGAGAGAACCTGTGGAGAGAAATATATTAAAAATTATTTCAGCTATCTACAAGTTCCTTACAGTATCAGTAAATACCACTGTATCTGCCTTCCCACATCCCACACATCACTGTGGCTGTAGAATGATCTCACTAAGGTTTATCTAGGCCACACCTGAAACTGGGAGTCTTACCCAACATTGAGCACTAAGCCTACTTATTAAAATGAGATACCAGATGGAGCCCCTAAAAACTTCAAATTTCACACCCACCCTCCAAGTCAAAATAAAATCATTATTTAAATAGGACAATATTTCAGCATCTGTGTCTTGAAATCAATTTACCTCATTGTAAGGTGAAAAAATGAACTGGAAAATAATCATCAAGCCTATCAGGGTAGGCTGGGTGTCATAGAAACCAAAGGCAGCAAAGAGTTCTTTTCGACCAATTAACACAGCAAACAAGAAGAAGCAGAGGAAGGAATTCATCTAGAGAAAGGAAACAACATTCTTGATTAAGATGAGTTTTTCATCGAAGTCTAAAGCATGGTGTATTCATATTAGATTTGGATAGAAATCACTATCTTTTTTCACTCACTGAAAAAAAGCCTAAATAGATTACTTTAGAACTAATATACAAAAAGGAATAAACAGCTGGCCTTTATCTCCTTTCTGTAAATGGATTCAGTAAAGAAACACTATTTTCTGTCAGTGAGCTAAAAAAAAAAGTCTAAGTAGTGAAGGAAGATGAAAAGGGAAGAAGACCAGATAAGTGAGGAGGGATTACAGGGTAGAATCCAACTCCTTGGAATTTAGCATAGGTTCCAAAAAGTTTGGTTTTAAACAAAATGTGTCTGTGCTGTGTCATACTTCTATTCCCGGAAACACTCTATACTTCCATCTAAGCCATGTGTCACTATGTACAAGCACTGTGCTTGCCTGGCTTTTCAGAGGCAAAAGGCAGGACCGCGCCTTACCAAGTTTTCTAGATAAAGTGATTAGTGGCTGTTTGGTCTTTTTAGAGTAATGTGGAAAGTGCCAGAATATTGTTTGTTATTGCAACACACAGGACAGAAAAAAAGAGGGATGGCTGTGACAGCAAACAATCAACAGAAAAAGTAGAAGACACTGCAGAAGAAATTGTGAACATTTGTGGAAGTGAAGATAAAATCTACCTATTATAGAAAAATCATAGTATCTAGAAAGTGGAACCAAAGACAAAAGTTACAGGAGTTAGACTGGCAAAAGCATCATAATAGTTGCTAGTTAGCAGGGATCAACACTGATGTCAGAAGTCAGAAGGTAATTCCCTTAAAGCAGAAAGCTAGGAGGACCTCACTGAAGTGTTCAATTGCATGGATAAGAAAAAGCCAGTGTGGAAACAGAATGAGAGAGATTTTCTTAACCAGGAGCTTGATAGTGATGTTTACAGCCTGAAAAGCTTGTGAATAGCCTTAGAAAAAGAAGAGAATAACTTTCCTGGAACGGTGCACACATCTCAAGACAGACATGATCAGAGTTGTAGAAGGTGCATAGAAGGGCAGCTAAGAGAAACAAAAGCACAAAAGGCTGGGAACTTGGGAGAAAAGAAGGGTGAGTGATACCTGGAACAACATAGATCTACACCAAAGCTTACAGTAGACTGCTGATAGTAATTTAACAGAAGGCACATAGCTGTGCCTTGCAAATAAAAGAATTTGTAGTAGGAGGTTTGGGGGAGGAATTCCCTGGTATTGTGCAATGCCCAGAGGCATATGCATGAATAAACAGATCATCAGGCTCCTTTTCTTAAAATTCAAGGTTGGGCCATCTCTAGAGATTGCTTCAGTGCTCACCCCCATTTGAGCATGGACCAAGAATGGCACAATAAAGTTATTTACCAATAATCCATGCACAAGGTATGAAAATACAATATAAATAAGAATGCCCTCCTGTGTCAGATTTCATAATCCTCAATCAGGTTTTTTCTCAGCTCTCCGAGGAACAAGACTAATAGAAACTCTCAGACACATAGCTTTCTCAGAGATAATGACAAATACCTAAACAAATGCGGGCTGGGAGACAGGATACATCCAATCCTATCCCTAGCACAGGAATGGAAACAGACCTTCAGAGAAGGCCCTGAGATGCTAACAGTCATGGAAGAAGTGTTACGGAGCAAGAAAAATGTGTCCCAACTTCAGAATGCTTCTGAGATGAATTAAAATGGCAGCAGACATGCTTTCTCAGATGCTTTCTACCAGCCAGATGGGGCAAGGAGGGGACAGAAAGGCTAGTGCATGTTCCCTGTAGATACAGAATGAAAAAAAAAAAAAAAAAAGAAAAAAACCACAACAAACCCCCCGACTTTCCGTCACAGAGCATAAGTATGTTGTGTGAATGTACACTTAGAAATCTGGAAGCAGGTATTTGGAAGCAGCATTAATTACAGAATGCTCTAGGAAAACTACCAGTTTATCGTAACTTACCTGGCTGATGATAATATTTTTGACAGTGTGACCTAGTTTCCAATGACCCAATTCATGACCAAGTACAGCCAGAACTTCTTCATTTTTACATCCTTGTTTCTTATTCTGACGGAGTAACAAAGCAGAAGTAGTATCAGGTACAGCTGAACACAACTGAATAAACTTCTTATTAGTTTGTTTTTTCCTAGGTCATTTAAGTGTCCCTAGATCAGGCCATTCCCTTCTACCAGCAGATACACAGATATAATTTCTTATAAACTTTTAAGTTCAACAAGATTTCTACCATGAGGTGGTGTTCTCTTATTCCTACATATGCAGACATGCCTATGCAAACCTCGAAGAACGCTGGAGAGACGTGCCTTCCAAACTCTCTCCTACCACCCCTTGATCCCATCCTGTTTCTTTACTCAAGAAAAGGCATTACAGTGGAAGCAGACATTCAGAGCCACAGACTTTCAACAGAGAATTGAGAGCAAAGTCCTCTCCCTGCTTCCTTCAACACTCAACATGTAGCCTTCCTCCCAAGGCACTACCATTCCTTTAAAAACAAATGACAACATCCCAGTCCTCTTCAACAAAAGCTATCATTAGAAAAGATGGACATCTGTACCTTCGAAGGTGCATTAACAAGTCAGAAGCAAGCATGTGGGCTTGTGTACTGAGAACATAGCCAAACAAATTATTCACATTATGACTAGATCAGGTTGAGCTCAAAATCCCCTCCTCTCATCACCCACTTCTGCAGTATGCTACACCAAACAATGGATGAAGAGAATTCCACCACCAACACGGTTACAAGAAATAGAGGCTGGCCTGAACAACAACCTATACATTGGCTTAACCCTAGCTGCAAGAGGTAATTATTTCCTCTCAGAATTACTCCTTCAGGCTCTTTAGAAAGTATGCCATCAGTTTTAACCATTCCTACACTCTCCTGAAGCCACAAAAGCTGTTACAGCAGACTCCTGATGCGCAGCTGCACATCAATGGAAAGGACAATGAAAAGCCATCATCCTGTTCTTAACTAGGGCAGGGGAGGATGCACATGTGGAATCTGTACATGTGTGCGCACGTGCGTGACTCTTGCACCAAAATTCTTGCATGTAGTAAAAGACACAAATGACAGGCTGACAGTCAAAAGCATTTCATTCTAAGGAAAGCTTCAGTGTGACAGTCCCAAGAGAAAGAACAGGAGCTAAAACCCTGAACAAGTCCCTTATTCAAACAATTACAAGGAAGGCCTATTTTTTACATGCAGGGAACAAATGTTTTGCTGAAGCTCCTGAGAATTTCTATGGTCTCTGGTGCTATCTGCCTCACTCACACAGGCCCAGAAATTCCAATAACCAGCTCAACTTGCATGTTGAAATCATTAGGATTTGGGTTTTAGCATCTCACTCAGGACCTTTAAAATACATTCAGAAAATATAAGGGAATATCTCACCACAAAGTTAATGTAAATAACACAATGAAAAACAAAGATTAACTCACTTTGGTTTTAGACTTTGTCTCTTCATTCTCACCGTCTTCTCCTGCTGGCTCTTTGTTCAATGCAGAATAATCTTCCAGGAGGGTATCAAAGAGTACTATCCGCTTATTCTTGAAGAATCCATAGAAATAAGCATTGCTATGAGAAGAACGCTTAGAACCTAATGGGGAAAATTTACGTTAAAGACTATGATCTGAATAATCCCATCCATTGAAGACTATGCAATATTACATAGAACAGATTCTCCCAAAGGAATTCTCAAAGTTCCCAAATGAACAGTAGACAAACTCAAGCACATGAGTTTGCAGGTTGAAGCATATTTTAAAATTATCTAAGTAATGATGATCTCATTTACTGACTCCAACAGAGAAATATTTTTTTTCATCTGTAACACATTAACCATGAAAAACAAGAGCAGTCTTGTGAAGATTTAATATCTGGAAGAAAAGCAATTTCTATTGCAAGTTCCGAGTGGAAAGAGCATTCTACATAGAATGCATGCTGCCCTCCTGGCAAAGGACCTGAGACATTTAGAATTCTTTCAATGTGCCAGCAAAGGTGATTCAAAACAGGTAAGGATGAACATGTTAGAAACAGGTAAGGAGAAGATAAAGGGATGAACTACAGATATCAGGCAATATTATTTTTGTTTGAAACAGGCAACTTTTTACAGCTACTTTCATCTAGATCATGTGAATCATGGACTGTTTCTACTATCAATATACTTGGGGCCAACAAACTCATCTCCTTCCATAGAACATGTACTGTTTCAGTTGATTAAAAAGCTGTCTAGATCAAAGCAGCCATTAAAACTTTGCCTGTATTTGCCTATGGACAGGAGCTGTTGCAACATCAGGACTGAAAGAGGTCTCTGAAAGAAATGGATTGCTCTAGTTTTTGCAGCAAAAGATACTTCAAGTTGAAGGTGTTTGCCTTTAACTCTTACTATAAATGTATGAGCTGCATAAACTCCTTAGGGCACAAAATATCTATTCTTCCACTGCAAGCCAACCCATGGTATGGTCATGGTAACCTTCAGCACCAAACCAAGACAAATCAACAGAGGAAGAGGCTGGTCAGAGTATAAAGCCTCAGCATCCAGTCCCTTCTCAGTGAAGAAATCTGAACAGCCACTGGGTAGCAATGCTTCATTTCATCTGTGCATCATAAAAAACTTCATCCTTCACTAAGTGTTAGCAGAGAATGAACCTTCGTAATCTGCCTGTTACAGAATGAACCCTGAAATTAAATTACTTGGTTGCACATGTTACTAAGAAGTCAGTTCTGGAGTGGGAAGATCCAAGATAGACTGCAGAAAAACACTGGCAAAAAGATGTTCACACATCCAGTCCCCCTATCTCAGAAGGGAATGGTGCTGGCTCAATGCTCTTAAGGACACCAGGAAAGAAAATGGACGTTTGGCAGCCTTCCTCCACCGCAGATCACTGCCACTAAATGGAGACGTGCTGAAGAAGCCAATGCAGTAGTACACTACACAGGTGCCAGCGTACCAACAATTGGCTCACAGGACTTCCACCATGGTTAAAAGCTAGGATACAGCCAGCAATGGATATGGGAAAAACTTAGTATTTGACAAGCCTCTATACTGACTCAAGCTTGAAAAGCTTCAACTTCACTAGGAGAGGAGTTTCTTGGGCCCCAAGTATATCAGTAGCAGTAGTTCCTGGCTGCACTGAGGCAGAGCACTAGCTGGATTTGGCCAGCCCAAAGTTTTGAAAGCCACAGCTCCCAGGCTAGAGAAAGCCTTCATCACCCTCTCTTACAACAAAATTCTACCATTTCAGCTCTTTATGCCATCTCATACTGCTTTCACCAAGGCAATAAAAACACCTCTGATCCTCACAGGTGGGGCACAAAACCAAAACAAAATTTAGGAAAGTCCCTGAAATCAAGTTCAGAAGGGAGAAAAATGAGGAACAGTAGAAATGCCAAACAGTAAAGTGCTCCGTGAACATGGAAGTAGAGAGGAATTGACATGGCAGCTGGCATGCTCCATGTTACAATCCATGACCTGAGAAAAGAGGGTGAGAAATTCATTACTATAAAGTGAAAAAATTAGTCTCAAGTAGAAGGTGTGAGTCCATCCAGCCATAACCTAAGAAACCATCCATGTGAACGCTCTAAGAAGGAACAAGTGTTTTTAACTTTCGTAACTTTTTCAATTGTTTCACCAAGCATTTGAGACAATTAATGCTAAACTGAGACATGACAAAAAAACCCCTTTGCCCTCTGGTTAATGTTCTAAAATTGGAATCTTGGTTGCTGCTTCCATTTCTGACTGTGCTATGTACTTCCATTCCACAGAGGCAATGATTCCAATGACAGATGAGTTAAGGCTGTACATTCAGCTTTACTTTTCTAACCTCAAGGCACAAAAAGGAATATGGTATAGAAATTGACAAGTATTACAATAGCTGAGGAATAGAAGCAACTGCCTTATTACAGTATCTGCAATCGAAGCTAAAAATAAATTCAAAATACAAAGTCTTTTTATTAAAAAAATCTCACCTTCAACAACATACACCTTAGTCAATGGGAAGTCAATGCTCTTTGCCATTGTTTCAATTTGTTGCTTGAGCTCTCCCTCAGGAAGTGGAATGAATTTATCAAACAAAGGTGCAATATAGTCTGCATAGATTGTAACAAGCACCTGCAAACACATACAGATATTATAAACAAGGCATACAAATGTGTGTTTAGTACTAAAGGTGGAGCACGAGTAAGTACAAAAAGAGGGCACAATTTCAGAAAAAACACTTGATAAAAGAGTCCTGTACAAAGTATGATCTGTAACAAGGCTCTCTGTGGGTCATCCCCTCTACAAAGACACCTACTGACAGTCAGCAATTCGACAGCAAGCTGGGAGTTGGGGCAGGTTAATCTACAATCTACAGTCCTCAACAGAATTAGTGTAAACAGTGCTTTTGCTTTGACAGTTCATCAAGCCCCAGAAGGCAAAACCACTATGACAGCTGGGAGCAGTCTGTCACTTCCACTCACTTCACCTATACTGGAAGGCTCTTAAGTGTTTCATAGTGAGCAGCAGAGATGACTGAACCAGGAGACAGCCCAGCTTCTTCAAATTCTTGCTAACTTGCAAAGCCACGGTCTAAAACAGGGAAAAAACCTCACGTCCCCCATTTTCTTCCCCTTCTCCCAGTTGCATGCAGGGCTAAGGAACATCCTGATGCCTCTGGTCTACAATGATTAACAGCCATGTTCCAAAAAATCACTACAATGCACCTGCATCTCTTCAAACTGGCAGCAGATGCAGCCCAGATGAGAAAGACAGGGCTGGAATAACACTGTAATGGGAAAGAAAGCTGAACTCCCTTCCCTCACATTCTGGACCTTCACAAAGTGATTTTTATTTATCTATTTTAAAGAAAAGGACTGGAAAAAAGCTTAAATTCCAGTTAGCAAAAAAGGAACAGGACATGAGAAACAAATGGACATCAACATTAACTTCGAAGTTATCTGGACAGTTTTTCTTCCACTAAAAACAAGTACCCGGACTTCTGAAAGTATCTGCACTGTTGAAAAAATCCAATGAAATCTAGAACTAGGAAAACTGGCTTTTCCGAAGTCATAGCAAGAGAGGGCATCAATATGAAACACCAGTAGAAAATAAAAGTTATTTTCATTACTGTAACTGTTAAGACAAGGGTTTAAACATCTGCAGGTATTTTGCAGCAAGTGTAGGAGGGTTTTAAGAGCAGAAATCAGCTGTCTGTTTTAGTCCAGACAACTGTCTCAGACCATGTAGTATGCATGGACTACTTTTAAGTTTTTATCTCTGATCTTTGTGTGATCCCTTGATATCAGCAGGCATAACAGACTGGCAGAAGAATGCAACTCTAACTATAATTACAGAGTTATGGAGTGTGATTACAACTGGAATTTTTCCCTAAACCGAACACCTCTTAAGGTTATTCTGCATGTCAAAGATTGTTCAAACCCACACATTAAGGCCTCAAACCATGACCAACACCCTGTTAGGCTGCATCGACACTGCAAGACACTAGAAAAGCACCAATTGTCTGAGCATGTACTTTAATCCTCAGGAAGACAATAGAGAAGGGAAGGGGAGCAGGGAAGTGAGTCTATCCATCTTGCTACGTAATCTTTCAGTACAGCAGTCTACAGTTCTGACAAGACATGTTTTATTTTCTAGCTTTTGTTGTGTAAAAGATAGGCCAACCCCTGTTTTATCAGTTTCTGAAGTATATGTAAAATCTCAAGAAAAGAAAAAATCTACATTGGACAGCTCAATTGGAAGGGGCATGCAAAGCAAAAATAAAATACTAGTTTGTGATAGGAAAGTGACAGAGAAAGAAATGTGGTATCAGTTGAGTATGTTCTTGTTCTCACCTTGAAATTTGTTAGGTACTACTCACATGTCTTCTTTCTACTAAACTTGCTTGATAAAGACTATAAAATGGACATTCAGAAAGTTTCTCATATGAGATCATACAACATTTTTTACAATATATTTTAAAGTTAAGATGGTAAGAATAAAAGCAGTCAGTGACTGGTATAAAGGAAGCTAAGGAAAATTTTTTCACTTCCAGTGTACAAATGAGTGCAGGCCCTTTCAGAATATCCTGTATCTTTCAATCCTGAAAGTACCAATTCTTTTAAAATTTCAGCTTAATCCTTCTATGAAAGAGCAAGTTTTTAAGGCCTTTAAGACTAAGTCTTAAAATATGAACTGGGTATCACATGAAGAACTAATATCTCCCCAATTTTCCCAGTAACAATGCTACACCAGAATCATGTGTAAGTATGGACAGTTTCACTCAGGTTGACAGAGCCGTAGCTCAAATGCTGAATTATGATTTAAGAGTGTAGCGCTGATCAAAGCTTGAAAGAAAAAGAATAATTCTTTAAGAATATCAGACTCCTGATCAGAGTCTGCACAAATCTTTCTCTAAGTCATTTCAATACACGTGAACTCACATTTTTGAGACTGTACACTATAATTTTTCAGAACACAGAGACGAAAAAAGGAAAGATGTCAGAGTGTAAGGACACCAGAAGTACAGAAAGCAGGAGCCAGCACAACAAAACAACAGGAAACACTGTATAATTAAGCCAACAAACATAAAAAAGCTTGAAAGAACTCAAAGTAGCAATTGTAAGCTAGACTTACCGTCAAAATGGGGCACTTCTGCTACTATACTACTGTCACAGAGTTCCTCAGAAACACATCCCTGGTAACTGCACTATGCCAGAATTAGTGGCCATACAGAAATCCGCTAATCCACACAGGTTTTACTTCACTTACGTGTTAGGCATCAATGAAGCAAAAATACAAGTAAGCAACAAATACAATCCAGATAACAAGATCTGTATCCCTTAAAAACAGGATTATGAAAATACTTTGCAGTCACAATTTAAACTGAGCCACAATTCCTTCCATGTTGCCATGTCATGAGAAAGTCAATGCAGCTGTTGGATATCCATGTGGGAAATCAGATTTTCCTGCATTAATTGCAATAGCCTCCCAAGTAGCATTATGATCATATTTTTGTACAAATGCAGCCTGTGCTTTAGAAAGGAAGCTGACAAATTAAAAGTCTAAAGAAGCTATAAAAGTCATCTGAATCTAGAAGCAGTGGTGAGAAGGAAATGAAAAAAATAAAAAGCAACACTTAAGTCATGAAAGAGAAGCTTAAGAAAGAAAACAATCATCATTTCCTACCCAGGTATTCCTAAAAATTTTCTTGACGATGCACTCCAGTTCAACCCTAAAGTCTGAACTTAACACGAGAATTAGGGATTGATTTACCCAAATTTATTGTTAGGCTAATGTGGCAGGCTTGATTACATTACTGTAATGTAGTAATTCTTTTACTTGTTAAGGTGCTCTTTTAATCTAAAAATGAATGAATATACACAACGGTACTTCTGTAATTTCTTCCTTGGGTGAGCAACGGTTAGTATATTGAGCAAAAAGACAGTAGAGCACAATGTGAAAATAGAAAAAATAAAAATACAGACCTCAGAGCATATATTAACAATAGAAAACATCAAATCTTTATGACGTATACAAAAAATCCTTTTAATATAAGCCCTAAAAATGTCATTTACCAATTCAGTGTATAAAAGCGGCTATATAAGCAGAAATAGAAAATTGCTACTAATCTCAATACAAAGCAATGCAATTGAGAATTGGTGTTTGATAACCTGCAAGAAAAGCCCAATGGAAACATTACTGACCAAAGCACATTCTGCCTTGTCTTACCAAACTGCTGGCAGTTGTCCTTGTGCCCTTTCTATGTTTAAGAAAAAGGAAAACCTATCACCACATACATAGTGCTGTATTTGCAGTATCTATTCTAAAGCTTTTTGAATGTTTACTTTTCAGTTGATGAAGACATGCCAGTATTCAATAGATAAAACAGAAGATACCACATTGACGTGGAAATTAATATGAAGTATTACTCCTGAACAAGTACACTGAGAGCAAGACTCACTGTTAAAAGTTTGTAGACACTAAAATTCCCCAGAGATTTAGATTTTTCTTCATTTTCTTTCAGTTATGTTTTTAAACCTCAGCACACTAAGCCATGCAAGTAAGCTAGCATTTGGAAGAAACCCAGACATATTCTCATACTCACCAAGGAAACAACTAATGTAAAGAGCCAGGCATAGATGAAGAAGTAGTCTCCCCCTATTTTAATAATGTAAAGCAGAAGGGATGTCACTGGTAACAGAATACACTGAGTCACGATAAACTTCTTGATAGCATCCTTAAAAAAAAATCCCAGCGTCTGTAAAGAAAGGATATCAGTGATGTTTTCAATGTAAATATTGATGATCCCTTCAGTGTATGCAGAGAAACAAAATAAGACAAATTGCAAAACAGCAATACCAATGTGGTAAGGAAGAAATCAGAGTCAGTTAAGAAAAGGCGAAAGGTTTGCACCTCCTCTCCTGGTAGCTATGGATCTTTACATCCACATGGACACCAAGCCCATGCAGATGCACTCTTCCTTAGTAAGACATGACCCAAACCCTTATTTTGTGTTGCACATACATATTTTATTAAAGGAGGAGAGAAAAATTTAAGCTTATCTGTTCCTTAATTCCTTTACCAATCTCTATCCTAGACATTATGGGATTTTTGGAGAACAGGAAACTCTTAAAGAAACATAGGTACTGTAAAATATTTTGTCTTTAAAGAGTTGCCTCCATGCATCTTAACTTTCAGTTACCACTAAGCTGATTGTCTTAACTGAAAATATATAAAAGTCCTATTAAAGATTTTTTGATATATATTGGGCATTTTACTCCAAGCTTCCACTGACAGGCAGCTACTACCCATGTAGCTGCCTCAGGTTTTAAAATTAGCATAACTTTAATAGAAGCAATAGAAATTTCAAAAGACCTCTACCTGAATGAATCTGATCTAGTGACACTGCAACATGATTAGACACCCAACTAGCTCTTTCAGGAATTGTTACTTCAGTATTTACAGCTATCTGCAAGGCACAGAAGTAAGGGGGTTATTATGTAAAGAACCTTCCCAACAAGGTTGTATTAAAAAGCCCATAGTACATTAAAGATATGGAACTCGTCTAGAAAGAAAAAAAATACTGGCAAAACAGAATTAAATAAAAACTAAGGATTTGAGGCAAGAATTTGGATAGAGGCCTCAGACTTCCATGACTATCAGAAACACAAATTGGACATAACGCACAATTTTAGACTATTCTTTATATATATTCACTCTCATCACACAGTGAGCATTCTGGTGATACATTCTTGTTAAGCAACCATTAGTATCAGTATTAACAAAACTGCATAGACACGTGCCCACACAAATGGAGCAGTCCAGAAGATACTGTTCCTTGCCTGCCTTTAATATTCCCAGGTAATGTGGGCTACCTTTTCCAGCAAAACAGTTCTGTAACTAGAAAAGCAAGACTTGTGCCTCTCATTCACACTAAGCAGTACTCCCTTCCTGAAAATGGTATGGAGAAGCATGAAAGAAACTGTGGCTCATCCTGGACAAAGGAAAAAAATGTCTCTTTGATCAAGACTCTTGAATTGGTATAAGCCAGGAGAAAGAAAACAAATACACAACAGTGTGTTCCTCCTTTATTACTTCCCCAGCTCAGCCAGAAAATGGCCTATTATCTATCTTTTTCATTTTTTAGATTAGTAAACAGCTGAAGAAACAGTCACTTAATATAACCTAGAAGAACTCTTAAAACAGACACGTGCTGCCAGCTTGTTTCCACTGGGCTTTCTGAAACCAGTCAACTACAATCCATTTAGCTCAAGTTTTCATTTTAACTCTTTCTTTACTTCCAGCTCCACAATCTAAGAGGAGTAGAGCTATAAAGCTGCATGGTGACTTTCATCTTTGCCCTACCTCTTTCCTGCTTTCTAAGGCACATATGACTTCCAGAGAGAACCTCATTTTAAGCAAGCCACTCCTGCAGAAGAAAATCTATCTGAAGATCATTTGAGAATCATTGCTAGAAATTTCAAAGTTTGGGCTGGTACCAGGTGTGAATTTGGCTCATTCACTAAAGGACCTAGCCCAGAAGTCTGAAATGAAAGATGGTGATTTGACTGTGTTTGTAAGACATTTGGTACCTCAAATTGGATTGGAGCTGGACTCAGCCTTCAGTTCTTGGCATGAGGATCACTGTGGTGAAAAAAACCTTGTAAAAGACATCACACAGGTAGCTCAATCAAGCAGTTAACAACACCCACACATATCAGTGCCAAGTCTTCCTAGTCTCATTTGATTAGGCACAATGCTTGCATTGACAACAGTGAAGCACCCAGAGGGCACAACTCCAAGGAGAAAACATTTGGAGGATATACCCAGAAGCCTCGTTACCCTCCCTAAAGCCTACAAAGAAACCATATGGATTCTGCAAGCTCTTAAAGACAGTTTTAAAGAAGCCTGAGCTGCTAAGTTCAGTATTTGACACTCGGCTGCTTCTGCACAGAGGTGGGGCCTGATCAAGTCAAGCTCTCCATCCATCAGCTAGTCTGCCAGTTTGCTCTAATGCTAGTGGCTTTACAAGTCCCGGTACTGACAGCCTTCAGACTTTTGTGTCCTGGACATAAAGGGCTTGCAGATCTGCCACCAAGATGGAACTTACTCCTCACTAAGGTAGGAGAGACATTCAAGGCGCAGGCCTGATGTGACTACTCAGGATTGACACAACAGACAACAGTGAAGATTGCTATTGATGCACATTTAAGGATTCTGAATGTCAAAAGGATGTCTAGGTTAGACCGGGGCATAAGCACATTCCAAGAATTAGGACTTTGCCAGCCCTTACAGTTTTTGAGGACTACAGACCAGACATGATACCCTGAGAACAAAGTACATCAATTAGGTATTTTCCCAAAGAAAAGATTGCTTGACTCATGCTCTGGAAACATGGGAAAATTCCTTCATCCCTTGATAAGAGCAGGATGTTAGCCTGCCAGTATGATCACTGTAAAGTCTGCAGAAGGGAATGGGATCTCCAGGACTATGGCTCAGAATGAATGGCCCTGTGTGCCACCATTCTGACAAGTATTTACTTGCTGGTGAGAGAAAAGAGTGACTGTTAGAAGTTAGATGTATGTTTTTAGAAGCACAAGGTTTTCTTATAAGACTAGAGAGCTAAATGGAGTATAAAAAGAGTTCCAAGTTGGTCACAAGATTGTAGAACAATCTTCAGATTTGTTTCCCAAAACCTGGAGCAGGAGCCCCCATTGGCACAGTATTCAAACATCCGGGACTACGGGGGCAGAACCAAACATGCCTTGCAGTTGCCAGGATTATGCACACATGTCAATGCAAAACTGTGCAGTGAGAAGTTTCATAGTTTGCTGGATAGAAAATAGTATACCACTAAATAATTGACATGAACCAAAATAATACAGGATGTGTCTATTCAGTGTCCATGAATCAGAACTGTCCCTGTCAAGCAGTGATCCAGACTTCTCAGGAAGGGCATATGAAGGGCAAAGAACAGTCCATCAAAAATGAACAGCTGAGGCATGAAATGTTCTTTGTTCCACTGCTAGAATACACACTTCTCTTTGCTCAGAAGCATGGGCTCACACAGAGATTTTCTGGTGTGCTATGGGTACTTCTGCAACAGTCACAAACTGCCACTGCTCTTATTTTTATGCAATGCAAGTAGAAATGTTCCTAAAACTAATGAACTTTGGCACAGATATGGACATACCAGTCCATCTAACCAACCAAACCTACTGAAGACATTAGGTTAGTATAAGTGCTATCTACAATACCTGTTGATTGAAGCCATGTTTCTCTTCTATGACAAACGTGTTATATAAACTCCATGGGAGACCAGTCACTGCACTGAAGAGTGTTGCAAGCAGCAGAAATACCAATGACTGAACAATCTAAAAAGAAAAGAACCAAAAAAACCACTAACTTGTATTTACTGACCTGTACTAACATTAATATTCCGGGTGTTACAAATTGCTTTTATGTCAGTGGTTTAACTGAAACAGGTTAGAAGATGAAGCTAGATAAATTCACAGAAATAACACATTTGTGGTGATTATATTACTGATCACTGGAATAGCTTACTATGTTAAAGAAAGAAAAAAAATACACTGATGAAACAGATTTAAGTAAAAACTAAGGATTCGGGACAAGAATTTGGATAGATGCCTCATCCACAGCACAAAGACAACATAACCAGTAGCGTCAAATTTCTTACCTTTTTACTGTGCCGGAAGATCACATCTAAGATTAGTGAAAAGACAACACCAAACAAAAAGCCCCCAAAAACCCAACCCACCACCTCATTTGACTCAAGTAACTTTGAGACTTGTACTTTTGTATCATATTAGGCTATTTTAATTAGTAAGCTAATTTAAAAGTCACATACTGTTATCAGTTCTCAGACTCACCTAATCATTGTGTTCACTAGAAAATATCTGGTTTTTTTACTCTACTGTACCCAGTTTAAGTAAATGCAAGCTTAAAAATATAAAATATTATAACAACGTAGTTCATGGACAAAACATCTTCACTAAAATTTAAAGACTGCTTACCTCGTATTCTGGTCCAAACCCAGCACGACCAGAGATCTGACCAGACAGATTCCAGAGAAAAGGAATTCCTCCACAGAGGAGAATCATCTTGAAAACAAAAATACATACCATAGAGGCAATATGAAACAGACCATCATGTTATTCTACTAAAATTTCAGCATGATAAAGGGTAAATGAGAACAGTTTTATAATTAGGTTTTTTTGTCCTCCTCTGATCTTAGCAGTGGAAAAAGAAAGCCTGGAATATTTGCAATGGTTCATTTTTACTTTACAGAAGTAGAGATCAGGTTAAGCTTTTTTTTTTTTGCCTGGGAAGTACTAGCATATTTCCAAGCCTACTTACTGTAGACTTTGCTGCTACATTGGCTCAGACATAAGGTATATTTTTCAGAAGACCTTAAAACTCATTTGCCCTAAGGTTGTAGAACATACTATCTCTAGGAGGGATATGCAAAATTCAGCAACTTGACTGCACTGGGACAAACTTGCCTGCATTCCACATTGCCTACCAAGAGAAAGGCATTCAACATAAGGTCGTAATTTCACTTTCAGTATTAGTGCTGCTTCAACCATTTTAAGAAAGCTTCATGCACTACTTGTGCCTGCCTCCTGTCATATAAGTTGCCAAGGAACAGGGAGTGGACTACTTGGGACACACCATCATCAAAGAAATGCTTGAGACAGAGCTACTGAAGCAAGCGCTAACTGTAGTTCAGGGCAGAGTCTGGTAGTGTTTGTTAAACAGCTTGACTTCCAAATGTTTCACATTTACTTTCTTAGCAAGTGATGCATCACTAAGTATATAAAAATCAGTTTTCAAGAAGGAAGCCTTCCAGTATGGACAGTACCAGGTTTTATTTACTTACTTATTTTTAAAAGGCTTATTCTTTTATAACCTAAATATCAGGGTGCATTCTGAGTGTCAGCAGGAGATGGGAAGGACCAAAGCAAGCTTGTTTCTCCTTTGGTGGCTACCTGTAAGTTTCAGAGCTGGAAATCCCAAAAGTACCAAGCCAACAAAGACAGCTATTAGCATGATGTTAATACTACTTATTAGTTAAAAAGAAACTCACATAATTAATGGCTGAAATAAATCAAAGCATACTAGTAATTCTAACACAGCATCTCCCCTCCAATTAACTTGCTAAGTTAATGAATCATACTACTACCTACTAAAAGCAAAATGTTGCAAACCTCATACAGTTTCATCAACTTTGGCCATGACAGCCTCTTTCAAGTTCAGGCAGTCCCCAAAGCCAATAAAGGATGCAGTTTACAATCTAAGGAAGTGGCAAATCCAGACCACAGAGGCCACCTCACTGAATTCTGCTGGAATGATAATCCCAGGACAGATTCTGAGAAATGGAAAGATACAGCTAAACATCACAGAGTGGAGTAAGTCACCCTCATGTATAGAAGCAGCTGCACATACCCTATACATCAGGGGTATCAGCCTGATTGTAGATTAGAATCACAGAATCATTTAGGTTAGAAAAGACCCTTAAGATCATTGAATCCAACCATGTCCCTAAGCACCACATCTACACATCTCTGAAATACCTCCAGGGATGGTGATTCAACCACTTCCCTGGGCAGCCCGTTCCAGTGCTTGACAACCCTTTTGGTGAAGAAATTTTTCTAATATCCAATGCAAGCCTCCCCTGGCACAACTTGAGGCCATTTCCTCTCATCCTATTGCTTCTTACTTGGGAGAAGGGACTGATACCCACCTCACTACAACCTCCAGCCTCACCAATGCCGAGTACAGGGGAACAATCACTTCCCTGCTCCTGGTGGCTGCACAACTTCTGATACAAGCCAGGATACTATTGGCCTTCTTGGCCACGTGGGCACACTGCTGGCTCATATTCAGCTGGCTGTCGACCAACACCCCCAGGCACTTTTCCACCAGTCAACCTTCCAGCCACTCTTCCCCAAACCTTTAGAGCTGCATGGGGTTGTTGCAATCCAAGTGCAGGACCTGGCACTAAGCCTTGTTGAACCTCATACAATTTGCCCTGGGGAATGAGGAATGTATGAAGAAGCTGCCTGAAATCTAACAAGCAGTAATAGCCTTAGTTACAGCCATACCATTGCTGCAGCCTTCAGACCAGAGGTTGTTTTCCCTGTTAGGAGATACACAGCAGCCATGACAGCCTAAGGGTGTGCAGGAAAAGGTTTGTACATTATATCTTTTTTTTTATTAGGCTGTTCAAAGCAGAACAAGCAGGCAAGTTTTTTTTGGAAACACAAGCTCTTCTTCAAGTCTGAAGTGAAGCCAGCAGACTTCAGTACAATTGAGAACAAGTTCTCAAAATCTAAGAAGGTGTATATCGAGTCTAGAGGTGTTAGCAGCAGCAGATGGAAGATTAGAATGAACTGGATACTCAGAGTCTCTGTTAAGTACACAGCTGGAAGTTCTCAATGTTTCCCAAGCTATTCTCTCAAAAAAAAAAAAAAATCACCCTGGTTCTCTATCCATACCATTTGGACTACTCCAAAGGTAATGACTACTTTATCACTCAGACTGCTCCAGGTGCTTATTCAGCTCTGAGCTTTATTCCAAGCTTGTATTATCTTTTCAGTGTGTAGTTAACATTACTGACCAGAAGCAGCTCTATATGCCTCCAAAACCGTCTATTTTTTTAGACCAGGTAGCGCGGTTGGGAAAGTACTATTACCTAGATTTTTTTCTGATCTTTAAAACATACCAAAAAAAGGTACCCTAAGTTTTCCAACTCTCAGTTTTCCAAGAAAACCTCTTGTCCTGGGATGACAATGGATTGGGGCGG
>JANZLQ010000022.1:8445534-8456209 GCA_026212715.1 Elanus axillaris
GAAGTTCTAAATTTGAGTCGAAGGGCTGCTTTTGTGACCACCAACCCATTTGAAATTCTGTTGGCTGTCCTTGAAGTCTTTGTTCTTGTCCTTGTTCTTTGGCCTTGAAACTTAATACAGTTTCAATCACACGTGGTCGGTTTCAACATTGTTCTCATGTAGTGTACAGAACACCTAGTCATAAGAGCAAAGAACTGCAAAACTTACGAGTCACATTACTAGTTAATCATTTGACTACACTTTTGTAATTACCTCTACTAGCTAATCCCCTGGCTACACTTTTGTCTATTGTTTCAATCATAATGTTAGTATATGATTTCTTATAATCATTTATCAAATCTTACTTTTACAGTTATCTAGCAGCAAATCAGTTTTCATAGCAGGTACAAAATACTAAACCCATCAGAATATTTAAGCAAACCATACAGAATGTATGGACATATGCTATCGGTGTATGCTTAAATCCCACCAACTGGCTGTTAAAGGTCACATGAATCCCAGAGATCTAACAACAAAAAAAAATCCTCATAAATACTACACTCTGTTTTTCACTCCTGAAGGATGCCAAGTTCACATTAGAGGTTATGGTCCATACCTCACACAGGAAACCTGCCAGACTCCAGCTAGGAAGCCTGAACATGTCCCCTCCTACCCCGAGGTGGCTGCCAAAGCAGCAGCATAGCAAAGATAGAAATCTCCTGGTTGGGCTGGCTGTACCTGCAAAACCACTGGCAGAGCACTTGCAGGGAGAAGTGTTCAGCTCTGCCACTGAACGGCAGCAGCCTGCATTCATCAGGCTACTCCCCAGAGGAAACAATCCCTACTGCACAGATCTTGCTGCTGCAAGGATGTATTTAGCAATGAAGTGTTTTCTAGCAAGAGAAACAATGCTTGAACAATCATAATCCAGCTGGTGATTTTCCAAGGCAGCTGAATATTCCCAGTCCCTGAACAGGGCAGGTGTAGTGAAAGCCCTGTAAGTTAACAGAAAAACACTACTCCTATTATTGCAGTAACTAAAAATGCTGGAGTGGCTCAGCAGGGCTCTGGGATTTCAGGTGCCTGTGACCGGGGAGGGTGTGTCTCCATCACCTTCCCCTCCCCAGCTCTCAGGTCAGCCAGACTTACTCCAGCCACACCCAGCTCCATCTTGGAGCTCCTCCCTGCCACCCCCAAGTGGCCAGCAGGCTGGAGACAACCTCACACTCACTTTAAAAATAAAACCCAACAAACTGAACGCTAAATACCACCTGCAAGTGGTATTTAAAAAAAATAAAGGAACCAGGCGTACCAGGCTGAATGTATTTAAAGCCCAAATCCATTCAAGAGCTGCACAAACCACCACTCACTCCCACTGCGCACGCTCCACCTGCCTGCAGGTACAGGCAGCTGCCATGTTTCTTGAGCTCTCCCCAGGAGCAGCTCCACAAAAACCACGTTGCTGTCAGTAACTTAAACACAAGTTAATTCTAAGCAGTCCTTCCTCTTTTCAGGCCTTTTGAGGGCAGGTGTGGGTCCCAGGACTGGTAAACATCTGGCAGCCATCAAGCAGTGGCTCAGGACTATGCCAGGACCAGCAGCAATGGGCAGAAGGACAAGTGATCACACCCCAGGGCCAGGTACATGTGTGGGATGTCAGGTTCACCCCTGCCTGGTTTTTCCCAGCAAAGCCCCAGGCAGTGCCAGCCCAGTGCTGCAGCCCCAGGGTGGAGGCTCAAGGAGCCAGGCATTTCTGTGGGTGCACCCTGCTGGGCCCCACTGCCCATACCCAGCCACCTGGCTCTGAATGCGGCTACCCTGAGGGGTGTCTCAGGGAGGACACGGTCACCTGCCTGGTGGCTCTGACACAGAAAGGATGAGCTGAAGCCCTGTGGTCATGGCTGGCCAGTTCAAAATCTCTGAGTGCCTTTCTCCCAGGAGTGTTTAACCCAAGCACTTTTTCAGGACATGATGGATGATGTGAAGATGGATGCTGGCAATGTCCTGGTGGCTCTGTCCCACTCCACTCCTGGTGGTTCACTCCCACTCTAAAGCTGTGATGTCCGATATCTGGGGCCACCTGAAAGCCCTGGCAGAGACCTCCAGAGACTTTATTTTCAATACTTACTGAATAACCTGTAATGTGGTTACTCTTCAGATAATATGAGGACCCATCTACACATAGTTCAAGATAGGGCTCTGGAAATGGAACATCTGTTAAGTATCTTCTAGTCTTTTTGGCTTTGCAGGTTGTTACCACACGATCATGATGCAGAGCTTCTTCCCCAGGCAGAGAGAGTAGACTAGCAGGATTCAGCATATTATATCACTTAAGTCTCACTTCTTCCACCTGTAAGAGATCAGCTCATCATGATCTATTTGCTGCAGTGGCAGTGCCTGAGTAAGGTGCTGTGACAGCAGCATTTCAGTTTCATGTGGTACTTGTACCACGAGAGGATCCAAGCACCACATTTTTACTCTGTTCAACTAGGAGTGCTGCAGCAGCTGTCCTAGGGACACAAGCAAAGGATCCTTGAGCTACCAGACTGTACTGGTTTTGGACAGGATAGTTAAATTTCTTCATGTACAAACAAGGTCAATGGCTTCCCATAGTTTGGCAATCCCAGAGCAGGTACAGTCACTAATGCTTGCTTCAAAAATCTCAAATGGCTTTACCTTGTATGTTATCCAGTGAAGGGGTTCTCCAGCATCTGAGGCAATAGTTGGTCTTGGGGGTTTTGCCATTTCCTCAGAAGCAGCTATCCAGGGGCAGGAGAATCCTACAGCCCCTGATAAGGCTTGCATTTGCTTTTAGTAACTGGTCAGCGAAGATTTTGAATGGCTTTAATACAGTCTTTGGCTAAACAACACTCCCCTTGTTGGAGAATATAACCCAGGTATTTCACACTTCTATTACTGAAACTGTAACTTACATGGAGAAGCCCAATGACTCTTCCCAGCAAAAGCAAAAAGGAAGTTACAGGTGTCAGCTGTGTAAGAGCCCTTGGCTACAAATAAACATCAAAGGATGGTACCAAAATGTATCCATTTTTAAACACAGCATTCTGCAAATCTTTTACTGACATTCTCAGAAAAAAAATAGTGGAAAGCCCTGAGGGAGCCTTGTCCATGTGAGCTGTGTCTTTCCACAGGTAAATGCAAAAAAGGTACTGAGAGTCTGGATTAATAGTTATGCTGATTTAAGGGAGAAAAAGTTACCTCTCTATCTAATAGGCAGGAGTAATCATGTTCATCAATAGAAAGGTTGAAGACTGGATTTTTATCAGAAGGGGAAAATATTTCATACTCAGAGGCTCCTATAGTGACTGCATCATAGGTCCCTGCTAACTTTCAGTCCTGGGAGAAATCTAGCTGGCCCTGTTGCATAGAGCAGGGAAAGACTGCAGCATAGGACTGAAAGATCCTTTTAGTAGGCTGGTGTTTGGTGGTGTTTGTTGTTTTGGTTTGGTTTGTCATACTGGGCACTCCCATTTCCAATGGCCTTGTTGTCCACGATAATGACAATAGTTTACAACAGTCTCCCATTCCTTGAGATCCATTGCTTCTAAAATTTTCTCCTCTACCCCTGGCTTGGAAATCTCCACCTCCTTGTCCCCTCAATCTAGGATTATCATTCAACACCACTGCCAGTAGACTAGCTTGCTGTTCCTTTCTTTTCCTTTGTTTGTTTTTTTTTGCTTGAGCTGTCTTTAGTGTTTTCCATTAGAGATGAATGTAGCAATGCTGACTGTTTCATCCAATCCTTTGCCCTGCCATCCTGGCACGTTTAGAAAAGTATTTCTTAATACCTGGGGCTGACTGATCTGCAAAGAGAGTCCACTAAAGTCTGATTTTCCTCATTTTCAGGGCTGACGCCTCCAAGTGTGCTCACTTGTTTAAGCAATCAGGCACAATATTCAGAAGGATGTTGAGCACTTCCTTGCTGACATCTTTGGACCTTAGTCCAATTTACAGTCTTCCATCCTGCCAGTTCTAAGGACTCTAACAATCCCCTCTCGCACTCTGCAGTGTATCTCTATGGGCTGGTAAATTTGGGGGACCAAACTAGGTCATTGGCTGGCCATGGGGTTCTGCCCTGTGCTTCCTCAGCTGATCTATGATTTGTTTCCCAGATTTTTATTTTTTCCTCATGAGTAAAGAACATCTCAAACACTTGCTGCATGTCAGCCCATGTAGGGTTATAAACATGGAAGATGTCACATACAGTTTGTATCACCTTCTCTGGATCATCCCACAGTCTGGGCTGGCTGGAGTGGGGCTGGAGCTGGCCTGGGAAGCATGGTGCCTGCCCTCTGCCTTGGAGATCGGCTGCTTCAGGAGGAAGAAGCTGCAGTACTTTGCACAGGACCTGCACTGGCTTGGGCATACCAGCATGAACAGCTGGGGCCGACAGAAGCCCTGACACACCCACACCACCAGGAACAGCCACTGCAAGGCTCCCCAAGCCCCTCAAGACCCTGGGGGCTGCCTCTTCCTGCACAGCCCAAAGGGGACCCACATGCTTCTCATTCTGGCGCTCCTCAGGAAAGGGCACATGAACGTCACAGAGCTTTGCTTCCCCGACAGCAAGAGCAAGACTGATCTCTGGCTCAGACCAGAGAGGGGAAGGACAAAAACAACCCGTAAGTGCCCCAAGCTCCCCTCCCATCTCCACCACTGGGGAGGATGGAGCAGCACACACACATCAGCATTGCAGGGCCACCAGTGTCTGCTCCACACCTTCCCCTTGTACATGAAAAAGCAGGGTTCTGTCTCACCTTTTATGGAACCCATAAAAAAAAAAATTTAAAAAAAGAGGCAATGCATCTCCATCAGAATTGTGGTCATAACAAAATTGCAAATGAAAGTACAAAGCAAAGTGGAAGAAATGTAGCATACTATTTGGACACAACTGAGGCTGAAGCAAAACACTGATGTTGATAACACCATGGTGGGCATGGTTTTTGTCCAAGTGGTATTATAAGAAAAATATCAAACTAAGTGGTAAAGACGGAATGCTAATATGGAGTGATAGCATATTTCCATACATTCTGTATGGTATGTCTAAATATTCTGATGGTTTTAATATTTTGTACCAGCCATCGAAACTAGTTTGCTGCTAGATGACTGTAAAAGTGAGATTTGGTAAATAATTATCAGAAATCTTATAATAACACCATGATTGAAACAGTAAACAAAATGTAGCCAAGCAATTAACTAGCAGAGGGAGCTAATCATAATCTTTTAATCATAAGTTAATCATAAGTTTTGCAGTTCTTTACTCTTATGACTAGATGTTCCTGTACACTACATGAGAAAAATGTTGAAACCGACCATGTGTGATTGAAACTGTATTAAGTTTCAAGGCCAAAGAACAAGGACAAGAACAAAGACTTCAAGGACAGCTAACAGAATTTCAAATGGGTTGGTGGTCACAAAAGCAGCCCTTCGACTCAAATTTAGAACTTCTGCATGTGAATGGATATAGACAGTATTATGATAACAATCACAATAATTTTTATGTATATGTATACTAATCTGATTAATACATAATTAGTTACTCCATATAACCTGTTTGTACTGAAGCTGTGGCATGCATGCTAGGTGGAATTATCCCCTGTGTATCCAGTGCTGCAAATAAAGAATGCCTGCTTTCTAAAACTCCAAAACAAGTCTTAAAGAGTTTCTTCAACTGGCTTTTCAGTATTAACACTTAATGTTAAGCACATGCTAACTACTACCCTAAGGTGTAGTTGGAATCCACTTGTGAACTCCTGTTTCTACCATACTCGACAAAACAGATCTTGTTTTATTTGGTGATGTAAGCAACTCAGGGAGTTGAAGTGCAGTACCTTTTTTAACCTCAGCTCTAAAGTGGCACCAGTCCTACCACATAACACATCCTTCCCCAGGCTTTCACAAAATGGAAAGGATACATCAAGCTGACCCCACAAATATATTTATATGTATATATATTTTATATATATATTTGTCTCATTACAAATATTTCTGTTGTTGCAGTGCGAGAGACTGAAAGAATTAATGTCTCAAACATTGTGGTGGGACAAGTTCTGCTTAAAGATGAACTCTACATACCAATGAACTCTGCATAGCAAGGAACCACAGGTTCCTTCAGCACAGGCATCAGCAACAGGGTGAGGAGGGTGTGCTGGAGAGTGCACAGCTCCATGTTCTGATGTACTGTTTGGATACAAAGATCAAACAATGGTCACATCTGCAGGGAAGGAGAAGTTACTCCCCAAACGCTCCCCAAGCCCACCACCCAAAGGTTACACCTAATTGGCCCAATAAGTTTGAGTGCCCGCCCAAAGGAGGGGCAAGGATGACAAAAGGACACAAACTGAAGCCCCAGGTGTGCACGCCCACCAGGACTGACCGGAGCAGCTGACCCAAACTGGCCAACAAGGTATTCCATACCATGGGATGTCATATTCAGGAAACAGAAGGTCCCTCCTGAGCCATGCCAGTCTCCTGCCTTCCTTGCCTGATTTGTTAACATGTCAGAATCGAGAGCTCTTGCACTCCAAGCAAAATGTCCTTAAAGAGCTGCAGCTCTGTTCAGTACTTTTATCCCTGAGGGCAGTTTCCCAGGCAGACCCATCCACTAATTCCTTAAACAACTGAAAGTTTGCCCTCCTACAATTCAGGGTCCTGACTCTACTCTTCACCTGGCCCATATCCCTCAGGATTGTGAATTCCACCGTGGCATGGTCACTGCAGCCCAGGCTGCCACCAGTCTTGACATCTTTAACTAGTTCATCCATGTAGCCTTCTGGACTGCTTACAGCTTGCTGTGCTGCTTTTCCAGCAGATGTCAGGGTGACTGAAGTCCCTCAGCAGGATCAGAGCCTGTGAGTGTGATGCTTCTGGTACTTAGTGTAAGAACGCTTCATCAACAGGCTCCCCTTGATCAGGCAGCCTGTAGTAAACACCAGCCACAAGCCATGAGGGTTCCCGTGTTGGCTTGGCCCCTCATTTTTATGCATAAGCTCCCAATCTATTAATCTCTGGTTTTTGAGGACAGCTCTGTGCAGTCAATCCATTCTTTTACACAGAGGGCAACCACCCCCCCATCCCTCCTTCCTTGCCTGTACCTTCTAAACAGTTTATAGCATTGATTGCAGTGCTCCAGTCATGTGATTCATCCTACCACATTTAGTGATAGTGATTAGATCACAGCTTTCTAGCTGCTCAGTGGCTTCCAGCTCCTCCTGTTACTCATACTGTATGCACTAGTATAAGGCACTTCAGCTGGGCTATTGACCTTGTCACCTTTTTAGAGGAACATGTCCTAATTCCTCTGAGGCATTTCAAAGGTGTTTCCCTGTTGGTTCCTGATACACCAGCAGCCCCTGTCTCTTCTCTGTTGATCAAAACTCCATCCCCTTTCCCCACTAAATATATTTTAAAGCTCTCCATATGAGTCTGGCCAGCTTGTTGGCAAAGACCCTCTTGCCCCACTTGGTTAGGTGAATCCCATCAGCTCCCAACAGACCTGTCTTCTTAAAGGTAGATCCATGATTGCAGAAGCTAAAACCTTGAGCATGGCACCAGCCATGCAGCTAAGCATTCGCCTCCTGTTCAGTTTGTCTCATCCTTCCTAAACCCCTTCCTCTGACTGGAAGGCTAGAGGAGAACACCATCTGTGCTCCAGATCCTTTTAACATTGCTTCAAGGGATATATAGTCTCTTTTGATGGTTCTAAGTTGCCTTGTCATAGTATCATTAGACTCTACATGGAACAGTAGGAGTGGATGATGATCTGTAGGGGTCACCACACATGGTGGCCTCTCAGTGATGTCACAAATGCGAGCTCCTGGTAGGCAGAAAACTTCTCTGTAGAAATTGTCTGGATGACAAATGGGTGCTTTGGTGCCTTCAGTAAGGCATCTCTAATTACTAATATTTTACATGCTTTTCTGATGGCACTAGTTCTAATGTGGGTGGGTGGTTGGATCAACTTTACATGGTAGACTTCTGGATCCTGTCTGTTAACCTACGTGCTCTTCATTCTCTAACCCCAGAGTGTCATATGTTATGTAGGGGAAGTGGGAAGAGTCTTTCTTCTGCCCTGAGCAGAGACAAAGGTCCTGTTTCCTTCATCTCATCAGTTACTTGTGCCAGTCAGCTTGAGGCTGAATTCAGGCTTACCTTCCCCTTGTGCAGCCTTAAGGCAGGGCTGTTGCGCAGACTGGGACAGTTCCTAAGATCACATTCCTGGATACTGCACTGCCTGTTGAGGTCCTCTTTTGAAGAGTTCTTCTAGCTGGGCACAGTGGCAGTTATGACCTCCACTGCTGCCTTCAGATGCTAGGGGACTGCCAGGTGCTGGAGCTTCATGCAACCTAAGGTCTGGACAGCTATTTCAGTCCTTAGGAGGTCTGCTTGGCTGGAGACATAGGCTGTAGTGCTTCTGTTTGGGTTTCAGCCTCAGCTTTGCAGTTGTGGCAGGCTGACACCATTTTTGTTTCAGCAGGTCACAGTCTCCTTGTAGTCCTCACAAAAAATGTCCCACTTACTTATAAAATGGTAGTTCTTTTGAAAGATGTAGTCCTAATTCTAATCCTAATTGCTTGGAGACCTCAAGCTTCTGGGTAGACTTGCACAGCCACCAGCTAGCCAGAGTAACAATCAGGGTTGCAGCCTAAGCTTGCAAGTGAGCAGAGCAGGCAGCAGCTCGACAACTGGGAGAGCACGATGCCCTTCTCACACGTCCTTCCACACAAACTGCTAATGCTGTGCCCTCCTCACGGTGCTCCTGGCTGCTGGCGCTTCCTAGGGGCCAGTTATATGCAGCTTCCCGCGGTTTGAACTGGCCATGGGGACCACTGGCACCACCCAATTCTCACCTGCCCCTCTTGCAGGACCTATTGCCTCCTGGCTGGTCCATCCATCCACACACACAGCCCAATGGTGCTCAGGGCCCAGAAACCTCCTCAGACACCCTCAGGGGCCTCCTGAGCCTTGTACTCCTTTCAGCATGTGGCAATGACTTGCTGCTGCTGCTGCTGCCAGTGCCAGCTTCCCGTGGTTTGAACTGCCAATACAAGTCTGCCAATTCTATACTGATACTGTGTGCAGCGGCACACCAGGAGGTCCCTTTGCTTTGTTAACAACCAAAGGGCATGCGGGGATCACTCTACCATTTTTGTCCCCAGACCCTTCCGTCCATTGCTTGGTAGAGGAATCCCAGCTGATTCCATCCTAATATTCACTGGGCTAAGTACATGACTCTATTGCCCAGTACAGATGCTATGCCTTAACTTCCTAACTGTGTGTACTTGGATTTTCAGCATGCCCCTCTGTATGTGGACTTCCAGTTTACCCCAGCTCAGGTGGTTCTTTGAACTTTCCAGTTTCTCTTGCAATTGTCTTGTTTTCTTTTGGTCATTTTCTAGGGCATCCAGGTGTCCAGACTTTCCAGCTGTGATCATAATTCCCTTGTTTTCTTTAGCTCACTTTCTAAGATCTCCCCCTGTATCTGGGCTTCAAATTTATCCAAGCATAATTGGGCCTTCAGATTTTCCAGTGGTGCTTCTAATTCCCCTGTGTTCTTTCATCCACTTTCTACAGTCTCCCCCTGTACACATAAAGAATCAGTTCCATGGTAGTTCCCTAAGCAACATAAGCAACTTTAGATGTTAGCAACACCAGGGGAGCTTCCTGTGCTGACTCTGAAAAGTAACACAGAGGGTGGAGCAGAGTGGAGGCACCATGGCCAGGCTCTGTGATTGCAGGAATAGGGAACTGGAACAATAGGAGCAAGAACAGTTGGTCCCTGCATTGAATCCACTGAAGCAAGGAGCTAAAATAATGGGGGTTCTGTCGACCTAATGCCCTACTTCTGATTTATATCACACGTGCCCAGGTCTGGGGTACTGACATATAACACCATGTCCTTTGGGTGAACTTTGCTCATTATAATATCATTATAATACCAAAACACACCTCCATCCCAAAAGTTACCCACCTCCAAGGTACAACCACCCCCATGGAGCATGCGCTCTGAATTTTTTCTAGCATATACCTTTAAAAGCAAAGCAAAAGAACTTTATACCAATCAAAGTAAAGATATGTATGACTAGAGTCACTCAAGCTCCACCTAAAAGGCAAAATAGTATAAAAAGACCCCAAAAGAGGAAGACTATTAGGGAAGATACCATCATAGACAAGTTGGGAGGACATCGCTGACTTCTGGGATCAGTCAACAGGCTGAACTTCTCTTCCCCTCTGTATTGGGTTTCTGTGGCAAGGTTTTGGTAGCGGGGCGGGTTACAGGGGTGGCTTCTGTGAGAAGCTGCTGGAAGCTTCCTCTGTGTCCCACAGAGCCAATGCCAGCCGCCTCTAAGATGGACACGCCACCAGCCAAGGCTGAGCCAATCAGTAATAATAGTGGTAACCCCTCTGTGATAACATTTTTAAGAAGGAAAAAAAGTTGTGGGACAGGGAGAAATGGCAGCTGGAGAGTGAGAATATGTAAGAGAAACAACTCTGCAGACACCAAGGTCAGTGAAGGAGGGGGATGACATGCTCCAGGCACCGGAGCAGAGATTCCCCTGCAGCCCATGGTGAAGACCATGGTGAGGCAGGCTGTCTGTCTGCAGCCCATGGAGGTCCACGGTGGAGCAGATCTCCACCTGCAGCCTGGGGAGGACCCCACGCCGGAGCAGGTGGG
>JANZLQ010000022.1:8483917-8508506 GCA_026212715.1 Elanus axillaris
AACAGGCAGCTTTCTACTTTAATTCCCCCCCCCCCCCCCCCAAAAAAAAAAGGGAAAAAACCCCCAAGCTTTAAGGGGCAACTGTGTTTTTTAAGATACATTAATATTATGAAAGAACACTGAAAGGAATGAAAATAGCCATTTCAGATTACTTTTAGAAATTATCATGGTCTTTTTTTCTACCTTTAACTAAGACTTGGCCAAACTGCTAAGAAAGTCAAAAGCTTTTGTTGGGAATGAGTTTAATTAGTATACGCTGTACAGAAATGTTTTGCTGACCAAAATGCCTCAAGTTAGAAGAATTTAAAATTCCAGTGTTAGCCGATTGATGTGGGTACTGCCTTACTCACATTGGCGAGTCAAGTTTAAGTCTAACTCGAGCTCCTCTGGCCTGTGCCCTTTTACCTACTTTGCTAGCAAGCACGTGACAGCAGAGGAATGCAGAGGAGGGGAAGTGTACAGCAGCTTATGATTAAATTGGCCTTTAAGGAGGAAAATAAGTGTTCAAAGAAAGGGACTTCAGGAAGTCTTTGGTGTTCAGCTAGCATAATTCAGAACAGTCTTAAAGGCTTAGATTTTTCTTAACTAAAGGAAAATGATATGAAAAGAAACAAGCCATTTGATTGTTTCACATCTTAGGGTCAAGTAATATAGTCCAAGAACTAGACTTGGTTTTGTTTTCAGGGCTTGTTTACTTGATTCAGGGTTAATTCTTGCTGGAATAATATTTCTTTGTTTGGGAATAAGGAATATTTTCCTTATTGAAGCTTACTTAATTTTATGATCATGCTAAGTTTTAATTCATTAAAATATCAGGTTGACTGTTTATGATTAATGCTATTTATAATCTTTTTTCTGCCTTGGATGGTAGAAATGCATGTGCCTAAAAAGGGAAGGGTTCCTGAAATTCTTTCTCTTCAGAAACAGAGAGGAGGATAGTTACAAATTCCCAGGCTGAGAAGTCACAGGGGAGTTGAGGGGTAATAGAAACTAGTTGATCTGCTACTTAAGGCACTGGTATTCCAGAATACAAAGTTCCATGAGTGAACTACAGAAACTGTTGGCCCTTCTTGAGACAAATCCAGGTGCCTGATTCTTTGGGGGTGGGGGGCGCGGGGCGGGGCAGGTATCGTTGGTTTTGTTGTTGGTTTTTTCCATCCTAGTTTTAGGAGTACTGCTAAAGATATGATGAATTCTTAACTTGGAGTACTTCCCCTTTTGCAAACCATGTTGAGTCCAGGGTATATCATGTATTTCTGCTGCCTATCTTCTTTTATTGTTCTCTTGCAGTTTTGGTCTTGATGTTGAACTGGTGATGCAGAATTTGAATGAATGAATGGACAGATGACTTTGACTTCCTGATACTTGTCTGCAGCAAGGCCCCTATGAATAAGCAGTTCTTAGTGACAGAGTCCTTAAGTACTACAAATTGCAGTTGTTACCAAGGCATACAGGGCTTGTCTTAAAGGTTTTGAAACTGGCGTTCAAAGCTGATTTGATTTCTTTGTTGTCCTAATCAGACACTGTACGTGCATAGATCAAATTGCATGCTATCTGTATGATATTGGGAACTTTAGTTACTCTTCTGGAAGACCAGAAGCCTGATTCGCCCAAGACTCAGCCTCTAGAACTTGAGCAGTGGCTGATGGATTTGGAAGATCTGTGAATTACCATCAGCCATTGTAGCAGTAGTTGTATTGCAGAGGTTGATCATTTCAGGCTGGTCTAGGGATAGGCGCTTTAAATATTTCAAACAGCCACTACCTACTGGTCAGCAACCTTACTAGATGCTGCGCAACAGCACTTATTTTGTTCATCTCTGCCTAATGCCCCTTATCCTCCTATATTGTGTATTTATTTCCTAAGCCTACTGTTATGCAGCATTCCCAATACTTACATTCCCTAGTTGCCTAGTCTTACACCTTTGCACTACTTCTTTGTGCTCCAGGTGACTTTGACATAGTAGAATATTTTACAGACTGGAGGAGCAGCACTACAGTCGTAATAAAATGCTTTTGAAGTGCCCAGCTAAACTGCACTGCTTAGTTAACCCTCACATGCTGTTCAACATGGGATAAATGTCTACCAGAATTTAAGTTTAATTATAAAGTCTAAACTTCAGGTTTGCAAAAGAAATGTAAATTTCAGCCTCTAGGATTCAAAAGACATGAAGTAGTTGTGCTTTCTTTTGCTTTTGCTTAAATAGAAATGTCAGTGCCACCTTAAAATACTTGGTATTGATAATATTGTGTTTTGTACCAGTAAAAATATGAAATTAAAACTTGCCCTTGAATCCTGACCTACAGGTGGGCTTATGGATTCTTCTACATTTTTGCCATACTTCTAAAAGGATGTTGTTTTTAGGATTATGCATAGAAGTTTTGGTAAGCTAATAAAAGAATGTGGACAAAAGACTTTGGAATCACGATGGTCTCCTCAGGAATATGTAGTTTGGATCATTTCAATGATATACCTAGAGCCTGTCTGCAAAAATCTGTGTTCTTATTGTAAGTTCTTGAACAATGTTAGTCTGAATTAATGATAAGTAGGGGTAATTTCCTGGACATTTATGTAGAAATGCTCGTTATAGAAGGAAAGAAGCTGTGAAGATGAGCTGATAAATAAGAGCATACAGTTCAATTTGAATTGCCTGTATCCTCAGAGTTGAGACATAAATATGTAAACAGAATCACAGTTAAATTTCAGTTTCAACTTCCAGTGGTTTTTATTTGAGCCTGTTATGCCTGCCCATTATGATGGTCTTTTGTCTATATTAGCACCATTATTGATATTTGTTTGGGCAGTTAAACTGAGCTGTAGTTCAATTAAATTTCCTCTTAATTTCAGATTTGTTTATGTGAAGGTAACTTTTCTGACAGTTGTGATTTGGTTTTCTCAATTTTGCATAGTTTTGATTTTGCAGTTATTTGCCAGCCAGAACTCAGAGCTGCAGGGGCTATAGTGTCTTATTGCTGTGACTAATCAGCTTGAAATTAAGATACGAAAAAAATTTCAGAGGAAGATACAGCCAGAAGCAGCTTTGTTTTGCTAGCTGAGGTGAAGGCTTTAAATACCTTTTGTTTCAAAATGATGAAAAAACATTTTCTGAATCTCCTTTATCATTACAGTTAGATGCTATGTACCTGCAATATGCTTTTTCTAAATATTATGGCTGTAATATTATGCTCTGCTCTGAATTTTTATATATTGGATGTATTCATGATATTCAGCTTGTTGCAATCCTGCCAAAAGGCCTAAGTTACATGAGAGTGTTTTGCTTCCATTTTCAGCTGTTGTGGTTAGAAGGGGTACCTTAATTAACATACTGGACGCTCAGACTGAGGTGCAAGCATAGCCTGTAAGGAAGAGGTGACTGCTCTATGTAAGTTTGGCATACTTCGAAATATTTCCCCAAATTACTGTGTAAAAGATACCTTGCTAGAAATGGACTAGCTCTTAGTTCCTTTGAACAAAAAGGAAATAATTTTTTAACTTTGCTTTTTGACAGAACTCTTTGAAAATGGCAGAAGCTCATCAAGCAGTAGCTTTTCAGTTTACAGTAACTCCAGATGGGATTGACCTGCGAATGAGCCATGAGGCACTCAAACAAATTTACCTATCTGGTGTTCATTCATGGAAGAAAAAGTTCATCAGATTCAAGGTATTTTAAATTCGTCATGTCTACCAAACTTTAGGGTTATTTAATATTTCATAGATTTATTGAAGTTTTGTTTAGGCAAAACTTAATTTTTTTGCCTTTGTGCAAATAAACTTCCTTATTGTGAAAGGCTTGTGTGGATTTTAGTTAAGACAAGGGATACTGAGGAAGGTAGTAGCACTGGGTGATGCTATGAAGACTGGAAGGTACATCTTTTTGATTTATTCTATAGAAGCAAGAGGAAACGGATGTAGAAATTAACAATAGCTTTAATTTACTTAATTCTCTTTATAATATATCATGTAATTATGTAATTTTTTAGCACATCAGAAATACAACTAGTGATTTTTAGTGTCATATCACTTAGAAGTACAAGACTACACTCTTGATTTTACATATTCTTTGCCAAAATTAAGTTTTCAAATTAAGGAGAATGTTTCCTGTTTTCAAAAAGTTACCTAAATATCTATCTTGTACAAGTTACGCCAAGTAGTAATGTTTCTGATGAGGTATTTGAAATAGGTTGTTGTGAATTTATTGTTTTGTTCATTGCATCATAAAAAGTATCTATTTTATTAGTACCAAACTAGATAAGCTACAGGCTATCTTCAGCATCTCTTTTAAAAACTTATTTTTAACAGTCTTAATGAAATCTCATAAAGCTATGAGAAGGACAGTTTAAATGATGTAAAAAAAAAACTTGATTCTGGTTTCCAGTGTCTTGTTCAGTGAAATATTTTTGCCATGTTTTCATTTAGAGAGGCCTAACACAGTGTAAGTGGAAATTATTGAAGTGTCATTTGTTCCAAAGTTGTTTTCTCCTTTCAGTATTTTTCATAAGTCTTGCAGCAGCATCAGTGTTATCTACAAAAGAACTTAAAAGTTCCTTTAATTCTTGATACTGTGACAATTTTCTGTAGCAATCAAGCTTAACTGAATCCATTCCCTACTTCTAAGTTAAGCATACATAAGAAAATGTCGGATAATCTTAACTTCTTTTTTAAAGCTAAATGACTTAAATGTGTTGTTTTTCATTGCTTTCCATGGTATGAAGTCAACCACTTTGGTATGAAAAAATTATGTGAAGGCTTTTCTTTCCAGAATGGAATTATCACTGGCGTTTATCCTGCTAGCCCATCTAGCTGGCTTATTGTAGTTGTGGGTGTGATGTCAACAATGTATGCCAAAATTGATCCTTCTTTAGGAATAATAGCTAAAATCAACCGAACACTTGATACAACGTAAGTAGACTGAAAAGTTACTGTTCCTCTAAAGGAAATCAGTTTTATTTGTAGCTACTCTTAAAGCTAATCCCATTAAAGTGTATCACTTTTTGAACAGTATGTTTGTGACAGAGTAAGCCAATAAGCAAATGTATGAGGGTATGAAATAGGTAGGTTGCTATACCAGTATTACTACATTGTTGTCTGAGTATTTGGGAAGCACATTTGGCAACTTCTGTGGCCTTTGGTCTTGCTGCATGAAAGGGTGTTTGGAAAGGAGTTTATGAAAAAGGGCTGAACAGGCATGAAGCTTGTGTAATGCCTGCCTGTAGTACCATTAGACTTAGGTTTGCAACGTTAGGTTCTGTTTAGAACTTAAACTGACATTAACTCATACATGCTGGCTTTTGTTTTAAATAGTGGCTATATGTCAAACCAAACACAGAACATCGTGAGCGGAATACTTTTTGGCACAGGGCTTTGGGTTGCCCTTATCGTCACAATGCGCTACTCTCTAAAAATGCTGCTTTCCTATCATGGTTGGATGTTCGCTGAACATGGCAAACTTTCTGCAGGCACCAAGTTTTGGATGGTAAGGATATATTGTCTTGCTGTTTCATCTTCTATCTGATCTGTATTCACAGCCCTAAAAGAGAAAATTTTGCAGGTTTTTCCTTGCTTGTATTTTCTGTGTCATGGGACAGGAGGCTGTTAGGTAGATATTTCCACTAATTACTGTCATCCTTCTGATGCTATAATTAAACTATTCAGGATGGCCTTGTAGAAGGAAGAGTAAACACTTTAAGAATAACTTCTAAATTTGCCAATGCCTTGGCACTGTGTAACTCAAATACCTACTTTTTCTTGATGCGCAAGTACAGCTTAAAGAACTTGGGCTGCAGCAGCAAGGAATCTTGTCCTCCCCAGAAAGTGCTACCCTAATTCTTTTGCTGAAATGTTAAAATTTCTAGTCATCCATTCTAAAATTAATCTTAAGCTTGAAGAAAATAATATCAAATGTCCTTTCCATTTGTTTTATTAATATGCCTCCAAAATGAGTTGGAGAAAAAGAGTAAGGTAGGTAGCTTGTTATGCAGTTTTTACATAAGGGTAAGATGAGAGTGATCTGGCTCCTGTTGATGATTGTGGTGCTTTGGAAAAGAATCCTTAAAGGATGTGGTAGGTATAAAGTGAGTAAATCTACATATAGGTGCTCTAAGAGATGAAGTGGAGGTTTGTTACTTGGACTGGGTTGTTTCAACTCACTTTTGCCAGTATTGTAGAAAAAACTTAACTGCCCTACTATGATAAAATTGGTCTCTCTAGCCTCAAAAATTGACTGATGTGTGTTAGACTAACAACATGTCATGATTTATTATGAAATATGTTTAAGAACAGGTATCCAGAATGGTACACTAAAATAGAATTTAATGTTCATCTGTTACAAATGAAATTTCTAATTGATAGTTTCTTCTGGAAGCAGTATCAGGAGCCTCATGACTCGAATTTGTACAGTACAGGCTCTGAATGGTAAGGTTTTCTGTCAATTGCTTGAAGTTGTAGCTGTCTGGGTTTTCAGCATGTTCTATCAAATAGATATTTTAAGACTGTTAATATTGCCTCATCAACCATAAACAGTATGAACTGTAATGCTACTTACCATGCTTTGTTGTGTATTGTATTTATAAAGTTTTGTCTATTATATATGTTGCATATATATTTTGTTGTGTGTGATATGTTTTAAAATACATTCTGACTATAAAGGTGTATGCCCAACAGTCTCATCTCTACTTAATATGAAGCTCTATTTTAATACCTTATTCCTTCTTTAGCTAGTCCCAGCAAAAGACAAGACTGGTTTCCCTAGTAAAACAGTACTGAATACCTTAGCTTTCTAGATTTTCTTTAATCCTTTAATATTGTGTAATTTTCTGGAGGGGTTTTCCTGTTGGGGTTGTTTTGGTGTTTTTTTTTTTTTTCCCTTAGCTGTTTTTCATGCTGATTAGCAGTATGAAAAATGCTATCGTGAATATAGTATCTTCTGTTCAAACAGTCGTGCCTATCAAAAACTTGACGTCTGATTTCAGTCACAGTACAAAGTGATTTTTCAGGCTGGTTGGAAGGTGGCACTTTTAATGAACATACTTCATCTTCTAAAGTCAAATTTCCTGTACCAGGATTAGAGGAAAAATCCAAGTAGTAGTTGCAGGTTTAAAAAAAGTTAAAAAATAATAATAATCTGTGAACAGATGCAACATGTGCTAGAATGAAATTATTTGCTGTGTCTGCATATGAAATCAGATATAATTAAGTAGTATGCGTGTCTATCAGATCACTTTAATGATCTCAAAGTGTTACAAATTCTCTACTACAAGTTTACTTAAGGGTTAAATACTGTGAAATGTGTTTGCTGTTTTTGTCAGTTGAGCAGGTACTCTCTGTCTGAAGATAATTTCAAAATTTCCTGGCTAAAGAGTTCTGGAATAAAATTGTTTCCAAGTATGGAATTGGATTTTTTTAATGAAAAGCTGAGCTTTTTTTTCTCATCAGGCTTCAAATTTACCTTGTCATGAAGCACAACTAGATTTCATTGGGCTGATCACTGTGGTGCATCCATGTACATCTGACAACTCTGATACAGATACATTTGCAGGGAGGTCTTTGCTGGTAGTTCTCTGCAATTCTTTATAGTTTTGTGCTGCCTAAAACAACCTCCTCTAGATCTGCTGACCAAGGAAATTGAGAGGGTGGAAAAAAAAAATCTGCATTTTAATGAATAGTTTTGTCAGGTGGGGGAGGGATAGTTCTGGGAATTCAGTAGAGAAATGACATCTGTTTTCTTTTGTCTTTAGTCTATTGACCTATATACAATATATGGTATAGTACATTGGACCAAGATTGGACTTTGACAATAAAGGTTCCACTGGATTGTCAGTGTAATACTTTACTTTCATGCTGTAATAGAGTGATAATGTCAAAATTCTTTCATGTGTAGCCTAGAAGTTGCATGGTCTAGACTTTCAGCCTAGTGCATGTCACAGCTGAGAAGTAGTTGTAGACAGAAACGCTGCTTCTGCCTTCAGTCTCCCACAGAAAATGGGAGATGCTGTGTTATCTGAAGCTAAGATCTGAATTGTCATCTCTGGCTTTTTTGTTTTGTTGTTGTTTTTTTGTAACACAAGCACTGAGTATAACACTGGCATGCTTGCATAATTTGATGTGTTCAAATCGTGCAGTAGACTGACAGACTCTTGCTTGAAGAAACTCCCTGTAACATTAATACTGTTATTGATGTTGAGCTATAACTTTGGAACATGTTAAACCATGATTCCAAGGCATAATTATTATTTTTAAAGGTGGCTATTGTTATCTAGGATCCTTAGCAGAGTGATGGGCTTGATAGTGATTCCTGTTTTGAAGCACAATATAAATACTTTTGTAGTATCTACTACATAGCAAGAGATCAACTGGTAGGTTTTCTTTTTTAATCTTTACAGAGGAAAATGTAAGAAGAAAAGAAATGCTAAGTAACTTTGTCTTTATTTTCTGTTGAGATCAAGGTGTACCATTCATAAACAACAATATTACCTAATGACTGGAAGATTGTCTGGAAAGTCAGGAATGGCTGTGAATGTCTTTCTCTTCCACTGACATGTTGCTTAACCTTTAGGAAGTTAGTTTATATCAGTACCTTTTTGGTTTGTGAAACGGTAAATATGACATTTTGCTAAATATGACATTTTGCTAAATTTAGTACAGTATTTACCAGTGAAAAGAACTATGAGTTACATTACACTTTATTACTCTGCCACTTTTCTTTTGTTGAACCTAATAATTTGAGGTGTATATTTTGTTTCGTTTTTCTTCAGGCACTTGTAAAACTCTTCTCAGGACGTAAACCCATGTTATACAGTTTCCAGACATCTTTACCACGTTTGCCAGTTCCAGCTGTTAAAGACACAGTCAGTAGGGTGTGTACATTTATTAATTCATTTTCTTCAGTAACACTGAATCCATATTAGGTGCCCTTGTGGGTTTTTTGCCATGTTTTATAAAAGTATTGCATGGTGGTATTAATATGGTGCAATGGATTAAAACCTCTGCATAGAAATTAAAATAAAGGCAATGACAAACCACTGAAACTGGTGACAGTTTGAAGCTGGCATAATTCACATTGGAGATGTCCGTTGATGTAAGACTATGCAACTAAGTGTGATTTCCAGGGCTTTTGAAACATACTGGATTTTTTTATCTTCCACAGCTTGAACATATAAACGTGTGTTTTATGACGCAAAGTGTTTAAGTAGGACAGTATGTCACAGAAACTGAAAGCCTGGTTTTTAGAGATGAAAAAATATCTCTGCCTGATACTGAAGAAACAATATGTCTTCCCCTTTTGAGTGAAAAATGTATCTTTAGAAAAGTAACCTCTTCCACTTATGATTTGCTGACAAATGTCTGGAAAAAGATCTCATTTTTGTAGTTTGCAGGCAGATATTTAGAAGAGCGTATACTCTTATTTTAACGACATAGTGTTTGCAACCTTATGAATTTAGTTTGGGTAATCTTTGTCTACTGTTCAAATACTTTGTGTAGGAATGGTAAGCAGCTCTGTATTAGTTACAATATTGATGCTGATTCTTTTCCTGTATTCTAGTATCTGGAATCAGTTCGGCCACTTATGGATGATGAAGAGTTCAAGAGAATGGAGGGTCTTGCCAAAGATTTTGCATTTAATTTGGGACCAAGGCTTCAATGGTATTTGAAGCTAAAATCCTGGTGGGCCACAAACTATGTAAGTAGATAAATAGGAGGCTCAATTATTCAAATGACATAATTTAATTTGCTCCCTGTTGCCTCTTTTTGGCTTAACTTTAATTATATCTTAAATGTAAAAGAAGGCAATTGAAACTGCTTAATATTTTGTAAAGTGCATCGGAGACCACCTGGTTCGCACAGAAATAATTTGTGTGATTTGGTAAACAGTGTGCTGAATGGAACTTGAAAGAATGAATCCTCATTTTGTGTTTGTTATTCTGGAGCAGGTGGTTTAGCTTTTGCTGTTGTGATTGCTTTTGAGGTCTGTTTATCTGCTTCTTAAACTTGATAACTCAATAATGGGGCTGGCTACCCAGGTAGTTTAGAAGAGTGATTTAGGACAACTCTTTTATAGAGAGCAGCTAAAGTGTATAGAAGAGAAATAAAGAATTGTAACAAGTTTGGGGTTTTTATAAAAAGAAAACCCGAACCCCAACATCATAGTGAGAACTGTAATATAATTCCTTCCTGATATATTTTCTAACATCTACCTGTACCCAGTAGCCTAAGCTGTCCTGGCAAAGGCTGCAAAACATTCAGGAGATCCGATACATATTAAATATTATCTGAAGATAATAACTTCTTCAGAAGCTTATCAGAGAACTACAAGTGAATTTAATTTCATTCTCTTGCCCCTTTTTTGCTGTTTTCCCTAAAGTATAATGCAAATTAGGTATTTTTTGTTTGTCTTTTTCAAGTAGTGAGGCAAGCTAGCAGTTTCCTTCCTGCTTTCTGTGGAATGTTTTGTTGTGGAATCATTAACACAGAAGACACAAACTGTGGAAATTATGAGATTTTACTACTTTTGTTTTTCTTCCTGCTACAGGTTAGTGATTGGTGGGAAGAATATATTTACCTTAGAGGACGTGGACCGATTATGGTTAATAGTAACTATTTTGCAATGGTAGGTAAATACTATAAACATCTTATGTGTCAAAGAAGCACTGTAAAATTTCTGCCAGGTATCTTATTTCATGATATCTTTCTGTTTAGAAATCCATTGCCACTGAGTATGTGACCTTTGTTTTTCTTTCTTCTAGTATAACTTGTAGCCAATGTCTTCAAGTTCAATGCTATCTTAATAATAAACTTGGCACATCTGCCACTTAGGCAAACTTATGTGGTAATGGTTTATACAGTTTTGTGGTTACTGCAGCAAGCAATCTCTCAAAAGCTCCATGTAAAACTTCATGGGTAATGCAGTTCAACAAGGTGTGTGCTTATATTTGCAAATGTCTGTACGGGAAATAAAATTGTAAAAGACCCTAAAATTAAAAGCAAAAAGAGGAAGTATGGTAGCCTTGGATGCAAGTTTTAAGTAGCACTGTCTTTTCTACTGGGATGAGTAACAGCTCACATGTAAGTTTTAGGATTGATGATGTTTAAGGAGATTGTGACTTAAAGAAATTTTAAGTTTCAAGTCATCAACTCACTGCACTGGTGCACTTACTATGGTTTAAAGCCTTTTCTATATTGACCAGAATAAACTTTAAGAATATGGATGAGAACTACTGTCAGTATTTTTTTTAAAATGTAGTCTGGTAATCATTAACTTATGATTCTTATGTACTTTACAGGACTTCCTTTATTTATCTCCCACAACCCTGCAGGCAGCTAGAGCTGGTAATGTTATCCATGCCATCCTGCTCTATCGGAAAAAACTGGACAGACAAGAAATCAAGCCAGTATGTATATTGGTTTAAATGGCTTTTGATGTTTTTTCAGCACAGCTGGTAGGAAGTTGATCAGTTTTCAGAATGGGAGAGAACAATGTCTTATTGTCAGAACTACATGTAAGATGTAACTAAACTTGTGGTCCCAAACATCTTGGCCATCAGTTGAATTGCATGTAGGCAGAAATTACCAACTATGAAAAATACAGGATTCTAGCATGCCAACTAATAGCAGTAATTGAAATTAACATATGTATTTGTCCAAAAGACAAATAGAGGTTTGTACTTGCATATGTTAAGTATTCCATATAATAGATGTTACTCCTATGTGCTAGGCATGTAATGGTACTTTTGAGCCACTGAAGTCTGAAAAGTCTGTGTTATCATGTGGTGTGAGCACAAGGGGTGGTTGGGACAAAGGACTGGACCTTGGGGTCAAGACTGGGCCAGCGGCAGCCTGAGTATAGGTGATAATAAAATCCTGTGTTGCATTCATTTCTAGGTAGCAAAGATAGGCAAGGTGAATCCCATTCTGAATTTCTGTTCTGTCCAGTGGCTGTGTGTTGTAGCGAACAAATCTTGTGGAAACACTTAAGCAGTTTTGTTGAAGGTCATGGCAGGGATGTGATTAGTTTTGTATGAAGTTTTCTTCCTACACAGCCAGAAGTAGCTTTAAAAGAAGAAATTAAGGGGTAATGCATGCTGCATATGTAATTTTTTTTGCATCTGGACCAGCCATTGAGAGCTTTTTGGATTTCACATGATAGCTAGCTTCAGTCATCCCTCCTGAAGGGTGAGCTTTTGGTAAAGTGAAAAAAATACAGCTACTGGAATGTCAGTGGAGTCTTCCACATGTAGATCAAGGAAAGACAATAAATGGGTTGGAGGGGTCACTGAGTTGATGTATTATAAATCTTAGTGTTCTGCCTGTCTTTAAACAGATCCTGTCTTTTCTTTCCTTTTTAATTTGCTAATCGTATATGCAAAAATACATTTTAATGTACATTTGCGGTACAGATTCTTCTGATGGGATCTACCGTTCCACTCTGCTCAGCTCAGTGGGAACGGATGTTTAATACCTCCCGTATCCCAGGAGAGGAATCAGGTAAGCAGGGCCAGCCAAGGAGAATAAACATTCTAATGGAATTCAGGTTTTGGGGTGTTTTCTGCTAAAATCCTGTTTTTCCAGGTAAGGATTTGACAGACAAGGACACATCAATACTGTGTTCCAATACTCAGGAAGTAATGAATTGCTATAGAGTGCATAGATGTTTCTCCTTTAAAAGTGATTTTGAAATTTCTGCAGTTTTTTTTTGTCTCTTCCTTTATTTAAGTTTAAAACTAACTTCAAGAAACTGTTGTCTGCCCTGTGTTTTTAATTATTTATAAATAACCTTTATTTTTCTATTCTTTCAGTATCCTTTGATGTCCATGTTTTTTATCTTTGTAAAGTTGTGTTCTCTTATCTCAACCATTTTAAAATCTTTTGCTTGCTTGACTTTCCCTTTTTCCTTTGAGCTTGTGACTCACAACAACGTCCCAATGTATTCTTCTCAATATGAACACATGTTCACTAATTGTTTACCTGATTTAGAGGCAGGTACAGTCTTAGTCCTGTCAAGGTTTTCAGTGCCACTGTTACCTTGACCTTTTGTGTGCATTGTAAGACATCAGCTAAGTGAAATCACCTGTAATAAGGACCGTGTCCACAACTTTCTCTGCAACACATTAATAAAGTGTATGCTCTGGGTTTTGTTAGTTCCTGCCCTGCCCAAACTCCCAGCAGTGGTCTGGTTATCCTAAGCTATGAGTAACTAAGTCTTCACAGTTTAATGTTGAGAAGAGGAGTATACCTGTTGACTTGCAGCAGGGTCATTTTCACCTGAGTCTGTTCCTGCAACTTCTGCTTATTGTGGGAGACTAAGGATATGTTCACATGATCACAAGCAATCATGTTAGCTCACTCACAATTTTTGATTTTTTTTTTATCTGTGACAGTTCATATATGCTTTCTCACAGTAGGTGTACATATGCATGCATCCATTAACACTGCCTATAGACATAAAAGTATGTCACATTAGTCAATGGCAAACCTTTGATAAATTGTTTGTTGTTGTATCTTAACATAAAAATATCATATTTTTTTGATGGTCAATACATCATCCAAGATCTTGAGGCTGATTCTTTTCCATATGGTTTTATTTTTCTAAAGGTAACATATCTCTAAAGGTTCATCATGGGTTTCTCCCCAAGGTAGCCTGCAAAGATCTCCATCAGCTTATCCTAAATTTTCCAGGCTAAAGCTGGGGTTTATGATCTTAATATTAAGATTGTTGTGGTTTTGGGTTTTTTTCCCCCTGAGTTTCATCACTGTAAAAGGAGGCAGGTTGCATCTAGAAATACTAACATTGTAGTCAACAGGTAGAAGAAAACATTGTTACTTACTTTCTCATTCTTTGAGAAACAAACTAATAATATTACAGCAGATTTGAGTGGAGACTTCTGTTGTTGTGCTTTCTCCAAAAGCTTGAGCTATATCTAGGTTTCTCTGATCTGGTTATATGCTGAAGAGCCTCTTGGAACTGAGTTCACATGTTTATCCGACACTGCATCATTGTGGCAGCATCGGAATGAAATGCAGCATTTGGCAGATTTATCCCGACAGTCATGATTAGTGGAGAGGACTATCACTAGGAGTTTGGAATGCAAGCATTTATTGGTTAATCACCTCTGTTGGGAATGTACGTATGGGCTGTCACTTGAAGATAGGACATATTTTTTAACTTTCTTTGAGATCTGTAACTCACTCTTATGTTTCAAGCTGCCTTTGAGCATCTTAGTCCCACTCAGCTACAGAATGAAAAACATAAAAGAGTTTCTAAACAGACACAGGGATGTGCCCATTCTTCCCTGCTGGAGGTCTGATATTTGCTGCACTGTATGAAGTTTGATAAGGGGGGAGAAGTGGCATTGGATAGTGGATAAAGCAGTAGGTACATGTGTCAGATAAGGATTTTACACTCAGTTCTGCTGCTGGCCTTTGGTAGATTATTGAGGATAAGTTTCAAGCTATGCCTTAGCTTCCTTTATCTGCAAAATGGATAAAAACATATCCCTGATGTGACTACTCCCTGATTGTGAGCTAGTAGCTTAATTAGACTGGCAAGTTTTAAAAGCTCTGTTGGACAGCTGTAGTGTATGAGCTATTGTTATTTAGAATACTTCAAGTACTGAAAGGGCTACCCTTGCCCCTTCCCTGTCCTCAATAAAATAAAAGGTATAAATTATTTGCATTTAGCTTTGGATTTGGTGTTCTATTAGTCTGAAATTCGTTTTGCACAGGAGTGTAAAAGTGACCCATTCTAACTGTAACACTTGTTTGAAATAAGTGCTGTATATCTTAATGGTTCTCCTCAGTTTCTCCTGCTTAAACTCTTTCAAGTTAAAGTACAGTCAGCATCATAAAATTACCTTATTTTCCTCCTAAGCACTTCACGTTTCTTCTTCTACTTTTTCAGTTTTTAATTGTTTTTATTTTCCTAAAGGAAAAACAACTTTTGCCATGCTATATGTGGATAAGTGAGTTGTAAAGACAATTTTTCCAGATTCTCATGAGTAGCTTGATTTCTTGCCCCCGATTTCAATTATTTTAAGTATTTTATGTATGTTACAGTTCTTAAAGGAGCAGCATATTTAAAAAAGAAAAAAATTCAGTGGCATGTCTTCATGTTAACTGGTGGTAGAATCTTAACATTGTATCCTGCCACTTGAGCAGTTGTTCAATTTTCATGTCTTTTAACAAAACACTATAGAGTGAACCCCTTCTTTTAAGCAGGGAAGAGCCTTTATGTCTTTCTATTCTAATTTTTTTAATAGGAAACCTGAAAAAAGAAAGGATTTTTTTGTATTGCACAAATCTGTATTCCAAGTGCATAAATCTCTATTTAGGCCTATAAGTAAGGTGTCTGAAAGGTCTCAACTCTGTGAAGTCAGTTGTTGATGTACTGATGACTAATCATCTCACTTTTGCTTTTTGTACTTGAGATTGTCTTTTTGTATGGACACTTATGTACATAAGACAAATACCTGAGGTGTCCTGACTCAGGTTGGGATTATAGAAAAAGTTACCTCACTAGCTGATCGCTTTGCATCTTCTTTTCGCCCTCTGTGGGGTTTCGCCTCAATTCACAACCCTTGCATTAATGTACTTGACAGCTGGATGGATGCATCTGCCAATCCTAGCACTTTTATCAAAGGCATCCTATCTTTGGCAGAAATGCAAACTGGATAGCCAAAGGCATGATTAGCATATAACTTCTGATCGGTAGATGGAGCATACCTACCAAAACTTTATGGATTGCTGAGAGCAACCAAAGTATAGAACTCTTTCCTGGTACAATGTTTATTGGAATTATGGCTTTTACGCTTAGTCCTCATTTTTTATATCCCCTTTCTTCACCATCTCAATAATAGTCTTTTCAGACCTATATAGAAATGTTATATATACATATATGTATATGTTATATAGAAATGTAACAGCTCTTTGGGGTAGTGAAGGAATTGAATTAACAGTTTTCATCAGTTGAGGGCTTTTCCTGGCTGCTGTAGATACCTTCATCTGTGGTTTGATACAATGCCTTCATGACTAAGTGCACACTTATCCCAAGTAAGCCATATAAATAATAAAGTGAGGAAAAAATTGTGGCCTAGGTTTCTGCCTCACTGACTTCCATAACACTATACTTTTTGGCCATAGATGGAGTATTCACTCTGCATCTGCCAAGATAAATGTGAACAAAAGCTTACGGTTCTAAATTTAGACTCTCTTAAGACTCCCCACAGATTATACTGTGAGTTGTCTAGCACTTGAATGCAGATGATTTAAAAGTACCTTTCCGTAGACTCACCTAACATGTTCTTTTGCTGACCACTTAATCAGACTACACTAATAATGCTTACTTTTCAGATACAGAAATACAGATTTAGTTGCTTAATATTGGCTTTCAGTGTGGAAACTGGAGATGCTATATATGCAAATGATTATCAAATCTGGGTATTTAACTGTTTCATGCAGGAATCTTTGTGCTGAAATAACATGGGGAGTGGTTTATTCCACACTATTACTTTTTTAAAATAAATAAACTGTGGCTAACTGGTAGTGCATGCAGTAGATATTTGACATTATTTAGTGTGTTATTATTTGGAGACTTCAGCTTTGTTTTCATATAAGTGATTGCAATTCTAGATACTCTCCAGCATGTGAAAGACAGCAAACACATTGTTGTATATCATAAGGGACGTTACTTCAAAGTGTGGCTGTACCATGATGGTAGACTATTGAAACCCCGAGAAATTGAACAGCAGATGCAAAGAATTCTTGATGATGATTCAGAGCCTCAGGCTGGTGAAGAGAAACTAGCAGCTCTTACTGCAGGAGATAGGTATGTTGGATATTATTTTTTAAATTCATTTTAGTATTTAGAAATGATTGCATAACATACTAATTGAATATTGACTTCGGAATTTTAAAACAGTCTGCAGTCAGTTATTATACCTCAATCACTGATTTTGTATATTGCTAACATGTAACAACTTTTCAGTCATTTATAGCTACATGGAGCTAAAAGTAATTTTGCAGTGGCAACCCTGTATACAGATTAGCTATAGTTAGGTGGAGAAGTTTGGTTTAATCATAGTTATCATAAGAGTAGTAATAGGAAGCTTTACAGATTTAATGACACATATTGAACTATCTGAGTTTTCTATCTACTGTGGGGCTCACTGGCATTTTAAAGAATATCTTAAAAATTAAGATTGCGAATTCAGTAACTTACTCCATAATCATGACTTACACCTACAAGATAAAGCAGTATGTACTCATTTGGTTCTAAATGCAAGATCATTGAATTCAATTAAATTGGGACAATTAAGTTGTTTCTGGACAAGGGAGAGAAAAAGCTGTGAATTTTAATATACTTTCTTACTAGGAGTCTTTCCTTGTTCTCACTTTCTGCTTTAAAACAAGTTGAAATATTTTTTCATTGGGAAAACCACATACATTTATAATGAAATGTGGTGCAACCATAGAGAAATTACATTGTTCAGGACTTCTCTAACTGCAGATCTGTTTCAGGTATTTACCATGGAACTGTTTGTTCGTTGACGATTGTCCAGACTCTTAGATTTAGGTGTTACAACAATGGATATTAATATCTGTTGATTGTTTTCAATATTAATGCTACTTTCTTCCATATATTAGATATTTTCTTTTGTTCAGATATAAATATAGATGATCTATGCTATACATTTTGCATGCTACAGAAATGTTGAATTTCTGAGGATTAAGCTTCACATGTGATATGTTGAACTGGTTCCTAGGATTACATTATATGTGTATTTTTGGAACTTTTCACTGCTGATACAGTTTAAATGCAATGAAAGTAGTTGCTTCACATTTGATAAAAGTAGGAGGAATGTCTCATAGTGATCTTAAGGGTGATAAAACTTTGACAAATACATGTAATCTGGCTATAAACCAAATTCTTTTTGCAGAGTACCATGGGCTAAAGCTCGACAGGTTTACTTTAGCCGTGGAAAGAACAAACAGTCCTTAGATGCTGTTGAAAAAGCAGCATTTTTTGTGACATTGGATGACATCGAACAAGGGTACAGGAAAGAAGATCCAGTGAGGTCACTGGATGCATATGCAAAATCCTTAATACATGGCAGATGTTATGACAGGTACAGTATTGACTCTGTGGGAAACGCCTTGTCTTTTTTCACTAATTTATGTGGCTAATACATAAGAATTAGTGATTTATATGCTGATAAATTTCATAGAATCACGGAATGGTTTGGGTTGGGAGGAACCTTTAAAGATCATCTAGTCTATCCCCCTTGCCATGGGCAGAGACATCTTTCACGAGATCAGGTTACTCAAAGTCCTGCCTAATGTTATTTTGAACGCTTCCAATGACAGGGCATCCACAACTTCTCTGCGAAACCTCTTGCAGTGTCTTACCACCTTCATTGTAAAAAAAATTTTCTCCTTTATGATGAATCTAAACTGAAAGAGGGTAGGTTTATAACCACTGCCCCATGTCCTGTCACTGCAGGCTGTGTTAAAAAGTCTTTGTCAGTTTTTCTTATAAGCCCTCTTTATACATTGAAAGGCCACAAGAAGGTGTCCCAGAGCCTTCTCTTCTATCGATGGAACAATGCCAACTCTCAGCCTCTCTTCATAGGAGAGGTGTTCCAACCCTCTGACCATTTTCATGGCCCTGTCCTGGACCTGGTCTAACAGGTCCATGTCTGTCATACTGGGAACCCCAGAGCTCAATGCAGTACTCCAGGTGGGCTCTCATGAGAGTGGAGTACAGGGTGAGAATCACCTCCCCTCGACCTGCCAGCCATGCTGCTTCTTATGCAGCCCAGGATGTGATTGGATTTCTGGGCTGCAAGCACACATTGCTAGCTCATGTCCAATTTTTTGTCCACCAGTACCTCAAGTCCTTCTCTGCAGGGCTGCTCAATCCATTCATCCCCCAGTCTGTTGATACGGGGTATTGCCCTGATCCAGGTGCAGGACCTTGCACTTGGCCTTGTCAAACTACATGAGGTTCAAATTTATGTCTATTTATTTAAATAAACTTATTAAAAAAAAAAAAGCCAAGAACTACTGCATTTGAATGTGAATTTTTGAGAGATGAAGTTACAGTATAAAAATGGTTTTGAAAGGTATAAACCATAAGGAAATCTTAATTTCTTTTGTAGGTGGTTTGATAAAACATTCACTCTTATAGTATTCAAAAATGGCAGAATGGGTCTGAATGCAGAGCACTCTTGGGCAGATGCTCCTATTGTTGGACACCTGTGGGAGGTAGGTGTTTAATACAAAAAGTTAATGCAGCAGATAATGTGATGTGGTCTGTGCAACAGTCCTGAAAATCAGCAATTACTTTTAATCCCTTGCATTTGTGTTGCTGATGAGTGATTGTGGGCCTGTGTCTACAGCAACTGTAGAACTTAAAAGGAAAAAAACCTTGCTTAAAAGAAAAGCTTTGCTGTCCTTTAACTTAAAGGTCTTTATTGCATTTTAATTAGCATAGATGTCTTCACAGAAAAGTGATACTGCTCCCCATCTAACTTGTTTATAATATTTTAAATCAATAGATTGTTGCTTTTTTGATATGGCATTGTATTTTGCATATATACATGTTCCTGAAGTACCTACTCTTTCTTGTGCTATAAAAATCCCAGACTTACTTTCAAAATTTAAAGTAATGGTACAGAGTTTTAACTTTTCTTCTAAGGCACTGTTTGATGAGCTGCAGGTTGATATACTGTTTAAATTCTGTCTTGTATTTATTTGCAATGAATGGAGTAAATGCCCTTTTTGTCAGTTCTGTTCATCGTGAGCTTAGTTTATTACTTGAAATCCTATTTGATTTTTTCTTTTTCTTTTTGAAGCTTAAACCCATAAACAGTTACATGACTCAATCAGTCAAAACTATTTCATAAACATTAGTTAATTCTCATTTTCATATGTATGCAAATAGGTCTCAGGTCTGACTGGTGCCCCAGTTAATTTCCTGATTTTATTATATGAGTGTTCCCATGTGTGTAAGAACAAAAAATCCTCATTGTATTCCCTAACAAGGGAAGAAAGAAGGCCAAACTGATTTGGGATTGACTTGACAGTGCAGTTTAGCTTAATGGAAAAGAGTTGCTTTGGTTTTTTTAATGAATGATGTTATATGCTTTAGCTTGTATTTCTGTACTTACTATTAGTTGGTTCATTTACTACTAAAGATGACTAAAATAAACTAAGTAGGATTTCATTTCCTAAAAAGTTATTTGTTGTTAGCTCATTTATAGATTGTCTATTTTTAGAATAGAATAGATTAAGCTTTATTTCATAGTTGGCATGTTCTGACCACTAAGTGAGAAAATTAAATTAAAATAAGAGATTTAAAATATATATGTAGAAAATGCAATAGATTTTTGTTAAGCTTTTTTTTCCCATATTGATCAGGTTCACATCTATTAATAATTCTCTGGTGGTTTTTGGTTTGGTTTGTTTTTTGTTTTGTTTGTTTGTTGGTTGGTTTGTTTGGTTTTTTTTACGTTGAGGATGTAGTTTGAAATCTTGTAAAGCAGACCCTTTTTTGTCTGTTGTTCAGGTTGTATTGTTCATCTTGGAAACCTTCTACTTCCCCACCCAAGAGCTCTAGTGCACATATAAAATAAGCTGCAATTTTGAGTGGGATGCAAATCTTAAAAATGATTAAATTCTTGCAGGGATATGCACTTACTCTGAAATAAACTGTTTCTTGATGAACAAGTTTTGACAGATAACAAACTTGTAGAAACTCTCTAGAATCTAAAATTAACAAAGATTGTGAAATCCAAGACTCTAAGACTGACTTTTTTTTACTACTAGTAAGCTTGAGGTGGGTTTTTAATTGAAACATTTTGATGGATTCAATAGCATCTAACACAATGTACCAGTGTAATTGAACAGGTATTTGTGCATATCTGGTATTCTTCCTACTCAGAACACAAGTAAAAATGCCTTAAAATAAGAGGTAGAACAGAGGGTTTCACTTGCAGCTGTTTTCAGTATTTGGAAATGGATTGTATATTGTATTTCACCATGTACTGAAAATGGGTTATATTGATTATACAATCAAATCCTAATGTTGCAATTCTGAAGAAGTATCATTTTTTGCAGAATGTAATGGCAACTGAGTATCTTGAACTGGGCTATTCAGAAGACGGGCATTGCAAAGGAGATACCAATCAAAATATTCCTATTCCTACGAAACTCCAGTGGGAAATTCCAGAAGAAGTAAGTACAGAACAGCTAGTGCTTTGATGAAGAAGCTCCTCTTTTCCTGCATAGTCAAATAATTTAAGTAACTACTGATAACCCCATAAGTCAGCTTTAAATTCCTTTTGAGTCCTGTAAGATGTGTATTTTGTGTGTGGACACTACTCAGTTTGCTTAAAAAGATATCAGTTTTTTTTAACATCTCTTTAAAAATCTGGCCAGGAAATGCCAACTTTTTACTAGAAACTTTCACGGTTGGTAACGTCAAAAATAAGTGGCCACCTATTTAAAATAGTACCTGTATTAAAATGAGGTTTAAGTTGCTGAGATTTCATTACTATTGTCACAAGAAACACTCCTGTGTAATAGTTCCTTGAGATCAGCTATCTTTTTTGTGTCCAAAATTCTATATACATGTCTAATAAGGTTTGATTTTTTTTTTTTTTTTGCCTGAGTTCAAGACAAACTGCCACCACCTATTTGGATTTTAATTTTGAATAAAAAGGTAATGACTGGTGATATGTTTAATTAAGCATGTATGGTAGATTGGAAGCCACACAACTATTGCCATTCTATCTCTGTGGGTCATTCTTTTATGTTCTAGTGATCTGAAGAGTCTTAATGCTGGTGTTTTTTAAAGTGTAATTTTTGGACTTCAGATGTGTATTGGCTTGAAACTGACTTATTAGCCAGAAAGGTAGCTTCTCCCCTTTCTCTAAAGTTAAATTCTTTAGATAATGATGTTCCTGGCATGCATAAAGGCAGGATTTCTTACTTATCAATGAAAAATACTTGTACTTTTTTCAACATTTCTTTCAAATGCATATATATGCATGTATGTGCATTTATTTATTTATTTATTTATTTATTTATTTTAGTGTCAAGAAGTGATTGAGAGGTCTCTGAGGACTGCCGTAGCTCTCGCAGATGATGTGGACTTCAATTCATTTTTCTTTGATGCTTTTGGGAAGGGACTAATAAAGAAAGCAAAAACCAGCCCTGATGCCTTTGTGCAACTTGCTCTGCAGCTTGCTCACTATCGGGTAAGAACAACAGACTTTCTGGCTCACTGAATCTCATTAAATAGGGTATAGCATGTTTGTGATTAAAACATGTGACTGCATAAAGTACCGTAGAGTAATCTTGTACTGCTTGTGTAAGGTTATTAAAGACATTCAATGGGCATTGATACAAACCCTAAACAGATTACTAGCTGGAAATTAATAGTCCAAAGGTTGGCACATTGACACTCATGCAGACTTTTCTCTTCTGCTTAGTTGGCCTATCCCTAGGCATTCTGGACTTGAAAGAAGTAAATATGAAACTTCTAGTAGCTGTGTTTGTAATCTAAATGATGTTGTTATCTAAACAATGTTAAACTTATCTTTTAGTTTGGAGTCGCCCTTAAGTCAGTAGTCATGAACACTCCCTAACAGAATTAACAGAAATACCTGCCTGTTTTTTCTTCTTCACCTTTTTTTATAACGTGCTTTCAGGAAACACCAGTGTAGCAACATGCATGTTTTTCATTTTGCTTTCTAGTAGAACAGTACCTCAACAGTGACAACTTTTTTTTTTTTTTTTTTCTTTTTAAAGTAATTCCAAATGGTTTTGCAAAGCATCCAGATTTCCTGGCTACTATCACCACTTACAGTCTCTCTTAACTTTGGTTAGGGTAGTTACATGGCAAATAGTTTGATTACCCATCCTTTTAATCTAAAACTGAACAGACTTTCACGATCTCTTCTGATGTATATTTTAGACAGGTATAGTTGCTAACATGTTAGATGATAAACTTCTGTCATGTGGCAACTTTTAATCTGTAGATTGTGCACATCTACAGGAAATATGGAAGCCACACTTCCTGGATTTTGCAGACTTTTTTGAGTTCTCACATTCTTGAAATTCCCCACACTGGCATGCATCTCCATGCTATTAAATTTCTAACTGAAAATACTTTTAAGGATGTTGGTTTTCTCCATTATTTACCACAGCTATGTTAATTAGGACAGCACTGAACTTTCAAATAGTTTTTTGATAGCCTTTAAATCAACTTCTGTTATAAACTGAAGAAGACTGAATATAAAACACAGACCGTAGTCCTTCCTACTTTGGTTGTTCTATTAGCTTTTATCAAATCCTACTGCTAATCATCTTTTTTCCTTTATTATCTTTATGTAAGACTGCTAATGATGGGCTACTAAAAATTAATGTTGAGTTTAACTTCTGGAGTGATTCATATCCTGTATGCTTACCTTGAACTGTTTATTAAGAAAGAGGGGCTAAGTCTGGCTAAACCATTAACTGATGTTTCCCTTTTCCAGGACATGGGGAAATTTTCTTTAACATATGAAGCTTCTATGACACGCTTGTTCAGAGAAGGCAGGACCGAAACTGTTCGTTCATGTACTGTTGAATCATGCAATTTTGTACGAACCATGGAAGACCCAACTGAAAGTGTAAGTTCATGATGTTGTTGCTTTATAAAATCCATAAGGCACGTGAGTTATCACTAGATATCTGTATAACTTCCCAAATAGTTTTTAAACACTTAAGAGTGATGCCTTTGTTTTTTTAGGAAGGAAGTGCAGTATAAGTTAATTGTCCACATTTTCTGTCAATATGGCAGATATTCAAGGCTGTGCTGAAAGAGGTTGGCAGTGCCTTAGCAAAATATGCTGTTTCTTACAGTTCCTGAACTCCAGAACACTGAGATGCCTTGTGAAATTTTTGTGACTTGTAAAACTCAAACATAGGTTTGTAAAACAAGTAATCTCATATCAGTTAGGCTTTCCTTTTTGATAGGGAAGCAAATATTATTCACAGGAAATAAATAGTTGCTCTTATATGTTGATTTCAGCGGGCTTTTTAATCTTTATTGTGACGTTCTGATTAGCAAACAAAGCAAACATGGTCTAGGGGAAAACTTGGTTTGGAAAACTTGGACAATACTGATTAAAATGTTTACTCTCAAAATAGAAGAGTGAAGGATGGTCATCTTGAGGGCTGTCCTTTAATCCACTGCTAGTCAAAGTTTTCACAGATACAGTTGATGAAATAGAATCATTTAGGTTGGAAAAGACCTTTAAGATCATGGAGTCCAACCATCAACCATGCCCACTAAACCATGTCCTGAAGTGCTTTGTCTACACGCCTTTTGAATACCTTCAGGAATGGTGACTCAACCACTTCTCTGGGCAGCCTGTTCCAATGCCTGACAACCCTTTCAGTAAAGAAATTTTTCCTCATATCCAGTCTAAAACTCCCCTGCTGCAGCTTGAGGCCATTTCCTCTTGTCCTGTCACAATCCACCAGACAGAAGAGACCAGCACCCACCTCACTACAACCCCCTTTCAGGTAGTTGTAGAGAGCGATAAGGTCTCCC
>JANZLQ010000022.1:8511975-8537059 GCA_026212715.1 Elanus axillaris
TGGTTGGTGATTGCCCAGCTCTCTAGTCTATCCAGATCTCTCTGTAAGGCCTCTCTACCCTTGAGGGAGTCCACAGCATTGTCAGCAAACTTACTTAATGTACATTCAAGTCCTGTGTCCAGATTCATTATAAAAGCGTTGAAGTGCGCTGGCCCTAAAATTGAGCCCCACTGGCCACCAGCCTGATGTAACCCCACTTATTATAACTCTTTGAGCCTGACCCATGAGCCAATTGTTCACCCAATGTATTATGGACTTGCCTAGCTGTATGCTGGACATTTTGTCCAGAAGGATGCTGTGAGTGACAGTTAACAAAATCTTTGCTAAATCCAAACCACCCCACATCTACTGGCTTCCTTTGGCCAGCTATGTGGGTGACTTTGTTGTAAAAGGAAATTAAGTTACTTAAACAGGACTTTCCCCTTGTGAACCTGTGTTAGCTGTGACCAACGGCTACGTTGCCTCTCAGTTGTTCTTCAATATCTCCCAGAATTACAGTCTCCGTAATTTTACCAGGCACTGAATTGATACTAACAGCCTGTAATTACGAGGGTTTGCTTCTTAGCCTTCTTGAAAATTGGGACATTTGCCAGCTTCCAGTTGACGGGGGCCTCTCCATATTCCTAAGACCATTGAAAAATAATGGAGAGAGGTCCCACAATAACATCGGCCAGCTCTTTTAGTATACTGGGATGAATCCCACTGGGCCCCATACACTTGTGTGCCTCCAGTGGGAGCAGCAAGTTTTGAACAAGTTCAGAGTTGGCTGGGAGTTTATCATCCTCCGCAGTCACAGTCTTCCAACACAGGGGTCTGGGGGTCCCAGGGCCCATCATTGGTGTTAAAGGCAGAGGTGAAAAAGGCACTAAACTTCTCTGCTTTGTCTATCTCCCTGTTTGTGAGGAGCCCTTTTTGTTGTCCTTCACAGTACTAGCCAGCTTGAAGTCTAATCAAACCTAGGCCACAAGAATTTTCTCCCTGCAGTGGCAAACGGCATCCCTGTAGTCCTCCCTTGTTGCCTGTCCTTGCTTCCAATGTCCATATACCTTCCTTTTCTACCTAAGTTCTAGAAGAAGATCCCTACTCAGCCAAGCAGGCCTTCTGCTCCACCTGCTTGACTTCTGACACTTCGGAATTGCCTGCTCCTGAGGTCTTAAGAGGCGGCTTTCAAAAAAAGACCAGCATTTCAGGACTCCTATACCTCCAGTGTTGTCAGTTTTCTTTCTAAAGTGGATGTTGTAGTTCTAGCTTTTCTTAATTCATGTTGAGGTTTTTTCTTCTGTAACTTTTTAAGACTAGGCTCTCCAGAAACTAAATGTACAATAATGTAGTAAACTTGAGTTGTAATCATGATTGATTCTGGCTTAGATCACATTTGAAATACAAATTTGTTTTCATTATGCATTGTTTACAGCAGGTAATAGTTGACACTTGCTAATACCTGAAATTGAATACATGAGGTTGAAAAGTCAGATGGTACTAGGATTTGGTGTTAGTTGCATGCATCATCTTGTACTTTTATCATGAAGTGCTCTAGGCTTGAGAACCATTGCTGTAACTTAGTTTCTGCACCTCCATCCTCAACCCAGTTCACTTAACTGATTTTTCTTCATCTTTTTTTTGTTGTTAGAATGAAAATAAGCTTAAGCTCTTCCGGCTTGCTGCTGCCAAACATCAGCACTTATATCGTCTCGCCATGACTGGTGCTGGCATTGACCGCCATCTCTTCTGCCTGTATGTCGTGTCCAAGTACCTTGCTGTAGATTCTCCTTTCCTTAAGGAAGTAAGTGACTTTTGATAACTATTAATTACAGTAAATAATCCTTTGTTTACTTAGTGTTTCGTGGTATCTGCTTACATACTTGTAGAACTCTGGTTTTCCTAAGAAAAAAGGTAAGAGTTTAGCTAGCATTGCTTAACATCTGCTGGTAGATTTACAAGTTAGTTTCATTTTGCTTTATGTATACACTTATTAATAGATCTATAGTAATGCTTTCTGTGAGGTTTGTAGTATAATACATGCTATCAGGGATTGCAAGAAAGATATATCAGTATTACAAAAAAAATATTGGTTACTTCTGGATTTTACATATTTTCAAGGCAGCACAACAGAGGGCTGTGTGTTTTCTCTGAAGAATTTTCTTTTGGAACTGTGACAAAATCGCTTTCTTTAAGATACTGTGAGTTAAAGGAGCTGTATACTGTGATTTTTTTTTTTTTTAATGCCCAACATTAATGTCACTGTTTATTACCATGACAAATGCTTTATTACTTAAACTAGATTTTAAGGGTTGGGTTTTATAAAAGTAATTAGATTACTCTTGTTCATGTTTTGTGATTAATAAAAAATCTGTTCCAGCTTGCCTCCAAATTAAACCACTCACATTTGTCTGCTTGCCCTCCTAAATGTGAGTAGTGGCTAAGTCAAGAATAAAACAACTTTCTACAGCTTCCGCAGACTTTTGAGATGTATGTGTATTGCTAGAGATTTTTACAAGCTTTTAACTTGGTGTAGCATCTTACCAGGATTTGAATATGGCCATTAATGATCTCCTTATCAAGACCTGTTATGCAGAATTTACCAGGCTATAGACTAGATTTATGTGTTTTGAAATAGCATTTCTATTGAAAGAATTTTTTTCTTTTTAACATATGAGATAGTGATGTTAGTTTCTCAATGGTTTGCGTATTAGGTCAAGTTTAGCTGTTTCTTTTAACCTTCTTAATTGTTCATTCCATTGAAATGGGAACTGGAGTTATCATTAATATTGCTTTATTGAGCGCTTTCTAACTTATCTTGACTAGTTTTTGAGAAAGTTGCATGTTCTTAAATAGTGTGTTATATTTGTTTGCATCTCTTTCATATCTAATAAAGGTTTTGTCAGAGCCTTGGAGGCTCTCAACGAGTCAGACACCACAGCAGCACATTGATCTAAAGAAGAATCCTGAGATGTTATCATGTGGTGGAGGATTTGGACCGGTATGTTTGCTAAATACAAGTACCCCTTTAAAAAGAGTTTTACTTTGAATACGCCAGTCTAAAAATTTCACATCTTTAATACCTTAATGTTGCACATCAAGTCTGCAACACATGCTTTTAAATGCATGTGTCTAATGCTTTCCCATGATGTGGATGTGCTCTGAAAAATCTGTATCACCTTTTTCTCATATCCCACTACAAGAATAGATTATTCTTAAGGAAATACACAGTTGTCAAATGAGGTACAGGGTTCCATGCCAGAGAGATCTGATAAAGTGGGGGCTTTTATCACATTACTTATGGTAATGGTCCTGCACATGGGTCAGGGCAATCCCAAGCACAGATGCAGGTTGGGCAATGAGTGGATTAAGAGCAGCCCTGCAGAGAAGGACTTAGGGGTGTTTGTTGATGAGTAGCTCAGCATGACCCGGTGACGTGCATTAGCAGCCCAGAAAGCCAACCCAAACCATTCCATGATTCTCTGCCCAGAGCTACTGTACATCAGGCAATTATTACCATGACAAATGCTTTATTACTTGAACTAGATTTTAAGGTTGGGTTTTATAGAAGTAATTTTATTGCTCTTGTACATGTTTTCTGATTAATAAAAAATGTGTTCCAGCTTGCCTCCAAATTAAGCTACTCACATTTGTCTGCTTGCTCTCCTAAATGTGAATAGTGGCTAAGTCAAGAATAAAACAACTTTCTACAGCTTCCACAGACTTTTGAGATACATGTGTATTGTTAGAAATTTTACAAGCTTTTAACTTGATGTAGTATTTTACCGGAATTTGAACATGGCCATTGATTATGATAATTGTTCTTAACAAGATCTGTTAAGCAGACTTTATGGGGCTATAAACTAGATTAACCTGTTTTCAAAAAGCATTTCTATTGAAAGAACAATGAGAGGGATCACAGGACTGCTCTTTGCCACACAGAAATGAGGATGACAAATAGTGTATTTTGGCTGGCTTGTTAAGCTGGAAGTTGTTTTTATGCATGCTTTTAATTTATTTATTCATGTTTCTGCTACAGTAGTAGTTCTTGAAGTTGGAATGAGTTTAAATTGCATTATGAAGGAAATGTAGCTATTGCAATGCTGCTCATTAATGAGAAACTGACTTGCTCCAGCAGATTATTAAGTCAGTAGTTAGAATCCCCCAAAAGGTGTGGTCTGGCAATAAAATAGGTTTTTAGCTGCAGGAATTTCTAATGCTTTTTTCCTTCTTTTTTTACTAATGCTACATTAACTGCTCCCTTTTATTATTTCTTAATTCCTTTAATTTCCTTCCTTCGGTTGTCTGCCTTTCAAAATAACCCTGCTTACATTTCACTTTATGTTTTCTTGTATCCTTGCAAAAACTGTGCTTTGGTTTGCTGAAGGAGCAGAGAGATTCAGTACATCAGGCTTTCTGTGTGTGTTGGTTTTGGGGTTGGTGTTTTTTTCAGCATTCTGTAGAATATAGCCCTGTAGCGCTAATGGTTGGAAGACTATTGGGCTGCTTGGCAGAAGTGGCAGCAAAGACCTTGAAAGTTTTGATCCTTTGAGTTAAGAAAGAGAGGAAGGAGGGTGGAAGCAGGATAGTCACGGTTTACTAGGCATACTTTAAATATTACATCAGACTGAAACTTGGGACAGTTAATGCTGCTAATGTTGAAATCGGACCAGAGTTCTGTTCATGGTATGGGTGTTCAGAAACATATCTTTGCTGTAGAGTCAGATGACTTTGCCTTTTGGCAAATTTTTGTACTACAAGGCTTGTATATTCTGTATTTATATACTGTACTTGTTTACATCTGCAGAGTGGTCCCATGAAACAGGATGTTTAGGTATACAGCTGAACTATTTTATTCCTTTCTGCTTAAGTACTGAAGCTGTATAGCTGCTTAGGACCTGACCTTGACAGAAGGTCTTTGAACAAGTATTCTATTTGAAAATACTAAACCTGAGAAATATTAGACATACTTTCGGAAAATGTTCATTCCATGCACTTTAGATGAGACTAGAACTGTTTCCTTAAGTGGAGTGAATCTTCAGAAACGATGCATTACATGTAGAAGCTTAATTTTTGCTTGAGGAGAAATTGCAACTGATTTTTAAAACTGCATAGTAAGAATTCTGTAATTATGTATAAGATAATTTAGGAATGGAAGAAAAAAAGTTTAGAACTCATTTTTTTCTCTTCTTTCTTCCCTTAGGTGGCTGATGATGGTTATGGTGTTTCTTATATTATCTTGGATGAAAATTCCATCCATTTCCATGTCTCCAGCAAAATATCTTGTTCTGAGACGGTAAGAGTCAGTACTTTCCTATGGTTTAATAATCTGTTCTGATATCTGCTTATAAAACTGTTCTACTCATTGTCTAAAAAAAATCTAGTAGGACTTGCAACATAACGTTATAATGTATTTTTTTTCTTTCTCAAGCTGTTTTGTTGGGGTTGTCTCCACTTCTATAAATTTAATAGCTTTATGAACCAAGGAAACCATATTCTATTTCACTTATGCTTGAAAGCATAAAGAAAGCATGTGGCTCACAGTGATCTTTACACATGTGTAGTTCCCTGGAACTTGTGTGAAATGACTCATATCTGTCCCATAAACAGGAAGATGGGTGTCTCCTGTTTTTTGTTATTATAGTTTTGCTTTGATTTGTCTCTGGCTGCAGTTGTAAAGGCAGAGTAAAATGTATGCTCCCTATTCTTTAAATCTTCTTGGTTTAAGTAATACTGAAAGAAGCTGGCCCATAAGTTGTAGTCTGTGCTTGAGAAACATAATTAATCAAAAAATTTATGAAAATAAGACCCATTATTAGAATGTTGTAGATGTCATCTATTCACTGTCCTGCTGTTGTGGAGGTCTGCCTTGAGCTTCAATTCATCCTTCCCCTTTAGATTTTTATGACTGTAATAAACATTTGTTCAGGTTTACATAGCTGACCTAGTTTTCCTCTTTTGACCTTAACTTGTCCGAGAGATCTTAGTGCCTTTGGTTAATCATTAAAGATTAGGAAATACAACTTTGTTTTTTCATAGTTCAAATTGTTCTTCAGATGTCTGTTAGCTTGTACTTTAAATTTCTCTGTATTTTTTACTTATTAGTGAAGTCAAAGGTCCATACAGAAGAGGCAGCATTTCATGTGTATGGCCTTGATATTAGTAGGGTCTTTGTAGTAGGTCCTGTAATGTAGCTAATAATTTATATTTGTAATCTTAATTTTTTTCCTTGTACCATTCATCTGACACTTAGAATAAATGGAACCAATAAAAGTTGGTAGTTTGTTTACACTTAGATAAGTGTGATTTTCATTTTTAACACTTTATGTAATTTTTAATGGCAAATGATTCAGGATTCTGATAGGAACTCAAATACAAAATGTTTTTCTGCTCTTTCAGTACTTCTAGGTCATTAGTCATACATTTTCTGAACACTTTTATTTTCTGAAAATTAGCTTTTGCAAAATCTTGTATAAAGAAACAATACCAAACTCCAGCTATTTTAAAGTAACAGAAAGCTATAGATACATCTGATTTCAAAAGGAGATGATCTCAGTTCTGTCTGTAGGAAAGTAAATGCATAATGAAGAACTCATTAGTCAGTAACAGCATAAACCTGGATTAATTTGTATAGCATTAAAATTCTTGTGGTTTAAATTTGCCATTTTATGGTAAAATAAATGCCCTAATTCTGTAAGCCCCCAAATTACAAAATGTTAAAAGGTTCCATCTTTTGCCTAAAATATAACTGTTGATTGACAGTACAAGTCTTTGCTTTTGTTTTTTGTTTGTTTGTTTTTAAAGGATTCTCATCGTTTTGGAAAAAACATCCAAAAAGCAATGGTTGACATCATGGGTTTATTTAACCTTAGTAAAAACTGTACCAAGTGATTGCCTTATTGGTGCCAACCAATCTCCTGTTGTTGGGATAAGAACTCTACTGCACAGTGAATGAGAGCAAGGTTTCTCAAACAGCTGGTGAAGAAACTGAGTCGTCATCTTGATCACCTATGAAAACCTTAGCAGTGTATCAAATGTTTCCTTTTTTCTTTTTTCTTTTTTTTTTTTTCCAGTAGTTTGGAAGAGTTTATTTCCACAAAGGATGACTTTTGAAATCTTGTATGTTTCTAGGGATGAAGTATATTATCATTGCATGAAGTAATGTATATTCTTAACTCCTGCAGTTTTTCTTAATTTGTATACACTTGCTCTATTTTTACTTAAAATTAGTCTACTTGTATTCCAGAATCAAAGGGATAAAACACATCATCTTCAACTCAAATACTAAGTTTGATTTGCTATGTATTAATAGCAGAATGTTCTTCAGTGTACCTGTTGCTTTATGTCAATGAATGACAGAACTTGTGGCTGCTTACTTTCACTGTTTTGGGGGGCAGGGTTTAAGGTAATTTCTGTAAAACAAAGAAAAATATCCCTGATATTACCCACCATAACATATCAAGTTGTAGAAATTTTGGGGATTTTGGAAAAACAACCCATTGGGTAGCGCTACATTGGGTAGTAAGATGTTTTGTCTAATTGGCAGGTATCACATTTTTCTTATTACTCACGAGCATATTTGCCACGTTGTTGATTTTATTTCCATACAAATAATTGAACCTGTGTGCTTGTTCATCTGAGTGCCTTAGAAAAAGAAAGATCCTAAACCCAGGAAAAAAGATCATGCTGGGAGTTGGTTTTACACTGTCTTAGTGATGAAGGAGGTGAAGTAGTAGTAATGCAGATCGAGTTTTCAAATTATAAGTTGGGTTGATGTGGCATAAGTAGACTTGAATATGTTTCCATATGGTGCAGTTAGGTTTAAAGCTCTAATGAAATGCTGCCATCTTAAATAGTAAAGATCAGTCCCTATGAAATGCAGGAGTAATGTGTTTCAGAGCTACAGTTACTCATTGTTTATTTTGGTGAATGGTATTGATGGTCATTTGAGATAAGAGTTTTTAGGACCCAAGGAATGTCAATTTAAATGCAACCTGTTGGATAGTCTGTGAAGCAATGCTGCCTGTAGAGGCTGATTAATTGCAGTTTGCCTGCTTTCAGCCTGGAAGGACCACTACTGCATTGGCAACCATGTGCATGAGAAGGGCAGACTATTAAAGCTGTGGAAAATAGCTCCAGAATGGGAAAATTCTGGCCTTCTCAAACCCCTCCTGGGAGATGCTCTTGTTCAAGCACAGTTTCTGAAGCATACTGGGAAGGAGGGGAAAGCTATTTCACTCAAAAAGAAGCATAATGTTTCCCAGTCCAGAAATAAAATGGCTACTACATAATAGAGTAACTTTGTGCAAGGTGCTTCTCTTCCCCAGGCTTTATAGGTGTGGTTACTTTTTACATCCTGCAGTGCCATGAAGTGTACCTGTTAAAGTAAGAATTTTATGTTGTTTTTTTTAAAAAATGTAAGGTACATGGTATTCAGTAGTACAGTGAATGCTGCTCCAGAGCTATGCTGATTTTAAAAGGCCTTTGGGGTTGATATAAAACTTCTCATTAGACTTTGAATGTTTTCTGGCCAGTATTTCTAAGTTCCCATGCCACTTTGTGGTTGTTTTTTTTACTCTAATGTAACTATTGAAACTATATCGTGTGTATGTATGTTTGAGGTGGGAAACCTCATCCCAGATGCATCCTTAAACAAATGCATGCTTACATAAATGTAGGAACCCTCACAGGAATTGGCCAAAGACACTCATTATTTGATATGGTACAGTGTGTGGGGAAGGACACTTTGAAATAAGCCTTACTGCAGCTGGCAGGCCTGGCATTTATCAAACTACTCCAACAATTTTATAGTGATCTATTCTTTTGGAGCTGCAGAAATAATGCACTGTTCTTTTGTTTTGTTTTTTTTTTTTTTAATTGACCACTGACCAGTCTTTGCTTAAATTAACATTATAGGGCACATGAGCTTGTAGGATTTTCTTTTTTTTAAAAAAAAAAGCTTAGATTTGACTCTCAGGTTTTAAATGTTTCAAGTCTAATTGTAGTTAGTGCAGTTATCAATGCAATTTTACATTCTTAGTAAGTATAATTGGCACAGAAAGCTGGTTTTTATTGTAAATGTTTTAAACATTTTGTTGTGTTAAATGTATCTTTTTTTAATTTGTGATAGGTCATAATTCCTAAACAGATAAGATTTTATTTCATTTTCTTTAAAATGTCAACAGCATGTAAATAAAATATGCTTTTTGGATGTAAATCTTAGAAATCCCCAGTGAATGTAGGTTATTAATAAATAATTTAAATCTCAGTGTTCAATATTGTGTACATACAGTAAAACTGCTTGCTTTTTTGCTCAAAAGCCATAGGAATGTAACTGATATTACCTAGATTTGAATGAACCTTCTAGTACAGTGTACTTTATTATAAGTAAAATGTTCATATTCCAGAAAAACTATTAATTTGTTACTAAAACCTTGAATCACTTATTCTCAGTTAGTGAGATATCAGTGATTTAAGAGCTCAAAGTTAGGGTTGAGTAGGTGGGTTGGATGATAATAAATTGACCTGTTTATAAAATAGCAGCATGGAATTGGTGGAATACCTCAAATGTGCATTTTCCAATTTTCTAATTTCAGCTATTTCATGCCAGAGATTAGGAGACCATTAAAAGTGCATGTAGAGGCTACCATTGCACAGGATTAATACCATTCCAAGCTAAATATTCTTTTAAGGGTGGGGTTTTTTGAGGGACTGAGGAAGTGTGTGCCTAACCTTGAAAATCATGGTTCTAATTCAGCCATTGTACCAATTGTTTTTCTCATATATTAATTTAAGCTAGGATTTTTTTTAATCTTGTTCAATTACTCTGCATCTATGGTTGGTTATTTACATCCAGCACTTTGTCTCTATTTTCTACCCTCTTCTGGGACTTTAAAAAATAAAATAAAATTTCACAATTACCACTGCTTAGTACCATGTTTAATATCTTTTGTATCTTCTTCCTAGCTCCCTTGCTGCTGTTTCTGGACTTGTGAAATCATTGCTATTAAATCAAGTTAGGAATGGTAGTAGCAGACTATTCAGTTTATTTTAGCAGTGATTTATACATGTCTTGCTAGTTAATAGGGAATGTGTTCATCAACAATTTTTCATGTTCAGTAGTGTGCTGGTTTTGGCTGGGATAGTTAATTTTCTTCACAGTAGCTGATATGGGCCTATATTTTGGATTTGTGCTGGAAACAGTGCTGATAACGCAGAGATGTTTTCATTACTGCTGAGCAGTGCTTATATGGAGTCAAGGCCTTTTCTGCTTCTTGCCTCACCCTGCCAGCGAGCAGCCTGGGGGGCACAAGAAGTCGGGAAGGGACACAGCTGGGACAGCTGACCCCAACTGACCCCAAGGCATATTCCAGACCATACGACGTCATGCTCAGCATATAAAGCTGGGGTGAAGAAGGAGGAAGAGGGGATGTTTGGAGTGACGGCATTTGTCTTCCTAAGTCACTGTTGGACATGATGGAGCCCTGCTTTCCTGGAGATGGCTGAATGCCTGCCTGCCCATGAAACATGGGGAATGAATTCCTTGGTTTGCTTTGCTTGCATGAGTGGCTCACTTTACTTACTAAACTGTCTTTACCTCAACCCATGAGTTTTCTCACTTTTACCCTTCTGATTCTCTCTCCCATCCCACTGGGGGAAAGTGAGCGAGCAGCTGTGTGGGGCTTTGTTGCTGGCTGGGGTTAAACCACAAGTAGAAAGAAGAAACAACCTAGGTCATACTTTAGATGAGCTTTTTTCATGAGAACCAAATAGCTGCTGGAATGTTTCTGTGAAACAGTCTGTCTGCAAGCTAGTGGATACCAGTGGTTTGATCTTTACAGTGAATAATCTATAGAATATGAATGGTAAGGCAGTGGAGAACTAGGTCAGGCACAGAAATTTAACAGTGTTAAAACGTTACTTGCTTTATCTGAAGATTCCCAGTACCTGAAAACTCCTTTGAAATGGCATTAAAACTGGGGACTTCTTTGAGACAGTTGAAGAGGATTGTTTTACCCTTTAAAGGTTCATGTTCTGTTTTTTTAATTGCTGTTTAATAAAAAAACCCCAATTAACAACAAATCTCCCCCCGCCTCAAACCCCACCAAAGAGTTTTGTGTGATAGACAATTTTCACAGTTGTTTAGCTCACTGCTTTTCTGGATGGTTCAGCCTACATGAAAGAACACAGTGATTTCAATTTCACCCTTCATCTCTTAGATACCGTTATTACCTGGTTGTATTTCAAAAGTCTCCCACCAAGGCTGGATACAGAAGTTGTAAATGGGTATGTTCAATCTGAACAGACATTCTGTATGGAAACTAGGCACAGAAAATACTGATGTATTGGTTTGGGATATTTTCCCTCTTCCCTTTGCCTGTGTTTAAGGGTGGCAAGTGTAAGATGCATCTTGTACTCAGAAAATGTTGCTGTAGTTGTACATGATGCATGGGGTTAATCAGCTCTGGCTGAGATTAATGAACTCCTGTTAGGAAGTACTAGAATAAAAAACCTAGCTGTTAGATGAAACCTTTGAGAGGAGAAGAGAAAGTGTGAGGTTTCTTTGTTTTGTTTTGTTCTGTTTTTCCCTGTCATGGCTGCAGACCTGGGGCTGGCAGGGTGGAAGTTTGTAACCAAAAGCATAAGGAAAATATTTATTTGGGTGGGTTTTTTTGATTAATTGTATGGCAACTTATAGATGAAAGGTAGCCTGACATTGTTTTGGGTGGTTTTAGTTGCTGTGTTCTTTTTTTAACACACAAAATTCCCTGCAAATGAAGGCATTAATATCCAAAATGAGTATTTTAGGTTTGATTTCTTCTTTCAAGGAAACCGTCTTTTATCTTAAACGGCCATAGGTAGTGGCCTGGCAGGTTTAAAGTGTTTTCTAAACTCTGAAATCTTTATGGCCTTGAGGTAACAATTCCAAGATTTACACGGTGAGCTGTAGAAAGGGCTCTTAAGAGCAGAAGCTGGAAGCCAGCTATTTTACAGAATCACAGAATGGTTGAGGTTGGAAGGGACCTCTGGAGGTCATCCTGACCAGATCTGGTCATGTCCAGATGGCTTTTTGAGCTTCTCTAAGGGTGGAGACTCCACAGCCTCCCTGGGCAACCTCTGCCAGGGCTCAGTCACCCTCTCAGCGAGAAGGGGTTTCCTGATGTTCAGAGGGAACCTACTGTGTTTCAGTTTGTGCCCATGGCCTCTGGTCCTGCCACTGGGTACCAACGGAAAAAAGCCCGGCTCCATCTTCTTTGCACCCTCCCTTCCTTTTTGTTTTTCTGGGCTAAACAGTCCTAGCTGTCAGCCTTTCCTCATAGGAGAGATGCTCCAGTTCCTTATGGGCCCTTCATGGCCCATTGCTGGACCCTTACCAGTGTCTCCACCTCTCCCTCTGCTTTCCCCCCCCTGGAACTGGACAGAGCACTCCAGCTATGGCCTTACCAGTGCTGACTAGCACTCTTCTACACAGGTTATCGGAAGTAACCTCTCACTCAGAACCAGGGTCCTGGTTAATCTTTGACTCCCTGTAATGTGAGATAATTTCCAAGGGAAATTATACTTTAAATGCAAAACAAACAAACAAAAAATCCCCTCCCCAAACACCCAAGCCAGTTCGAAGGCCGTGGGTGTGCTCGCGCCTGTCTGTGAGGAGCGCGAGACTCGCGGCGCTGGCGGGGAGCAGTGCTCTGGCGCGTGCCCCGCCGCCATTAACCGTCTGGTGCCTGAGGGGCCGGCGCCTGCTGCAGGGGAAGGTGAATTGCTTGAGGGAAGGGGCAGGCACAGGCACTCTGCTGAGGGCCCGGGGTGGAGGTGGGGCCTCTACCTTTTCTCCCTGCCCTAGAAACCAGCGTGGTGATGTAGGGTGAGTTAGGAGGGCAGCCGGAGCTCCCGGGCAGGGCTGGTCTACCCTGCTCTGTCCCACGGATGTCCCAGAGCTGGCAGTGGCTGATGCATATGGGTCACAGACACTTGAGCCCTCAGAGGGTTGCTATATCCCAGCCCCATCAGGGGGACATGGGTAGCTTGACTCTCCCCATATTGCCATAGTCTAAATCCAGAAATAGTACTGATCACAGTGCAGATGGATCTTGGCCTATGTCTTTTTAATGGTGGCCTTGTGGTACTCTGGGCAGAAGTGCTTTGGCTTGCGTTGTCTGTAACTGGCAGTATTGACATGGAGAGTACAGACAAGGTTTGGTCTTAACATGCTACTTACTGACACAAACTTAAAACAGTGTAATTATAGCTAAGTACTACATCAAATTTGATTGATTTTTTTTTTGACTACTGAAGCCAAGTAGCAAAATTCTGATTCAATTCTGAATGCTGTTAATGTGTTTAAAAGTTACAAAGAATGTGTTCTTATGGTAAAAGCAGCTTGTTTGTGTTGGCATGGTGGCCTGTATTTTCTGAAAGCTAGATTCAGAACCCCAACAACCTCTTCCAGCGTTATGTTTTTAAGTTTCACAGTTACATGTTAATTGGATTAATCTTCAGTATTCTATGTACATGTTGTTTCGTTAAGACTATTTCATTCACTTCTAGATAGAAAAACTATTCAGAAGAATACTGAAATAGAAAATTTAATTATCTTCAATGAAAAAAATAAGTATGAAATAGATGACAGTCTGTCCATGACTATGGAGAATCAGATACTGCTTGATATAAGATCAGTAATAGACAGTGGATTTGTAACTGAAATATTTGCTCAAAATAATCCCGTTAGTTCTGAAGACTTTGATCTGGAAACTGCAGTAATTAATAATCCTATTGAAGAAGGATTGCTATGTAGCCAAGACAATCATTTATGCACTGTAAACGTGGGAGAGACCTTGTTAGATCACTTCAAGTATCCACTTACCATTGAAAATCAAAATACAGTAGTGAAAGTTGAAGTACATCCACATGGAAGCAACAGCTGTGATGATGAAGATCTTGAAAAATACAAGGAATTAAATCTTCCAGAAGAAGCTGAACATATGCATTCACCTTACCTGCCTTCAAATGCTGTCCACTTTCTTTCTTCTGTAGCAATGCAGCATAAAAGTTGCAGTGTTCCAACTTCAAGCATTTTCTCTCCAGAAGGAACAGTCAATCAAAATGTCAGAATGATGACAGTAAGATTAAGTGAAATAGGAATTTTTATATATTCATGCTTATTTGTGACTTAAATGTGGAGAATCGCCACATGAAAACTTATATGGGATCCACATAATGTTTACAGTTATGTCATAAATTTTGTACTAGAACAAACTTAGTAGTAAATAAAGACAAAAATTTCTGGTTTATGTTGCCAGAAACAGCATGCAGTGTGAACATATGGTTGTGACTGCTGTTCTTCTTTGTCCATGTTATGAACCATATTTTTAAAAGGCTGGGTAGTTATTTTGCTTATTAAAAAAATCTTACCATGTCACAAATATGCCCGCTTTGCTTTTATATATTACCATCTGTATTAGCAGCTATTAGATAATTGCACAAAGTACAAACTTTTGTTCTTTAGTTCCACAGGTGACACACTTGTCATCTTAAAATTTATAGTCCAGATGAGTTAAAAAGTAATTTATTTGCAGCAGTAAACTGTAGCCTGTATTGTTAAATCTTCATGGGGAAAGTAGTTTTTTAAGTGAGAGAGAGGTTTCCTGTTGCTTACCATGTTTGGCAGTTTTCCTGCATAGTTTGAAGTTACATTTTCTATGTTGAATCAATTACTATCTAGAAAAGTATGCAGCATAAAATTTCTTGTGATGCTCACAGGACCAGATCCATCTGCTTAATGCAGGCTATTCATATGTAGAAGCATCCTTGCATCTTTGTTTATGGCTGTAAATATCATGTGCAGAAATACCCAAATTTTAATTTTGTGCTGTGGCTGCTTCTAGAGGGGCACTGAGCTTTCCTTTGAGAAGCTATCTTGAAATAATTAAGCATATCAGTTGACATTTTTTTCCATATAAGTATTTTGACAAACAGTGCTGTTTTGAGATTAAAAAATCAAAAGCATTAAAAAAACCCCCAAAAATCACTTGGTTGAAAAAGAGGTCTGGTTTTCCCTTGCAGTATTCCACTGAGGTACCAGGCTGAAGCCAGGTGGCAGCTGTGGGGCTGTCTGTGCAGGAAACCTCCTATCACAGAAATCATTGCTGACACTACCCAGCACAGTGTGTTTCCCAGTGGCATTTCATTCTGAGATGCTTGAGGGCTGCTGTGACATTTACATTTTGGTTTTCTTCCTAATTTCAGGCTACAGTTACAGTTTTAAAGTATCTCTGACTTGGAAGGTTGTTTACACACATGCTCAATGTTATCAGTAGTTCTTTATAACCAAGAAGTAGTTCTAATAACCAAGACCTTCAATCTTTTGAACCGTTAATAAGATTCAAAAGACTGGTGGAAGCCTCTAGAAAATACAGATGCGATTAACACATAACAGTTGCTTTCCTCAAATTCAAGTTGAAGATAATGAAAATGTGTTAGTCTCTGTACAAGGAGCTGAAAATGATGTTTAGAAAATATCCTTCTCACCAGCTGTCTTTCTAGTATCGTTACATTTTATCACACTACATCTGCATGTTTCCTTAATTGGCCTTGTTTCTTGAAGGTATTAGAACAAAATTCTAATCAGGTTATAAATAATTTTACTGAAATAAAGAAAGCTGATTCATTTCTACACTGCTTGCTTACCCTCGTTAACTGCTGTCTATATTAAAAGGAAGCACAGCACACACAGATAGAGAGCAAATTGTCTAGTTCAAAAAATCTCAATTCAAATTTGAAACTAGAAAATAGTTGGTTTCTGTCTTTGTTCCATTTTCTATTCATTTGGTTTGGCTTTGAAAATACAAATGTAGGCATTAAGTATGATGCTATTATAGTTGTAAATGCATTAGATCTGAACCATAACTATGTTGAGCAGCAAAACCAGAAATAATATTCAAGGTGTATAATGGTATCTGGTAATCCTGAATAGCCCACAACATTTATGTGCTTGATTATGCCATGAAAATGTAGATAACTTCCAATTTTCAAGGCCACTTTAAGTCAGTTTTTTTGTTTATTCATTTGGCTTTTTAAAAATTGATCATTTAATGCATGAAATGTAAATAAAACATTCTTTTCTTCAGGTGGTCAGATCATTTATACCTCCAGTTGCAGGTGAGAATAAATGTACTTGTATGATCAATTTAAAGGAATCCAAAACAGTACTATGCAGTTACAAAACTTGACCAATTGCTTAAATGGTAAGTGCCCTAAGTGATTGAGGGGGATTTATTTTATTTTATTTTTATTTTTCTCCTCTTATAAGCTTAGGGAAGGATTTAAATGGCTAAATAAATTAATTTCTGGATTTAGCAATATGACCCTTTTCTGATAATGTTAATATAACTAAAAATGTTTGAAAGTAGAATGGACCACTGTTCATTCATGTATGTTCATGTTGCTTCAACCACATACTTCAGTCTTACTTTTGATTTTTCCCTTCCTGTCATATCACCTCCTCATTCCTTCAGGGGACTGCAGAGAAGATATTCCTTCTTGCAACACATTTTTTTCTTTGAGTTGAACAATGTTTTTATTTCCCTTTCAAGTCTGACCACCAGTTATGAAAGTTAGGTGGTTTGCACTGATGCTGCTGATGACAGTAACCTTGTGAGCAGTTGTTTGATGTGTTCTGCCCATAACCTGTTCACAGTCCTGCTCAGGGTTAAACTGACTGCTAGATTTGATTTTACAAGGTAGTTTATCCTGAAGCTAAATGAATTTGTACTAAATGGGCACAATAAACCTTTTAAAGACATCAAAAAGACAGAATGAAGTCTGTCTTTCCCAGCAAGGCTGTTACAAAAGAATATTAAACATTTGTTTCACAAGAATGTCATGCTGTAGTGACATCAAAATCTCTTTTATTGATGCTGTAAAGGAGTTCTTGGTATAAAACACTGATCTTTTTGTAAACAAAATTTGCTTTATTTTATGTACTAGAATCTTCCAGTGATATCTGTGGCTTACCTCAGACTAGTGCTTCTATCTATGATGAAACAGTAAGTATGCATGCATAATTTTATTATTACTGGAAGAATCTGTCCAAGTGTTGAATGTCTAATATGGGATTTATTCTAAGTGCCAGAGGGTAAAATGTTCTTTCAAACACTGTGCTATCTGATCTGTTCACAAAACAGAGGGAAAGAAAAATGTTGCTCCATAGATTTCTACACTGCTACATTGTGGAGGAAGGGAGAATAGCATCTGGGTTTTTCTCCTGTTTCCGTTCCTGTTGGCTCAAGTCTAGTTGGCTCCTGTCTGCCACTTGCACATGCTGGTTCCTGTTCAGGCCAGTTAGGGAGCGGGCTTCTAAGGGCAGCTGAACACAAACTGCCTGGTGGGCCTCTATCAAATACCCTTGGGCAGCTGATTAGTATTTGAGTGTTTATCACATGTGCAGTGTATCTAAAGGAACAGAGCTGAGGATGAAAATCTGGCTTTAATGTTAGCATTCCCTGCCTATGGAGAGATGTTCTTTGCAACTTAATGATTCTCTTAAAGTGCTTGAATTTTTCAAATATAATTTCCTAGATCTGTGCAAGACAAACTATAGAAATGCAGATATTTCATGGAAGGGAGATTTCTGAAAATTACTGGAATTTTGTAGCCACGTTTTTCAAGATTGCCCGTTCAGTTTTTTAAAGTGTGTACTGAGAGGGGTAAGGCCTCATCTAGAAGTGTGACTTTCATGAAGATGACACTGTAATAAGGTAATGGATCAGCAAGACAGGTGATAAATTGGTATTCAACAAATGCAAGTGGCACCACATCTGTGATAGAATGCCATGACACACAGTAGTTGATCACCGTAACAAAAGTTAATTTTGGAACAATCTAATTTATAGGTATAACTGAATTTGCAGTCCAGTCTCACATGACTAATTCTTACTTGGAGTAAATCCCAATGATCCCCAGTCAAGTTATATAATTCAAGATTAATTCTTGTTTTGTATAACTTGCTGTGACTATTGCCTGACTTCTCCAGGGAAGTTTAGAAATCCTTTGATGCTTCATGATTTTGGGGACACTGAACATAAAGTATGTTACTGTTCATTTTTATTTTTCAGGAATATTTTTACTTGAAATGTGAGCAAAAATCATTCTGCCATTGACAAGTAAATTAACTGTACTCAATATTACATTTGAATACAATCCTTGCTTTAAAATATATGGTTTATGCAGATACATTTTTAAATTATTGTATTTGCTTGGAATTTAAAGTAGATTTTAAAGCATGCCTGTTAAGATTTAAAACGTTGTAGTTCAGGCTGAGGTAAGAGAGGCAGTTAGTACTGTTATGCAGAATCACCAAGACAGAGCAATTTTTCAGAGTTCAAATATTGATGAGTCTGGCTGCAAGTTATTAGCATTGCACAGTGTGGCAGAGGAATCCAGATGTTCACACAGAAATGATTCCAACCCTGAGGTAATTATATCCTGTAATTGATAGCAAAATCATAGGCTAGAGAAAATTAACTTGTACTATTCTAGCATCAAGAAGTCCCACTTACTAAGTTCTGTATCAAGAATAATAAGGCAGTCCCTTCCTTGGACTCACAGTCTAAATTTTATCTAGTTACAGTGCTACTTTATATATATATATATATATATATAAAACACATTACTTTCTATTTAACAGCTGCAAACGAAAAAAAAAACCAAATGAGAAAGGAAAAGTCTTGATTTAAAATAACAGCTGAATAAATGAAATGAAACATGAACAGTTACAATGTCATGTTCTGGTTAGGGAACTGAATCTGAAGCCAGTGGACTAGTAAATAGCTAGAATATGCTCTCCAAAGCCCCATGGAGCAATTTGGAGAACCAGGAATCCATATGACCTAGGTTGAGGAGCTACAGTGTTAGATCTCAATAGCTGCATCCAAAAATAAATTAAGGGTCAAAAAGCAAACATCTTAATGCATAATGATTCCATTTGTTTGAGAGATTCCAGTCTGTGATTAGGAAGCTTTATAAGACAGGTGGTACTATTAGGAAAACTTTTATATTTATATGCTTAGAGTTACAGTTTCTTAGGTGAAACCTAATCATTACTTATTCATTCCAGGTTATCTGTCAGTTGGAAGGAGGTACTCAAATAGTCTGCATAAACAGTTGTGGCACACAAGAACTAAAACCAGTTCATCTAATTCCTGAGTATCATGAACAACATAATTATCTTCAATCAGGTACAATAAAAATTAAAATTAGCCTGCCAGATAGTATATCATAGATTGTTAATGTGCAAATGCATGTTTTTATGTTCTTAAGCAGCAACAGTGGGACATGAGCCAAAGCTATCACCAGTTAATACTTTACTTCATTTTATAATTAAAAATTGCTAGGCGCTTCAGTGTAATAAGAATGATGTAATGGATATGTTGAATTTATTGAAAGTTTTTAATATGCAAATTACTTTCCATATGAAGCACATTTAGCAAAAACAGCTGCATACGTTTGCATTTACCCTAGCTTGCCACCAAGTGTCACTGTTTGTCTATAAATGAAGAGCAGCGTTGAGGGCTGTGGGTATACTTTCGCCTTGGGATTCACAATGTCTCACTAATATTTACATAATTATGTGAACTTGAAATGCCACCAGTTTTTAAAAAAAGTAATTTCTGAGGTCCTAAAGTTAGTGCTGTTTGGATGGAATGACACATTTTCATCTGAGCAGTAACAAAGTATTTGAGTGTAGTTTAGTTTTAATTTAAATAAATATTTCTTTACCTACATATAGCTTCCTCAAAAACATTACTGACACGGTTTCTTTCATTATTTATTATTATAATTTTATTTCAGGGGTGCATTTTGATGGCACTGTGAAAACAAGGCCTTTTAATATTAGACACTATACAAGCACAGATATTGTTCTCAATATCAGTAGGTGCTGAGTGTGAGCATATCTCAGCAGATGCTCCAGGTATGGAGCCTGTTTACTTATATATGTCAGAAGCCATCAGAAGAGTAAAGCAGGCACATTCAAGTTACAGGTCATGTTCCTTCATAAAATTCAAACTCTCTTTCATTTGCTGTAATGGTAGGGAAGAAAAAGGTGCGGAGGAGTGAGCTGGCATATGTTTTTTTAGTTTTTGTTTGCTTGACTTTTCTTCTGTTTTACTCATCTTCATAGCAAGTAAAAGAATTGTGTACAACAATTATATCTAAAAGTTTCTAGGCACTAATCTCTTCAGCTTTTGAATTAAGCTGTCCTTTGGCTTCCATTTATTTTTCTTTCTTTAGATGGGAAGGAAGTAAATAAAGGTATAAGATTCATCTTGTGATCTTACTATGACTGATGCTTGCTTTTTTCGGAACAGGCCAGGATGCTCACTTAATGCAGTTCCTCACCAGGACTTACACAAAGACTTAATCTTACAGCTATGGTTTTCTCCATGGGTTTTTAGTAATTTTTTTCATAAGCTAAAGACCTATATTCCAGATGCTCTCTCAGAGCTCTGGAAATTTGTAAAATATGAACTCAAGATAAATATATTTGTTTCTGATATTTTTCTTATTTTATCAAAATATATTAAGGCTATGGCATTTGAATTTAAATGTACTTGATGTCATAGAGTAAAATCCTGTGCTCAAATTCCTAGCTGACAAATAGATGGTGGGTTCTTCTGTCAGGGGTATTTCTGTGTGGTCAGGTTTTTATTCTTGTTTTTTTGCAATGAGAAAAACATTTCTGGAGAAAAAACTTTTAAGTCCTTCATTAATACTATTTATTGTAGAGTAAGTTTGGATTTGAAACTAAGTTGTAGGAGAAAGTGCTGACAGAGGACAGACAGCCTCAGGTAATTTTTTTTTTATTAACAAAAGGAAGTTGAAGATACTAATTTACCTGTATGCTTACTTAAAAAAATATTTATGCATAAATGAAACTTTATACACTGTGAGTAGTTCTGCTGTCTTCAGGTAAATGTCTTCTTTCCAGATGTGGACAACCCTGTGACAGGTGTACTAGGGCAGGTTTTGCCTGTTCCAGGTGAACTGGTTCTGCATGAACAAGAGGTAAATAACCTTTATCCTTTAAACTTTTTAAGTACAACATACACTCTTCTCCCTTTTCTTAAAATGGTTTGTGAAGTCTATGTTGGGAAGTAACAATTGTATGCATTTTCTAAAGACAGTTTAGCTGGTTTGGACAGATTAGTTCTGCACTCAGTATTCTTTCTGCATATAAAGATTTCTGATTTCAACATATTCTAGAATTAATACCAGAATTAAAAATACAGTTTTCCATAAGAAAAATAAATTTATTCCAGTTTTGAAACCTTGAATTTGGTATTATATAGATTATGTTATTTCTGAGAACTATTTTAAGAGTCTATTGGGGTAAAGGAAAGAACATTGACTTTTTCCAGAAGAAGGGGAATATTTTCTTCCAGTAGGATTTCTTTACAGTTTTTTGCCTTGATTAGGATTTAACAGTCAGTAAGTCTTAATAATTTTTGTTATTTATCTTTTGTATTGATGAAAATTGAAGAGAAGACTAAAAATCTTTGCAGATGTTTAGCTTCTCACATGTTACTTCCAACAAAGGTGGTAGCAAAAATCACTGCAAATTTTTAATTGTTAACTTTTGATTTGTGAAGTGAATATGTGATGTCAATACAAACACACAAATGGTTTCTGGATAGCAGTCACTATCATAAAAAAAGGGAAGAAAAAACCCAAGGATCAGATTGAACATTGACCTAGGGACTCTTTAATTTCTAAAGGAGGTACATCTGAAAATTAGTTCATAAACATTCTGGAGCAGTGATGTAGACAGACTTGTAATTCTTCTCTAGCTTTATCCCAAATTAGTTATTTCCTAGATTTCTTCACTTCCTTTAAATATATTAATTTTCCTCTTCTTTATGTCTAGCTAGATTAATTGCCTATTAAAATATCAGTGATTTAAAATTACTTACTGTCTCTCCATTACCAGTAATAACAGCATAATCCTAATTGTTCTTCCCTTGTCTCTCTCTATAACCAGGCCCTTATTAATTGTATGTCTGAAGATAGAACAGTGTTTTCTTGGCCTGTGACCTGATTCTTTTTTTAAATTTTGTGTAGTCTTCAACCAATTAGATGTCATATTGCAGCTGAATATAATGTAAATCATCAAGTCACCAGCCAGTTTCAACTGATTACTGGAATTAAAAGCAACTGAACCTAGAATTATCAGTAAATTGAAAATAGTGCACTAACACCGTGGCACTGAAAGCTGTCCTTGGTTCTTTGCATTGGGAGAAAGGAGATTCTTGACATACTGAATAGTTTCCAAGAGGAGAGGCATGCAGTTTCCATGACTCTCTACTTCCATGAGTTTTTATCAGGAACTTTGGTAATCAAATTATCCCTGAAACATTTTCTTTGTGTTACTTTTTCTCTGTTAACTTACAAGAGTATTTTTTTAAAGTTAACATAAACAGGATATATGCATTTTATCTTGAACAGTTTCAAAATGGAACCTTACAACCGGTAGCTAGCTCTTCCACGTTCTATCTAGAACCAAATCTGCATGGGCCAGTGAAAATGACCTCAGAGGGGTAAGATGCATGAAACAGCTTACATCCATGTTGACTTTTGAATTTTAAACTGGCAATAACACCTAGACATTTTCATGTTGCATAGCTGCTTCTTTCTTGTAACAAAAATGCAATTCTGTAAGAGTGCTTTGTGTATGTATCTTTGTAGTCATGATGCCAGTTGCTGGCAGTCAAGACTATGTAGAATAGTTTCAGGTTTGTTTAGGATCAGTGCAAATGTGCTGTCCTTTTGCCTGAAAACCACTTAATTTTCTAAGTTAATTTATATGTTTCCAAATCTAATTAGCACGTGTTTAGCCTGTATTTCTAGCGCTAATGGAATTATTTTAATAATATTTAATTGCAGATCACTTTTAAATAAGAGGCAGATGCAACCCCAGTGTGAAAGGTGAGAGAGCTTTGCAGTTGCACAACCATTACCAGGTTGTAGGACTAAGGGCAGACCTGTCCCAAGTAGGGACAGCTAGTGGATAGAGGGAGATTACAAGTTGCTTATTCTCTTTTTCTCATGCACTCTGTGAGGCCACACTTGTTAAGTAGCACCAATATTGGTATAAAAAAAATCAGTATTTATTGTTTCAAAACTATAGAATAATTAGTTTTCATTGTAGTTATATTTGTGTATTTTTTTCTAATTTTTTCCCTTTTTCAACCTGTGTAGCCTGTCTTTTGGTTCAGGCGTTACAAAGTCTAAGAAACCATGTAACTGCACAAAATCTCAGTGTCTTAAATTGTAAGTAACAGTCTTTTAATAAATGCTAATAATAGTGTATAGATGAAAGGATAAACACACAAGAAATGTGTACTCTCAAATGAACATTACATATGTGTCAAAAATTATTCATCTGATACTGAGTTATAAAGATACACAGCTGATATAAAATAGTGTCACAGAAGCTCAGAATTTGGTGCAGAGGTGTAGATGACTGCATATAATCCAAAGTATGAAAAATAAAAAGAGAAGCTAGAAGAATTGTTCAGAGCATATCTGGCAAATCCTATGTAGAATGTAAATTCTGATACTAAAATACAATTTCTCTGTCTTCCTGCTGCTTTCCTTCATAAATAATATGCACAGAGATGTATACACAATAATTAATGTTTCATTCCCTGATGGTCTGGGTGTATCTTACAAAATGCAAAACTGAAGGAGAGAAAGAAGCTCTTTGTCTAGGTTTGGATGTGATTAAATTGCAGAGGAGGGAACTTTTTTCATGAGGAGAAATTGAACATTCTGCATAGAAGCAGAATTTAAATTTAACTATTTACACTTAAATGAGTTAATCTTTTCACATCTTATTTTACATGTTAATCATAGATATTGTGATTGTTTTGCCAATGGTGATTTTTGCAACAACTGCAACTGCAATAATTGTTACAACAATCAACTTCATGAAACTGAGCGATTTAAAGCCATTAAGGTAAAAAAAAAAGTACAATACACATTGGTATCAGCTTCTTGCGTGAAAAATATAGTCGTATTGTTTTTTCCAATAGTTACAGCATTTGAAATATGTTGGTTTTAACATAACTAAAGCTATATGTTGCCTCTGTATTATTCCTACATAAGGAAATTTAGGGATTTATTTCCTTCCTTTTATAGAACTTCTGATACTTTGGATTAAAACTAGTGATCTCTTAACTGAATACTAATTTTTGTTCTTGAAAGGAAGTATTCAAATTTTTTCATGAGAAGGAAAATTTATTGTATCCCAAAGTCAGACAGTAGTTAAAGGAAAACAAATCATTACTATCCAAATTATTATTCTCATTGACAGATCTTCTGCAGTTGTCTGTGTTAGTCTTACTGGTTGACCCGTGCAGCAATACAAAGTTGGCTCTCGTGGCAGAAACACTGAACCCTGCACTAGTAGAGAAGCAAGTTGCTTCTACGTTTGGAAGTTGATTTTAGTGGTGGAATAAAGAATAATATGTGGGATAATTTTTGTGTATATATCAAACTGCACAATCTGGGCAATAATTTAATCTAATATGTATGTTATGTTTTTTAAGTTTTAAAGTGATAATGAAAAGTCTTATGCTACTGCAGATGCTTTAAGGATGTTGTCGTGGTTTAACCCCAGCGAGCAAATAAGCACCATGCAGTTGCTCACTCACTACCCCCCCACCCAGTGAGATGGGGGAGAAAATCGGGAAAAGAAGTAAAACTTGTGGGTTGAGAGAAGAATGTCTAATAGAAAACAAAAGAATAAACTAATAATGATAACACTAATAAAATGACAACAGTAATAATAAAAGGATTGGAATGTACAAATAATGCACAGTGCAATTGCTCACCACCCGCCGATCAACACCCCGTTAGTCCCCAAGCGGTGACCCCCACCTCCATGCCACCCAGTTATTTCCCGAATGTGACGTCCCGTGGTCTGGAATACCTCCTTGGCCAGTCTGGGTCAGCTGCCCCGGCTGTGTTCTCTCCCAACTTCTTGTGCCCCTCCAGCCTTCTCGCCGGCTGGGCATGAGAAGCTGAAAAATCCTTGACTTAGTCTAAA
>JANZLQ010000022.1:8537159-8547444 GCA_026212715.1 Elanus axillaris
TATCAACATTCTTCTGATACTGAACTCAAAACATAGCACTGTACCAGCTACTAGGAAGACACTTAACTCTATCCCAGATGAAACCAGGATGTGGATGTATTAATGGCTTTGTGCTTCTTGTATGCAACTCTCCAGAATGATCTTTGTATCATTCACATTACTTCTGGATTGTACAAGACATGGATCTGATTAGAGTTAGAGCTTTGCCACATCCAACCATTCAAAGCCACAGTAGTTTCTGATGTCAGTATGTAACAACTAGTTTTCAAATCAGATGCTCATCTGTAGTTCAGCTGATGGGGGTTTTGCTGTCTAAGCACTCCTCTCACTGCTGTAGATGGCATCTTGTAAAGCATAATAGATCTTTTTTGTCACTATTGAAAGCATACCCGTGCCATCCATATTGTACATAAAGGGCATATAACCGCTTTAACCTGCCTTTTAGTAGTCCATGGTATTGCGAGGTCTTGGGACTTAATAAAAACCTCCTGTTCCAATCTAATGCTGATTTCAGTTAATGATCTTTTTATTGGGCCATTAATAAAACAAGTTATGTTTAAAACTTCTGAAATGTATGTAACTATGTATGCAAGGGTTCTTTCTTCACTGAGAACTTTTTATTTCTGGTGAAAGCAGTGTCAGCAGTGAAAGAAAACAAGCCCCAAGAGAAGAGTAGATGGGTCATTTACATTATTCCATAAAAACAATGTAAGTTGCTTCCTGTGGTAAAGCCAAGTCAGCTTAGTGTTTTGGAATCTTTGAATTTCTGATCTCACATGCCATGGAAGACTACTTTATCCATGGGCTTCATATTGCCAATGATGTGAGTGGAAAAAAAGGACTTCTTTATTAAACATTGGATCACAGTCATTCAGGTATTTAAAAACATTTCTTTAATTTCTCATAATCTAGCCATTTTTGTTTTAGGCCTGTCTTGATAGAAACCCAGAAGCTTTCTTACCAAAGATTGGGAAAAGAAAACTAGGAGAAATTAAACCTCAACATAACAAAGGGTGTAATTGCAAGCGCTCGGGATGCCTCAAGAATTATTGTGAGTGCTTTGAGGTGGGTCGGGTGAAATTTCTTCTCATCACTTACTACCTTAACATCGACTATATTCTGTAACTAGTAGTTGCAAAAAAGAATAACTTCTCTTATTTCTTTGCATTTTTCATCATAAAACTTTTTGAACATAGGAGGCACAGTCTCTTGTCATGTCTTTAGAGAACTGAATCTGGCTGAAGTTGGTCAGCTAAAATTTTCGGTATCAGGAGCTCTCAGCCAATGACTTGCTCCAGAGGAAGTAAGGAGTGGTTTTCTGCTAATCCCTGTAGTTTCTTTGTATCTGTGGTATTTTGTTATTTTGCAAAGTTATCCACAAATTGAGGGGAGGAGTGATTTTTCCATGTACAAAACATCAGTCTCCACAGAGAATCCATGGAAAAAAACCTGTCTTGCTTCCTTACTTTACTGATACTGATGGTTTCGCTCTGGGAGTATCCAAGACCAGCACATCTAGAATAAGTCCCTGGTGGTATAGCTCCAATGGTTGCTCAAATGTATGTTTAATTTAAGACTTATAAAATTTTTATTCTAAATATTCTATATTTGCCAGGCTAAAATTATGTGTTCCTCTATTTGCAAATGCACTGGTTGCAAAAATTATGAAGAAAGTCCAGATGAAAAAAAAGAGTTCAATGTGCTAAACTACGTGGACATAGGAAATGATGAAGGCAATAGCCTAGTTTTAACATCAATGTTTGAAGAGTTACCAGAATTGAAGACAGACAGGTGAATACTTGGAAATAGCACTGCATAATCCATTGGTCTGACTTTATTAATTTTTCGTGTAACCATTATCATAATTATCTAACATAGTGATGAAAATGACAGCTTATATACAAGGAAAAACTTCACATAGTATATGCCATCTTGCTTCTAGAAAGAAAAAAATATGTAAAGGAGAGGCTCTAACTATCTTTTAAGAATATAGTATACAGAGTTCAGGGACATATGTATTAATTCTGCTTAAAAAACAGCAGTTATTTATGGACTGATCACAAATTTCATTCTCTCAACGTTTTCCCCCCTTTAGCTACTTTATGTTTTTCCTTCAGTTTATCTTAATTCCATTTTTTAAATACTTTCTGATGATATATTTTAAAAATTTTTATTAATTGGTGCTGTTGGTAGTGTATTAATAGGGTAGACGGTATCAAGTTATGCCTTTGCTTGAATCACACAATAGGATGAGTTACGTTATTAATGTAGCAGAATGAGTTACGATGTTAACGACTGGTATTTTCAAGAGTTTATTCAAAGCAAGACTGCTAAGGTGTCATTCAGAGAATCCTTAAGGGGCTTGGTGCTGTTTCCCTTAACAGCAGTAGACTGAATTTACATTTAGTAACTCCTAGACCCTGACTAAGCCTTTTTAACACATTTCCTTGTACATAAGGCAGGATCTGATTATTGCATGCAGATTGAGGAAGAGGCTTGTTGTATAAGGTTTCCCTGTCTGCACCTGTTGGGCAGCATTTGTGTAGATTTGTTACATAGTGTGAACATAGTCTTCCTTGTGATAAATTAGAAAAACTTAGAAGCAATGGGTAGAAGCTGAAGCTATTCAGTGTAGAACAGTGAAATTCCTACAAAGATGTATCTTACAGTAACAGCGCAGCTATTCTGATTCAGCTCTGTGCATTCCAACTCTTAACTGGAAAAAACTCTTAAAACTCTTAAGTTTGTCTTTTAAAATATTTTGTATATTTAAAATTGAGACATTTCATACTAGTTTATTTTCCTCTGTCAGGCAACCAGCTCTATGTATAACCTGGGAAGAAGTGAAAGCAGTATGTTCTTTTCTCCTGGCACAAGCTGAAGAGGCAGAAAAAAGAGGTTACTCTGTCTGTCTAGCTGAGCGGATGATCATGGAGGAATTTGGGAGATGTTTGTCTCAGATCCTACACGCATAATTAAAATCTAAAGGACTGAAAGTTGAATAATGTTCAATGTATTATAAAGCAAATAAGCATTAATGTTGATATGTTGCCATAGTCTCCACAGTTTTGCTACTTGATGACTTTGATCTTTCATAGAAATAATTTCATTGACTTCAGCTGAAATCTTTCGGAGTTGTGCTGGTGTAAGTGAAACCAGCACCCCATCCAGCATTTTTCTGAGTAATTTAGTACTGTAGAAAGTTTATTACATTTTCTACTAAAACAGATTTTCTCTGTAGTTAGGGTTTTTCTGAGCCGATTCTTCAGCCTTTACCTAGACTCTTATTAAAAGCAAGTTTAACTTAAAATTACTTTATTGGATGTTTATGTGAGTGGAGATGCAGTAAAAACTGAGTAAGCATTTGCTATCTTAGTTTGTTTTTTTTATGAATTGTGAAAAAATTCCATTTCCAGTGGTAAAAGGCGAATCTACTAAGTTTAGCTTTGGGTCTTTGTTTTGGCAACTTGTTTCTGGAAAAAAATTTTGGAAAAAAGAGCAATGTTGTCAGTAGGTTTGGTATTTACTGTTGGACACCCCCGCCCCATGCTAGACTTTGTTCGACATTAGATTCATTAGACAGATTAGCCTCATAAAGAATAGGAGGAAGATAACCTCTTTTTTACACCTAATATAAAGTACAAGAGTTTATGATTGGGAAATCTTTTATGTACATAACATTTAAGATTGAAATTTGTGGAATCCTACATTTACAATCCAGTTTCCCTTAAAGCTTGGAACAGCTTTTGTTTAATTACTCATTTTTCTTATTCTCTGTGACATTTCTTCCTCTTCTCATTCTTATGTTGGTATAATAGTAGATTTTATTTTCTCTAACAGGAGTAAACTATTTGCTGCCGTGTTTCTGGAAAAGAAAAAAAAATTAAAAATTGTTATCTGAATTAATTGACAGATATATAATCATTAATGCTTTTTGGTTTTAGACATTTTATGCCAAGTTAATAATATATGCCTAGATATTTTTGGCATTTATGCTTAAAAGAATAAAGATATTCTCCATGACATGTTGACTCATGAAAAATTCTTGCTAGGGCAGCAGATGAGACTGCATGCTATCTTAAAATTTTGTTTAATAAGAGGAAGGGCTTTTTTATTGGTGGTAGTTGATATATGAATGGATTGCATTTTATATCTTTGCTTTTAACAACTGCTGCTGGATATCACTGAATAGAATAAGAGAAAATGGATTCTAAAGTGCTCCATAAGTGATATGGCATCATCTCTATGCTTCACCCCTTCCTGGGCCCTTCAATTCATAAGATGATTTCTCTTTATTTTGGAATTAATACCTACATAAAGGCATCATCTTAAAAAGTATTTGTCCCCAGATAGAGTGACTATGAGGCCATAAATCAGAAGAGCCCACAAGGGCTGTAGAGTCAATAGACACTCCATAAGGAAGCAAAGCTTGAAGAAAAGAAGAAACCAGCCCCTATTGCTAAATCATACCTTGAAATCAAACCTCAGATATGAACTCACTAAAATTCCTGATGGAGGCAAGGTTCAGTAGGATTAACACTAGTATACAAGAAACTAGGGTTAGGACTACTGATGTAAGTATGGGTTAAAAATAGCATTTAGGAGTAGAAATGCAAAATAAAATAAAAAATTATTGGGAGGAGTAGAAAAGATAAATGCATTGTAAGAGGAACTGTTAGAATCCTTGAAAAACTGAATTCAGTGTAATAGTCTCATCTTCAGTTGCATCTTAATTTGAATACACACAGCAGAAGACAATAACATAATATAAAATGGCAAGTTATTAATCCCAAAAGAGAGATGAGCTCAAAAGATGAGGAGAAAACAGTTAGGGAGAAAAATCATAACAGTTTGAATAGTCAAGAGGCTGAAAAATAATAAAGAAAGAGGAAAAAAACACGGGGGGGGGGGAAGAATTAAAAATGGAATTTGTGGGAAAGGTAAGAAAATTCTACCACCAAAAGGAGGAGTGCAGGGGAGAGATACAAATGGTACAGTAAGGGAAATGAACGAAGAAGACATGAGCTATAGCTTTGAGCAACATCTCTGGGCTCTCATCTCTGATAAACATGATATATATAATGCTGAGACTTTCACCCAGGGTGCCAGCTAAGAAGCCTTGAGGGAAGGTTTCTGCATTTTCTGCATAACTGTTCTAGAGAATATTAGGAAAGATATTTTTAGGAGAGAGAGAAAAATGTTTGTATTATTTTATAAAATGCTGCTAAATCTTCCTTTGGAATACTGTGTACAGTTCTGGTCATCTGTGCTCAAGAAAGATAAATTTAATTTGGAACAGATGCAGTTCTCAGGCTCCTGTGACAAATGAGAGAATGGAATATCGGTCTTATGTGGAGAGAACAAAAGAGTTTGATTTAGTCTAGGCAAATAAAGGCTGAGAGGAGATATGATTCCTCTTTATAAATAAATTCAGGGGATAAATATCAAAGAGGAATAGAAGCTGTTAAAGATGAAGTATACATATCACTTAAATTTGGAATGAAAAGTAAGTTTTCCTAACTATTTAACAAATAAGGCTCTGAAATGGCCTTGCAGGTACGATAGTGTGAGCCATGAACTTAAAATATTTTTTAAAGGAACTTCAAAAATTGCATAATTAAAACAGATTTCCTGGAGACAATAAATTATGTCTGTGGTACAGGGCTTTGGGTGTCTATATGTTGGCATATTCAAGGGATTTTGAAAGGAAAAACAGTAGATTATGCCATATTTCCCTTTCATTAATCTCGTACTTCAGGGATTTGCTAGTCACCTATGGCACCCAGAAAAATATTTCTTCTCCTTGATATGTCATTCTTAGAACCCCTAAGTACTGACCACTAACAGATGCCGAGACAAAATGCAGGCAGTGTGTGTTCACTTTCCTAGAGATAATAAATTTCCCTGTTTAAATGCTCAAGCTTGAATTGATCAAACTTACTTTGGGATCATGAAAGAATTTTCAACAACATGAGACAGGGAATTTTTTTAGGATCTTCTATGAGGATTATCTGTGTTTTTGAATGTTCTGCCAATTCAAAGATTTACTTGATGTTGATGCTCTCAGTTTCTGATTCTTTCTGTAGCACAGTTATTGTTTTGCATCTCTTGATGCGAAATATACAAGAAAGTGCTGGCAAGTGTTTGGGGAATGTGAGGTGAATGTTCTGTGGTCCCTTCTGAACTGGGCACAGCTGTTGCTTATCGTCAACAAGGGACTGAGTTTGAAGAACCAACCCTGTGTGCCTAAATTCCATGCCAACGAAGTGCATGGTACCTGAGCAAGAAGAGCTCTGGCGATTGTAATAACGTTAGCCTGCAGTCTGCTTGTTGCTAGACAAGTCCACAGTGATGAAGTAAATACGATGTCAAACCAGGAATTCAAATCAGTGAGGATCAGCAGGGTATATAACCAGGTATAGCTATATCTATGAAGTAGCTCAGGAAGGAGCAATGCCTGAGCTTAAATGCAGCTCCTGAGTGAAGGGGTAAGGTCCCCAACAAGGCTTCTTGCAGCTCTTTCTCACACAAGTCTGATCCAAGGCTACAGCTGGGCCATATCAGAGCTGGTCTCCAGCACAGGCAGCCGAACCCCTAGGAGGGGGAGAAGAGATTGCAGAGTCTTTTGGTGCGTGGGGGTCCTGAGAGTATGGTCAGAACAACAGGTTTGTTGTGCTGCTCCAGGTTCTGTGGTTAGGCAGAGACCTGTAAAGAAAGTACCCCTTTTTCTCCCTCTCAAATAAACAGCTTGTCTCCATTGTACAATTTTACCACTGTTCCCAGTTTTATTAGGGTTTGGGGTTTGTTTTTTTGTTGGGCTGTGGGGTGGTGCATACTTGCTTGGTAGTTTCAGCCTTTGTCAGTGACCCCAGTAAGTCAACACATGTCTTTTCACCATCTTTTCACGCTTCACCCAAAGGGAGTTCTGGATACTCCCTTTTCAGTATTTTATATCTTGAAATTTCTCCTGTTACTGTCCTATTAATTTAACCCCAGGTTAAGTTTGGCCAGCTGATTTTTCCCCTTCCATTGTTTGCGGTATCTGCCAATTTCTCGCACCCTGTTGGGTTAACCCTGGCCAGGTCTGGCCTTCTGCATGCATACCTTTAAAATTAATGAGTATTACTGAAAGTGATGAATTTTGTACTGATATAAAATTATTATATTCATTGCATTCTATTTTACTGCACCGATAGTGGTAGCAGTCACTTCTTATTGGATGATGAAACTCTAGTGTCATTATTTAATCCCTGTGTTTAGGTGATTTTGGTTTACATTTTTCAGTTGTGGGAATTAAAAGAGGAAAAAAAGAATGACTATGCCTGTTGTAGTGACAGTTCTATGTTTGGTACTTTGGGTATGTCTGCATTTCTGCTTCTGAGGTAAAGCAATGGTAAGTCAGCTCATTCTGTAGAGCTACTTGTCATCAATTATTAGAGCGCATGGGCAACCGTACACAAATGGTCTTCATTCCAACTGTTGCAGCGTGGCAACCTGCTGTGGCATACTTTATGTTGCTTATTCATTATAGGTCCTTTTTACAATCATAGTCAATAGCTAATTAAACCATGTCAGACAGGTCTTTTGAGAGGTGCTAACAGTTAACAAATTTATTAATTGCACACGACAGAGCTCTGTTTACAGAAATGATGTGATTTATGGCTAAGGAGCTAAAGAGGGACTATGGAGACCTGAGTTCACTTCTTAGTTCTGCTACATGCTTCCTGGCTGGTCTTGAGAGAGATTCACTGAATTTCCATGCCTTGATTCAGGCAAATATTTGAGTGAATACCGAATAATAAAGTCAAGCATATTGTCAAGGACCTTCTTGAATTAGGACTCTTGGAAGCAGGATGACAGGCCTGTCCCTCCCCCTTGTTTTCCTTTAGTCTGCCAGATACTTAGGGCTCAGTCCATAAGCCATCCAAGGTCGCTCTGTTTACTTCAGCAAGCTCTGAGTCAGGTCTTTAGAAAGAATGAGGAATATCAGAGCCTGACCTAACAGAATGGGGCTCTGATCCCAGCTGGGGCCTCTACTATAACATAAATTACAGAAATACTGCTAATAAGTTTGGGAAAATAAATGGTATATAGAGAATTTGCAAAACCCAGTAGCTATCCTAGAACCATACCCCAAAATAATGCTTTCATAAATTTTCATTATAGTGTGGATATTTGCTGTTCAGTATTACCCGCTTCAGAGACCAAATGTGACTCATTATTAAATTACTTCAATCTCTGCTGATGTAGAAGCACCCCTGACACATGTCTTTGTGAGCAATTTCTTCAGAGTAATTGCATTAGTAATAGCCGATTACACAGCAATCTTGTGTTCCTACAAAATTAAGGTAATTACTGTAGCTGGAAACACATCTCTCTGTATTCTGTCCTAGCAAGGAAGCTGGTAAAAGGCAATTCTTTGTAACAAGAGAAACATTAATGTAAAATTATATTATTGATGTTGCATAGGAGGAGTTTTCATATCTGAAAGGAGCATGGAAACAAAATCATGGTTTGAAGCTACAAATTCGTAGTCCATGAAAGGGAAAAAAGATCTTTTGCATTTAGGTTTTTGCATTTTGCATTTATGGAGGAAATGTATTTGAAATACATGAATGAGTTTGTGTTCTGTACTTTGAAAGTACTAGATATCTGTCTTTGAAGTAGATCTATTATGCAAAAGGTGCATTTTTCTTTGAGCTGGGTTGTCCAGAGAAGCTGGTGAGGATTTATTTTTATACTGAAGTAAAAAGGTATTAAATTGTTCATATGGCAAGCCTCCTGAATACTAGGGTCAGCTTCTAATTAGTCTAAATGCTATAGAATTTACTTTGTGTTTAAATTTTCACCTTTCTTTTGTGTCTTTGAGGGAAACCTGACATTTCGCATTTTCTTTAATACAATATTAGATGTTTAATATAACAGCTGAGGAAGAACAGACAGGCCATTCTGTGTAAACTTAGCTAAGTAATTCAATCCTAAATAGTCTAGAAAGGATACTAAAAAGCCAATTTTTCACAGGTATTAATGCAGTGTCACAGTCCATAGACAGAAAGTGCCACTAGGTCATTTGAGAGTGGTAGTTTGAAAGTGTGTTGCATGATATAAGTACTCCTTGCAGGTTTTACTTTCTGTTGCGTTAATGTGCCATGTTTGAATTGCTGAGTGCAAGCTGATGGCCCTGGAATAGAAAAAAAATGTTCACTTGTGGAATATTTCTTGCAATATATGATATGCAGAACTGATAAGAATAGCATGGTGCTCAAAATTGCTTCGATTACAGAGATAAAGCTCAGGAACTGAGTATGGATTGTTCACATAACATAGCAGAATATGAGAAAGTCAAGTGTTAGGTTAAGCTAAATTCCTTTGGTGCAAGGATCTTAGCAAATGTCGTGTGTAGTTGCCATTTATTAATAATATTTATGGTGAATGAAGTGTGTCCTTTGAAATGTCTACAAATGAGAAATCTTATGGGATCAGAGTAACAACTTTAAAAAGACCTTTTTTGCAAGAAGAGAAGTTAGGGAAGAAAATACTGTATTTTTCTCTTACATACCAACAGGACTAGGGACAATGGAAAACAACTTCAGTGAAAGCTGTCTAAATTTACAATTTAATCACATTTTCATACAATTAATCCACCCTCATTTCATTGCATATCTTTTTCTCTTGTGTCTTGTTAAGAAGCATGTTAAGATATACATACTGTCAAAAGCAGTAACAGGCAGTCCTCAAGAAAGATTCTGACTGCAGTGTCTATAGTAAGAATAATAATAATCGTCAGAGATTGCTGCAGGTCTGCCATGATTTGGAAGCTGTCAGTGCTAGTGCAGATATAATTATGGAAAAGGAGTAACTGATACATTGTAAGAGTGTGGTAATCATATCTGAATTGTTAACAGAGCTTGGTTAGGCACTGCTATTAAAAAAATTAGAAGAGTAGCAACAAAAACATTAGTATTGAAGTTTATCTGTTTTGTTCATTTGTTTGGTTTTAATCAAGTGGAATGCAGTACTGCTCCTCTGTCTCTGGGAGTAAGTTTGTGTTATTCATAATTTCTATTGTTTTTTCCAGTCACAGTAGTGTTTAAGTAATAGTGCACATCAAAATAGGGCCATTGTACTAATGCAGCAAGAGAAAAAATCTTGTAAAGAGCACAGTCTAGTTCACTGGTGTAAATGGGAAGTATATGGGAAGTACCCATATGTGATGGGTTGACCATGGCTGGACGCCAGGTGCCCACCAAGTCGTTCTATCACTCCCCCCCCCCTCTTCGCTAGA